>JALGBA010000816.1:0-600000 GCA_023970755.1 Azemiops feae
TTCCTCTGCACCTCCTCCCCTCCTCCTCCCTCACCTCCTCTTCCCCTCCTCCCAGTCCCCCACCTCCCTCTTCCTTTCCTCCTCCACCTCCTTCTTCCCCTCCACCCACTCCTCCTCCTCCCAATTCCGCTCCTCCCTCCCTTTTCCCCGCCTTCCACTCCCCCAGCTTCCTCTTCCCCTCCTCCCATTACCTAGCATGCCTCTTTCCGCACTTCTCCCCCCCTCTCCCATCCTCCCTACCTCCTTGCTCCTCCCCAATCCTCCACACCCCCATTTCTCAACCTCCCCTCCCACTCCCCCCAACTCCCTCTTCCCCCTCCCATTCCCACCATGCCTCACTTCACCTTCTCCCCCTTACCTCTTCCGAGCTCCGTCATGCTCACTCTGAACCCCATCTTCCCATACCTCACCACACCCCATCTCCCCTCTACCCCTCCCTCTACTCCCACTCCCCTGCCCCTCTCCTCCCTCACCTCTCGCCTTCTCCACCACCTCCTCTTCCCCATCCTCACCCTTCCGCACCTCCACCCTCTCAGCCTTCTCCCCCTGCTGCCTCTTCCCCTCCTCCGACTCTCCCACCACTCTCTTCCCTCCTTCCTCCCCTCCCCTTCCTCCCCCTCCTCCCCTCCCTCTCTCTATTCCCCTACTCCCCTACTCCCCTCTTTCTCTATCCCTCCTCCTTACTTCCTCCTCCTCCCCTCCTCCTCCTTCACCCTCTCCTCCCATTCCCCCTCCCTCCACCTCTTCCCCCTCCTCCCTCTCCTCCTCCTACTCTCCCACCTCCCTCTTCCCCTCCATCCCCACCTCCCTCTTCCCTCCTTCCTCACCCACCCCCTCTTCTTCCCAGTCCTCCCTCTTCCCATCCTCCCTCTTCCCATCCTCCCACTCCCCCACCTCACTCTTCCCCTACTCCCACTCTCCCACCTCCCTCTTCCTTTCGTCCTCCACCTTCCTCTTCCCCTCCTCCCACTCCCCCACCTCTCTTCCCCCTCCCCCCTCCCCCCTCTTCCCCTCCTCCCACACCCCATCTTCCTCTGTACCTCCCCTCCATCTAACTGGCCAAATGAGATTGGTTTTTCCAGCCTCCTCACCGGAATGCCCAAATTCCCCCCTAGCATTGGGCTAATGAGGCAGCGGGTGCAGCCAGAGTCTATTAAGGCTTTCACTTTGATAGCTTCGGGCATGGAGGGGGCTAATATAGTCACTGTCTTGAGGATGGGTGGGATGAATCCACTTACCAGGGGTTTGCACTCCAAACTGTCGCCTAAGGTGTCCACCGGCCCAGCGGTGTAGGCTGGAGTTCCCTCCCCACATTGGGCAGAGGTTGGGGACTCCACAGCCTCTATTGCTCTCATGGCTGGTTCTTTTGGCTTGGCTGGGGTCTTCCCAGACTTCCTGGCCGGTGATCGGTCTGGGTTGTGTTGAGGGGCTTTCGAGCAGCATTCTACGGCCCGATGCCCCTCTCTCCCGCATTTGAAACAGCCCGTTGGCTTCTTGGCCATAGCCGGTGGTTTCGCTGGCTCACGCATTGGCTCAGGCGGCGAGCAGCCCCATGGTTTTCCTCGGCAGTGCCTCTTCAGTAGGTTGATCTCTGCTTCTGCTGCCAGGACGTACCATTCGTCGAGTTGGTGTGGGTCCCCCCGGAGCAGGCAAGCATCATATAGGTCGTAATTTAGGCTGTCTTTGAAATGGCTAAGGACAATGTCTTCTGGCCAGTTCAGCTTGCTGGCAGTGGTCCGGAATTCTTGTGTATATTTGGCTACTGGGCGTCTGCCCTGCCTCACCATTTTGATTCTTTCGTGGGCTTTGCAATCAGCCAGGGGGTCCTCAAATCGCCTTCTCAGAGAGGACATGAAACGGTTGAAGTCGTTGAGCTCTAGGGCATCTGAATTGTGCAAGTTCACCACCCAATTTGCGGCCAGTCAGTCCAGAGTGGATTGCATGATCCAGATACAGGCTTTATTGCTGGGGATGTGCCGCCCGTATTCTTCCATGTAGCTGAGGACTTGGGTTAGGAAAAACCCCAAGCGTGTCAGCTCCCCCTTGAATTTTGCGTACAGTGGCCGGAGTCTTTGAATGGATCGGTGCCTTCGCCGTCGGTGGTATGGTCTTCCATCCTGATCGCCATCTGCGGGTCGGTGGGGAGTGGGGTCTGCTGAAGTGGTCGCTACTGGATCAGCAGACGTCCCCGGGACTACAGGTTCCAATTCCCCCTCAGTGTCTCTCCAGCTGCAGCTCCAGGTGCTGGTGCGGCCGTGGGGCTCAGAATTCTCCTCCCCTAGAGAGCCGAGGGTTCTTTTCATCAGGTCAATAGCTTTCTCTAGGATCCAGTTTGAGTGCTGTGCACTACTTCCTTCATCTTCACTAACATGCCGGGATTTCTCCATCTCCTGTTTCCATTCTGGTCGGTGGCTGCCCCGTCCCAGAGTCACCTTTCTCGATCTCTTTTCCTACTTGCCTTTCTTTCCAACTCCCATTGACCATCGAGGTTTGTGGTTACGCATCTCCACCACCTCTTCTCCTGAGGAGTATGACATTTTTTTTTAACAAGTTTTATCGTTATTTTTAGTTTTACATCAAAGTGCTTTAAGAATCTCCGTGGAGATAGGGTGATCAATCATCCAAAGAAAACAATATAATCAAACATAGATAATTCAATAATTCCTTAACATTACTTCTCTATTTCCCTCAAGCTAAAACCTAATATTAATACATATCTAGATAAAATTCAATCATTATAAAAAAAAAATGTCGCTAGTAATTCACATATCAATCAAAATCCCGTTTTTAGGTTTAACTATTTTAAAACCATTTTACACTTTAGCCTAAAATAAACACATAAGTTACATTTCGGGTCCCTCAATTTCCCATAAAACAATAATTATTTCTAAAACACACATATAGTATAACTATTATATTTTAATACTTCTCTCTTATATTCTATCAAATATATATTTTATAAGTCAATCCAAATCTCTAAAAGGCTTCCGGTTCCTGTCACAGCGCTGGCGGTCACGCAAAGAGCTTGTTCTCTTTGCCGGCCGGTTTCCCCCCGCCGGTAGACCTTGGATAGGGTTGAAAGTCGCCCTGGAGGGGCAACCACCATGGAAGAGGACACTCGTTGATCACAGAGGGAGCGGCAGCTCCCTCTGCGGTCCGAGAAATCACCTTTGGGCCGACGGGGAAAAGATCGGCCATTATCATGGCCGATCACTTAGCTGTTCCAGCCGAAAGTCACAGCAACATCTAAGCGAAAAGAACCACCGTGAATGATCCGGGTGAGACCTTTCCTTCCCTCTTGATACCTTATTTACTTTCCTGTGAAAAGCTTTTAGAAACTACTTCCCTACTCTAAGAAAGCAGCTTAGGATACTTGGGAAAACGAGCTTTGAAAAATAATGAATTTTTATTGTCTCCTTCATGGATTACTGCCTTGTCGTGGTGAAGGGGCTTGCGTAACTCAATGAAGTTATGAGCTATGCCGTGCAGGGCCACCCAAGACGGACAGGTCATAGCAGAGAGTTCTGACAAAATGTGATCCACTGGAGAAGGAAATGGCAACCCACTCCAGTATCTTTGCCATGAAAACCCCATGGACAGTACTAAAAGGCAAAAAGATATGACGCTGGAAGATGAGCCCCTCAGGTCGGAAGGTGTCCAATATGCTACTGGGGAAGAGCAGAGGGCTAGTACTAGTAGCGCCAGAAAGAGTGAAGCGACTGGGCCAAAGCTGAAAGGACGCTCAGCTGTGGATGCATCTGGTGGTGAAAGGAAAGTCCGATGCTGTAAAGATTTTTTCTCCATAGGAACCTGGAACGTAAGATCCATGAATCAAGGCAAACTGCACGTGGTCAAACAAGAGATGACAAGACTGAACATCGACATCTTAGGAATCAGCGAACTAAAATGGACAGGAATGGGTGAATTTAATTCAGAGGACCATCAAGTATACTACTGCGGACAAGAATCCCTCAGAAGAAATGGAGTAGCCTTCATAGTCAATAAAAAAGTAGGAAAAGCAATACTGGGATACAATCCCCAAAATGACAGAATGATCTCAGTGCGAATCCAAGGCAAGCCATTCAATATCACAGTAATCCAAGTCTATGCCCCAACCACTGGTGCTGAAGAGGATGAAATTGACCGGTTCTATGAAGCCCTACAGCACCTTATAGAATTAACACCAAAAAATGATGTCCTTATCATCATGGGGGATTGGAATGCTAAAGTAGGAAGCCAAAAGATAACCAGAATAACAGGCAAGTTTGGCCTTGGGAGTACAAAATGAAGCAGGGCACAGGCTGATAGAATTTTGTCAAGAGAATATGATGGTCATAGCAAACACTCTTTTCCAACAACCCAAGAGATGTCTCTACACATGGACATCACCAGACGGTCAACACAGAAACCAGATTGACTATGTGCTCTGCAGCCAAAGATGGAGAAGCTCTATACAGTCAGTAAAAACAAGACCAGGAGCTGACTGTGGCTCAGATCATGAGCTTCTCGTTGCAAAATTTAGGCTTAAATTGAAGAAAGTAGGGAAAAACACTAGGCCACTCAAGTATGAACTAAATCATATCCCTGATGAATATACAGTAGAGGTGACAAATAGATTTAAGGAATTAGATCTGATAGACAGAGTGCCCTGAAGAACTATGGACGGAGGTTCGCAACATTGTACAAGAGGTAGCAACTAAAACCATCCAAAGAAAAAGAAATGCAAGAAAGCAAAATGGCTGTCTGAGGAAGCTTTGCAAATAGCTGAGGAAAGAAGGGAAGCGAAAGGCAAGGGAGAAAGAAAGAAAGATACACCCAATTGAATGCAGAATTCCAGAGAATAGCTAGAAGAGATAAGAATGCCTTCTTAAATGAAACAGTGCAAAGAAATAGAAGAGAATAATAGAATAGGGAGACCAGAGATCTCTTCAAGAAAATTGGAGATATGAAGGGAACGTTTCATGCAAAGATGGGCATGATAAAGGACCAAAATGGCAGGGACCTAACAGAGGCAGAAGAGATTAAGAAGAGGTGGCAAAACTACACAGAAGAATATACAAGAATGAGCTTAGTCCCTGATAACCACGATGGGGTGGTCACTGACCTCGAGCCAGACATCCTAGAATGTGAAGTGAAATGGGCCTTAGGAAAGCTGAGCAACACAAAGCTAGTGGAGGTGACAGTATTCCAGCTGAGCTATTCAAAATCTTAAAAGACGATGCAGTAAAAGTGCTACACTCAATTTGCCAGCAAATTTGGAAAACTCAACAGTGGCCACAGGATTGGAAAAGGGTCAGTTTACATTCCAATTCCAAAGAAAGGCAATGCCAAAGAATGTTCAAACTATCGCACCATTGCACTCATTTCACATGCAAGTAAAGTTATGCTTAAAATCCTACAAGCTAGACTCAGCAGTATGTGGATCGAGAACTTCCAGAAGTACAGGCAGGATTTCGAAGAGGCAGAGGAACTAGAGATCAAATTGCCAACATACACGGATCATGGAGAAAGCTAGGGAGTTCCAGAAAAACATCTACTTCTGCTTCATTGACTATGCTAAAGCCTTTGATTGTGTGGATCAACAAATTGTGGCAAGTTCTTAAAGAGAGGGAGTACCAGACCATCTTATTTGTCTCTTGAGAAACCTATATGCGGGTCAAGAAGCAACAGTGAGAACTGGACACGGAACCACTGATTGGTTCAAAATGGGAAAGGAGTCCGGCAAGGCTGTATCTGTCACCCTGCCTATTTAACTTATATGCAGAGCACATCATGAGAAAGGCAGGGCTAGATGAATCAAAATTGGAATTAAGATTGCCGAAAAATATAAACAACCTAATGCAGATGATACACTCTAATGGCAGAAAGTGAAGAGGAACTAAAGAGCCTCTTGATGCGGGTGAAGAAGGAGAGTGCAAAAGTTGGCTTGAAACTCAACATTAAGAAAACCAAATCATGGCATCCGGCCCTCAATTCCTGGCAAATAGATGGGGAAGAAATGGAGGTAGTGACAGATTTTATCTTCCTGGGCTCCAAGATCACCACAGATGGGGACTGCAGCCAAGAAATTAAAAGACGCTTGCTCCTAGGGAGGAAAGCTATGGCAAATTTAGACAGCATACTAAAAAGCAGAGACATCACCCTGCCAACAAAAGTACGTAAGTCAAGGCCATGGTTTTCCCAGTTGCAATGTATGGCTGTGAAAGTTGGACCATAAGAAAGGCTGAGCACCAAAGAATTGAGGCCTTTGAACTATGGTGCTGGAGAAGACTCCTGCGAGTCCCTTGGACTGCAAGGCGATCAAACCGGTCAGTCCTAGAAGAGATCAACCCTGACTGCTTTAGAAGGCCAGATACTGAAGTTGAAACTCAAGTACTTTGGCCACCTAATGAGAAGGAAGGACTCACTGGAGAAGAGCCTAATGCTGGGAAAGATTGAGGGCAATAGAAGAAGGGGACGACAGAGAATGAGGTGGCTGGATGGAGTCACTGAAGCAGTAGGCGTGAGCTTAAATGGACTCCAGAAGATGATAGAGGACAGGAAGGCCTGGAGGAATGTTGTCCATGGGGTCGTGATGGGTCGGACACGACTTCGCAACTAACAACAACAACAACAACAATTGTCTTTTTGAGCTGTTGGATTTCGGGGATCCTGAAAAAAAAATCCTTACTGTGATTCTTTCTCTTTGCCTCTATGTCTTTAGCTCAAGTGGAAGCCTTTAGGGAGGGGGGTGGAGTGTCTTTTTTTTCCTCTCCCCCCTTCTGAACATTACTGTTTATTTTATTTATTTTTTAAAAAATTTCTCGGCTCTCAGGGCGGAATCACGTGGATTGGGTGGCAACAAAGTATCTAGTTTAAGCTGTGCTGAACTTGGCATGAAGCCCAGACATTCCTATCCGAGTGAAACCAGCTCAGGGGCTTTGCTACAAAGTAGTTATCTTAAGCTGAACTTTTATTTTGTCTTGAACTTGGCGTGACGCCCAGATATTCCTATCTCTATTGAAAAGCTCAATCTTCTACTAGTAGTTCGTTTTGACTTTATAATACAAAATATATTTCCTAGAAAAATGAACTCTCTCTTTTTTTAGTATTATAACACAACAATTGACTTTTAAGGCATCTTCTTTTACTACTATTTTGGATTACAAATTAGACATTTACAACACTGACTTTAACTTTTGCTGCCTTTATCTTTTTGTTGGGCTTGATTTTTTGTTTTTTCTCATTTCTGTTTGGATGTTATATTTTATAATATTGCAATCTACCTTCTAAGCTGAATTTTCACTAAAAAACGAAGACTACTCTATTATTGAAATGGAATCTTACCCACAGCTTGATTATGGACTTACACTAGAAAAAATTTTGGAAAAGAAAGAGGAACTAAAAGAACATTTTAGAAAGCACAGGAAAGACAATGCTCCAGAATTAAAAATTGAATCTCAAAGTTTGACTGATCATGACACACAACCAGATTCACAACTTAACAAGATGGAGGAAATATATTTACAACCTATTGAAGAGGAAGATGCTACACCTCATATGCAAATGATGGAAAATTTTGATGATCAAAGGCAGATTTCAACTAAAACATCTATAATCCTAAAAGCAACAGGAATTGACTTCCAAATGCGAGACATTAATGCTGACAATATGAATAAACAACGAATAATTACCATACTGATTAAGACTGATTACATAATGCAGACAACACTGGAAAAAAGAGAAGAGGACTACGACCAGACTCAATTGTGGAAAAATGTGTATAGCCAAGCAGTAAGATGTGAGGAGTTAGAGGCCCTATTGTGGAAACCTGTTTGGCACAAAAAGAAAGCTAGAATTAGGTTTAAAAATGAGTGCTAAAATTTTATCTGACGGGTCAAAAAGGCTTTTAGAGATTTTGACTGAGCTAATACCTTTGAGACGTTAAAGGTTTAGGATTTTGGTCTGAGTTAATATTAGTGAGATGAAAATTATTGATTTGATTATGGTCTGGAATGGCAATATGGAAAATTGGAAATCTTAAATTTAAAAGGATTGATATTAGTGAAATATTACTGTTATTTTTATTTACAATGATTGAATGTTAACTAGAAATGCATTAATCTAACTAGGTTAAAATAATTGAGGAGTATGACATTTCTGATCCTGACAGCTGGCAGGTTTTCGGTCGGGGGGAAGGCTCCCTCTCCGTGGGGTTTTCTCCCTTCCCTGCCTCATCGTCTGACATTGTATTTTTTGCAAAGTCCCCTGGCAAGGTTCTTCCTTCCAGGTTGACTATTACTGCAGATCCTGTCTAATGTAAGGAACCATTTCAATCCACATCTTAAGAAAGCAGAACTCTTGGAAACAATCTCTTCCAACAGGAACTTTTATTAAGAGAAATTGATAGTAGGCATAATAGACAGGATCTGAGGGATTCCCTCACAAATCAATGTTTTAAAGTGTCCCTAAGCATCCCCCACCCCGCAGTTCTTCTGGGCGATTCAGACCGGCAGATTTCTAGGTGTTAAATCCAGGAAAGATAACATCAATCCGGCTCCGTTGTACACAATCATTCAACAGCTCCTCACACCTTATTTTGATGACAGATAAATAAACCAGATCCCGGGGCTGTATCTTTTCAAACCCCCCCCCCTTTTCCTAGCTGCCCGGTAAGGAAGAGAAGTTCAAAGGGACATAGGATAAGAGGCAAATGGTTACATTGTAATGGTTAGCAAAGGCGAATAAACAAAAGGTTACTTTGTAGTAAATAGAGGAAGTGAAAGTAGTAAAAAAACCCTGCATATCCTCCCTCCCCCTTTGGAGTATGGCAGGACTTAGGAAAGGGTAAGAATTGGTTTTAGATCAGAGGAAATAGATAGAAAGGAAATATAACTGGATCCTGACACTCATGTTTAAAGTTCGACAACTATGAACTCTTTTTTTTTTATTTTTTTAGACCAGTGTTTCTTAGCCTTGACAACTTTAAGATGCGTGGATTGAAAAACACTTTCTTAGACTATTATTGCTTCCATTAAACATGCAGCCTGGAATTATTTTCCCCATCCAGTTCTCTTAGGAGAATCGTTTTTGAGGAAGTGCAGGAGGAATTTGTAGGTCTAGAATATTACTTTGAACTAAAGATATTATTTTGGAATGTTTAATCCTTGTATCATTCTTTTATCTGGTGAAATAGCTTTTTAAAAATATAATCTAGTATAGCTTTCCCCAATCTTGTGTCTTTCAGGTCTGTTTGGACTGCAGTCACATCCACAAATATTTTTTTTACATTTTTAAAAATCTTTTTTAATAATGTTAGCCACCCAGAATCGTGTATTGAGAAAGATGGCCATATAAATCTCATCATCATCATCCATTCAGTTGTGTCTGACCCTTGCAAGTCACTCTCAAGCCCCTCTGTTTCGCACCGCTTCCTTCAGATCCTCCATGGTCATCCCGGTGTCATCCTTTATAATGTCCAGCCAGCTGATACTAGGGCAGCCCCTTCTCCTTTCTCCACTGATCACTCCCACCCAGCATGATTGACTTTTCAAGTGAGCCAGCTCTCATGACAGGACCAAAGTATGACAGCCTCTGTTTGGTTATCTTGGCTTCAAGTGACATTTTTGATGATGTTCGGTCTAGGACTTTTTGTTGTTGTTGTTATTTTTTCAGTCCATGGGTTGTGTAATAGTCACCTCCAGCAACACAATTCAAAAGCGTCCACTTTTCTCCTATCTGCCTTTTTCAGCATCCACGTTTCGCAGCCATAAGTAGCAGTTGCAAAAATTGTTGCATTAACTAATCTGCATTTAGTCATCAGGCTGATGCCTTTACTTTTCCAGATGTTATTCATGCCAGACTGTGCAGTTCTTCCAAGTGCTATGCAACTTTTGATCCTAGGGTTGCAGTCACCACTTTGGTCAATTTTAGAACCGAAGAAGATGAATTCCTTTACTGTTTCGATGGTCTTATTGTCGATCTGCACTGTGACCTGTGTGTTCTCTGAGGTTGTCATTATCTTTGTTTTCTTGATGTTAAGGTGCAGTCCAAATTTTTCACGTTCATCTTTGACTTTCAGGATTAACCATCCAGATCCTCCTTACTTTCCCCCAGCAATGTTGTATCATTGGGGATTTTGATAAGCCCATTGCTAGCAGAAAGCCAATTTGGCATATTTTTATGTTTTGAGATTCAAAACAGCAGGTATAAATCAATTCTGCTAACAGTTAGTATTCCAGGCATAGATTCTAAATTATTTCCAAACATTGCTGCTTATTTTTATCATGAAGGGTAAAATCAAACATCTTATGTTAAGGCTGTTTGAAGCCAGAAGGAAAAAATATTTTGTCATTTCCATCTGCAACAGCTTCAACTAACTTCTTTGCAAAGAGAGAGAGAGAGAGAGAGAGAGAGAGAGAGAGAGAGAGAGAGAACAATGAGTTATAAAGTCCTGGCTGATATAAATGACATAATTGTTTGCTTTAATTTTTTCCTTTAAAAAAGAGAAACGTGCTTTTCCAAATAAAAATTACTTAACTTAACTATTACGCCAGGATGAAAAAAGCTTGTATTTATATGTGTGTGTGTGTGTGTGTGTGTGTAAGGTGCAGAAAACATATGAGTCAACAAGTATATAGGATTTTTTAAAAGTTGTATTAGTAGCAATATAATTGCTGATTAAGAGAAGTAATTGTTCCTGTTTATAGCATGTTATTTTTGAGTTCTGAGTCTCATTCTAAGCAAAATACAAAAAAGCTGAAATGAGTTCAGAGGAAAGAATATGCAAATATTGGGGAAATGAATGTGCTTAACCTGAAAAAGAGAAGATGAGGAACTTACCCAGAATTATTTGTGTTGGCCAGTGAAATCCATCAGAGCCTTAGTTTATTTCTCCTTCTTTTGAACACCCACATAAAGACAATAGAAAATGTCACTTCATCATTTTGTGGCCTAGTTTCTATCTATTGCCCTTTGATATCTGATACCTAGCCTTGGAAATTCTGAAGAGTTGTCCAAGTGAACTAATAGCTCACACAGTTGTAGATCAATCCTGACAAGACAAAGTTGAAATGGCCAGGTGATATACTTTTAGAGATTTTAACACATCTTGCTCTGTGTAGAAATGCCTTTCCTTTGATGAAGCAGGAACATGGAGTTTCTGACTGTTGAAAGAAAAATCTTCATCAGGGTCCAATCCAAGCCGGTAATAAACAAAATGGAAACTGCTTTAGAAAGAAGGTTGTAGTTTATTGAAGAGCAGAACCACAAGACATGTGGTTCCAGAGCAGCTGACCACATGTTACTGGGAGTGGTGGGTTTTTATATCTTCTTGGACTTTTGTATTTGGAGATGTTCCTGTGGCATGAACTTTGATCTGAGGTTCAGTGTGCCCTTTTAGTATTCTGATGGTGGTGGGTTAATCCTATTATGTCCTAAAGGTCATGTCCACATGACTTAATTCTGCTCCTTGATGCATAAGTGGCAGATGTATCAAGCTGTCTTCTCCCAGCTTCCACTGCAATTGCCTGTCAATTGCATACCATAATTACCACAGTCATTCTTTAGGCTTAGTTGCTTCCTGCAGTGCACACCAGTTCTGCAGAAACCTATTATCTAAAACACACTCCCATAGCAATATGGGTAAGTCCCTTTATTGCTGCACCTTGGTTGGTGGTAGAAACTTGCACATCAACAAGGATCCATTTCCTTGGCGGGGGGGGGGGTGGAAGGCTCACCCATCAATAGACATTGAAAATATAAGCACAAAGTAGAAATAATATACTTCTCTCTTTCGATTTCCTTTCTGTTCTTAGCTTTCCTTCCTTCCAGCTATTGTAGAAGGAACAGGTCAGTTTTCTAATTAATCTGAACTGACAGCTTACAAAAAGGTTTTAAAGTCAAACTGAGACCTGTGGGAAATTAGGTTAAAGAATGCCAACCTTTACTTCTTTGGAAATTCACTATACTTTTAGAATAGCTCTTACATGACTGAATGTGGTTTGCTTCTTCAGCTCTTTTTCTGGATGACCCACTCTGTAGGGTGATTGAGGACTGCCAGATCTTGGGGTCCCTATCTTGTATCGTGTAATCCTGCACCAGTAGGTTCCCTGTTGTTGTTCATCAGAGATCTTCAAACCAAAATGAAACATCTCTTGGCTGGGTATGCTCTAAATCCAGATTCATTAAATCCAGATTTCCACCATCAAGCAGAAGAACCATAGGACTTAATGAATCATAGAAAATCTATAGCGATATGATTTTAAGATAATATTATGGATCACTATTTAGTGGGCCTATGTGAGATGGCTATGCTTTACATTAGTGATGAACTTTGTGTAGGAGCAATATAGGTAAGATACAAGTCTTCTAGTCCAACCCCCTTGAGCAGGGGGTTGCATTAAAAGATTTCCACGGTCCCTTCCAACTCTGTTATTCTGTAGGTCTCTTTACTGAGGTTAGACTTTGCACTTTATATTAATATGACTCTTTGGATCATGGCAGTTTGCAGTTCCAATACTAGGAATAGGTTTCTGAGTATGCTGGTTTGCCCAGCAAGATATTGGTCAACACAAAATGAAGCAACATGACCTTCATTTTAGAAGTAAAGAGAGGATTGTTTTAGGAAGCACCTTCGAAGGTTTATTTTGCATGAACCTTCATTGACATGAACCATCCCTTCAACTTTTGCACAGCCAAGCATTTCAATAACTCTTGGGCCTGATTCAGAAATGTAGAGATTGACTTCTGTAAATTTTCATAGAGTTTTGCTTGACTGTGCAAATAGCTTATCTAGATCAGCGTGCTATGTCCCACCATAGACAACTAGATACATTCAAGAAGCTCAGACATGGCCTTCTAAAATTGATGCTCCTTAGCAATTAGTACTTAAAGTAGGCTACTTGTGATTCCAAATATAGTAAATAGATATTAATCTTCCATGAAATTTTCTCTTCCCTCTTTTAAACTGTTTAGAAAGTGGCCATCTGGCCAATTCTACAATAATTACAAATTGCCTCAGTAAGAACTTTATTTTCAGTTTTAAATCTGTTCACATTTGACTATCCCAGAAGACACAAGTTCTAATATTGTTTGGGTTCGAGGAAAGAAAAATTCTCCAGTTATAATTTTCCACATCATTTATGATTCTGTATACTTTTTAATCATGTTTTCCCCTATCTGTCTTCATTCTAAGTTAGACAAAAGTCTTAATCACTTTGTATGCCCTCTTTCATAGTTTTTCTACAGTGATCTTGTTTAATGGTGATCATTATATTTTTAAGGTCTTTTATTTTTAGTTCCTTTTCACATCATTCCAAGCATGGAGTTTGGCTATTGTTGTTGTTGTTGTTGTTTTACAGCAGTCACATCCTAAATTATTTTTATTGAGTAATTCAGTGTGATTCCAAGATTTCTCTTCTGGTCAGTGGCAGCTAAGTCAATTTCCTCTAAATATACTGTATATGTGAAATTTGAAAGGTTCTTTTTTTGTTTTTTACAATTTTTGGTATCAGTGTGTATACCTTCCATTGAGGTTTTATACTGAAGTTCTAGCAGTTTTGATACACCTAATTTGGAGATAATCTTGTGAAAAGTTTCATAATTGCTTCTTGGTTTTATTATTTTTAATATCTCCATAGGTGAAAAAAACATTATATGAATACACTCAATTTGCCTCAGTATTTTTAGGGGAGGTTCAGACACACATTAAATTTGATGTAATTGATGGTGTGTTTAATTTCACATAGTAACACTTGATGCATATGGTTTAAACCAGGGGTAGGCAACCTCGGCTCTTTTATAACTCATGGACTTCAACTCCCAGAATTCCTGAGTCAGCAGCTGACTCAGGAATTCTGGTAGTTGAAGTCCATGACTCATAAAAGAGCCGAGGTTGCCTACCCCTGCTGACTCAGGAATTCTGGGAGTTGAAGTCCATGAGTCATAAAAGAGCCGAGGTTGCCCACCCCTGGTTTAAACCAAAAAAAATTCTGAAAGTTACAGAGCAGATAAAAATAAAACAGTCACTTTGGAATGACAGTGTGGTAGAGTTACTTGAAGCTGGTGAATAGTGCAAACAAACAAGATGGGTGAATTAAACAAATCTTTGAAAAGAAGAATCAGACATCTTCCTTTTCCTTATGCAAGCTCCCCACCTCCACCTCAAAATGGAACTATAAATCTATGGGGTAGACCAGAACCAATTCTGTAGGAAGGCTATAAAAGATCATGCAAGGCTGCTTGTCTTTTAACTTCCCTCCTCTTATACCCTATTTTCCAGAGAACTAGGTCTCTGTTTAACAGGTCTAAGTAGGATTATTTGAGCCTGGTCATTTGTTCTTAAGTGAGAACTTTGGATTGATTTGTTCAATGATCCATATGTTTGTTTTCTTGACTGTCCATGGTATTTTCAGGAGTCTTCAACACCAAAATTCAAAGCCATCAATATGCTTCTTATCCTGCTTCTTCAAAGTCCAACTTTTGTTTCCATAAGTTTCACAGGGAATACCATGGTTTGCATAATTCTGATCTTTGAAGGTCTTGTCTCATCTTGTGTCTTGAATGTAGCAACTAGAAAGGAAAAAAAATAGTTCAATTTTAAAAGATTAAATATTTAATAAAGAATAAATTTATATAGTTCTAACCCAATGCTGGGCCACATTAGTGGCAACAATATTTCCAACCACTAAGCCATTCTATTTGCATGTTGGTCCTGGGGGGGGGGGATAATTGTTTGAATAGTGCCACATTTGCAGTAAATTTCCTTGGCCTCTGGGAGAAATCACAATTTTTCCATGTTCTAGCCAAACCAGCATGCAGTTTATTTAAACATCTCTAAAACTGTCAACTCCTCAGGCAGTTCTATCCATTTATGAAGATGTTTAACTTGAAGTTTGAAGTGTAGAAATAATCTTCTTAGTGCAATCTTAAAAGCTTCTTCTGGATTTCAATCTTTTTGTAGGGGGTACTTGGCCAAATAATGGGTGAGCCGGATCGTGTAACATCTTTCCATATTCCACGTCTTGTGCCACACTCCTTCTAACACCTGGTTGGGCTATTCCCACCAAGATATATAGTTGGTCAAGTGGGGTGGGGTGCAGACATCCAGTAACAATGTGGCATGTATCACTAAGCACCTTATCCACCTGTGTAGAGTGTGCAGATTGCCCCCAAACAGGGCAGGCGTACTGTCTAGCTGAGTAACACACTGCAAGGGCAGCCATTGAAAGAGTAATGGTGTGAGCACCCCACATTGTTACGGCTAGATTTCTGAGGAGATTATTACAGGTGGAGATCTTTTGTTTTAAATCGCAATAATGTCCTTTAAAGGTTAACATTTGGTCCAGTGCAACCCCAAGATGTGCATCTCACAATATGTTTCTGGTTGCTAGAAGAATGTCCATATACAGCTCCCACATCTGATAAGAAATGAAGTTGAGATAAACTTGAGAGGCTTCAGTTATCTCTTCCAACATGCCTTGGGTAGTGACTACTTGGTGATGATTATACTCGTAAGCCCATAGAGCTGTTATTAAATGGTGTGGTGAAAACAGTTTTGGTTATTTGGACCCTTCTGACTTGATCTGACAATATCCACTTTGAAGAAAAAGTTCAGGAAGTATCTTAGCTATAGGAAATGAGGGACTCTTATCTGGAGAAAAATGTGTGTGTCTTCATTGCAAATGAAGTGAGGTATGGCTGTTTCCTGATTTATTATACTTTATACAAATGTCTCTCTTTTTTTAAGGGGGAGGGGGAGAGTGTTAGATCTATTTTTTTTATTTCTAGGTGTTGGAAAGAAATAAAACAGAATTAAAGTATCCATGTTGTAATAGTATATGGGAATGACCATGAGAGATGAGGAGAAGATCATGGCTAGGAATGATCAGATAAAAGCAGAAGAGGGGAGCTCACAACTGCATAATGGACACAGAAAGAAACTTAGAAAGGATGCCTCCTAACTCATCAGACTATAAAAGTTCTAAGATGGCGGTGCCTGTATCGGCTGCGGCTGCATTGGCTCTCGAAGGTGAAAAGTTTTCGGAGGGATATTAAGGGATATGGGCCACATGATCAGGAAGGTTTTGATGTGTTTGAGCAACATGGTGGAACTAAGGTAACATTCGACCGACAATCTTTGCTGGCATAGCGAGTTTCTAGCTGTTTCAGAACTGTTGGTGTTGTGTAGTGGGAACAGCGAGGCATTGAAGACACGGAGTTGAAATAACAGCTCTTTATTAGTTCTCACAGAAGCAGCTCTAGCAGCTGCTTGACTCATATTTATATGGACCGCCGCTAGGCAGCGGCCAATCAAATTAAAGTACTCATTCCCGCCTAAAACAGAGGCTTAAAGTTATACAGACAGGCAGTCTATAATTCAAATAGAACAATCCGGTAACCGTTTTTTATAACAGACCTTATGAATTAGCTAAATACATAACACCCCTTCCCCCTAGGTCAATTACATATCCATGCAATGTACATAGTCCTTTAGATATGTTGGCGGCTTCCGCGATCGTTCCGATCGCCGCATCTCAGCCAAAGGTTCCCGGTCTACCCTCGGCTGGCTGGGTAGACCAGAGTCTATTAAACTACTTGGGTCAGGTAGACCCGTCTCTGTTTGCTTTTTCTGGCCAGGTAGACCAGTCCCCTTTGGCTGGTCTGTCCTGGTAGACCAGTACACATGTCTGTGAGCGGTGCAGTCCCGGAAAGGCTGGGAAATGTCCTCCAGCAAGCTCTGATCTGTGGGCACTGTTCCTTCAGTCAGCAGTGACTTGATTGTGACTGAGTCGTCCAGCATGTCTCCTTGAGTCACGCAGGACTCCGGTGGCTCAGATGCGCCGCAGCTGTCAGGCAGCCCTCGGCTCTCCTCTTGGTCGGTGGCGCAGGTTTGACTAGCCTGCCGCCGACACAGTTGATCAATGTGGCAGCGCAAAACGCGCCCGTCTTCCAGGACCACTTCGTAAGAGAGTGGTCCTGACACCTAACAAACCACAGCTACCACCCACAGTGCCCCTTGACCATAGTTCCTTGCCCAAACTTGGTCGCTGATTCGCAAATTCCTCGGGGGCTTGTGCTGCGCTGTCTGTGCTGCAACTTGGTCTGGATGGAGACGGTCCAGCTTCATGGTCAGCCAACGTCCCCATCTCAGCTCCGCTAGGCTACAACCCGTTGAGGTGCACGGAGTTGTGTGTTGGCAGAGCAAAAAGTCTGCCAACCTGTGATGCCAATCGCCCTTGGTTATTCTTTTAAGTGCTTCTTTGGTCGTCCTGACCATTCTTTCCGCTTGACTGTTAGAGACTGGGTGAAATGGGGCAGAGGTGGCGTGTCTAATCATATTAGACTTTAGAAATGACTGAAATTTTGCAGCAGTAAATTGTGCCCCATTATCTGATACGATTACATCGGGTAAGCCATGTGTGGCAAAGATCCTGGATGGTCCTGGCAGTAGTCATAGAAGGGACAGGTGCTACCTCGAGCCACTTTGAGTGACTGTCCACTACAATGAGGAACACCTGTCCTTGGAAGGGTCCTGCGTAGTCTATGTGAATCCTAGACCAGGGAGTTGCGTAGTTTCCCAGCGATGTACTGGGGCCTGAGGCATTTCAGGTCTGGACTGTTGGCAAGCCTGGCATCCTTTAACTTGAGCCTCAATATCCTTATCCAACCCTGGCCACCACAGGTAGCTTCTCGTGAGTGCCTTCATCCTTACTATTCCAGGATATCCCTCATGCAGAGATTCTAAGTCTCTTTCCCTTAATGTGTGTGGGACTATGACCCTACTCCCCCATAGAATGTATCCCTTGTGCAGACAGCTCATTCTGTCTTCTAATAAAACTCTGAAACTCTGTTCCAGGACTGGTTCCTGGCCACACCCTCAGCACCCAGTTCAAAACTCAGCTGAGAGTTTTGTCGGAGGCTGTCTCAGCAGCCACATCCCCTGCATGAAGGGGAGATTCAGGCAAATCCTGAATTGACAGGATGCGTGCAGCAGGTGCAGGGTCTGGCTCTAAGTTAGGCAGGGGCAGTCTGCTGAGTGCGTCAGCTAGGGAAGAAGGCTACCTTGTCAAGCGGCCGCTGCCTTCTTTCTGGGATCTTCTGCACCCGGTCGATCTCAATGTTTACGTCTGGGTCTTCTGTTCTCTCTGACTCTTCATGATGCACAGCTGTCTGGCTGGGGAAATTCTTTGAGGGATGTAAAGCCTTGACGGCTCCACCTGCGGCCTCTTCTGCCATCACCTCTTTCAGTGCATCCTGGAATGTCAGGGTCTGTTTAGCAAACAGCCTCTGCTGTAAGTCTCTGCTTCTCAGGCCACATACCAGTCGGTCCCTGAGCCTCTCCTCTAGGTCGGGAAATTCGCAGAGCTGGGACGCTTGGTGTAAGGCGGCCACGAATTCAGCAACAGTTTCACCTGGCTGCTGTTCTCTCTGCTCGAACGCGTGTCTATATGCGATAATGGATAGTCTCGGTTCAAAGTGCTCCTTGAGTCTTCGTTTCAAGTCAGCGAAGGTAACTGACTCCAAGGTAGCAGGAGTGACTAGGTTCTCCACTATATCAAAGGTGGCTTGGCCACACATGCACAACAAGGTTGCAGCTTTTAAATTATCTTCTCTGACCTGATTCGCTCTGAAGTAGTTTTCTACTCCTGAGACGTATGAACTCCATCGTTTGGGGTGCGTCATGTCGAACTTGGAAAGCTTGCCAACCTTGGCCATGGTTAGGCTGTTACTGCATCTCCAATGCCTTATGTTGCTAGGGCTTCTGTGAGATTCCTAGGGATGGGTCCCAAAGAATGTGCTACCTCCAGCGTTTGCGTACTGGCAGGCAGAAGGGGGGAATGCGGTTCCAACCAGGGCGCTGATGCCTGGTCTTACCCCTTAGTGACTTAGCTCTCTCCTCCTAGCAGCATATCCCACCTTCATCGCCACTGTTGTGTAGTGGGAACAGTGAGGCATTGAAGATACAGAGTTGAAATAACAGCTCTTTATTCTCACAGAAGCAGCTCTAGCAGCTGCTTGACTCATATTTATACGGACCGCCACTAGGCGGCGGCCAATCAAATTGAAGTACTCATTCCCGCCTAAAACAGAGGCTTAAAGTTATACAGACAGGCAGTCTATAATTCAAATAGAACAATCCGTTAACCGTTTTTTTTTATGAATTAGCTAAATACATAACAGTTGGTGAGACTGTTAAAAGTCGTTGGCACTGCTTGAAATTGTTCTGCCAGCAGCAAGATCTGACTGCTGGCCCAGCGACGGATTCTATTGCAAATCAGGGCTGTTTCCAAAGGAGGCAGAAGAGGAGAGGTCTCGGGGCTTATGGAGTGAAGGAACTGGATGAGGCTGTCGGCAGGCCCAGAGGAAGAGAGAGAGGCTTTTGGAGGAGTTGGTGGCGGCGGCAGCAGCAGCGTGTTCCAGGGCCGAAAAGAAGCAAGGCCTCTTTAAGAGTCAGGATCAGAAAAAGGAAAGGAGGCGAGGTTGTCATGCAGGAATACAAGCTAATTTGAGGGCTAATCCACATGGAGCTCTGTTTCCATCTGTTCTGTTTGCCATCATTCGCTCCCTAGAGACTAAAATGGATGATCTGAAACTTGAGCTGGCCACGAACAAGGAGTGTATATCGGAGGGGTGATCCTTTAAGAGCTGTATGCAATGAAATTTCATTTTGATGTATGCCGATTGGTGTACATTCAAAGTGACAATAAAGTTGTTGTTGTTGTTGTTGTTGTTGTTGTTGTTGTTGTTATTATTATTATTATTATTATTATTATTATTATTATTATTATTATTATTATTATTATTATCGTAGGAGATTTGTACTTTCAGACTTTACAATAAACTAGAATTAGCTGATCTGATCTGCTTTCTGTCTGGGGTAACTTGGAAGCGTGACCCATGTATATCTACACTAATCTCTTTATCTGCTACACCCAACTATCCCACAAATTCCATTACATTCTTATCAAAGTTTAAAACACATGATTTCTTATGCCCTGTTTTTTACGTTGTTCCATTTGTCCACCAAGTTATGAAATGAATAGTCTTATCTGTATTGCTTTTACCTTAGAAAAGTTGATTCACAATCCAGAGATGTACAGAATGGCAACATGCAGATACCACTCATAATAGGGAGTCAACAGAAAATTATATTTTTAATTGAGAGGGCTTCAACCTGCTTTTTTAATTATTATTTTGCTGGGCATGTTTTTTATAACTTCCAGTTATAACTTTATAACTTTTCTACATTAGTTTTGTTTGATAGATGGGTAGACCAGATAGATAGATAGACAGATGTTTTGTCTCGGATGGAGAAGAGAAAACTAGATGAAACTTTGGGAGGAAAACATAAGAGAGTCATGTTTGCTTGAGCCTAAGAACTAGGAACTAGGACATGGGCAGAATCAAGAAGTCCCACCAGAGGGAAGAAAAAAACTACCCAGAAGTTCTGAAAAATGGTTGCTACACAAAGGGAAAAACCAGCTTTGTTCCCTTTTACAGAGCCAGAAATATTTTGACTTAGCTGCCCAAACCAAGCAGTGTTGTGAAATCAGGCCAATCTGGACCAGCATCTGAACTATTGCAAAGCCCTTATGTAGAGGTGCCCCTTATGTGCCTTTTCCTTAGAGGTACCTGTGGTTAATTTGATCAGCTACTTTGTTTCTGATCAGTTCCTGGTCTGGAATAGGAAATGCAGGTACTGAATATAGTCATTTCTACTTGCAATAAATGTAAAAAAAAAATGACTGCATGGCTTTGAGTCACCCCTGTGGGATGGCTGGAATGGCCATCGACATCATTAATCCTAGTCATTTGCATCCACATTTATGTGTATTTTTCGCTTCAGCTTTCATCTCAAAATAGTAGAGCTGCAGACTATAAAGTGACCATTCTATGGGAATTGGTTCCATTATCTGGCTGCTCTTTTCATCTGGCTTATTTTACAATTATTTGGGGAGTTAGTCAGATTTTTTTTTCAATCTCTTTCTTCATATAGTATTTCTTTTATTTGTGTTTTATTCAGTTGCTTTGTCTAATAACTGAGAAGTAAGGCTTGCAGCGGGGTAGAGACCAGATAGTAAAATGCAAATAACTTAAGACCTGAGAAAGTATACTAAAAGGCATTTGCTAATTCTTTTCGAATCTCAGTGACATAGAATTGCCAGTATTGTCAGGAAACCATTTATTGCTGTTAAAGATTTCTGAAGACTTGTAAACTTGCTGTTCTGTCACAGGGTACACTTAATAAAATGTAATCTAGTTACAACTATTCTTAATAATCTCACGTTGCCATTGTCTGGGATGTATTAAGAAGCTGCTTGTAAAACTGGCAATTGTCGTCTATCTCCCTCTAATTTAGCTATATTACAGATAACCACATGGACATAATCTCAATTGTTTTCCTGGTAACAGTATAAAAGTGATTTGCTGCTACCTTGGAAAAAAAAATCTTTCTAATTTAATCTACCTTCCTGATGCTTTCCTATCCAACTCAAATCAAGGCAGCTTCCAACATCATACAATATTAAGCCATAATTGTGCCAGGTGTAAACTGGAGACTTATTTTATTCTGATAACACAAATTAGAAACCCAGCAAAGCAGGGAAAGAGAGCTGCACTTTCTGCTGTTTGTCAACTGACAGATTTAATCTTTTAGGACTGATCAAAGAGTGAATTGGCATCTAGTTAAAACTTTTTTTTTAAGAATAGTGATAACAAAGGAAGCATTTAGCATGGCATATCAATTTAATACACATACAGTTGCAGTTGTATTTATGAGTAAGTTCCACAGAATTGGTTTATGTGCTTTACCCTGAGAGTAAGGGTGCTAAATATATGTTTGTCTTTTATATTGTCTTTTATATATATAAGAAATATATATATATATATGTAAAAAAAGAAAAAGTGGAAAGAGATAGAAAAAGAAAAGAAAAACAAGATATATAAATGATGACTCCCCTCCTTCAGACAAGTAGAAAAAGTTTGAATAACTTAATACCTTCTTTAGTACTTCAATTAAAAAAAAACTCTTCTTCAATAATCAAATTGATATCATCGTTCCGTCCTAATTAGCAAAGTGTATTAAGAGCTAC
Organism: Azemiops feae; assembly: GCA_023970755.1. Lineage (NCBI taxonomy): Eukaryota > Metazoa > Chordata > Lepidosauria > Squamata > Viperidae > Azemiops > Azemiops feae. Next base: position 22,074 of record JALGBA010000816.1, read on the forward strand.
CAGAAATATTAACATATACATAAACATTAATCTTAATCAAAACTATTTTGTAAGCCAAATTTATCACTTACCTTTGGACCCTGATCAAACCTTCTATTTACTTTTAAAAATGAGGGGTCCTTGGTGGTCTCTCAGCTTGATTGTTTTCTTGCAGATGTTTCATTACCTAGATTGGGTAATGAAATGACAGCAAGAAAACAATCAAGCTCAGAGAGCACCAACGACCCCTTGTTTCAATCCTGAGCTACAAATATTTTGCTTTATTAGTACTTTTAAAAAACTTTAATCCTTAATCCAATCAAGTAATGATCCACAATTTAATTTATTGTCATTTTCTCTTTTTCTTCTTTCAGGAACAGTTTCAGTAATTCCTTTTTGTCTCCTCTGCGAAATAGCTTCCTTGGTTTCATACATTTATTTGTAAATCCAAGATAATAAAGTCTTACCAACTCTTCTGATTTCTTATTTGTATGTCTTGTCTAATTTTTAAAACCACCTGGTTTCATTTGTAAATCCATTTTGGCATCTTTGTCCATATCTTATACTCTGGTATTTTTAAATCCATCCACACGTTTTTCCAGATTACTTTTGTAATCCACATTTAAATCACTCTCAGTCTCTGCTTCATCTAATAAAATCTATCTATATCTTCTGCTATAGTATCAACCAATTTCTCAGTATATTGTTCCCAAAAAGCCTTGATCTCTTCTGTAGTCAAATAGTATTGCTCCATTGTATTAATGAGGCTATTCTCCTTTTTAAGAGTAATTGTTCATTCTCTCTGATTTCCTCTAGTGAACCGTCACGTTCCCGCCTAACTGTTTATTTTCCAATCAATAAAACTTTTCCACAGGAGGATTTCTTACTATTAATTTCAAAATCTTCATATATTTTGAAAATTATATTTCAAAACTTATGTTCTATAATAATTATATTCTATTTAAAAATTCTATAAATTCTATACATTTTTAAATATCCCAAGGAAATACTCATTCAAGTCCAGCTGGCCCCTTAATTTCCCAAAAACTATACTTTTATCCCCTTTTTGCTGTTTTTGAAAAGAGTAAAGCTTTTCTTTTTAATCCTTAAACTTACATCAGAGCTTCTTTCATCCAGGACAGAATGAAGCTTTCCCAGCAATTAGTAAAGCTTTTCCTTTAGAAGGTTCTTAACTTCAAAGAGATCAACAATAAGCAGCTTCCTAAGGTAGTTAAGAGAGGAAGAGGGCAAATCCAGTGTTTTTTTGAAAGACATTGACCCACAGCTTAGACAAGATGATTATTCCTCAGCTTCCAGAGCTCTCCAATCTGCTGGAGATGTCTATTTTATGATCTCTTTGCAGGGAGTTTCTGTGTGGAGCAAACTTGTGGGTGAACTTGTCCTCTCCTTGATCCAGAGAGGAATTCCAAGGAGCCAATCCATGCACTGGCTTCTATTTATGCCACAGTTGTCAGCTCCACTAAAGAGGAACTGGTGTCAGGCCACCTTTACTCTTCCAGAAGTCTGTCAGGATCTGGCATGGGTGGTATAACTTCAGACTCTACAGTTAGAAGCTCCAACCTTGAAGATATCATCAGGAGAAGAAAGGGTAGATTTATCTTATCACTGACTTGGTTTTCTATGGGGAAGGAATGGGGTTTTGAACGGAAAAGGTGTCAGTCGAGCTGAAGTGATCATATAGTTTAAGCATATTGTACAAAAATAGGGTTCAGATGAAGTGGTAGTTGACTGTCTCTTTTTAAAAAAAGTTCCAATGCATGCTCACATCTTCATATGGTATAGACTAACTCAGAGTGGGGAGAGCTTACCGTGGGAGAATACAACAGAGTTCATGGCAAAGCAATGTCTTCTCACAGCACAAACGGTAGTCTCAATATTTGAACAATTAATAATCATTCAACATGATGTGGAGACACTGAAAAAAGATATAGCTGTTCTGCTCCAGGCACAGCATTGGGCTATAGGTGCCCCCACTGAAAATGAGCACAGACCCTGGGAAACAGACAGAGAGCCTGCTGTAAAATGGCAGCCCACTCAGAAAAACAGTCCTTCTACAGCTAAGGCAACGAGGAGGAGGTATTAATACAGAAGTTTCAGGGGAAGACAATAAAGCACCCCACCTACAATTACACCAATCACATCAATCACATCGCTCACTACAAACACATCAGGTTGTGTTGAGAATCCGCATGAACAGGCTTAATCATGGTCGTTGGAATTCCAAGAGGGCTATACTAAATTCCCTAAGCCAGCTTCTTCACTGTCACTGGGGGCAGATTGATCTACATACTGCGGAGTTGCTCCCTGAGGTCCCAAATTGGAAGTGGATATTTCTCTCCCGCCATACCGCTGATGCAATTTAAAATGAAGGCTCATCTAGCCTCCTTTCAAATCTCTCCCATCAGAGTTTTCTGCGAGGAAAGGGTTAAACCCTTAATTGTTAACATGCGAGCTCCCAAGGTTGTTGTCTCTTCCGCATTCTCAACCTTGGGAAAGGGAGAGGGAGAAAGTGGGAGTAAGTCAGCCCCGTTGGGAGAAGATGTACTTAATAGCACAGAAACAAGGCTTATTAATGCTTTTGGCGCTCTCCCAAGGAGTGAACAAGATAACATACTATTCAAGTTAAAAAACCTAAAGAAATCCTTATTGGTCACAATCGATACAGCTGAACCACTTATTGATTTGGTTTCCCCTATAATTGAGCGTCTTATTTCTCCCCCAGGGGGCAAGAGTTTGCAAGAATATGAGTTCATGGAAAGCAGAAGCCAAGATACACAGGGGCCAGTAGAGGCCCCAGTAGAGAAGGAGATGCTAGCATCCTTATGTGACTTCCCGATGATACCTTCTGCAACACATCAAGATCTTGAGAGAGGACTCACGTCAGTGCCACCATCTCAAAGCCGAATGGAGCATGACTTAATAACCCCCTGCTCTACACCCAGAGAAGAGGCTCTGGAACGGCAAGCCTGGTTAGCTGGTGCTAAATCTTCTTACCTCGAACAAATTTCCCAGGAGTCTACACAGAATTTTGATGGGGCTCCCCTCCTTTTAGAGAAGGCCAATTTTGTGAGTGACGACACCTCAAGCCATTGCAACAACCCTACAACTTCCCTTTGTATAAATCAAATCTCCTGATGAGCTGCAAAAGATGATCCCTTCTCCATTATAACCTGGAATATAGCGGGTTGGTCTGTGCCATCAAAAGACCAACATTTTTTTGACTATATATCACAATTTGACATTCTCTTTTTACAGGAAACTTGGGCCTCTACAGAGATACAGTTAGATGGTTACTGGGGTAACTCTATCCCAGCACTTCCAAGTAAGGTGGGTGGGAGAGCTAAAGGGGGCATTGTGACATTAGTGAATACATCTTTGCATTTTAAATGTGTACCGTTGCCACCTCTTCAGCCATGGGTTGTGACTACCCTACTTTTATTTAAACAGGTGGAGATCTTGCTTTTTAATATCTATATTCCCCCATTCAACAAGAATAATCTGATCAATAAGATCTGGGAGGGTATAGAAGATTTTATCCTGGGCTGCTTAGACAAATATCCCACAGCAGCAATAATTATTGGGGGGGACTTAAACGCTAGGATGGGCCCAAATGATCAAGCATTATTTAATCAATTTAAGATCCATCATGATGAGAATGTATCAGGAGAACCCCTGCTTGCCAGACAATTTAAAGACACCAAGGCAAATCAGGCAGGTCTGTGTGTAAGACAGATGACTGTACGCTTGGACCTTTGTGTTGTGTCCTGGGCCTTGCTGAGTTATTCAGCAAGGCTCAGGAAACCTGCAGGACAACTGCAGAGACCCGGGCAGACCACGTATTTGCCGGGACCGGTTGTAGAGACCCGGGCAGACCACATGTCTGCCCAGGACCCAGACAGGCTGTCTCCAGCCTCGTGTGCATGTGCGAGGCAGGAGAATAGCCTGCATTCATTGGTTGAGCCTCCCCTTGCAGGGGAAGTATAAAAGGGCATGTTGCCATTTTCTTGTTTGCTTCTGTTCAGTAAATGTCTTCAATAAAGAACATCTTTTGTGCCAACTGCCTCATCTTCATGTCTGCGTTGCGAACAGAACACTTTGTATCCTTAATGATTCCACATGGGAGGACTACCCAGCAGATTATACGTATTGGGGAGCAGGAAGAACTTCCACAGTTGATTATTGGATAGTATCATACGACCTCTTGAAGTTCCTGTAGAAGATGGAGATAGACTCGCGACTGGAAAGCAATCACGATCCACTAATCCTTACTTTTACATTACACCAGAAACTGCTAAGGGCTGGCTCAACCTATCTACCTAGGTTAGAGAACCAAAATACCCAGATAAAAATTAAATGGACAGAGAAAAATGCAAAGGAAGTTACTAAATGGATGTTAGCCCCAGAAACCATAGAACTACATACATCTCTATTAAGGAATAAGTTTGAAGGATCATACTTAGAGGGGTTTGAAACTTTAATTTTAAATTTGAAATCGGTTCTCACTAATAGAATACTAGCTCACCCCAAAAAGCCAGTTTTAAAGAATAAAAAATGGTTTGACAGGGATTACGTGCAACTAAAAAAAACATATAATAAGGAATACAGAAAAAGTAAAAATGCCCCTTCTGAGGATCACACTCACTGCTTAAAGCAGTTGAAGGCACAATATAAGACTCTTCTAAAAGAAAAGAAAAGGGCGGCTCAGATGGAGTCTTGGCATAGACTAATTGCATCAGTGAGGACAAAAAATACATCCCTTTTTTGGCACATCACCAGAGGATTGGGGAAATCCCCCCTACCTCCAACTAATCATGTACCAATTCATGCCTGGGAAGAATATTTTAGAAAGCTATATGCAGACCCCGACTATGTAACTGATGAGAGCCAAATTAATTTGGACCAAACCCCTTATTGGCCCCCTGTTACACCAGGCGAGATATCCCGATTGATTGGAGCCCTCAAGGCTAATAAGGCACCTGGTGCTGACAATGTCCTGCCAGAAATAATAAAAAATAATCCCAGTTGGTGGGCTCCACTTTTAGCATCTCTGTTTACATTTATAGATAGAACGGGCCATATGCCAAGAGATTGGGGATTAGCAATTATCATACCAATCTATAAAAAAGGTAGTAGAAATGACCCAGGCAATTATAGACCCATTAGTCTTCTGAGTGTTATTAGTAAAATGTATGCCAAACACCTAAACTATAAACTTCAGGATTGGCTAATTTCGGGGGGGATAATTAACGATGAACAAGCCGGTTTTAGAGAAGGAAGATCAACAGTGGATCATATCTTGGTACTTCACCATCTAGTACAAAAATACACATATAAAAAAAAAAATCCTTTCTTTTTGTGGCCTTCCTTGATTTTAAGCAGGCCTTCAACTCAATATCTAGGAACATCCTATGGGAGAAATTAGAAGGCACTACTATCGATAAACGCCTCCTTTTCCTCATACAAAAATTGTATGCCAATTCCACCTTGAAAGTGAGGTGTAATCCTCAAGGGACTTTAACCAGCTCAGTAAGTACAAAAAGGGGTATGGCAGGGCTGCATCCTGTCCCCCTCCCTTTTAAACTTCTATATCAACCCCCTGATAGATCTCTTACAGAACCCAGATCTGCATCCGCCCAACCTAGCACATCGCAAAATCCCGATTCTTCTATATGCCGACGATGCGGTCATTATTTCACAAACTCCTGTAGGACTGAAGAGAGCAATTAGGGCAACACTTGGCTACTGCAGACAGAACAAGTTGGTCCTTAACTTTGATAAATCAAAATTTTTAGTTTTTGCTAAAAGACCCAGCCAATACTCCTGGAAAATAGAAGGACATAGTTTGGAACAGGTTAGAACATTTAGATACAGTACCTTGGGGTGGTTTTCCACTCGCAAGGGACATGGAAGGCACACCTGGATCATACATTGCAAGCAGCCAATAGGTCCTTAAATGCAATCAAACATTACTTTTACACAGGCGGAGGTCAATTAGTACCTGCTGCCTTAAAACTTTTCGAGGCCAAAACATTGGTGCAAATTCTATATGGGGCACAAACAGGAATCCTTGCAAAGAAAAACTTGCTTGAAACCATACAAACCAAATTCCTGCGAGCCATCTTAGATGCACCCAAAGGAACCCCAAATGCCCAATTAAGAATTGAAACAGGCATGCCCCAAATTCAGGTAAGAGCCTGGAAGATGATGATCATTCACTGGCTCAAAATGTATTTCTTTCCAGAAGGACTGTCCCTGTTAGTGCTGACTGACAACTTCCCTTCCCCCTGGAAGCAGGCGATAGATCATAAACTGGGCTCTTATGGGCTCTCTTCGGTATTCTTAATGTCCCTAGGCTTTGACCAAGCAAGACAAGTAGTATTCAATAGAATAAAGGATATGGAGTTCCAAGAAGAACTAAATAGGTTGCCTCGCCACAGTAGGGATAGAATCAAACAGGGTGTGTGGGAACCGGCAAGATATCTGAATGATCTGACCTTCCCAAAACAAAGAATAGCTTTCTTCAGAGCCAGATTTAACATTCTTCCCTCAGCACTCCTCCAGGGCAGGTATAAGAGAACACCAATAGCAGAACGGGTATGCATATGTGGTAAAGGAGAAGTCGAAGACATCTCACATGTGTTTTTTTAAAAAACAAGTTTTATTGGTATTTTTTGGTTTTACATCAAAGTGCTTTAAGAATCCACGTGGAGATAGGGTGGTCAATCATCCAAAAAAAACAATATAATCAAACATGAATAATTCAATAGTTCCTTAAAAGTTCCCTCTCTATTTCCCTCAAGCTATAACCTAGTATTAATACATTTCTAAATAAAATTCAATCATTGTAAAAAGAATATCAATAGTAATTCACTTATATCAATCAAAATCCTGTTTTTTAGTTTAACTATTTTACAATTACCATTTTCCACTTTAGCCTGAAATGAACACATAAGTTACATTTTGGGTCTCCCAATTTCCCATAAAACAATAATTATTTCTAAAATATACATATTATATCAACTTTAATACTTCTCAACTATATTCTATTTCCTATACTCTATCAAGTGTATATTTTATAAATCAATCCATATCTCTAAAAGTCCCTCAATTGCTTTAACATAATCAAATTAATACATTTCTAATTAGCATTCAATCATTCTAAAAGAAAAAATGTCAGTAATATTTCACCAATATCAATCCAACTCATTTTTGAATTTAACTAATTTTCAATTTGGCCTTGAATAAACAATAAGCTACATTTCAAATCTCTCAATTTCCCTCATAGAACCATAATTATTTCTAAAATATACATATTATTACCATTATATTTTCCTACTTTCCAACTATATTCCATTTCTTATTCTACTCTAAAATTTAAATCCCATCTATTCCCAACAAAAAAAAATATTTTCTTACTTCTTTTCATATCTATATTCTATTTCTTATTCTATTCTTCTTATTTACCAATTCCTTATTACCATTCCAGACCATAATCAAATCAATAATTTTTATCTCAGTAGTATTATCTCAAACCAAAATCTTAAGCCTTTTTAACTTCAAATAGATTTTTAATTCTCATTTTTAAATCTAATTCTAGCTTTCTTTTTGTGCCAAGCAGGTTTCCATAAAAGAGCCTTTAAATCATCAAATCTCCATATTTGATCATGTATAGTCCTGAACAATTCAGTCTGATCGTGTTTCTTTTCTCTTTTTTCCAATATTGTCAAAGCTGTGTAGTTCTTTTTGTTCAATATAATAATTACTCGTTGATTATCCATATTATCACAATTCTCAAAGTCTCGTATTTGCAAATCAGGTCCCATTGCTTTTAACTTTGTAAATATTTCAATGGAAATCCAACTTTGATCATCCGAATTCTCAGTAATATTTTCTTCTAGATTGCTTTGTTTTTCATTTAATATGTGAGTTGTAGAGTAGCCAGTTGAAGTCTGGAAGTCATTTTGAAGTTTTATAATCAAGGCATCTAGTCTAGCATTCACTCGCTCATGAAATTCGTAAATTCTTCCCAACATACGTTTCCAAATCAGTTGTGAATGGGATTCTTCCATCTCTTTAAATTGTATAAGTTGCTTGCCAGTCTCTTTAAAGTTGGTGTTCTTCCTCTATTATTCCTTGTGCTGAAAAGTAGTAGTTAATTCTGGAACATCATCTTTAAAGTTTTTTCTAGAATAAATCCAAAGCCAAACTGTAGGTAAACCTTGTATTTGTACTCCAAAGGAAGAAAAAAAAAAGAGCCAATCTATATGTCTGAAAAAGCACTTTAAAGTCAAGTTTTCTAATAGAAATGAAAGCAAAGAGGGGAAAAAAAGTATCTTCTTGCGGTCAGATAGGAATGTCCGGGCATCGAGCCTAGTCTGGGCATCGAGCCAAAAGACTGAATGCACACCGAGCGCAAAACAGTGAAAGTTCTCAACACGGATACTTTGTTACTAATTTAAAACAGCAGAGAGAAAAAAAAACCAGCATGAGAAAGAAAAGGTTTTAAACTGAATAATATGATTAAAATGATTTTTCTAAACGTAGGAATAAATTCAAATAGAATAGCTTAAGACACCTTATGTACACAAGGGGGGAGAGGAATAAAAAACACTCCACCCCCCTCCCTAAAGTTTTCAAGCTAGAACAAGTAGGCAAAAAGAAGCAAAGTTTTTTCAGGATCCCCGAAGTCCAGCAATTCAAGTAGTCAATAGAAGTTAATTGTTTTTCCAAGCTCTTTTTCCCAAGTATCCAAACGCTGCTCTCTTAAAGTAGGGAAGTAATTCCAAAAGCTTTTCACAGGAAGGTAGTTAGGGTACAGAGAGGGAAAGAAAGGTCTCACCCGGATCATCCACTGTGGTTCTTTATGCTTAGCTATTCTTGTGGCTTGCGGCTGGAGCAGCTAGGTGATCGGCCATGTTAATGGCCGATCTTATCCCCGTCGGCCCAGAGGAGCTGTCTCAGATCTCGGAGGGAGCTGCCGCTCCCTCTGCAATCAACGAATGTCCTCCCCAGCGGTAGTCGCCCCTCCAGGGCGACTTTCGACCCTGTCCAGGGTCTACTGGCGGGGGGAAACCAATCGGCAAAGGGAACGGACCCTTTGCACGACCGCAGGCACTGCAGACTGGAACCAGAAGCCACATCTCACATGTTTTATTGTACTGTGAGTTATACCGAGTTTATAGGTCAGCATATATTCTTCCCTTATTAGAGAGATGGCCAGGGAGGGCAGACAATTTTTATGTAGGCTTTCTCCTCCAGGACTCAAACCCTTCTATCACGCATGCAGTGGCAAAATACTGTGTTGCGGCAATGTCCACAAGAAAAAAATTGGTTACAGATTTATAGCCGTCAACTTGTGCCGATTTTTTGGAGATATCTCTAATAATTTTTGGAACATTATATTTACTCACACACTTACTGGCTTTCCACTCACGTAAACTAGGGAGTGACCCTAACATTTTGAGAACATGTATTTTCTTAACAGGGATGTTATTATCTACTATTAATGTCAGTACTATTTTGTTTTTGTAATATATTGTAAAAAGTGATGTCTATTGCTGGTCTATGACCATAATAAAGTTGTTGTTGTTATTATTATTGTTGTTGTTGTTGTTGTTGTTGTTGTTATTGTTATTGTTATCATATGGTATAGAGTTTCCTGATTGAACAGGGGGTTGGACTAGAAGCCCTCCAGGGTCCCTTCTGACTCTGTCATTCTTAAAATGTGATTCAGGGATCCTGGGGTTCCCCAACACCCTCTCAGAGTGAAATCAAAATTATTCACCATTGCAAAACTTGAAAATGATGTTTATTTGACAGCATCATATAGAAATTTTGCATTAAAATATGGGTTTGATATTATTTTCACATGATTCAATAAATATTTTATGAAACCATCCCTTTTAATTTTTAATTTGGTGAATATGGACGAATATAACCCATACTCTTAGGGGGAGCCTGGAACCCCCACAGAGCGCGTCCCCGGGTGGTGGATTGGGGGGCCCTACCCATTATGGCTTTTATACTGTAATGGCGGGCTGGAGGGAATCAAATACCTCCCGTGGACCAACAGGCCTGGTGAGTGGCAGCTGGCTCCCCAGTATCGACTGAAGGCGGAGACCATATTGGTTGGAACGGATTCAGAAGAACAGCACACGGTGTGGTGGCAGCCACTTGAACAGCATGTGCACAGCGGTGTAGAAAGCAAAGGAAAGACTACTACACTATATATTTCCCAGGAAAATCATGTTAATGGTGGCAAAACCTAACAATGGCCCCGAGTACGGGCGCCCCTTAAATGGGGCAGGGGTGCTAAGAATCTCCCGGTCCGCTAGAAGCATGATAAACCCAAAACTACGAATTGGTACGTGGAATCTGAGAAGCCTATACGAAGCTGGGAAAACACACAACACTATCCAAGAAATGTCCAAATACAATATCTCTATATTGGGAGTGAGTGAAATGCGCTGGCCTGAAAATGGAATGTGTAGAATAGGAAATTATACTATCTACTACTCTGTTGAGAACAGCAAACACCATCAAAATGGAGTAGCTATAATCGTAAACAATCGTGTAAATAAATGCATCAAGTCCTTTATTCCTGTATCCGATAGAGTGATGATGATCCAAATAAATAGTACTCCAGTAAATATGAATGTTATACAAGTTTATGCTCCCACAGCTGACAGTGATGAGGAGGATTTAGAGAAGTTCTACGAAGATATAAGCAGTGTACTGAAAACCCTAAAAAGTAATGATATCACAATACTCATGGGGGACTTCATTGCAAAAGTGGGAGAAGGAAGTGATGCTCCTGTAGTTGGAAACTTTGGCTTAGGAACCAGAAATGGTAGAGGTGACAGATTTGTAGACTTCTGCAAGGAACATAGGCAATGTGTGATGAATACTTTTTTCAAGTTGCCAAAAAGACGCCTCTACACTTGGAGATCACTAGCAGATACACGAAATAATGTAGTAAGGAACCAAACTGACTATTTTACAATAAACAAAAGATTTAGAAACTCAGTAAAATCAGTAAAGACATACCCAGGTGCAGATGTACCATCCGATCATAATCTACTACTTGCTGAAGTCCAGCTGAAACTAAAAAGGATGAAAAACCCAAACCCTGTTAAACCAAGAATCAACAGAGACTTCATCATTAAACATAGAGGGAAGATTAAAGAAGAACTAGAAAATCATTTAAGGGAAACCAACAACCTGAATGATGATGATGTAGAAGTGAACTGGAATAAATTTAAAAATGCAATAGTAGAGGTAACAAACTCAAAACAGAGAGAGGGGTACCACAAGAAACAATAGTGGATGACGGAGGAAATTCTTCATCTCATGGATGAAAGAACATCTTATAAAAATAAAAACAAAGAAAAATACAATGAATTGCAGAAAACAATTAGAAGAAAAATTCGACTGGCAAAAGAAAAGTGGTTTGCAAAGAGATGCAAGGAAATAGAAGAGACAGAACATATGCATGATAATTTCAATTTACACAAAAAAGTGAAAGAAGCAGCAGGCCTCTACAAAAAGAAAACCAACAACTTAGTTGACAAAGAGGGGGAAATTATCTTAGATGAGGATGAAAAACTAAAAAGATGGAAGGAATATATTGAAGAACTTTTTGAGGACACTAGGGATGATATAGATATGGGAAGTATAACAACTGGACCAAACATCACTATGGAGGAGGTTGAACATGCAATAAAAATAGCAAAAACAAGAAAAGCCACAGGACCTGATGATATCCCAGTAGAAATTTTAAAATTGCTGGAAGACAATGGGAATTTTTTTTACTGCAGCTCTTCAATCAGATATACGAAACAGGAAAGATACCAAATGATTGGCTAAAATCAACCTTTGTGACAATCCCCAAAAAAATAAATGCAAAGAAGTGTACCGAATACAGAACAATAAGCTTAATGAGTCATGCCCTGAAAATATTCCTGAGAATAATTCACAAAAGAATATACAACAAAATTGAAAAGCGTCTAGGTAACACACAATTTGGTTTCAGAAACAATCTTGGTACACGAGATGCGCTATTCAGCATTCAAGTTCTTGTACAGCGTTGTAGAGATGTCAATCACAGTATTTACATGTGCTTCATTGATTTTGAAAAAGCTTTTGATAAAATAAGACACAGCAAACTATTAGAAATCCTGAAACAAGGGGGACTAGATGACAAAGACATCCAAATAATAAAGAATCTGTATTGGCATCAGGTAGCAAATGTGAGACTAGGCCAAAAATACTCAGCTGATGCAGAAATAAGAAGAGGGGTCAGACAGGGATGTATTCTGTCTCCACTGTTGTTCAATATCTACTCTGAGTCAATCTTCAACGAGGCACTGGAGAACATCGATGCTGGCATCAAAGTAAATGGTGTTTGAATCAACAACTTAAGATATGCTGACGATACAGTTCTGCTTGCCAGTAAGTATGAAGACCTTCAGCTCCTCATCAACAGAGTCACCGAAATATCTGGAAAATACGGCTTGAAGCTTAACACCTCAAAAACCAAGATCATGGTCGTCAGCAAACAACCCGTTAATTTACCACCAATAAATTCAGAAGGAATACCACTAGAAAAAGTTGAAAGGATCACACACCTCGGTTCTAATTTACATGAAAGCTGGGACATGACCGCTGAAGTAAAGACAAGGATAGAGAAAGCTCGAACAGCATTCTTCAAAATGAAAAAGGTCTTCTGCAGTCACGACATAAGCCTAAGACTGAAAATCAGGCTTGTCAGATGCTATATTTTTTCTATCCTGCTCTATGGAGTAGAGAGTTGGTCTCTGACAGAAGGCCACCTGAAGAGACTAGAAGCATTTGAAATGTGGATTTACAGGTGGCTCTTACGTATAAGCTGGGTGGACAAGATCAGAAATGAGGAGGTTTCAAGCCGCCTGGGAAAGCCAAGGGAAATCATCAAAACAATTAAAAAACGAAAGTTAGAATATTTTGGACATGTGATGCAACACCCAGAAAAATACGGCATACTCCATTTAATCCTCCAGGGAAAGATTGAAGGCAAACGAGGTCCAGGCAGAAGAAGAACATCATGGCTTCAAAATCTAAGGGACTGGTTTGGACAAAACTCAGCAGCACTTTTTCGTGCAGCTGCTGATAAAAACAGGATCGCCAACATGATCGCTAACGTCCGATAACGGATATGGCACAAGAAGAAGAAGAATAACCCATACAAACAAAAGCTATTTTAGGGTTCTCCATAATTTTTAGAAGAGGAAAGGGGTCACAAGAGCAAAAGGTTTTAGAAACACAGTGCTATTTTGATGAGTTGCTAAGGGTTCTAAGTTCAGCAACAGCTGGAAGGTCACACAAGTTTCTCTAATTGTAATAGGAAAATCACAGGCATGAGGAAGCAAATACAAAGTCTTTGGAGTGAAAAGCCTGTGGCTTTCTGCATGTTACTGAACTGCAATATCACCTCTTTTTAATTTGGCTTTAGAAGTCTTGCCTGTGAAGGAAATGAAAGTTATTCTTTTATAAAATGTAAAAATAAAGCTCCAATGTAACAATGTATGAGACTGTATTAACGTAGTGTAAATGTAGCAATGCACTGCCAAATGTATGAGAAGGTCTGTTTACTGTTTCCTGCCTATGTAAAGTGACCACAAATGGTAATCAGCAAAGATAATTAATTATGACCCGGATGGATGGAAATTGGAAGGAAATTGTCAGGATGAACGGAAATTGTCAGGATGAACTTTTAAGTGTAAAAACAACTTCAAAGAATGAAGTAGTGGAGTTGAAAGAGCTTCTTAGATGTGACGTGCATTGTAAAAAGTATAAAATGCAAAGCTTGAAACCTGCTCTTTGCGCTCTTTGAACTCAATCCATTTGGGAAGGGTCAAAGAGGCCGCATTTGCAAACGCTCTTCTTTTCTTTTCTTTTTATTCTTTTTATGTTTTTCTCCAATAAAACTTTGTTTTGTTAACCAGACTTGTCTTCATATTGTGAGTATCAAATTTGGGGGTTTTTAAATCTCCCAATCTTGGTGGAGAATGTGGGCAATTAAGAGCCTCTAGGGGACACTGTTCTCAGTAAAATCCAGGAGTGCGCCTGTTGATTTCAACTGCCTGGAGTTATCTGAGATCTAGTTTCCCCTTGCAGGCTCCGAGTCAAACTAAATTGATAACTCTGGTCTACAAAAATCAAAGAATAGGAAAGAGGAAGAAAGTCAACAACTGAGGCCCAGGACCAGGTAATCCAGTGCACTGGCCCAGGTAAGAAACTTTTGCCCCGAAGGAGGAAAACATGCAATTGTACCTGGGTGGTCAGGGAGCGATTGTGGAAGGTTTTCTGCGATAACAGCTGTGTGTGTGTGATGGGCTGTGTTCTGGGAACACTGGTAAGTCCAGAGCGAGTGCGGACCTGAAAGGTTGAGGTCCCTTACTCCCGCGAGGGGGAAGGCCAGCCTGAAGGGAAGTGAACTGGTGTTAAGAGTTTTGAGTGGCCGTCAAATCGAGAACCTCAGGGAACCATAATCAGGGAAACTCTCAAAAAGATGGGCTGTTGTTGTAGTCGTTGTTGTAAACCTAAAGAAAAAAGAATAACTGTAAAATTAACTAATAGAGATGTAGAGATACCTTCTGACAGTCCGTTAGGACAATTACTAAGTCAGTGGGAGGATGAGAAAATTGAGTAGCTTCAAACAGGAAAACCCATCTTGCTAGCAGCAGACCCCTTGTGTCTGTGGATGGGTTTCCCAGGTCCTGCCCATGTGGAGCCAGGGTAGAAAAGGAAGTTTTGAGTTTGAGCTCAAGGACTGCTTGGGAAAGAAGGGGAATGAGAGAAATGTGTGTATGTCTCTGTGTGAGTGAGAAGACCCTTTTCCCAATCACAGTTTTCTGTTCTCTTTTCCTTGTCTTGGTATGTATATGTGTGTCAGAGTCTTCGTGTGTGAGGTAAATATGACTGTTACTAACCACAAGAGAAAAGAAGATACCAAAGGAAACACACTCACTCTGTTTGTCTGGCCAACAAACAAAGTGAAGAAAGATGTGTTTGTTTGTTTATTTTTCTTTCTCTCTCTCTCTCTCTCTACTCTTAAGAACAGCCCAAAGTTAGCAGGAACAATAAAATTGGAAGGGACCTTGGAGGTCATCTGGTCCAACCCCCTGCTCAGGCAGGAAATCCTATACCATTTTCTTGCCTATTAGTTCTGCTCTCTCCCTTTTGCAAATGTTATTCAGAAGTGTGTTAATGCCTTTTCAAACTCTGTCTGCAGGCACGAAACCCCCTACCCCCTGCTTTTTCTGGCTGTGTTGCTTTAAGAGTGAGAGAGACAAAAAGGAGAAGGGGGGTTGATCTTTTTAATTTTTTTCTGCTTAGAATTAACCTACTTAATGGAAATTTGCTTCCATCTGAATGGAATCTGATTAAATTGGAATCTGACTAACTTTATATTAACACCAATGCTAGAGTTTGATAAAAAAAAAACCATTTCAGTAACTCAGAATATCTTATTAAGCTTGTTTATTTTTATTGTGAAGTTAAAACAAAGAAGTTGAGAAAATTTTTAGGATTATAAATAGCTATGCTGTTTTGATTAAAGATTTGTATGCAAAACTTTTAGAAAAGGAGCTTATGTTAACAAATACAAACAGAGTTTGGTGAGCACTCTTTTGTTGGCTCTTCACTAGGTAATTTGTTTATAAATACGGACAAAGGAATGGCTTGGAGGAGGTTTTGACCCAGAAGTGAGGGAAAAGAGGCAGCCAGTGGCATTTTTGTCTAAAATTGACATTTGGGGACATCTTGGTGGTTAGCATTTCTTATCAAGTGTGGGCAATTTTAATCAGAAAGCTGAAAAGAGGTACACACTTGTTCATAGCAAAGTAGTTGGGAAAAAGAAAAGAACGAGAAAAAGAGAGACATAATGAAGATGCGATAGTAGATGGGGAGGAGAAAATGTGAGTGGAGGCTGGATGAATTTCCCTCCCTTAGTCAGCACAAACCTGTGGGCCTTACAGCAGGCTCTGAGGTTGTTAATAAGGGAGAAAGGGGAACATATACACTGACTCCAAGTATGCTTATGGAGTCTTGAATACTTTTGGAGAAGAGAACAGTAAGAAGATTGATTAATAGTAAAAGGGAAAGAGTTGGCTCATATAAAGTTGATAGAAGATGTACTTGTGGAAGAAGAAAAGAAAGAAGTTATGCCAGAGTGGCAGAAGGGAAATGAAGGAATGGATAATAGAAGCAAGAAACAGGAAAGTTGTTTTTAAGTTGGTTTGCACAGACTTGTGAATTGCATGCATTAAGCAGGGAGACTGCCATTAACGTGGTCGGCTCAAACGTGTGAATTGTATGCCTTAACACAAGCCTTGGAATGTTGAAGGAACTAGAATGTACTATAGAAATATGGAAAGAGAGAAAAATGGAAAATAGAAGAAAGTGGGAGGTGGATGTTGCAAGATGGGAGACGGATGTTGAAAAGAAGGAAGGGGGGAAAAAAGCAATGGCGAACACAGAAGCAGCCACTGAAGGGGGGTCACAAGGGATGATTGATACTTTTCTAAAACAGGATGGTTGTATTTATACTTTAGTTAAATAAATCTGTGATAAATACAAGTAAATAAAAAGCTTTACAACATTTAGTTGTGAGGCCATTTCAATATAGGCCTCAACTGGAAAGCTGTCTTTGTTTCTTTGAAATGATGTATGGGAGGCTTTTGTTACATGAAGGTTCAAGAATGTCAATGAAGAAGAGAAGAAAGTTACTCAATATTTGCATAATCTGGCGCAGGTTTTGTCTCCTATCTCAGTACAGGCCCAGGCTGCCTTACCACCTGTCTCTGGCCATTGTTCCTGGAGAGTGGGTTCAGGTGAAAAGAACTGTCACCTAGAAATACCAGTCCTGAGTGGTCTCAACCATGCCAAGTCCTCCTGATTTAAGGAATCAAGGCGTGAGTCCATGGAAAGTCTCATCATATCCTCTCCAGTGACAAGCTCCGCAGCTGGACGGCCTGAAAATGAAATTTCAACCTGCCTCACCTGTTGAACTGTTTCCATCTAAGTAGGAGAAAAACCTCAATGGATTGGACTACCCTGGAAATCGTGTTCCTAGAACGTGGACTATGTGTTGCAATATTTTTCTTCTGCTACTGTTGTTTCCCTCATACCTTCTTTGGTAGAAGGAAGGACCATGGGCCCAATACTTTAAGGAACAAATGGGAATTGTGTTTATAACAAGACTACATATTCCACTTGCAAAGGGGCAACAGAGTCACTTGTTATGCTCCTGTCAATACAGTACCAACAACTTTAAATCTGGACATATGGAGGAACATACAGACATTACCTTTTGGGGAAGAATAACACGACATTTAAGGACAAGTGCCAGAATCTTTTTTTGATGCATGAAAAGCTATTGACTATAATCAAGCTAAATGGACTAAGTGTGGAGACAGGCCTACTCATTAAATGCCAAATATGTTTGCACATCCTACCCAACCTGGCACATTCAGAGGATTCCTGCAACCCGGTGTGCTTCAAGATAACCAGACCAATGGATTTTTCAGCATCATTTGAACTCGCTATCAATTGAACCAGATACAAATATGGGTTCAAGTTGATTTTCATGAACTGGAAACCACAATTGAGATTCCCTCAGTATTAGCTCATGTCCCAGTCCAAACCTGGAGGGGATTAACCTTAGATGGAGTAAATAACTGTTTTGGAGGATGGTTTACAAATTGGAAAGAATTAGCAAAATTTGCAATATTAGGATTCTTGGCTATTATGTTTTTACCATGTTTGATTCCTCTCATACAAATGCTAATAAAATGAACAATGAAGAGCATGACTTTAATAATAACTTCAATACAGAGTGGGGAAAAAAAGAAACAATGCCAATAATGAAGGTAGGAAAACAGGGATTGGGGAAAGAAGATTCAGAATATGAAAACTTGCTTGCACAGGAATCTAAAGAAAATATAGGGAGTTATGAACTATTAAAAGTATAAAAGAATAATTCAGATGGAAAAGAGAAAAAGGGTGGAATTGAAGGAAATGAAAGTTATTCTTTTATAAAATGTAACAATAAAGCTCCAATGTAACAATGTATGAGACTGTATGTTTAGCACAAATGTATTAATGTAGTGTAAATGTAGCAATGCACTGCCAAATGTATCAGAAGGTCTGTTTACTGTTTCCTGCCTATGTAAAGTGACCACAAATGGTAATCAGCAAAGATAATTAATTATGACCTAATGTTTACTGTTTCCTGCCTATGTAAAGTGACCACAAATGGTAATCAGCAAAGATAATGAATTATGACCCGGATGGACGGAAATTGGAAGGAAATTGTCAGGATGAACGGAAATTGTCAGGATGAACTTTTAAGTGTAAAAACAACTTCAAAGAATGAAGTAGTGGAGTTGAAAGAGCTTCTTAGATGTGACGTGCATTGTAAAAAGTATAAAATGCAAAGCTTGAAATCTGCTCTTTGCGCTCTTTGAACTCAATCCATTTGGGAAGGGTCGAAGAGGCCGCGTTTGCAAACGCTTTTCTTTTCTTTTTATTCTTTTTATGTTTTTCTCCAATAAAACTTTGTTTTGTTAACCAGACTTGTCTTCGTATTGTGAGTATCAAATTTTGGGGTTTTTAAATCTCACAATCACTTATGTTTTCTTTCAGAACACTGTTTCTCAATTTTGGCAACTTAGAGATATGTGGGCTTCAACTCCTAAAATTGAATTTTCATGCCTAAGGCAGGACTAGAACAGATAGCATCAATTTTATACTGACCAATTTAAGATTCTCTCTATTCCATTTCATTCATTTGGTTTTATTCTTCATCAGACTTAGATTATTTGATCTGCAAATTAAAAGAAAAATCCTTCCTCTGTAGTCAATTAAAAATCAGATCATTTTGTAAGAGTTTCTTTGAAGTTAACTTTCCTGCTTTAACATGCTTCCAACTGTGTTTATTAATAAGGGCTTGGCAGTAATAATATCTCTATATATTTACTCAGTATCTTTACAATATCTTATATACAATCCCTTTTTCATGAGATGTGTGGAGAGAGAGAGAGAGAGAGAGAAAGAGAGAGAGGGAGAGGGAGAAGGAGAGAGGGAGGAGGGAGGGTGAGAGAGAGAGAGAGAGAGAGAGAGAGAGAGAGAGAGAGAGTTGGAGAACATAGGTACACAAACATTGCAATTTTATAGATAACTATAAACTTCTGATGTTCAAAGTTTGCATACTGCTAGCACACAGAATGTAATTCATGTTTCTTTACATGTATACAGTACATGTTGCTGCTCCTGAAACACAGCCCCAGCTGGAAATGTTATGTATAAAAAAACTGATCAGTTTAAAAAGCTAAAATTAGATCTGAGTTGTGATGGAGTAAAAACAGCTGCTACAATCAGTTCCTGCATATTTTCATTCCAAAGTTCCCCTCTGAGCCTTGACATTTCATCCTCTTTAATATAGCCAGTTTATTTGCATCTGTCTGGGACTTTCCATGGCACTGCAAACTTCATCTGCTTGTATCCCTCTAGATATCCCTAAGCCTACATAATAGTATATAGCCTTGCTGCAAGAGGGCTCTTGGAATTTCATTTTTTTTTTTATAACAAGTTTTATTGAATTTTTTTTTGTTTTACAACCAAGTGCTTGGAACTCATCGTGGAGATAGGGCACTCCATACAACAAAGTAAAAAATATAATCATACATAGACAATTTGAATTACTTCTTTAAAGTTTCCCTCTCTAAGCAAAGAAAGAAAAAACAAATAGAAAAAAAAAACATACACACACAATATCAATAATATTTCCACCCGTTTTCAGGCTTAACTAACTCACAATTAACATATTCCAATTTGGCCTTATATAAACATATAGTATACAATTCGGATACCAATATAGTATAGATTATTTTTAAGATATACATATTATTCCAATTATTCAGTTTATAGTTCTCTGTTTTAAAACCATTTTACATTCAAGCCTAAAATAACAAGACAATAATTGTTTCTAAAATAGACTTATAATATGCCTATTATCTATATATATATATATATATTAATATCTCTCAACTATATTCTATTTCCTGTACTCTATCAAATATTTTTATAAATCATAGTTAAATGTTTCACCAATCTCTATCCAACTCCTAATTTTAGATTTTCCAATTTTCCATCTTGCCATCCGGACCATAATCAAATCAATAATTTACATCAATATTAACTCAGATCAAAGTCTTGAACCTTAGGAATCTCAAGCATATTAGTTCAGTCAAAGTCTCTAAAAGCCATTTTTACCCATCCAATAAAATTTTAGCTCTAACTTTTAAACCTAATTCTAGCTTTCTTTTTGTGCCAAGCAGGTTTCCACAATAGGGCTTCTAATTCCTTCCATAGTATTTGACCATACACATTTTTCCACAATTGAATCCAGTCATAGTCTTCTTCTCTTTTCTCCAATGTTGTCTGGACTATGTAATCAGTCTTAATCAATATGGTGATTGTTCGTTGTTTGTTCATGTTGTCAGCATTTTTAACGTCTCGTATCTGAAAGTCTGTTCCTGTTGCTTTTAAAATTATAGATGTTTTAGTTGAACTCTGCCTTTGGTCATCCAAAGTCTCCGTCATTTGTGTATAAGATGTAGTATCTTCCTCTTCAATAGATTGTAAATGTGTTTCCTCCATATCGTTAAGTTGTAGACCTAGTTGTGTATCATATCCAATAAGTTGAATTTCAGTTTTTAACTCTGGGATTTCCCTTTTCCAAAGCATTCTAAAATGTTCTTTTAATTCCTCCTTCGTTTCCAAGATTTTTTCTAATATAAATCCATAGTTAAGCTGTGAGTGGTATTCCATTCTTCGTTTTTTTAGTATAAAATCCAAACAAAAGTAGGAAAAAGCAAGTACAAAAATAAAAACAGCAAAAGTCCCAATCAATATTATGAATATCTAATTTATAATCCAAATAAATAATAGCAACTGGTGTCTCAATTATTATATTGTAATCCTAAAGCGAAAAAATCCATTTTTCAGGAGAGTATACTTTGTATTATAAAATCAAAAACAGCAGGCAGAAGTTCAAACAAGTTCCAAAAGAAATGCAAGCGTCTGGGCAATAGTTATAATGTTGCAATGGCGCTTTCTGGGCTTCACGCCAAATTCCAAATTAGATTGTAGCCGTGCAATCCACATAAATTCGCCCAGGAGCCGTAGCGTTTTTTTGTTTTTTTTAAAGTAGATAGCACTGTTCAGAGGGGGGGGGGAAGAAGAAGAACACTCCACCCCCGTCCCTAAAGGTTTCCACTTAAGCTGAAAACAAGCAAGCAGAGAAAGAGAGTCACAGTAAGAATTTTTTTCTACTCTTTTTTCTTCAGGGTCCCCCGAATTCCAGCCACTCAAATAAACAATAAAAATTAGTTATTTTTTTTTCCCCCACAGCTCTTTCCCCAAGTGTTCAAATGCTGCTTTCTCAAGGGTGGGAAGTAATTTCTAAGGGCTTTTCACAGGGAAATGAGTAAAGTATCAAGAGGGAAGGAAAGGTCTCACCCGGATCTTCCACGGTGGTTCTTTTTGCTTAGATGTTGCTGTGACTTTCGGCCAGAGCAGCTGAGTGATCGGCCATGTTACTGGCCAATCTTTTCCCCGTCGGCCCAAAGGTGATTGCTCGGATCGCAGAGGGAGCTGCCGCTCCCTCTGCAATCAACGAGTGCCCTCCTCTACGGTGGTCGCCTCTCCGGGGCGACTTTCGACCCTGTCCAGGGTCTACCGGCGGGGGGAAACCGGTCGGCAAAGAGAGCATACTCTTTGCCTGACCGCAGGCACTGCTACAGGAACCGGAAGTCGGAATTTCATTTTTAATATATACCTTCTGGAGCATCCAAAATAACACTGTATTATTTAAAATCAAGCCATCTCCAAACTGCAAGTTAGGATCAACTGGACAAAGAAGATTTAATATCATTAAATGTTTCCTGTAACAGAGGAAATGAGCTAATTACAGAAAGTTAGTCTAAAACACAGTACTTCAGCACAAGGAAACGCTTTTACCGCATCCAGAAGGTGATAAGGAAGGGATAGGCTTGTTCGCCTGCTTGCTTCCCATGTTAGCTTGAAACATGAGTTTATGTAGAATGTTAGTTACAGTTCAGAGAAACTGAGTGCAGAAAGATGAGTTCTGAATAGATCTCAGTAGAATTATCCCATGCCTATAAAACTGACTGATTATGGAATAAATCTGGTGCACATTTTTCTTAGGTGTGAATTCTGTTGGACTTAACAAGAATTACTTGTACTAGACATGCATAGGCCACTTTTAAAAATTAAGTATCATTGCACCATCATGCCACAAATATGTGCCCAGGGAGTCTTCTCATTTCTTCAGTAGTGCAAGTCCCTCAGTGGCCAAATTATATGAGAACTGGAAAAACAACATTACCTCAAATACTTATCTCCCAACACTTGCAAATGAAAAAAAGAGAGGCTTTTTTAATTTTTCTTTTCTCCCATCATAGCAGAAATATTATGCCTGTTGCATGCTGTGTTCATTGACTGCATTACGTCAGTACCATCTAAACTATTCTTAATGGAGTTCAAAATGTAAGTAACTAAACTGAAGGCCTCATTGCTTGACCTTAGCTAAAATTATGATATTGCCTGCAGGAAATATATTACAACTACAACTGAGCCCAAAATTTCCGTTGCTAAGTCATAAATATGAGCCAATTTCCAAGTGTCCAAATTTTGATCAAGTGACCACGAGGATGCTGCAACAGTCATAAGTATGAAAAATGGCCATAAGTCACTTTTTTCAGTGCCGTTGTAACTCTGAAAGGTCACTAAATGAATGGTTGTAAGTCGAGAACCACCTGTACCAGAATCCATGTGTGTGTGGTTAAAGATCGGGCATATTTGGAAGATAGGCATCTCCCTGAAGATGTCAACAACAACAAAAAATCAAGATGTTGACCGCAATATACAATCAAAACTTTATGCCCATTTAACATTCATTGCATATGCCACACAGGTTTAAAAAAGGGGGGAGGGTAGGATTTCAGTCAAACAATCCTGGACACCCCTCTTGGAAAGTTCTAAAGTCTCTGCTAAAAAGCGTGAATCAAAGCAAAAATAGGCTGGTCTTCAATGCTTGATAGAAAGCTGAGAAAGCAAAACGATGACTTATTTACATCCATAGGGTACAATTGAATTAATTAATTGAATCATTTAATTGAATGCATTAAATGATAATTTATCTTAACAAAAATGCATTTGCTTCCAAAATTGGTGATAGCAGTGTGGGAAGAATCCAGAGAAAGAAATATTTTGGGGAATATTAAAAAGACAGAATATATTTCTCCAAAGGAATAATGGAGAAGATCTTTTAAAAGGCAGAAACTTCTCCCTTCCTCTGGCCAGAAAACTCAGCAGAAACCAGCTTTTAGAAATGTAGATGTAATAATCCATTCAGGAAGGTTGGAGCCAGGAAGCTAAAAGCTGATGAAATTAGGAAGACAAAGACCCCTAAAATCTACATACCCCACCCAAACTCTAAAAGACATGACCTTTGGGAACATAATAGGATTAACCCACCAATACCAAAAGGGCACACTCACTCAGGTCAAAACAGGAAATACAAAGCCTCAAACAGGAACAGGAAACCACCTCAAAAGGCCAAAAAGCCTCAAAACCTACCACTCCCAGCTATATGTGGTCAGCTTTCCCAGAGCCATCTTTCTGTCTGGCTCTCCTCTTCAGTAAACTACAACCTTCTTTCTAAAGCAGTCTCCATTTTGTTTATTCCCGGCTTGGACTGGACCCTGATGAAGATTTTTCTTTCAACAGCAGGAAAGATTGTAGGCCTAGCCTCAACAATGAGATTTAGAGTGTTTAAATTCAGATTCTTTCAAATTACTTCCAGTCAATATGCAGAGTATGGAATGATGGGGTTTGTAGTACAGCAACACCCAGAAGCCCAAAAGATTTAGGAATAAGAGTGGTCATCAGATGTCAACTGGTTCTGGAAGCTGTTCTGTAGCTGTTTGGATTATAATCACAAGTGTTTGCTTTCAAATAATCAAAGCAGCCAATAATATATTACAGGTTGTGGTTGTAAATCACATTCCCATTCAAAATATGAAATGGTTCAGCCTATAACCAGGTCATTAATGTTTACTACAAGAACCAAGCTCTAAATCACTTTACGATTAGATTCAATCAATTTTCTCTTCTTGCTTTCCTGGGTTAGCCAAGAAAGATGTATTTAAAAGGACTGCTTTTTAATTGGATTTTTTTTCAAGAGGGTCTGTCCTTTGACCCAGTAAGACTGGAAGACTAGCTTCCTAAATTGAACTCCTTCCAAACAGATAAGTCATATTATTATGTGGGTGTTTGAGCATCTGAGAGACATGCAATATAAACAAAATCTCTTTTGTAATCTGGCTGGGGGAAGAAACAGTGGAGGGGAAGAGTGTAACTAATTATGTGACTGTAGGAATATAAGCAGATGCCTTCAGAATACAATCTGGATTTTAAAGCTGAACACTAGAGAAAAAAGAAGTACAATGGAACGAGCATCTGAATTAATTATATAACAAGGACTTAACAAATATGTGGACAAATTTGAAGGGACATAGAAGACATTCTGCTACTACAGGAGTTGATATCTTTTTTATGGTCAAGATCCATCCTTTTTGCTGGGGGTGGAGTTTAAGGACACTAGGAGGCATATATAGAAAGTCAAAGCCAAATTTTTTTGACTGATTTTGTTTGTTTGTTTGTTTTTAGGGTTTGGTAGGAATTAATTCATAGAAATGAATATGAATTGATTTTTGTTTTTAATACTTCATTAAAAAAGCAATAAAGCAACTCATAAAAAGATGCAAAATAGCAATACGTAACATTATAATTGCTAGTTTTCTTGAGCTCGATGCGGCAGGTACATTATAATGGAATCAAAATATATGTTTGAACAATCTTTTAATCTTTTGGGTTTCTTAATATTATTTTTTAATTTTCTAGGAATGTCAACCATTCTTCAGTGCTTAATCTAATCCTGAAGTGCATTAACATTTTATGAGACACAGCAGAATCATCATAGATTTGATTAATTTTCTTATGCCTACTCTTACCAAATTCAAACTGGAATACTCCCTAATTCAGATTTGCATAATTATTCAGATTAGAATTCTTTTCTTTTCGAAACTGATGCACATCCAAGGGATTTATACTACTTGAAATTTCTTGACTAAAATAATGAACAAAAGTAGAGGAATGTCCATACTTAAAAGACTTTTGATTTGCCAAACTCTCTAGGATTTTTTTTTCCATATGGATTGTCATAAACTATATGTTTCACCTTGTGAAATATATAGTTTGAAGCATAGTGTGAAACAGGTAAAAGTCGTAAAAGTTAGTCAGTTACTAGGTATATATAATCCTTGAGAGCAATAGTATAAGATCCATTGTCCTAATGCTGTGTCTCTGATATCACTGCTTCTTCTATCATATATTGTTCATTAAATTTCACTACTAACTATTAGTCATGAAAAAGAAAATCACATTGTATAGTCTGTCTGTTCTTGTTTCTTTTCCATTTATTTTTGATAGCCAAGATTTAGCCTGAAACTTTTGCTCTTTGACCAAAGACCAAAAAAAGGGAAATGAAGACTTTATGAACATTTGTTTCAAATAAGTACCCTTCCTGGTCCCTTTCTATATCTCTTCCATCATTCTAGTTTCACAATGCCATTTGCAGAAACTTATTTCCTTTTCTTTATTTGTGTTTCATTTGAGAAGTAAAAAGCATCTTTTTTCCCCTTTCCCTCTCACTTCTGCTACCCTGACATAGCAGGAACTGTCTTATCTTGTAGATCTGAAAGAAGTTATGATGTAATTTTGAGGCCACCAAAGTTACAGATGGATTGCCCTTGCATAAACACAAGATCATTTATGGGGTTGGATTTGTGATCCTGACATATAGTTTACACAGAAAATTATTGTGTTTTATCAGAGGTGGCTTCAGTTTGAGAGGGCCTGAAGAATGTTGTCTTTGATGGGCTCTGTAGTGTCTGGAGGACTCTGTTGTTAGTAAGGCCCTGGACCTCAATCACAGAAGCAGCAGAATTCAAGGGAATCCCAAGATTGGAAAAACTGGGGTTAAAAAAAATGATAATGGTGAAAATGATGGACAGGGCAGCCATCAGTGAACAACTACAGTGATATCTCAGTCCTCATCGGTAATTTGTTCTGGAAAACACCAATGGGTATCGAGAAAACCATATGACTTACCATGTTATTTTGGCTGGAAGAAATAGAGAGACACGAGGCAGCCAAGATCAGCAAGTTCTTCCTTGCATGCTGACTACAGGAAAAAAGATAATTGCTGGGACAAGATTTGTGCTTCAAAACTCGTCAAATACCAAATTCGACAAGTTTTGAAGCAGCTGAGTGCCGAGGGATGACTATATTAAGAATTAGCAGGTTCGACTTATCTCCAAGCAATAATACCAACCCTGCCATCTTGGAACTTTAATTAGAATAGATATCTATCCTTTCCCTAAAATAAAACACATGAATTTAAATCTAATCTGCATCAGATTTGTTTATTTATCTTTTTTTTTCTTAAATAAATGAATGTGATTAGTTATAAATCTAGTCTACCAAAACTCTGCAGTACACTATGCAGTTTGAGCCAAAGGATAAAACAAGGAAATTCACAGGTGCAATTCTCTTAAAGCACATTTATTTTATCTCCCTTTTTGCAAATATTCACGTGCTAGGTTCCTTCTGGATTGTGACCAATCAATTTTATAAATAAATAACATTTTTCTTGGGGGAGGGGGAGAGAGTTAACAAGTTTATGAAATCTGAAGAATAATGGCATCACCATTCAAATTCTAGCCAGGCCCTTAGGTCTTCAGAATGTCTTGCTTCAGGAATTTGTTTACCATTTATTTTTTTACATTTTTTTAAAAAAATTGTCATGTATGATAATTTACAATAAAAGAGGCAGCAATTACAATACCGCTTTTCTTATCAAACACACTTGTTTCTGCTTTCAGAATTGCAGAACTGTTTCCTGCTTTTTTAATTTCTGGAACTTGGTCCAACAGAGGAATTATCCACATGGATTAGGCCTATTGTTGATCCTCAGAGATTTGAGCTTTAACATTTGTCCTCATTACGGAGTTGAAGCTGCTACTGCTGCTACTCCTTCCTGTGGGCCTAAGGCAGAGACAGAAAATTAATAAGCTACTAGATATTTCTGAATTGCATTTCTTCATTTCTCTCTCTGTCAAGGACCTTGATTTCCCTATTTTTGGTCTCTGGTCAATGAACAAAAGTTTTCAGATTGAATCTTGGCTACCAAAAATAAATGGGGGGAAAATGAGAACAGAGAGACTGCACTATTTGATTTTCAAATCAATTCAATTCAGAAGAAATCTGGAAGGGACCTTGGAGATCTTCTAGTCCAACCCCCTGTTCAAGCAGGAGACCCTATACCATTCCAGGCAAGTGACTGTCCAACTTCTTCTTAAAAACTTCCAGTGATGAAGCACCCACAACTTCTGAAGGCAAACTGTTCCCCTGGTTAATTGTTCTCACTATTAGAAAGTTTCTCCTTAATTCCAGGTTGCTTCTCTCTTGATTAGTTTCCATCTATTGTTTTTTGTGCTGCCCTCTTGTGCTTTGGAAAATAAGTTGACTCCCCCCCCCTCTTCTTTGTGGCAGCCCCTCAAATACTGGAATACTGCTATCAAGTTACCCCTAGTCCTTCTTTTCTCTAGAGTAGCCATACCCAAATCCTGCAACCGTTCTTCATATATTTTAGTCTCCAGGCCTTTACACATCTTAGTTGCTCTTCTCTGCACTTTTTTTCAAAGCCTCAACATCTTTTTTGTAATGTGGTGACCAAAACTGGAAAATTTTCTCAACATCTTTTTTGTAATGTGGTGAACAAAAATGCAAAATTTTCTTTTTGAAGGATTAGTCATAAGAAATAAAAGATTAGAGTCATATAGAGCTACTGCCTTAATCAGAGTATGCAAGTGTCCATGTTTAGTAGGACAGTCCCAAGAGAGTTTAGAGATCCCCCTTGCAAAATTGTGTTAGAGTAGGTTTCTGTCTGCAAGTTTCTGTTGTAACTGTCAAACCCGAAACAGTAAAAATCTCCTTGAAGGGGGTGTGGGAATGGGGCGATGCTTCTTTTCTTGAGCACGCCTTCATAATTATTTTTTAAATATAATTTTATTGAAAGTTTTAAAAATGAATAAAAAGTAATGCAAACTAAAATAGAGCAAGAAGGAAAAAAAGAAAAAAGGATGAAATAAAAGAGAAAGCTAAAGTACAAAAAAGAAAAAAAGACAGGAAAAAGACGCATAATAGAAAAGAAAGAAAAGAAATTATTTCCAATCTTCTTTGCAACTGTTATAAATTAAATTGAGATTTACTTCTTTCTCTAAAATTACATTGTGACTCTCTTCTTTCTACAATCTAACCTATATAATTATCAGAAACATAGACCATGTTCATTTTTTTCCAATCAGGGTTTTCCAATCAGCAATAAACAAAAATATTATCTTTTCTTTAATCGACTCAGTCAACTTGGCTAACTTAGCAAGTTCTAGCATCTTCACCAACCATTCTTCCATTGTAGATATTGCCAAGTCTTTCCATCTTTGCTCATACAATAACCTCGCTGCAGGTATCATATACAATTAGTCTGTTATAATTGAGTTCAAAATTTATATTGTTATGTGAGAAATTTGTTAAGTGAGTTTGCCCCATTTTATGACTTTTCTCGCCACATTTGTTAAGTGAATCACTGAGTTCTTGAATTAGTAACACAGTCGTTAAGTGAATCTGGTTTCCTCATTGACTTTGCTTGTCAGAAGGTTGCAAAAGGAGATCACATAACTCCGGGACACTGCAACTGTCATAGATGTGAGTCAGTTGTCAAGCATCTAAATGTAAATCACATGACCATGGGGATACTGGAATGGCTGTAATTGTGAAAAAATGGTTATAAGTCACTTTTTTCAGTGCCATTGTAACTTTGAACAGTCACTAAATGAACTGTTGTAAGTTGATGATTACCTGTATAAAAACAAAGTTCTATGACTTGTTTTCAACTGTTTATCCTTCAGTTCCAAAAGAAAAAGTTCTGATTCCAGTTCTATACTAGACAACCTGTGCCCTGTTAGGTCATTGTTCCAGATATATTTCCATATATAAACACAGAAACAGAATGATCATGGGTGGGCAAAAAAGCAGTGGAAGTGGGAGCAACTTTCCACTTCCTGCTGGCTTCTCCATTGAGTTTGCTTGTGGCACAAGGAAACCCTTCCTTCTTTCCTTCCTTCCTTCCTCTGGGAGTTGAAGTCCACACATTTTAAAATTGCTGAGGTTGAGAAACACTGCTGTAGACTACAATGTTGATAAAGAGTAACTTCTTGAACGAGATTAAAAAGAATTATTTCAACTGTTTGCTTCTACAAAACAGCATGTTGCAGAGGAAAAGTCAGTATATAGTGTCCAATTTTAGCATTCTTACTACTTCATTTTTCCCAACAAAAATCAGTTGCCAAGAATTGTTCTGCTTAGTCTATTAAATGTAGTCCAAGTCTTCTCCCAGAGCACCAACAAAAAATTGCATTTTATCTCATGTCCTATTCAGCAGCCAGCTTCTCATTTCAGCTAACAATGATAAAATGTTTTTGTCACATCCTTGTTATTCTTCCCATGATTAAAAACATGTTTTCTAGAGTTTGGGCTGAACTGATGCATATACTTATGTTAATTATTGGAAAAGTATTTTTTTTTTCAGTATTACACTCAGATATTGTTTCAAGCTGTATTAAACATTAGGGATCTGAAGCACCTATTGTTATTTGATAATGGAAATGCTGACTGAAAATATATGTTCCTAGCAATTGAAAATTGGCAGCCAGAAACATAATAATAATAAAAAGTCTCCAAATGTGAAAAAATAAACCCAGATGTGCTGATCCAGGAAATCAAATCTATAGCAGAATATCTGATCAGAACTTCTGGGATGCTTGTGACTCTAATATTGTATTGTGTTACAGTATGTCAATTTATGTTGCATTGCATTGCACTGTGTTGTTTTATTGTGTTATATTGGCTTAAGTTGCATTGCATTAAGTTGACTTGCCAGATTGTCTCTTATATTTTTATCTTGACTTTCCAATGCGAAAGGTGATCAAAAGAATCAACAATATAAAGCACTCAATTAAAATACAGATAATACATAACAAATATCATTTAATTAAAAAGACATTAAATCTAAGAAGACTACACCCAGCAATCCACTTTCTAGACATTTTGCATATGGATAAAAGTCTAACAGAAAAGAAGCTTGCCTAACTTCTTATGGATAGGCATATCATATCTGGCCTGCAACAGTCTAGCTACCCTATTAGAAGCATCACATTCCACATTTTTGTTATCATTTCATGGTCATCCAAATTTTGCAGCCCTACTATTTTATTTTATTATTATTATTTTATTAACGTTATATAGCTGCCCATCTCACAAAGGTGATTCTGAGTGATATGGTGTTCAGGCAATTCCAAAAACTTAAGAGCAGTTGCTAAGAAGATCCCATCCCCTTTCCCGTGACCCATGGCACTGGGGTTCAAACTATTGGGGGCTGGAAGATACCCCCAACAATTCAGGCCCCTGATTTTTCTTTAAGTTATAACCAGCACTGAGCACATTATATGACTTGCTTTTTGGAATCTCTATCCCTTCTGTCTATGGAAGCAACCCTCAAGGTGACTTAGAGCACATAAAAATAGAAGAAGATAAATTGTTTCTTTATTTAAATTTGTTAAAGCTGCCCACTTCTCTAGACCCTGGGCAGCTCACAAATACACATCCAAATCAGTAACAAAAAAACCCCCCAAACCATTAAAAACATATAACCCCATAGGAAGCCTGAATTTTTTTAAAAAGCCAAAGAAAAATCAAACCAACCCAGCAGTCCCACCAACACATCAACTCCAGGTATGAGGCCAAAGACAGGTTTAAAGTGCTTTTGGGAACCTAGGAGAGAAAGGATTCAGTTTGACATTAGAAACTTGGTGGGAAAAACATGCGTTTTCCACTTTCTTGAATACTGGTAGCCACAACTACAGGTAGTCCTCAACTTACGACCACAATTGAGCCCGAAATTTTGGTTCCCAAGTGAAACATTCATGAAGTGAATTTTGCCCCATGTTATGACCTTTCTTGCCACAGTTGTTAAGTGAATCACTGCAGTTGTTAAATTAGTCACAGGGTTGTTAAGTGAATCTGGTTTTCCCATTGACTTTGCATGTAAGAAGGTCGCAAAAGGGGATCACATGACCCTGAGACACTGCAACGGTCATAAATGTGAGTCAGTTCCCAAGCATCTGAATTTTGATCACATGACCAAGGGGAGAGTACAACGGTCATAAGGGTGAAAAATGGTCATAACTCACTTTTTTCAGTGCCATTGTAACTTTGAATAGTCACTAAATGAACTGTTGTAAGTTGAGGACTACTTGTACATACAGTTTTGATCACATGTTGGACTTTGACATCTCCGCCAACAGTACTGGGTGGGAGTGGGGCCAACCACATTTTTTCAGCAAGTCCAAACCATAGCTTGGGAGCTATGAATGAAAACAGGCTGGTTTTCCCAGAGCAGCTGTACTGGGAAGAGAGACCTGTGCTTCAAGTAACTAGTTGAAATTTAAAAATTCTGGCAGCCACATTCCAATTGTTTTTTTAAGCATGCCATTTTGAAGAGAATAGAGATTCTGTTCTCCTCTAAAAAGGATTTGTGGCAACAAAAGACAGATTTTCCTCTCATTATGCCAATGCAGAACCTATTAAGGTAAATAAGGATGTCGGGAGAGATGGCAGCAAGGACTGTTTTTTTTTTTTTAACTTAGCTGAGAAAAAGAAAACAGACAAGCTTTCCTTCAGCTGAGAGTTTGATCTGAGAGGGCACCAAATACTTGCCGGCTCCCAAATACTCCTCTCCTTCTCTCTCTCCCTCTCTCTCTTTCTCTTTCTCTCTCTCTCTCTTTCCTCTCCCTCTCTCTTTCCTCTCCCTCTCTCTCTCTCTCTCTCTCTTTCCTCTCTCTCTTCCTCTCTCTCTTCCTCTCTCTCTCTTTCTCTCTCTCTTTCCTCTCCCCCCCTTCTCTCTCTCTCTCTCCCTCCCTCTCCGTCTCCGTCTCTGTCTCATCAAGCAAAAAGCAATGTTCCCCGATGTTTGATTCAACATCCTTTTGATTCTTCCTCCTGCAACACATTGTCTGATATTTAGTGGGTGGTGATCTGGAAGAACATCACTTTGTCTGTAGTTCATGGGCTGTCCAAAAATGGTTTCCCTGAAGGCTCATCTATCTATTTCTTTGCCTGCCTGCCTGCCTGCCTGCCTGCCTGCCTGCCTGCCTGCCTGCCTGCCTGCCTGCCTTTCAACAAGTATCTTGAGGATTGGCTACACTTTGTAGCCTGATCTCAACCAGCTGTTACTTTATTACTTTTTATTTGTGGTCACTTGGGGGGGGGCTTTTAATTTTACTTTGTTTTCCTTGTGAATTATCAGGACTCTGTGTGTCAGTGTTTGTGGATTCCCAGAAAGACACAATATATTTATTCAAATGCCTTCTCAGATCTGAGGCACATTGGATGGCCTTGAGCCACCCAAGATCTTTCTACCTAACCCAGTGATGGTGAACCGTTTGGGCTTGACGTATTCAAAATTTCTAACTTGACTCTGCTGGTCTCCCTTGTGTGGAATGGTATAGGGCCCCCTGCCACATTCCTAGGGGCTGGAGTAGAAGACCTCCAAGATCCCTTCCAACTCTGTTATTTTGTTCTGTTCTGTTTTGTTATCCCTCTCTCTCTCTCTCTCTCTCTCTCTCTCTCTCACACACACACACACACACACACACACACACAAACAGAGAGAGGGGGGGCATATGATTTGTTTCTGGCTTTGTGGCTTATTCCTAGTTTCATTTGAGTTTCTATCTAAGCCTCAAACAAATTTACAGAGGAGCAAAACAAGAACACGTTTTTTAAAAAGGATAAATAACAGATCAGAAATTGGTAATCAAGCTATAATTGCTTTACTCATCTATATGGCCCAAAGAATGGCCCACTGCTTCACGAATTCCACTGGTTGCCAGTCTGCTTTCGGGTGCAATTCAAGGTGTTGGTTATCACCTTTAAAGCCCTGCATGACATGGGTCCAGGCTATTTGCGGATCCCATCAGCCCAGGTATTTCAACTGGGCAGATCCAGATTAGAAGAGCTTTCTGTCATGGCTCCTGCCCTCTGGAACATCTTACCCCCTGAGGTGAGATTGGCTCCCACCCTCCTGATGTTTTGTAAGAGCCTTAAGACCTGACTCTGCCAGATGACTTGGGGACCCAAATGGGGAACTCCATACTGGAGGTGGTTAACTAATTAAAACTTAATCCCACATCTCTACCTCCTGTGTGTCTGGCTCTTGATTTTAATTGATCATGATTTTATCTGCTGTATTTCTATGATTGTTGATTTTAATGCTTTAATGTTATGCTGCAAGCCACCCAGAGTTGTTGAATACAAGATGGGTGGCAAACCAATTTCATAAATAAATGTAAGTGACCCACATTAATTTTGGCGTGTTCAATAAACCATGATTAAAAATAAACCATAGCTTTCATTTTGATAACAAGTAATTGCTAGCTGTGAAGTTGCCTTTGTTTTCTTCTCTCCCTTCAGATATGCCATTTTCTAAGCAGAGGTCCTAGGGGCATTTGAAAATATGAGGCCTATTAAAACAGCCTACGTGATCCAGAAAAAAAAGCAATCTTAAAAAAAAAATCTGGGTACTTTTCTCTACCTTCTTTGCTGCATGTACACCAGTACACCTTATTCAGTACTACAGCATCTATTTTAAGCTATTAAAACCTCAGCAGCCAAAAGAGCTATTTTGGTGCAAACCACCTCTAATTATTTCCAACCATAACATCTGAGCTATTGACAGCTCTACCACTTCTTTTTTGTGATATATCTGTGGAATGAAGCTTTCTAGAAGCAAATTTGTAAAGGCATGTTTTTTTCTTTCTAATGGAGTCAAATGTGGGCTCACACCCCCATGCTTACAAATGGTGTTTTTTTTAACGTAAATGCGCTAACAAACACATATTGACAAGTGATAGAAACAGTGGTAGGCTCTTTATGTCTATGACTTTCACTGCTACATCCTGTTCTGCACATCTCAACTGAATCCTGTTGGTTTTTTTAAGACTAAACAAACCAACATTTATGTATGTTGGCTATGTTTATTTTTAAGGAATTGATGTTTAATTTGAAATTAATTGTCAGAGTTTACTATTGATGTTTCATTTTGTGTATTGTGAATGTTTTAACTCTGCACTAATTACGTTGTGAAGCACTGTGGTCTGCAGTAATCCATGCATTTCATGGATAAAGAAAGATAAATGGCAAACAAAAGAAGAAATTGAATGGCAAAGGAAAAAGGAATGAAGGTTGGGTAGAATTCTCAGGAAAACAAGAGATGAATGAATGAATGAAAATGAAGAAGGAAGGAAGGAAGGAAGGAAGGAAGGAAGGAAGGAAGGAAGGAAGGAAGGAAGGAAGGAAGGAAGGAAGGAAGGAAGGATATTAAGTGCTTTTTAAGGCATTGGCCAGGAAGATGCGGGTTATGTTTTAAAAGGGAGCTTGCAACAACATAAAACTATAACTTCAATGTATAGTGGAGCTTTAGGTTAATGAACAGAAAATGTATTCTTCATGAAGATAGTGTTTTGCTAATATTCTGGGTTCCTAAATAGAATAAGGGAGAAGAATAACAAGATTTCCCAGCAGCATTACACTCTATGCATGACAAGTCAAAAGGGCTGCTGAGGTCCTTTCCTCATAATTATGAATGCCGTGCCTCTTACTTCATTGTTTTCGTTTCTCTCCATTTAGGCTTGGGTGTTTAAAAAAAATAAAAATCATCTATTTGCCCTTACTCTTCTTTCTGCTGCGTTCATTCACAGACATTACTGCAAGTAAGTTTTGCTTTTGCTACTCTGAAAGCTTTTTCTTTGGAAGCAACTTCCTTGGAAATGGGTATTCATGGCGTCTGGAATGTTCTGACCTCTTGCTTTCCCTTTTTGTTTCAAGGACAAATAAAGTCTTTTCTGCCATCTCTCCAGACATCCTACTACAATGGGTTGTGCATTGGCAATGCACATGAAAAGGGGAGGTCCCCCCTGCCACCCAGAATCTTGTTTAGGGGAAAGACATTTGGATCTCATCCAAAAACTCTTCAGCATTCCACAATCTGTTGGCCATAAGGGGACAGTAGGATGTAGAGTGTTAGTTTACTTTGGGTCCTCTATCTGCCTATTCTTCATCTAATGAATTGCTAATCTGAATTTATTTCTGTCTGCTTTTCTTTCCAGTCACACATGCACAGAACACATGTATCTAGCTACATCCCTACCACATTCTCCTACGTTGTATCCATCCATGTAATATATTTCCTGTAAATAAATCTCTCTTTATAGTTATAAAACTTGCTTTGCTAATCTTTTCTCAAGTTTGATTCCTACTCTTAACAATCTCACATAAATTCAGAACTCTTCAACCTGCAACACTATCTTCAGTTCATGTGCCATCTGCTCAGAAGTAAAAGCCATCTTCAGTGGGTGCTTGTCTACATGAGTCAGGGTTGAAATCATATGATACATGCCCATAACATTCATGAGCGCTTGTGCCACCCTTGATCATGAAGATTGGAAACCCTCATGATAAAAAGCCTGGGAGAATCCAGTACCACTCCTGCTAGGAGCTTCAGGAACTTAGGAAGGGCTAATGATGGTGTACTTATATACTCAAAATAGAAATATTTTGTCCCTACAGCTTGACCTTGAGGCACTAACACCCAACTAGCACTCTCTCAAATGATCATACTGCCCTCCTTCCCCAACCTCTGAATCTGAAACCCTGCTTAAGTCATCTGTTTCTGGACAGATTCTTCTATCTATCACCTTTCTCTGTGTGGTGCCTCTTTCAACAACATGACAAAATAGGGAGATGGCAACTTCTCAATTAAGCACTTGTCCACTGGACAATAAAGGGAGAACTTTCCATGAATCATTAAGAAGGGGTTGTTGTTGGTAGTGGTGGTTGTAAAACAAACAATTCATTTTGTTGACTGTAGTGATGATTCTGTTTCTCCTTCACACCCATTGCTTTGTGACTGGATATTGATAGAAATATAGATTATGATCTTATGATGGTGATGAGAATCCAGTGAAAGAACTCATTTGATATCATGATGGTAGCTGCTATAGCAATCACTGTAAAGTTGTAAGGAAGCAAGTTATGGAAAGAGAGGCATTACAAATGGAATTAAGTTCTTTAAGGATACAATTAAGACTGTCCTTGCTCTACTTTTCATAAAGAACCAGTATTTGTTAAGAACAAGTATTTTTATTGCAAATATTACGTAACACATAAGTGTCAAACATTTTGCAAGTTAGAATGAAAATAAGACGTACGTTCATTGTTTGGAATTCACTCATTCTGAAATACTTTGATTTTTTTTTTTTTAGCTGATGGATGGACTGTTGTAGCTGTGTCACCAAAAAAACGTATTGATCCTCATCAATGTGGAATAAGCCCAAGAAGCAACATGAAAGCATCGTATCTTATCCTTTAGCTCATCACCCTCTTGTACAGCAAGGATATAGCAACATATGCAAAACACACAAGCCAAACATTTCCATAGCATGTGCATGTGCTCACAAAAGTGCAGGTAAAGTTAGGTAAAGTTCCCACATTTATCTGCAAAATGTGACTTTTATTATTTTATTTCATTATGTTGCTGCAATGGAGCAATGGTTATCTCAGAATTTGGAATAACGCCAGTTAAATGAACTAATATGAACCTCCCAACCTGCGACAGAAGAATTGGGGACATTTGTTCCAGCTGCTTGTTTTAGTAAGTTTATTTTGGATCACTCTTCATTATAGCACCCATCATTCATCTATATTTAATTTATGGATTTGGCTCTAATCTGTTAATAGTTCTTTGTTTCTGACTTTCATCATTTCATGTACTTTCTTTTCCCATAAAATCCTATTCTTTTCTGAATTGACTAATGTGATGAAGAATCTGAAAATCAACCAAAATCACGAGTTATAATCAGCAAACCAAGGCAAAGCTAAATGATTCTTTGAAGAAGCACTGACTTCAGTAGTTTGTGCATAACAATAATTAAGGACCTAGCACTGTATGAGCAAATGGTATGCTAGCACAATTAGATGATAGATGCTTGTGGCTGGTATAGTTTTATCTGATGTCCACATACTAGGTTGTGTTTTATTTTACAAGCCAGGGCTTTAAGCAAGCTACAAAGTAGCATCTGTTGTTGGCTTGTTAGCACTTTACCCAAAACATGTAACTCAGGGGTCTTCAAACTTGGCCCTTTTATGACTTGTGGACTTCAACTCCCAGAATTCCTCAGCCAGGCACACTGGCTAAGGAATTCTGGGAGTTGAAGTCCACAAGTCATAAAAGGGCCAAGTTTGAAGACCCCTGATGTAACTTCTATGCTAGTTTATTCATCAATGCCTAAATCACTCCATATAAACACACAAACACACAGGACGATTGAAACTAAGGGATTCATAAGGAAATATACTTTTTCTGAAGTCACATCAAGGTTCATTAATGTGTTAAACAATTAAGGAAAATCTTTTAAAATTCTTCTCTAAGAAAAATGATTTCACGGCAACTCCCTATTGTTTAGTCCCACTAAGTAAAGTAAAACCTTTCCAAAGATTTTTGAAAGATTGTGCAATAATAATTAAGAAGGTCACCAAAGCATGTATCTTGGTATTGTAACTACTAGAATGCTTTTTTCTGGGAGTTTTCACAGATGGCAAATCAGGAAAAATCAAAATATAACATACATCAAGCACCAGACCAGTTAGATTTATCATTTTAAATCCACCTTTTATGGGTGCTCAAGGCAACCTATATAGTAGTTCTTCCTTCTATTTTTCCAAAAACAGTCCTTTGAATTAGGTTGACCTGAGGAAAAAAACAACTGGCCCAAAGTCATCCAGTAAACATCTGTGGCTGAGGTGCCGCTGCAAACCTTTAATTGCTACACCAGACTCAGAGGTGTCCATGGGACATTGATAAGGGTAAAAAATGGTAAGATGCTGGTTATGATTATGCAAACAATGCCACACCCAATTTTTACATATCATGCACATAAGAAGGAGTAGAGCAATTGCAGTTGCCTTTTTATTTTTAGGAGCCCCTCCTGATGGACATCCATAATATGGTTCTCATATTATGCCAAATGAGACACCATTTAGCCAACGTTATAATGACTAGCTTCTAGAGCAGGGGTGTCAAACTGCCGGCCTGCGGGCCAGATGCATCATAGCGAAACCGCGCCCACCCCATTGCCGGCAATGGCAAAAAAGTTGCGATACATCGCAACATGTCACATGACGTTGCGAGTTTGACACCCCTGTTCTAGAGGCTTTGGTTTCAGGAATGACCTTTCTATATGTAGCATAAGGCATTCTTGGTTGGATCAGCTTTCAATATTCAGCTCTGGGATGGCATTTAATCACCTGTAGAGATTTTAAGTGAGGTTTCGAACAGAGACTTTAAAAAAAAAAAAAAAAAAGTTGGGGGCTTAATAATCATTGGCCATGGATATTTGGCTAAGCAATAGAGAGATAGAAAAGTTGATGTAAAAATGATCTGGGGATAAGGACTAATTAATAAGACTATCCTCCTTCCCATGACATATTATTTGGGATTATTTAAAATGACAAATTTATAGCCTTCCTCTTAGAAGAAATAATTCCAGATTCTTTTGGCTTTGAAATATGCAAAGCAAAGTATTTCTTAACTTTTTCTATTTTACCCAAAGGGAAATTCTTTGCATAAGCAGCAGCTGCCACCACCAAGCTACATATGCTGCTGTGCAGGACAGTTCAAAGGGCAAAGATGGAGAAAGATAGAAGGGTGGGAAGACTTGAAGAGGAGGCAGCCCCTTACCTTACTTAGACTCTAGGCTGGGAGGGAGAAAACTGGGAATGACTTAGATTGGGGTGGTGTCAGTCTTCCCAGGTAAACCAGACAGGAAAGACAGTTAAATGAGCTAAATCTTCTTTACTCTGAGGCTACAGTACCAGAATCTTGCAAGTCCAAAAGTACAGTACAAACCCTGCCACCACTTTTAACTGCTAGATCCATTTAGGGTGGATCCTTCCTAAGTTTCTTTCTTTAACTGCTAAACAATTGCATATCCCTGCCTCTCTTGTCTGATAGTTTCCTAGGCGGCATCTCCACTCCCCTTCCCTCAAGGTTATCCATGCATTCCATTACAGGTGGGTCCTCGCTTAATGACCAGCATATCGCGGGGTTATGATGGCAACTGAGACTGCCCGGGATTACTGCCAGTTAATGATGCAGTCATGTGACATCATGCTTTACAATCACATTGCTTAGCAATGGAAATTCCGGCCCCAGTTACAATTGTAAGTCAAGGATTACCCGAAAAGTTGTTATCTATACTTTAAAGCTTTTATCGGATTTTAGTGAATATTTTATGAGAAAATTCTATTATCTCCAACTTTTGTGACATGAGTAGGCCAGCAAGATGGCCTTAAAAGAGCTTCATAAAACTGTTTCCCTGGGTCAGTTTGATCCAGTTCTGTAGTGTATTATTCAAAGCCAAACAGAATATTCACTATAAGCCACCCTAACTTAGAAAATTGTTTTTCTCTCTTCTTACTTACTTACTCCTATGTGTATTTTCTTTCTGACTAGAGTAAATATGTGAATGCTAGGGTCAAACAAAGTAATACTGGTGTAAAGAAGTGACAATTGATGAAGTTAAATAAACATGTTGAGACACTGAGTGAAGTTGAAGGATGGTCCCTTCATCCTTACATCTGCAGAAAACTATATCAGGATAAAATATACTGTGCCCATAGGCAACCTCTATCTGGCTTCTACTGACTTGTTTCCAGTCACTGCTGATCTCCTGACTTCTCCATGAGTGACAAAGCCTAAAGGTTTTGTATTTTTGAAGAATAGACAGTATCAGAATGGGGGGAGGATTTGTATTTTAGCCCAGGATGTCTGCAGAATATGGTAAAACAAGAGAGGATAATAAAAAAAACAACCTTAATGGTTCAATGGAAATTCTGCCTGTTTTTATATGTGTTGCTTTGACTGCAGCAACACAGTTGCTGTCTTCATTTTTTTGTAACACACTCCTGATTTAACATTGTCATGGGGACAAAGCAGAAAAAATACCAATTGCCAAAGCACCTTTGTGTTGTGTATGTGGGGAAAGGCCCAATAGCAGGCTTCAATATCATATTTAGCCCGCTTGTTTAATCATGCGTTGTTGAATAAGCCATTATATACTGAATTGACCCACAGCACTAAGGCTAAAACCCTAAAACATTATTTCCTAATCACAATAGCTGCGGAAGTTGTTAAACAAGCTACTTTATGATTGAGCACAACATGTAAACCCAGCATTGATTTGACAATAATACTATGTCTCTGGATGACCGTTTGGGGCTTAGGATTAAGTGTGCCTGCATAGAATAGACATAGACAAAGCTAATACATCTGGAATGTTATGGTTCCATCAGCTTTCATTCAGCATGCTACGGACTACATGACTGAAATGTCTTCATAGGAGCTGTAATGTATTGGTCACAACTGTTTTAAATCACTTGCTTAATGTCTGACCTACATTGCCTATTGTTTAACAGTTGCTGTTACTGAAAGCCAGACTGGCTGTCTCCAAGCTGATAATGAGGTTTGGGGCAGGAAACTGTTACTTTAAATCTATTGGTTGCCACCTAGAGGCTAACTGTATAAATAGCTGTGCAGCAGCCTTTAGGGCTGCTTCTGTTCTGAATTAATAAACTTGTTGTTGTTTCAACACTCTGCCTCATTCAATGCCTAAAGAACCAAAGATATAACAGTGGCGACGAAGGTGAGATGTGCTGCTTCATTGTGAGAGCTTGAAGTCACTAGGGGGTGAGGTCAGCACAGAGCCTGACAGGAACTACGTTCCCCCCCCTTGGTCTCCCAGCAAGCCACGCTGGAGACCACCTTGCCCTAAGGATCCATCCTAGGGCCTACACAGAAGCCAGCAGTGCAAGGCATTGAATGAAGAAACAAATCACCATGGCGAAGGTCGGGAAGCTCGAAGAATTCGACGTAACTCACCCGGAGAGATGGGCGTCCTACATCTCCCGCGTCAAAAATTACCTCCGCGCCAACCAGGTCGCCGAAGATGGATTGAAAGCCGCAACACTCCTCTGCGTGTGCAGCCCCGCCACCTTCGACATTGCAGAGAACCTGGTTGCCCCAGTGCCGCTCGAGTCAGTCACCTACGCGGACTTGAAAAAAAAGCTCCGAGACCACTCCGAGGCCAAGTTATCCATTATAGCGTGGAGGCACGCTTTTGAGCAGCTTGAAGTCACTTGGGGGTGAGGTCAGCACAGAGCCTGACAGGAACTACGTTCCCCCCCCCTCGGTCTGCCAGCAAGCCATGCTGGAGACGACCACGCCCTAAGGATCCGTCCTAGGGCCTACACAGAAGTCAGCAGCGCAAGGCATTGAACAAAGAAACAAACCACCATGGCGAAAGTCGGGAAGCTCGAAGAATTCGATGTAACTCACCCGGAGAGCTGGGCATCCTACATCTCCTGCGTCAAAAATTACCTCCGCGCCAACCAGGTCGCCGAAGATGGATTGAAAGCCGCAACACTCCTCTGCGTGTGCAGCCCCGCCACCTTCGACATTGCAGAGAACCTGGTTGCCCCAGTGCCGCTCGAGTCAGTCACCTATGCGGACTTGAAAAAAAAGCTCCGAGACCACTTCGAGCCCAAGTTATCCGTTATATCGTGGAGGCACGCTTTTGAGCAGCGGGAGCAACAACCCGGCGAATCTGCAACAGAATTCATTGCCGCTCTTCATCAAGCGTCCCGACTCTGCAATTTCACAGATTTGGAGGAGAGACTACGAGACCGCTTAGTCTGTGGACTCCGGAATCGAGAGCTCCAACAAAAACTGTTCGCTAAGGAGACTCTCTCGCTACAAGAGGCCTTGAAGGAGGTCATGGTGGATGAACCCGCCAGAGGGGCCATTAAAGCGCTGCGGCCCCCCAAGCACCGAAGCCGTCCACCACGAGGATGCCGAGCGGATGGAAGACAACGACTCAGACTATGAAGTCGACCAGCTATGAAAGCACCCGGAGAAGGGACCGCAGCCAGCTGGGAAGGCAGTTCCATTCCTTAAATGCATGGGCTGCGGAGGCCGCCATCAATGCGTGGATTGCCGATATCGAACTGCAATGTGCCGGGCCTGTGGCAAACCTGACCACATCGCCGCCATCTGCCGAGGTCGTCAGAGGGACCACCCAAAAGAAGACGCATTCAGGAGAGGTATCGGGGCCCCGGGTCAACACTGAGTAGGGTTCTGCTCCAGCCGAAGGAGCATATTCCGCACTGGTGCCCATCGCCCCCTAAAGCAGAAGCTTAGACTACAGGTCAAGCTTCAGGGAGTTCCATGCAAGATGGAACTGGACACGAGCTCAGCCATGTCCATCATTTCACAAGGAACATTCAGGCACAACAGATGGGCCAAGCTCCGGCCGTCTAATCTACTACTCACAGACTTCCAAACTCCTGAGTAGCGGTCAAAGGCGAAGCCACACTTCTGGTGGAATTCAAGGGGTTCAAGGGGCCAGTAAAATGAGGACCCAGATTGTTGGGGGCAATAGGCTGACACTACAAAGTGACCAAAGAGTGCAATAAAAAGACTATGGGATAGTATATAAATCTAAGTGTTATTGCTATGATTAAGTGAAAATGGAGAAAGGCCATTGGCTGTGGTCAGCATTGCATTAAGCCACAGTTTGCTTAGCCATGCTTTGATGAATAAGAAGTCATAGCCTGGAGTCACACATTGCCCTAAGATGTAAACTTCATAGTGTATACATTCTTAAATGGAAGGCAACCTTCTCGTCTTTTAGCATAGTATATGAACATGATCTGAAGGTGAAAATGTTTATCTGGATGAATTTCTGGGATTGTTATTAAGGGTGCATGTCCCTGGAACAGGTGCAGGTAGTCCTCGACTTACGACCACAATTGAGCCCAACATTTATGTTTTTAAGTGAGTTTTACCCCATTTTATGTCTTTTCCTGCCACAGTTGTTAACTGAAACACTTAAGTTGTTAAGTTAGTAACACGGTTGTTAAGTGAATCTGGCTTGCCCATTGACTTGGCTTGCCAGAAGGTCACAGAAGGGGATCACATGACCCCGGGACACTGCAACCGTCATAAATATGAATCAGTTGCCAAGCATCTGAATTTTGATCACATGACCACGGGGAAAGGTCATAAGTGTGAAAAACAGTCATAAGTCATTTTTTCAATCCTGTTGTAACTTTGAACAGTCACTAAATGAACTGTTGTAAGTCGAGGAATACCTGTATTCAGAACAAAT
Source organism: Azemiops feae (assembly GCA_023970755.1). Taxonomy (NCBI): domain Eukaryota; kingdom Metazoa; phylum Chordata; class Lepidosauria; order Squamata; family Viperidae; genus Azemiops; species Azemiops feae. The sequence goes on from JALGBA010000816.1 coordinate 65,660, forward strand.
GCAATAGGACTGGAGTTCATGATGTGCTTCTATTTTAAACCATTGCATTTCCCCGTTCTTTCAAAGCAATAGGTGGAAAAGTCTAACAGTTAAGACTACTCTTCAAATGTGTCAAAATACTAGGCAAGGAAACTATTTTAACATCTGTACGGCACATTGTACAGGGCAATTTAATCCTGTCTCACTCATGGTCTAGGAACAAATGACATGGAGATATGAAAAAGAAAGGTTTGCAAAGCATATTTGGGCTTTTGGGGAAAGTACAAGAAAGGAAAAGCCCTATGTCTGAAAAGAACAAGTTTGACTCATGAAAGCTTACAATATCTTTTAATATGTGGGTGTAAAAATGAAAGACTCACTTATTTTTCCGAGAGACCTCAAAGAGAACCTGTTTTGTGGAGCAATTTTTGCCTATCTGCCCATACATCTCTCACTTCTTCCCAAGCTGACAGTTTCTGTGTGAGCCGAAATGTACATCGGGTTGAACACCTTACAAAGGCAGAAACTCACAAAGACAGATCTGGTCAGTTGTGACTGCAACTTTCCACACTGATTTGCTCTTCTGCAGGGGATTGTGGGATCTCCTCTCTGCAAATATATACTGCAAATGCACAGTGTTGCAAATTTTCCTCACTCTTGCTGCATGAATGCAAATACAACTATTGTTTCATAGACCACTTTTTTGCTGCATGAAATATTACTGCAGACCAGCTTGAATTTTAAATGACAGGGTAGGAGTCTCTTAACTTTCTATTACTATTTTATTTAGTTTAGTTTAGTTTAGTTTAGTTTAGTTTAGTTTAGTTTAGTTTAGTTTTAGTTTTTTATTTTATTATTATTTTATTTGTATAGTCATCCATCTCACAAGAGAGTGACTTTGGGCAGCATATAACACTTGATTAAGGAAAAAAAGCAATAAATACGTATAAAACAATCATAATTAAAACTATAAAAAGCTCTTTCTAAATTGTCCTAGTTTAAATTATATCCCCAAAGAAACTCCTTTCCCCCTCCACTGGATTTTAACATATCCATTTATCTATATCTTTGGACCACAAAAAATGCTTCCTAAAAACAATTTAGGAAACATTTCATGTTTTCCACTATTAAATTTGCCTTTCCTACATTGGCTTTTGAAATATCAAATAGGCATTTAGCTACTTATTTACCTACTGATCAATTTTCATAAACCAGTGCACCTTTCTTAAACTTCCATATCAAATAATGGACCATTCTGGGTGTGTGTTTTTTTAAAAGCCTCTAATATTATATTTTACATTTTTATTTATGTTCAACTTTATATTCCATATTTTGTTATGTTAAGTTTGAAAACTTGCACTTTTGGAAGGATTCAGACAATGTAAAGCAGCTGCTTAAGTGTTATCACAACAGGGGTAACCAGTGGGCTGTCAATGGACTGATGTCAGTCTCTTTCTCTTAATGTTGTTAAATAGTCTTTTAAATAAAAAAAATAAAAGCTTTTAGTTTTTTAATAAAAAATAAAAGCTCAGTCTCTTGCATCACCTTCATTTCTAACAATGTGTCATGGTATGTGGGAAAGACCTTGGGAGATGGGGCAAGGAAGGGAATAGTCAGATAAGAGACAGCATAGCCCAAAATTAAATAAGGGGTAAAGCAAGAGGTTCAGAACCATCCCCCAAGGTCTTATCCATATACCATTACATAATGTTCCTGAGGTTCCAGAAACAATCTTAGTAGTAATTAAAAATGAGGAAAGTCCACAGTTTGGAAATGTATGCAACCTGTCCAGAAAACAATTAAAATCACAGTAAACAGGGAGAGTTCAGAATATCCCGTATGCTAGAAGTAGTAAGCTTTGCCTTGTGTTAAGTAATTATTTAAAAGCTGCTCTATCTGTGTAATTAGTCTGTAAGAGTACCTATTGTATTCTCTGAACATTTCAGTGAAATCTATTAACTTTAGAAGCTTATTCATCCCTGGCCTACAGAATTCCTGGCAGCAGTTTTTAAAATGATTTTAAAGCCCAAGACTGTCAAAGCTAATTCTGTTGGTGAACCTGGATGATATATGTAATATGTTTTGCATATATTAAACCACTGGGCTGTGGCCTTTAGTCTAAAGGAAAATTTGAGTATTCAAGTCTCATTGTAGAATTTGTTGCATGTACCTTTCTCAGGGCACAGATAGAATAATCAAACAGGTTACTCCCTGGACAAGGAGATGACATGTATTACTAAGCTTGTTTTGTATTGGATGTATTTTTACATACTGGTGATACCTACAAACTGATCAGAATTAATAGAACCATTTTAAGACCATATATAAAGCAGCAGAAGACAAGCCATTGGAGAATCAATGGATACAGCACCATATATATGAAGACTAAAAGACAACCTAAAAGATAACCTAGACTAAAAGATAAAACTGCATCAACACCAGCATTATTCAATTCTTTTCTGCTTTGGCATCATCTAATAATGCAAAGTCTTTATGGAAGTTTCCAAGTAGAGTGCCAGGCAACCTACAGACCGGGAGCATTGAATAAATTAAATAGAGTGACAAAGTTCCAGTCCTTTAGCAAGAGTAAAAACTCTTGGAAGTATCAACCAAGCCTTCCACCTATTCATTTTCAGCTCCTGTTTCTCAAGATCAGCGGCTTCCAGGCTTTTGCTAACTAGAAAGCTGCTGTTTCCAGGTCCATTTTTCCAAATGGGACACATTCTTACTACATATTACTCCAGGTAGCAGAAGCAATCATATTTATTGATTGCTTGAATGTGATTAGAAGAGATCAGTAATATCAAAGTGATGGTGTTATGGGCACAATTAACCTTGGCCTTTCTGCAGCAAATAAAAATAAAATTTAAAAAATAGCCTCCTTCACTAATCTTAATTTGGGGAAAGAGGCATGTAGCATAAGGTATTTCTCAGTCTAGGACAGGGGTGTGTGGAATTCTGGCTGTGGAATTCCGAGAGTTGAAGTCCATAAGTCTTAAAGTTACCAAGGTTGGACATCCCTAAACTAGGACTTTAAATGTTTTAAAGGTTTAACACTATTAAAATTGGATTGGAAACATATAACTGGCTACTTGAAACTATTTAATGCCGTGGATTGTTATATGATGTTATTGACTCATATCTGTCTATAATTAAATGGGTCCAGTTGGGTCCTAAGCCACCTTCAAAGGCAATACCTGATAGAATACAATAATATTAAAGGCAAACTTATATTTAGAAGAGTCTCATTTTCATCCAGTGAAAAATGAAAGCTGCACTTATTCCTATTTCATATATTTCTTCATTTCCATTGAAATCTATGATCTTATCAAAGCAGCTTAAAATGGTAAAGGCATCTTAATTGTTTGGGGTTAATTAAACAGTTGAAATACTGTAAAGTACTATTTTAAAAGTCTACAACTGCAGATTTTCTTTCTCTTTGTCCCTAGATGCTACTTGGCCAGATTTATCTAACACAGCCATCTCCAACACAATGCCTTCCAAATATACTGATATGACAACACCAGAACACTAATTGGGATCAGGAAGGAAAGTTTCATTGCAAACAATGGAAAAACTGTACTAATTCTTGAACTTTAAGACTGTATTTTTTATACTGGAAGCCAGCTCTCATGATAAGAATTTTAGCCCATTATTTCACAAGTAAGTGTGGGAAGAATTTTTTATTGTTAATAGTGTTACTGGAATGACTGCATTTTATAGGATTTCCTGTTATTTTTTTATACAAATTCCATGTATTCATCTTCAACAGACCTAAATTCCCTTTCCTAGATAACTTAGCATGGATACTTTTTCTTAAAAACCTAGAGAAACAAGAACAAGAAGCCTAATCCCCTCAATTCAATTCTCTCTCTCTCATACACAAACTCACTTTTACACAAATACATGGAAACACACACACACACACACAGAGAGAGAGAGAGAGAGAGAGAGAGAGAGAGAATTTAGGTTGGTTGATCACTTATTGGATGGAAGATAAGGGTGATAAAATTAATTTTTCATTTTCATCTACAGAACTGAGCAGTTATTAATATTTTACAAAAAGCCTCTTATGCAATTCCTGTATTGTGGAATACATACACTTACTGTTGTTTTTTTAAAGCAACTTAAAATGGCCTCATAGCGTCCTGCTTCTTTTGTCTTGCAGACTGATATGTTCACTTGTATATTCAGACTCCATGCAAATGACAACAAACATCTGACCTTCAAACCTTCAAACATCTGCTTCATCCGCCATTCCATCATTGTACATTTATTCATTTTCTCACTTTTTAAATTTAATTCAATTTATTGTAATTGATTTCTAGGCTACCCAACTCCAAACAACTCTGAATAACTTCACAATTTTTTTTAAATGTTCAAAAGAATTCTAAACCAGTGATGATTCTAGGAACAAAACCATAGCAGACCTTCCGTCCAGATGTCACCTCAAGATCTTATATTGTAATAGATGTCTATGTAGTTCGCAACCATAAAAGCAATAGACAATAGACAAGTGAAATTATGTCATAATTTCAGAAGGTTCACCTTTATATTTATTAATTTGTGAGAGCCAGCAGGAAAGTATTGTCTTAACCTTAAAAGATCTTCAGTCTGTGATCACTTAGAAGTGTTATTTTTCCCTTTTGGGTAGCACAGCCCCTAATGGTCACTTGATATTGATTAAAATCCATTGCTAATTTGTTTACCAGAGTTCTGATTCCCCATCCTCAATATATTTATTTGTTCGTCTCAGCCAGTGCTCTTTTTGTAAAAAAAAAAAAAGGTGCCCGAACTCACACATGTCATACAACCCGCCTTGCCTACCCTACAAGGTTCCATCCAAAAAAGGTGCCGGAACTCCGTTCTGGGCGTTCTATGACAAAAAAAGCCCTGGTCTCAGCTATAAGGAGCAGTGTGTTACCTCTCCTTTTCTAAGTCTAGCTAAATACAGTGATTTTGACTCACTGTTTAATTGGGGTCTCTTTATCTAGTTTTAGGACAGATATGGAGAACAGATAAAGTTTCTGTTATATTTATACAGAAATAGGCAGAAATATTGAAAATTCAAGAGGAAATGTGAGAATGTACCACCAAATGACATGATCATTTATAAGATACTAGAATGCGCTGAAATGTACAAGCTTACTTTAGAAATAAAGGATAAGGAAGCAACAGAATATTACGAGATATGGAACAAGTGCTATGTTTGGTTAGATCAAAGAACAAAAAAGTAGGAAAGCTATGTAACCAACTGAAAATAAATGTAAGAAATAGAGGACACAGTACTGTTAAGGAAGAAAAAAATGTATTTTGTTTTGTAAATTGTAAAGTGAAAAAGGAAAAAAAATTAAAAAAAATTCAAGAGGGTTCACAAACCTTTCAGCAGCACTGTACATACTGAAATAACTTCATCTGCTTTTCTTTAGTAAAATCCTATTTTTTAGCAATAGAAGAACAAAATATAAACATTTGTGATTTGATGTTGCATTTTATGGCAAAAGTGTTTGGTTGGGATCTGATCCTCACCCCTCCTTCCCTTAAAAAAATAATCTAGAATGGTCAGACAAGATCTGACTTTTAGTGTTTCATAATTATAATAAATTTGACCAGATCCACTCATAGCTGAATGGAGGGAGCAACTTTCAAAGATGCTAAAGGAAAGGGGATTATTATCCACTATGAGTCAAGATAGCTAGAGTACTTAAGAAAAATGCTTCCTTGGATGGGGTACATATTGAATATTATCGCCTTCTGTTACAAGTTTCAGAAACAGACCAATTTCATATAAAATGGCACAAAGAGAGAGGAAGATTATGAGACCAATTAAAAACTATCTTTCCTATTGCCCTATAATTACAAATCTGTGCATGGGTATGATAATCAGGCACATTACATAGTACTAAATTTACTAATATCTGGCCACTATGGAGCAATTATCTTTGGTAATTAAAAAAAAACCATCAAGCATTTCTATGTAGAAGCTGTCTGAAACTCACTTTTAAACATGACACATTACTCTTTAGTATGTTTCCATATGTTTTGCTGCAACAGAATAGACTTAAAGTTTTGCTTTTTTGCCTTCAACGTACCATAGCAATAGCAATTACACTTAAGGATGTGTGCATATGCTACAATTTTTTCCATGCCATTTAATGACTAACATCTGTTTGTTACACAGTCTTGGTTTTCTATGGTTCTCTGTTTATTTTTTAAGCTCTCAAAGTCAGTTGGAAAACCAGGAATTGAATCGGTGCCCCATTAAACAGTTATAAGAAATTATATGGATAAATCAGATTTCTTTTTTAAAAAATTACTAAATTCCCAGGAAAAATTCTGGAAATATGCAATGGAGGTAGTCATATACTACAAAGCATTTTATTGTTTATCTTAGTATTGCTGAAAATGGGTCATTGCACCACACACTGTCTGGTGGAAGTATAAGCATTGAGAAAGCATTGAAATAAATCTAAATTGAGAAAGAACCCTACCCTTTGTGGTAAATCATGCATTTATTATCCAAATTCTCAATTTCTCCTTGCAAAGTTCTCACACTCCTGTTCAGTTTGAAACTAGGACTGAATGTTTGCATTCTGTAATACATATGTGGATAACAACAGCTTGTGGTAAATTCTCATTTAACATAAATTGAACTGAGGGTCCTTGATGCTCTCTGAGTTTGATTGTTTTCTTGCAGATATTTCATTACCCAAACTAGGCAATGTCATCAGTTGATGTTATCTAGTTTGGGTAATGAAACATCTGCAGGAAAACAACCAAGCTCAGAGAACATCAAGAACCCCTCATTTCAACCCTGAGCTACAAATATTCTTCAGAAATTAGACTCTAGTTACTTAGCTACTTTTTCCATCCTCCAGGGATCCTCACTGCAATGCCAAATGCAGAGAAACCTACTCCTAACTACAGTTTCATCAAAATGACAATATCTATTGAATGAGATACTGACACAAGTAGTGCACCTTTGAAGAAAGGTGAAGATGACATACTGCATGTTGGTGTCCTAAACTAATGGGTAGTGAAACACTTTCTCAGGGGACCAAATGTGATGTGCAAATGAGCCCATATACTCCTTGGTAGGGCAACTCCTCCCAAACCTGGCATCAATGAGTTAAGATTAGTGGTGAGCATTTAAAGGTGCTCCTGCCAAAATTCATAACTCTGATACTTATTAGGTTCTGAGGCCAATTTTGCAAAAATTGAAAAGTAAACATCTCCTTCTTGGCTGATGTTGTTACATATTAACTGCTTTCAATTTTCTCCTTTCCTACCAACAGGAGAGGGTCCAAGACATTTGACTACCTCAGTCAAAGCAACAAATTATATTTTCTCCACTTTCCTGACAAAAATCAAGAGGCATAATACAAGACCCAGAAAATACCATAAGCATAAATTGCTTTTATGTGTCCTTAAAATTACAATGGAACAATATAAAATGATGAAGATTTGGTATGTTTTCATGACTCCCAAAGACAAATATCTATCCTAATCACCCCACTTTCCTTGTTATGGCCATCTGTACCCACCAGCAGTGTCCATTGATTGAATATATTAAATTGTGCCCATTATTAAGCTATATAAAACAACAAAACCCCAAAGATTAATTTGATACAATATTTAAGGGACATTAATGCCATGAGCCAAAAGTGAATCAGAGCTTAATATCAGGAACCCTCTTAAAACTGAAGGCCACAGAACATGGACCTTGTTGTACCAACAATACGGACTTTGTAGTACTGTCATACTTGCTCACTAATATAGGGTTTTTTGTCTTTTACTTTGATTTATTTTTCTCTCTTTTAAATGATGTTAATAGTTTATCAAACCATTGCAGATTGGGCTGTAGAAAGCTTTTTACTCTGTTACTGGACTGATTTATCATTTCTAACAGTTCTAAACTGCAAGATAAAACTGTTTTTGCTCTCCAGATTAGGATAGGATAGGAGTATGTTTGTCTTAGCCTGATGTCTGTAGTTTGTCTTTAGTGTTAACTGACATCTGGTTTGTCTCTTTGTGGACTCTAAGTAAACTTATGATTTTTTTTTCTTATAAAACATTCTAAGTTTTACGCCCGTAGGTTCTTTAGAGCTCACTTAAATGAATATATGTGGTATTGTATGTAACATGTTTAACTTCATGTAACTGATTTCCTATGCAAAGGAGAGGATGTTTTTTTCCTATCCAATCAACTTTTCTTTTGGATTTTCCTTTGACATATTAACTATAAAAGAGAATGTAAGCAAAGACTCTGGATTCCCTCTTTGAATGAGAAGTTTTCTTTTTATCAGAACATTCTGAACAAATTGTAATAAAATGTTCTCTCTGTCCTCAATCTGCTTCATTGGGATCTATGCATGCTGGGCCTCAAGCCTAGGGCTAAATTTGGCTATCATACTATATGCAGGGCAGTGAAACATCCTGTTTTCCTATGACATCTCCCTTCTCATGCCAATAAAAGACAGAGCAGAGATACTGGCACAATGCACTCTTTTGATGTACAGTTGTATGTATGTTGGATGATACACAATTATAAATTTGACACTAACCTGTGTTTGAGTTTGCCTGAATGATGCAGTTTGTACAGATGTACACACACACACACACACACACACACCTAATACCTGAAGGCTATGTGGTAGATACCTACTTTTAACTATCAGCAGAAGCCAATTTAGGTATCACTGGGGCTGTTGTATCACGCCCCTGTGACACAACACGCAAGCTGCTGCTTGCGGGATGAGTTTTACTGCACTATTTTTAATAAATAAAACTCCAGTGTTTAGAATAAAGAGATCATTTTCCTTCCAAGATAGAAACTAGTGAAAATATAATCACAACTTGGGATAGCATTAGTACACTGGTTGTTTGTTGTATGCCTTTTATTGGAAACCCACTAAAGGGCAGACTTATACAAGCATTTTATTGTTTCATTCTTTAAGTGGAAACATAAGTGCATTTTTTCAAACAGTCCTCTTGGCGCTATTTCCTTTCAAAATTCCATTGTTCACACACACACACACACACACGCCGCCCCCGACTGTTTTTATATATTGGATCATTTGAGTGATTGTGACTTTTGCCAGTACCAGCACCACTATAACAAGCTTTGGAATTATATATTTTTAGGAAATGTTTCAGACTCTTGTTGCATAAAAGAATGGAGTCAGAGTCCCTGTCTCCCTGTTTGCTTGCAAATGGGTCTAGAAGAGCATGTGAATGCTTATAACTGTCCTGAAGACTCAAAATCAAGTTGACAAATTTGGGAACAAAGGGCCAATTATTAGTGGTATTAGTTTTACTGGAGGCAGTTGTAAAAATAACATTGAAAATATTTTCTGCTGGAGCCCACAGAAGCCCAGCCTTCTCTCAAAACTGATCGAAAATGTTGGTCTTGCCCATTTGGCTAGTCTCCGTGCCCTCCCCAAGATGATGATGATAATGTGTGAGGATGGTTGCGATTATGATAGATACTCTGCTAGAAAAATGCATAAACTGATTATAAACAATGACATATCACAATCACCAAAATAATCACTGCATCTGTCAAAATTATCATGTACCAATAATGAAAAATTGATGGGAAGTTAAGAGTTGAAAAAGCAGTTGAAAATGAGCAGGTTAAAATACTGTGCCATTTCCAATGATAAAGTCTTGGCTCAAAGCACACCAAATATAATTGTGGTTGAAAAGAAGAAAGTGTGGATAATTGATGTGGCAATATCAGGAGATAGTAGAATAGACTCTAGGCTGCGGCCCACTACCGGGCTGTGGTCCATTCAGAACTGGGCCACAGAAGCAGTGGGAGAGCATGCACATGTGCGCAGCTCCACTTGCGTGTACAGCGAGCAGGTGAATGAGTGCGCACTCACCCGCTGCTCGCAGGGAACCATTCCTCCCCCTCGCTGATCCAGAAAGTTGGAAAGGTTGGAGACTGCTGGAATAGACAACAAAAAAATGGAGGCAATCACAAAGTATCAAGATTTCAAAATTGAAATGGAAAGATTATGGCATAAACTGGCCGCAGTGATCCCAGTGATTATTGGCATACTGTGTCATGCCAAAAAATCTTGGAGAACACTTAGAATATCTATACATTGACTAGATTACTATCTGTTGTGATGACTCCCCTGGATGCTTCACCAGATACCTCTCCAGATGTCAGCTTGGAGGAGGATGAACCAGTTCTGGGCAAGTCAGGAGGGGAACTGGTCAATAGCTCCAAGCAGCTGCCTGAGAGTAATTTGGCTCAAGCACAACTGCAGCAGGACAGCCCTGAGGCTTCCGGTGGAGAAAGCATGCAGCTGCAGCCAGTCAGTGATAAGGAAGAGGAACTGCCTTCTGCACCTGATCTGAGAACATGTAGGGCAGAGAAAAGGCAGGAGCAGCAAAAGTCAGCTAGATTACTCGTGAGAGGTCAGTCTTGTCCCTTTTGATGGGCTGCAGTAAGGAGTAAGAACTGGGGGGAAAATCACAAAACAAAAAGACCTGAAAATAGAAATACAATTACTGTGGCAAAAGAAAACAAAGATAATACATATCCATCTTTGAATAATTAAAAGGAATCTTGAAAACCATATTTCATCCAATTTGCAAAGCATAAGTATAACCTACTACAAAGCAAAGTACAGGATGAAAGTTACTGCAAAATGTTACTATTGAGTAACAGGCCCAAAACATCTGGAGCACCATTTGGACACCATTTGCAATGCCAAAATCATCATGAGTCAATTGCAGAAGACAGCTTTACTTGAAATAGCTTACATCCTGTGACAATAACTTTAATATCATCAAACAACATCTGCCCATCTCAGGTCTTTGGATGATAAAAATGCCAAATCTAGTCTAAACATCTGACTGATTGTATGACTAAATATAATGTGATTCCACAGGGCAAAAAGGCTGCCTTTACACTAAAGTATTATCTGAAGAATCGTACAGGATAGAAATTAATTTCAGAATCATTTTGCAGTAACTTTCATCCTGTACTTTGCTTTGTAGTAGGTTATACTTATGCTTTGCAAATTGGATGAAATATGGTTTTCAAGATTCCTTTTAATTATTCAAAGATGGATATTTAGAAAACACTAATGGCATTTCTCACACAGCCCTAATGGTATGGAATTGAGCTTCATACCTAAATTGAAAATTGAAAAGTTGCAGAAGACCTCACTATCTATTATGAGATGAGCCCCCATCTTCTGAGGCACTGGATTTGATAGCAAGAAGCCCAACTGGTACCAACAAAGACCCATGCAGAAATATAGATGGCCACAAGCCTTATATCAGGGCTTTTCAACCGGTGGTACACGTACCACCAGTGGTACATTGGCACTTGGCAGGTGGTATGCGACCCTGCCCAGCCTAGCCAAGTCTAGTGGGGAGAAGGAACGAGCTAAAGCAGTGCAGCGCTTGCCATGAGAGAGTCCTCAGGAGCTGCAGGGCTGTTGGGGCGAGACAAAGGCCCCAGGATCGGCACTTCCGGCCGACCAGCCACCTGACCATCAAGGTAGTGGTGCATATTAATAAATATGGAGAAATTCATCATACATTTGTCAGTGCAAACGGAAAGTGATTCAGCAAAGGATCCGCCACCAAAGAAATTAAAACCGGTACTTTTTTCCTTTTTTTTTTTTTTACAGTTCGTAACATTTTATTAGATTATAGAATTGTTCTGTCCTTAGGATGGTAGGCATTGAAGAGACTCTTGAGTACAATAACAAGGTTTATTCATCACACACAGGAAACAGAACAGAACAGAAAACGAAACTGGCTCCGCTCTTTTATACAAGGAGCCCTTGGTAACTGTAACCAATCATTGCACGAGTTTCTCCCGCGCTAAAAAAGCAAGCATGCCCGGGTCTCCAGACATCCAGTCTCCACAGCAACCACGTGGCCTCTAGCTTCGCCTGGTTCCCGTCCTGCACCTGCTGTCTTAGCAACTCAGTACATTACACCCCTCCCCCCTGGGTTGAAAGCATAATGCACCCCATTAAGTTCTGCTTCCCCATGGAGGCTCTCCAAAATCATTCCCACTAACCTTGGCCCTGGCCTGGGACCTCTTAGGACATGGCGCCTGCACATGGCAGCTTTTGAAAAAAAGCAAGGTAGTGGCAGCTTTTGAAAAAAAGCAAGGTAGTTCCTTTGAACATGTTCTGAATGCTCGGCTAGCAAGATTGTTCATTTGAGAGAACTCTGAACTCTATGCTAGCGCCGACAGAACCCTCACGTATTCCCGTAGGAATTTCGGGGGCCCTCGGACCCGCTCCAATCTCCGCGGAAGTGCCACGGTTGCCTGGTCTGCAAGCTTGCCCGCCGGGCTCGGCAGACCAGGACTTGGGGACCCGCTTAAAACGGTCGGGATTGGGGCATGCAGGCTGGCCTGCTGGCCCAGCTCTGCGTGCCGATTTGGGGTGGAATTCCCCAAAGGGGTGGTATTCCCCTGGCTAGCAGTCCTCTGTGGAGTGGAATTCCCCTGAGGGGTGGTATTCCCCTGGTCTGCATGAGCAGTTGGTTGGGAGCAATGTCCCATAGGTTTGACACACCCCCCTTGGAGAGGCTTGAAAAGCCGATCTCGCGCAATGTCCCCTGGGCGTAGTGCCCGAGTCAGGCAAACCCCTCTTTCTCTAGTTGCAATGATCCATAGTCAGTGCTTTGTTGACCTTCCCAATCATTATCGGAAGCTTCCTCCCCCCCTAGAGCAGAGCCGGGAGCAGAAGAGTGGCTTGGCAACCTCCAGCGAAGCTGGTCAATGTGCCACCACAGCACACGACTGTCCTCCAACGCCACTTCGTAGGAAAGGGACCCGATGACCCTACAAACCACAGCTACCACCCACAAGTTGCCAGGGCCGTAGTTGCGGGCCCACACTGGATCGCCCAAGTTCAACTGCCACGGTGCCCTCGGCTGGGACACCTGCAAAGCAACCTGGTCCAGGTGTAACCTGTCAAGCTTAGTGATAAGCCGGCGACCCCATCGGAGCTCAGGGGGCTCTTGCCCATAGCAGTGCACGGGGTGGTGCGGTGGCAGAGGAGGAAGTCTGCCAACCAGTGATGCCAGTTGCCGTGCGTGATTCTTTTCAAAGAATCTTTCGTAATTCGCACCATGCGTTCTGCTTGACCATTTGACGCCGGTGGAATGGCGCTGATGTAGCGTGGCGGATTAAGTTTGCCCGCAGGAAGGACTGGAACTCCGAGGAAGTAAATTGAGTTCCGTTGTCGGAGACAATTACATCAGGGAGTCCATGAGTGGCAAAAATGCCGCGAAGAACCCTGATGGTGATAGTGGAAGTTGCAGCGGACACTGGAACTACTTCCAGCCACTTAGAGTGACTGTCCACAACGATAAGAAAGAGTTGCCCCTGAAAGGGGCCAGTGTAGTCGATATGAATCCTCGATCAAGGATCATGTGTTGTTTCCCACCTATGGATGGGTGCTTGGGGCATTTCTGGCCTGGACTGCTGACAAATGTGGCACCCTTGGACCTGGGCTTCGATCTCTTTATTGAGCCCCGACCACCAAAGGTAGCTGCGCACAAGCGCCTTCATGCGGACTATCCCCGGATGTCCCTCATGCAAGGAAACGAGGACTCTAGACCTCAACGAGGTTGGGATTACTACCCGACTGCCCCACAATATACATCCCTTGAATGTGGATAGCTCCAACTTCCGCTTCCAAAAACTCTGAAATTCCATGCCCGGACACGTGTCCGGCCATCCTGATAACACCCAGTTCAACACATGTGTCAGCGTGTTGTTGGCATCTGTCTCAGCAGCTACATCCCCTGCATGGAGAGAGGACTCAGGCAAATCCTGAATAGACAGTATGTGGTTTGCCAGTGCAGGATCAGGCTCTATGTTCCTTAAGGGCAATCTACTGAAGCCATCTGCATGGCCCATCTCTTTGCCTGGCTTGTGAATCAGGCAAAAACATATGCAAAGAGAAATATTGACCATCTCAACATTCTAGGAGAGATTATGGGGGGTGTCTGCTTGTTCGTTGTGAACAACCCCAGAAGTGGCTTGTGGTCTGTAAAGACCGTAAAACGGAGACCATACAAGAAGTCATGGAACTTCTTGATGCCTGCTACGATTGCCACTGCTTCTTGATCTATCTGCGCGTAATTACGCTGCACGGCAGACAGAGTTCTGGAATAATACGCTATATGGACTTGAGTTCCTTCTGCTTTAAGGTGACTTAAAACAGCTCCGATCCCATAAGGGGAAGCGTCGCACGCTATGCTGACAGGGAGTCGCTCATTGAAATGAGCCAGCACCGCATTTGAAGAAAGTAATGCTTTAACTGCAGCAAAATTCTTCTTGTGGACACGTGTCCATGACCATAGACCCTGTTTGTCTAGGAGCCGGTGTAACGGCTCCACCACGGCTGCCTTGTGGGGAAGGAAGGCATGATAGAAATTTAGCAATCCCAAGAACGCTTGAAGTTCTGCTTTTGTTTTGGGACTGGGTGCCTGCTGGATCGCTTCCAGCTTGGACTGAGCAGGATGTATGCCTTCCGCGTCTATGCGAAACCCCAGAAACTCTGTGGACGCGACCCCAATTTTACACTTGTCCTTCCTGAGCTTCAGGCCCGATTTGCAAAACCGCAGCAAGAAGGCCCTGAGTCTCTCAGCCAAATTTTCCACTGATTCCCCTGCGATGAGGACATCATCGAAGTACGGGCATACGCCCGGAAGGTCTCTGAGCGTTCGCTCCATGACACTCTGGAAAATACCCGGCGCTACGTTAATGCCAAACTGTAGCCTTCGCACCTTGAAAGCCCCCCGATGGGTCACAATGGTTTGTGCCTCTGCCGTGGCGTCATCCACCGGCAGCTGTTGGTAGGCCTGGGCCAAATCAAGTTTTGCAAAAATGCAACCCCCTTGTAGAGATGCCAGAATATGGCTGACTACTGGCACGGGATAGGAGTGTTGCTGCAGAGCTTTATTCAGCGTGCATTTATAGTCAGCGCAGATTCTGACTTCTCCGTTGGCCTTAAGTGGCGTAACTATGGGGGTTTCCCATGGACTGCTGTCCACAGGCTCTAAGATGCCTTGCTGCAAAAGTTTGTCCAATTCCGCATTAATTTTGTGCTTGAGAGCGAACGGCACCCGACGAGGCTTGATCCTAATCAGTGCGACAGAAGGATCTAACTTCAAGGCAACTGGGGGCCCCTTGTATTCCCCTAACTCTGTGATGAAACGTCTGCGAATTCTTTACAGACCTGGTCCAGGCTGGCCATTTTTAGACTGTTCAGCCCTGTTACCTGAATTCCCAGGGCCTCGAACCAATCAAGCCCGATTAGGCTTGTCCTGTCCCCATCGACCACAACGATGTTCAACATTCCCATGAATTTCCGGAATTACACCCTTAGTGTGGCCTCCCCTTTAACTCTGACCAGGGAATTCTGAAAATTGGTTAATATTAAATTCGACGGCCTGAGTTTTACCCATTGGCCGCTTCTGCCACAAATCCGGTTAAGAGTGCTCTGGGAAATGATGGACAGGGCGGACCCCGTGTCCAGTTCCATCCTCAATGGAACCCCTTGCAACATGACTTCGATTTGCAATTTTTTCTTTAAGGGCCTATGTCCCCCGGTTCTATGGACACCGCGCCTGCTGGCACAGAATCCCACCCTGTTCTGGCTGGGGACCCCGGTACCTTTCCGAGGCAACTATTTCTTGGAAATTTCTTTTCCGCAACCTAAACAAATGACAGCGATGTGGTCTTGCTTGCCACATGCTTGGCAAGTTGCCATCCGGAACCGGCAGTTGGCTCGTTTGTGCCGTCCCCCACACCCCATGCACCTAGGGAAGGGATCTGCCTTCTCAAGAGGTCTAGGAAGTCCTTTCGTCGGGGTTTGTCGCAGCAGGTCAACTTCCTGGTCTGACTTGGCTTCTTCCTCTGGTTCGACGTCCTCGTGGTGGACGGTTTGCAATGGCTGAGGGTTCCTTGAGAGCCGCAAGGCCCTTACAGCTCCGCCAGCTGCTTCTTCTGCTGTGACCTCTCGCAACGCGTCTTGGAATGAGATGGTCTCCTTCGCAAAGATCTTCTGCTGTAGATCTCTGCTCCTCAGTCCACAAACTAAACGGTCCCGTAACCGTTCCTCTAGGTCCTTGAATTCACACGGCCTCGCTGCCTGTACAATAACAAGGTTTATTTATCACACACAGGAAACAGAACAGAACAGAAAATGAAACTGGCTCCGCCCTTTTATACAAGGAGCCCTGGGTAACTGTAACCAATCATTGCATGAGTTTCTCCCACGCTAAAAAAGCAAGCATGCCCGGGTCTCCAGACATCCAGTCTCCGCAGCAACCACGTGGCCTCTAGCTTCGCCTGGTTCCCGCCCTGCACCTGCTGTCTTAGCAACTCAGTACATTACAAGAATAAAATACAAAAATACAAAAGCAAATAGTAGGACACAGTGGGGAGGAAAAAGGGGGGAAAGTGAGGGGGAGAAGGGAAAAAAAAGAAGAGGCAGTGACTTCCAACTTCCTCTGTTGCAGTTGAAGGAAGCATTAACATTGAACCTCAACTTTTTACTTTTCCATAATATTATAAACTAGCCATTTCTATAACAACAAATGAATCTAACCAATAAAACCCAAAATCCCCCCTTTTCTTAGTCATCAAGTTTTTGACATCTTGCTAAGCACTGGTAGTACTCGAATATTGTTATATCCTAAAAGTGGTACAATCTGTGAAAAGATTGAAATGCCCTGCCTTATATCACCTAAGCCTGAAGTAAGCTGATTACTATTACTATTCAAATGTAAACATGAATTCAGTTAAGACCTCTTGTGTCCTGGTTGAAGTCATCTTCTAGACAGCTGCTTCAGTCATCCCACCCTTTTCCACTGGACATATTTATCTTCAGACTGTAAAAGAGACATCTCCCCTCATGTAATCAGTCATCAATTTCTTCACATTAAATTATTTTATAGTTTTCCAAATGAGACAATGAAGAAAACCCAGTGGCTTAAGGGTGTATGCATTTTAGAAGTGCTGTAATCTTGTTTATTTATATTTCTGCAGCCCTACCCAAAGGGCCAACATGGGATTCAAGTATGTTATTATCTCATTATATCCTCACTGCATTCTGAAATAACCTCAACAAATAAATATACCAAGCAAGGCTATTTTCAAATCCACTGCCCTATAAACTGTTCTAAACTGGCTTCCAGGGCAGGAATTTCATCCTCAGTTATATCTATGCATCCAAAATATTTTGGTCTTATAAACCGAAAGACCTACTTAAGCAATTCTTTTGGTTTTATTAACCCAAACACTGAAAGTTTATGACTACTAAAGCCAATTATGATAAACACACTGATAACAGAAGAGAACAAATTCGTATTAATTTTGAGATTAAACTGTAATTTTGAGAACTAAGTTGTGAGGAATTTCAGACTAAAGGAATAAACAAATGTTCCTCAGAACATGCCACTCAGAAATGAAGAGCCATCCTCTGAAGTTAATGGAAAAAAATTCTGAAGAAACAGACAGATATTTTGGCAAAACCATACGGCAATTATTTGAACTCCAAGATTAGTGAAATATGTTACGACTTTTAAATGTCTGCCAAAACAATTATTTTAAGAAGCAAATTTTGATTTGCAAAGAGATTATCTGTCTAATAGAAATATGGTCCTAAAAGAATAATTACAATATCTTTTAACCAAGAGATAAATGTTTCCTCAAAACAAATAGTCATATGATGGAGAGGCCAATTATATGTGAAGGTTGCCACACTTGAGAAGATTGTTCTACATCAGAGGTCCCCAACCCCTGATCCATGGACCAGCACCAGTCCACGGCATGTCAGAAACCGGGCTGCGCAAACAAGCAAAACCCCATCTCGCAGCATGCAAAACCACACCCCCTCCAGTCCACAGAAAAACCTCTCTCCGTGGAACCAGTCCTAGGTGACCCAAAAGTTGGGGGCCACTGTTCTACGTCACAGAAGATGCTGAAATATATGTCACACAATAAAACAATTTGAACTGGTAAAGCTTCTCAGGGAGAATTAAACAAATGAAAATTTCTCCTTTTCCAGATCATCAATTGCAATGACAAAACTGATAAGACAAAAGAGTATCTCTAATGAACTCTCCCTCCTCCTCCTCCTCCTCCTCCTCCTCCTCCTCCTCCTCCTCCTCCTCCTCCCACTGCATGTAAGGCTGGGAAAAGGAAGTATGTGAGCAAGCCCCAAATTCTGAAATAATCCATAAGAAATTGAATGTGAAATAGTTAATTGGATTGTTTTATCTATCAGCATTTTTTAAATACTGCTGATATTGCTCTTTAGACTCTGTCCTAAGTCAAGTTCTCTTATGAGAAAAGGGAGATTCCCTTGAGTTGACTCAACTGCTGATAACTACATGAATATGCACATACAGTTTTCTTGGTTGAAGTAAAAAGTAGTGTAGCGAACCTTGAAAACAGGAGGAAGAGCTGCTACCAAGGCAAGGATCAGACAAGCAGATCTTGAGTCCATTTTAAGAAATTAATTTGAGAAAACTCCTCAGGCTAATAAAGCGAGAGAAGGGGAAAGCACATTCAGACTAGAGTCTGTTACTTTTGCTGTTCCAATAAAAGTAGTTCTAGAGCTATGTGGCATTGGTTTTTTCATCTGGTCTACCTTATAGGGATGACTTATATGGTCTTCTTCTGAGATGTTTTCTTGACTTTCCAGACAAGCACACAACTCTGGGCTTTTCTGGTGGCTTTAACCAGGTCTTGCCTATGTCAACTAGGTGCCTGAGGAGAAACACCCAAGATAAAATGATATGCTATAGCAGGGGGCTCCAACCCTGGTCTGCAGATCAATACCAGTCCACAGCCCATTGGGAACCAGGTTGTGGAAGCAGCAGGCAAGCGCATGAAACTCCATTTGCGCAAGAGGTGGATGCGCATATGAAACCATTCCCTCTTGCCACTGCCACCGCCATTGCTGGTCCGCCAAGTCAGAAAGGTTGGGGACCACTGTGCTATAGCAATAGCAAGTTCTTTGGAGTTGAAATTAGGGTAACAACTATTAGGGGTTATATGCCCCTGACAAAATAAATAAAATTTACAAGAAAAAGCGAACACCAGGATAAAAATAAACAAGACTGTTTAATATAAACAAGCCTGTAAATAAAAGAGCACTAAGCTTTCGTCGGCCAGACTGCCGGCGTCAAGTTGGAATAGAAGGTGATCTGGGAGCTGGTCTATATAGCCGCCTGCCTCTGCGCCCGGATTCTCGAGTGCGTCATCGGCCCATTGGTTGTATTAGTCCACAATGCGCTGAGTTGATCCGCACCTGGCAATCTGCCAGTGGCCCCGATGGTTGCCTTCCGATCCTCCTTCGCTTTTCTAGCGCGCATACAGGGACATCTGCTGGCCCCCCACAATGTGAGCATTGCCCATAGACCAGAGCAGACCATAAGAACTAAGATCATGCATCCCAAAGAGCCGCTCCCCAACGAGGAAAGATCTTCGATAGTTTACAGAATTAATTGCAAAAACTGCTCTTGCAATTACGTTGGGGAAACGACCAAAAGGCTCAGGACTAGGGTCCATGAACATGAACTGGCAATTAAAAGGCAGGAGCAGCGCTCACAAGTGTGGGCCCATATGGCCAGCCTTGATCATACATTCGATCTGGACAATGCGCAGGCCATATCTCGTGAGACCACCAAGGATGGCCGCCTTCTTAAAGAAGCCTGGCTCTCTGATGAGAACTCCATTAACCGGCATATAGATGTCCTACCAGCTTACCAGACCCTCAGAAGGTGGGAGAGACAACGCTGCAATCCACGGAGCAGATGGCCAGCCCGCCCTTTGCAAAAGCAGGGCAATGGAATTACAAATGCGGAAGCGGCGATCCTCAGAGAGGACAGCAAACCGGCAAAAAAGGGGTGGGGGACCAGGAGTCACAACAATGGGATAGCTCCCTGCAGGATTGGGGTGATAGGGCTACAGGTGAGGCGGTGATGACTTCCATGGGAGGAGACGATAGACTAACGAGGTGTCACGATCGGGTGTTGGAAATGGACGTACGGAAACGGCTTGGAAAGAGTAAAGGGGGGGGGAGAACAGAGAGCAGGAATGCCCGAACGGCTGTCCTTCGCAAGCTTGGGGCGAGGGAGCTATGGGTGAGACAACGGCGGCCTTTGGGAAGGATGACAGCCTCACAGGGCGTCTGAATTGCAGGTTGAGCGATCGCTCCAAAACGGGAGGGGAGGGAGATAAGGAGCAAAGGCAGCTGGACAGCCACCCCCCCCCCCGAGTGCCCGTACATGCGCTAGAAAAGCGAAGGAGGATCGGAAGGCAACCATTGGGGCCACTGGCAGATTGCCAGGTGCGGATCATATATATTTATATATATATATATATATTAAGAATAATAAATGAATAAATTAAAAAAGAAAACAAAAATAAACAAACAAAAACTCAAAGGGCAGACTCAACGAACCACTGGTTTTTTTTTCCTGCTATCAGTTTTCTATGTTTCTATGTTTTTATGCCTTAATAACTCCATCCCTGGATTATTGCAATGTACTCTCTCAAGGGTTATCATGGAAGACAAGGAAAAAAGTGGCAGCGAATGCAAATCATTATCAGATTGTGAATTGTGTGGCTACATAGAAGACGTATCACTGATCCTTAAATTGTTGATTTTTTTGTTTTGTTTTTTTAATTAAATTTATTACCCATCACAGTCCTAAGATTCTCTTGTATTCATTATTTGCAAGCAAACTACATCCAGTTCAAGGTAGTGGCCTCAGTCTACAAAGCCCTAAAGAACTTAGGAACTATTGAACAGATTCTCTCTTCAATACCTATGGTATTCTCAGCAAAATGGTGATTTAGGATAGGACCTTCTCAGCAATAGGCCCCCTTAAAGAATCCTATTCTGGAGAAAATGGATTCAGTTCCTATCTGGACTGATTTCAAACAATGCTTTAAGGTCTCTTCATTCATGAACTACAGGATAAGGACCCCCGCAGCAACAGATAATACAGGTAGTCCTCGACTTAACGACCACAGTTGTGCTCAAATTTTTTGTTCTTACATGAGACATTTGTTAAGTGAGTTTTTTCCCGTTTTACAACCTTTCTTGCCACAGTTGTTAAGCGAATCACTGCAGCTGTCAAGTTAGTAACATGGCTTCCCTATTGCTTGTTAGAAGGACGCAAAAGGGGAATCACATGATTCTGAGACACTGCAACCATCAGTTGCCAAACATCTGAATTTTGATCACGTGATCATGGAGATGCTGCAATGATCATAAGTATGAAAAAGGGTCATAAGCAGTGGTGGGATTCAGCCAATTCGCACCACTTCGGCAGAACCGGTAGCTAATTTTTTATTGCCCAGGCCCAGAATGGACTTCCAGAAGCAGCATCCACATAGAGAACTGGTTGTTCACATATTTGTTGTTGTTCACCACTGATCATAAGTCATTCTTTTAAGGCCATCGCAACTTCAGACTAAATGAACTGTTGTAAGTCAAGGGCTACCTGTATTACTGATCAAGTTGAGTGATAGTTTTCATCTTTGTTGTACAACTAAATATGGCACTTTTATTATTTTTTTACATTTTATTGGACTGATTATTTATTATAGCTGTGTTTCTTCTAATTGCCATCATGGAGCCCTTTGGAAGAATGGGTGTTATATAAATTAAATAATTGCATCAACAATAGCTATACTGTCATCATTAGTTTCCATTACAGGAAAACAAGACCATGAACTAAACATGAGACACCATTCCTCTCACCTTACCTTTTTCACATGTGGGGAAAGGAAACTAAGAATAGATTGGGTTGACATATTTGTACACTTTGATAAAGTGTAAAAGGAAGTGTCAAAACTCCTTAATGTCACACATGAAGGAGGAAGGAACAGTAGAGGAAATGTGTTAACCCTAGGCATCACTATATTGCCTTTTCATAAACCATGAACTCATTGGAACAAAGACAGTTTGCTTCTAAAATTAAAACCAAATTATTAAAATAGAAATGCAGAGGCAGAAAGTAAAGCTACACCAACTATATCAATGTTTACCTTCTTTTTTCTTTTAATGTAATGTTATAAATCTTGATACATTGCATTATTTTATTATTTCAGTGCAGTAAAGTTTATATCATATGATTACAAATTATTAACGTTCTATTACTGAGAAACCTTAAAGTACTGAAAATAAAAGAAGAAAAGTAAAAATTCTATCAGTATTAATTGCAATCTGAGGTGTCAATATTACCAACATAAGAGTACTTAACTTTTTACCTGCAGTTGCAGATAAGTTAAAAAAAAAAGTAATGATGCGATGATAACACTATCTTCAACCTTATTAAACAACATCTGCCTATACAGGTAGTTCGTGACTTACAACAGTTCATTCAAAGTTACAAGTGACGTATGGCCGTTTTTCACACTTATGACTGTTTCAGCATTCCCACTGTCACATGATCAAAATTTGGATGCTTCACAACTGATTCATATTTATGACGGTTGCATGCAATCACCTTTTGTGACGTTCTTACAAGCAAAATCCTTGGGGAAGCCAGATTCACGTAACATCCTTTTATTAACCTAATAACTGCAGTGATTCACTGTTTCACTTAGCAACAGAAATGTTGGGCTCAGTTGTGGACGTAAGTCAAGGACTACCTGTACCAGGTTCTTAGGAAGGAGTCAATCGATGGATAAGAATGCCAAATCGAGTCTAAACATCTGGCTGATTGTGCAGCCAACCATAATAATAAAACTCTGTTGACTTCTGACAGTGCTTAGCTTCTGCGCCCAGGCAAAAAATATTGTCACAAATCAAGTAAGGGACTGAGAATTTGCTGGATGATTTTTCCACTGGCTCCAGTTATAAAATCACAACTGTAATCACATTTGTAATGTGGGTAGCCTATGGCTCCTTTCAAGCTATATGGGCAGCGTTTGGAATTTGACAGTCCTTTGTTGAGAGAAGCAAGGATGATAAAAAGGGATCCATTAAGAATAGGGATATTTGTGATTTTTTTAAATAATAGTTTTATTAGTTTATCAAAATATAAAACACTAAGAGAAATTCAAAAAAGTAATAGAAAACTAGAAGAGGGAGATAAAAGAAAAAAGATAATGTAAAGAGGGGGGGGAAAAGCCACCAACTTCCGACTCTCTTTAGCACAGTAGAAGATAACAACATTACAATCATAGCTTTTTACTTTTACACAATAGTATGTACAAATCATTTCTATAACAATAAACCTATCTAATTAGCAAAAACAAAATAAAGATTTCATTTTTTTTTTCACTGCAAGCACAAAATCTGGAAGCACTTTCAAAATAGAAATAGGGTTAGATATATTCTCTTCTTTGGATAACAGAATCAGTTTGACCATCTCTGCTTCTCTTTGCTGAGTAATATATACCTCTATTGACTTGCATAGGGCTTATAACCGTAATTTTTCAGGTGAATTATAACTATGTCTTTGGAAACAGAGAAACTGATTACTGTATGTTTTGAACTATGGGAAGTTATTAAAAGGATAGAAAGTTGGATTTGAAAAAGAGTACAGTAATCACAAATCTGTGTTCAGAGGTTGATTTTAGTGGTGGTTCAAAGAAGGGTTTTGAAACTGGAGATAATTTATATTTTTGTAAATTAGCCTGTTTGTTTGTAAAGGTGGAAACATGGAATACCAAAGGAAGGTAGGTGGATAAATCAATAGGAGAATCTGGGATGCAGTGCAGATGCCCATAAATCTATTCAATTAGGATTTATTTACAAAAACAATCTTCCCCAGAGATTGTTTGGAAATTGCAACTTCCAGAATTAGTACTCCCTGGAGATTGTCAGATTGAGGAAGGGTGATCAAGACAAAACAAAAATCAGCTCGGGTTGGTTTTTTAAACTAACAAATGGTAGAAGACGTTCTGCTAGAAATTCAAATGAATAGATAATTTATTTTTAATAGCAGTAATTTCATCTCTAAAGAATGCAGTGCTCCTGGGCTTTTAAAACTACACAATTCCAAAATAGTATATCTATTAAAAGTAAAGCCTGTGCTAATATAAAGCGGTGGCAAAAGTGGACTGTGTGGGTTTCAGGCATTTTGTTCAGTTAAGGACATTTTTTTTAGTTTATGCAAAGAGCAAAATATATGTGCTTTTTATATTCTTAGGAAATGCTTAGTCTGAAGTCTTTGGACAGTTCCCTAGACAATTAATGAAGATTAGTCTTAGGAAAGCATCAAGGTTAAAAATGAATGTCAGTTGATATTTTATTTATTTATTTATTTGCCACCCATCTCACCTAGAGGTGACTCTAAGTGGCTTAAAACAGAGTAAAAACAACAAGGTAAAACATTAAAACATTAAAATCATAAATATTAATATTAAAAATTAGCATTTAAAGCATAGGGGCCAGAAGGGATCACAGAGCATTTGGGCATTCTGAGGCCCAGGTGATGTCATTTTTCTAAATAAAAAAAAAAAATTATTTATTTATTTATTTATTTATTTATTTATTTATTTATTTATTTATTTATTTATTTATTTATTTATTTATTTATTTGCCCATTTTTATTATTTTTACAAATAACTCAAGGCGGCACACATATCAAACACATCTTCCTCCTTCTATTTTCCCCACAACAACAATGTTATGAGGTGAGTTGGGGAAGTCACCCAACTAGCTTTCATTGCTAAGGTGGAATTAGAATTCACAGTCTCCAGTTTTCCAGCCTAGTGTCTTAATCATTAGACCAAACTGGCTCTTAAATTGTATCTCATCATTTGTGTCTTGACATGACTGATGTAAATTACGTCATTTGCAACTTTTGCAAGTGTGGCATTGTTGTGGCTTTTAGCAGAGGCCTATGGATCTGTAGTACATATATACAATCAAATTCCAACACACCTATTATGATTATAGGAAGAACAGAGAGCTGCCAATGTATAAACGAGATATTAAAAAAAAATCCATCTGTTCACGGGTGGAATAAGAGCAAGTCAAGAACTGGGACATTGGAAAAGGTACAGATTATCAGGGACTAATAAGTGGAATAGACTGTAAAGATTTACAGAAAAGTAAAAATAAATTTCAGGTGGGGTGCGGTAGAATGTAAGCTAGCTGACTTGATTAATATTGCACAGTTTATTCAACAAAATATTCTGATCCTAAGGGCAGAAACTTGAAGCAAGACACATAGTGGAAGTCATTTAAGTTCTCCACTGTTTTTTTCTAATGCAACCACATTAATATTCATCTGACCAGAGTTAGGGAAAAGAATTGTTCAGCTATTTCACCTACAAATTGTTTCTCTTTATCAAAATTTCTTTCCCCTCCCAGGAAGTTTCTTCATCATGGTGGAGAAAGACTCAGTGTTGTAGTTCCTACTAGTTGGATTACAACTAGAAGGAATGTGATTAGTCAAAGATATAAAAACAATAGAAAAAGCAATTAGCTATGTTCATTCTGACCTATTTGGGGCAATAAGGGCTACCATCACCATTTCTGGGAAGGTACCTTAGCATGAAGAACAAAAAAAAAATCTGAAGATGCCTTACATCCTTGTAAGGTCAATAAGAAATATACCATTTAGGCTGGCAACAATCTGTACCACTCAAACCTCAAGCTGGCTGAGATACTAATTTTCCTGCATGAAGTAATAGCCTAGTGAAATGCTCCCTTCCCAATTACCACAAAAATCCTAGTCAGTATGTTTCCCATGCTTTGTTCTTAGCCAGCCTCTGCAAAATAATTTGCTTTAAAATAGGGGAATTCAGGACTTAATTCATGAGAAAGGCAAGATATAAGTGAAGAGTTTCAATAAAATTCTGGTCCAAGAATTTGGGGAACTGTAGTTGTTGTGTCCTGGACCTTGCTGAGCTAATCAGCAAGGCTCAGGGAACCTGCAGGACAACTGCAGAGACCCGGGCAGACCACGTGTTTGCCCAGGACCGGTTGTATAGACCCGGGCAGCCCATATGTCTGCCCGGGACCCAGACAGGCTGTCTCCAGCCTCGTGCACATGCGCGAGGCGGGAGAATGGCCTGCATTCATTGGTTGGGCCTCCCCTTGCAGGGGAAGTATAAAAGGGCATGTTGCCATTTTCTCCTTTGCTTCTGTTCAGTGCATGTGCACAATAAAGAACATATTTTGCACCAACTGCCTCGTCTTCATGTCTGTGTTGCGAACAGAACATTGGCAACGAAGGTGGGATCCGCCGTTTGGGATCCCGAAGAAACAGAAGTAGGCCTACTCACCTAGGCCGGGAAGAGAAGAGAAGCGCGGCGTCCAGGATGAGCAGTCACCGGCCAGCATACATACACTGGAGGCGGGCTTGGCTTCGTCGGACCCCTTCTCAATTCCTTACGGCGAGAGGCGTAGATGAGGCCATCGAGGAAGAAGATGTCCAAGCTGGGCCGTCTCGGCGAATTCGACATCGCGCATCCTGAACACTGGAGCTCGTATGCAGCTCGCGTCGAAAACTACTTCAGAGTAAATAAAGTCCAGGAAGACGGCCTGAAAGCGGCTACCTTGCTTTCTGTCTGTGGGCAAGAGACCTTTGAAATAGCTGAGAATCTTGTCGCCCCGGCACCATTGGAATCAATCGCATACACCGATTTGAAGAAGATGCTGCGAGAACACTTCGAGCCCATGCTCTCCATCATAGCATGGAGGCATAAATTCGAGCAAAGGGACCAGCGGCCCGGTGAATCAGCTGCGGATTTCATCGCGGCCTTGAGGCAGGCCGCACGCCCATGTGCGTTTCAAGACTTGGAGGAAAGGCTCCGAGATAGACTGGTGTGCGGGTTGCGAAGCTGCAAAGTACAGCAGAAACTGTTTGCGAGGATGGATGTCACCTTTCAAGACGCCTTACGAGAAATCGCAGCAGAAGAAGCAGCCGGAGGCGCGGTGAAGGCCTTGCGGTCTACGAAGAGTCATTCAGTGACCGTCCCGATCCACCAGGAGGCCGCGCGTGATGCCTCTGGAGAAGACTCCGAGGAGGAAGAGGTGGACAAGATCCAGCCATCGGCAGAGAGACGACTGCCGGATCGGAGAGGACCACCGCCTGCATCCCTTCGATGTTTCGGCTGTGGGGGTCGCCACAGGAGGGCCGATTGCCGATTTCGATCTGCTGTCTGTCGAGCGTGCGGAAGGCAAGGCCACATAGCGTCGGCCTGCATGGGCCGTCCTAAGAACAGGTCCCCAGAATTGCCTCTGAAAGGTACCAAGGTCCCCAGGCAAAACAGGGTGGGTTTTTGCACGTCCCGGAGGGGGGTGTTCAAGACAGGAACGCATAGGACCCTTAAGAAAAAGCTGTGCATTGATGTGAAGCTGCAGGGAGTTCCCCTGGCTATGGAGCTGGATACAGGCTCTGCTCTTTCTATTATTTCAGTGGACACGTTCAATAAGATTTGCTTCCGGAGTGGCTCAAGAGTTAAGCTCAGGCCCTCCAATCTTGTTCTCACTGATTTCCAGAACACGCGAGTAAGCGTGAAGGGGGAAGCCATGCTCAGAGTGCAGCGAAAGGGCTTCAATGGATTATTGGATGTAGTAGTTGTTGGGGGTGATAGAACAAGTCTCATAGGACTCGATTTGTTCGAGGCGCTTGGGATCCAAGTGACTGGTCCGAACCAGCTGCAAACAGCTAGCCTTGCAGGAGTATGTAAGGAGTTTGCAGATGTGTTCAGCTCAGAACTTGGATCGTACAAGGGGCCTCCCATTGCATTGAAATTGGATCCAGGCATTACACCCATAAGGGTCAAGCCAAGGAGGGTGCCTTTTGCCTTAAAGAGCAAAATTGATGCCGAGTTGGACAAGTTGCTCCAACAAGACATTCTGGAACCTGTGGACTCTAGTCCATGGGAAACCCCCATAGTAGCTCCACTAAAATCCAATGGGGAAGTCCGTATCTGTGCGGACTATAAATGCACGTTGAATAAGGCTTTACAGCAGCATACATATCCTGTGCCCGTGGTGAGCCACATTCTGGCCTCACTGAAAGGAGGGAAGTACTTTGCCAAGCTTGATTTGGCTCAAGCATATCAACAGTTACCTGTTGATGAGGCGACTGCTGAAGCCCAAACCATAGTCACGCACAGAGGTGCGTTCAAAGTAAAGAGGCTGCAGTTTGGGGTCAATGTAGCCCCTGGCATTTTCCAAGGGGTGATGGAGCGAATGCTCAGAGGGATTCCCGGGGTCTGCCCCTATTTTGATGACATCCTCATTGCAGGAGAATCATCAGGAAACTTAGCCGAAAGGCTGAGGGCTGTCTTGCTGCATTTCCGCCAAGCTGGACTGAAGCTACAGCAGGACAAGTGTAAAATCGGTGTGTCATCCACCGAGTTCTTGGGGTTCTGCATTGATGCAGATGGCATCCACCCCGCAGAGTCCAAATTCAAGGCCATCCAACTGGCCCCTAGTCCCCAGTCAAAAACTGAGCTTCAGGCTTTTTTGGGCCTTTTGAACTTTTACCATTCTTTTCTCCCAAACAAAGCTGCTGTGGCTGATCTGCTTCACAGGCTCTTAGACAAACAGGCTCCGTGGGCATGGACAAAAGTCCATGAGGAGGCCTTCACAAAGGTCAAAGCCTTATTATCCTCAAATGCTGTACTGGCTCACTTCAATGAGAAATTGCCAGTGTGCATCGCATGTGATGCTTCCCCTTATGGGGTGGGAGCAGTGCTAAGCCATCTCAAGGAAGATGGAACACAGGTCCCTGTGGCCTATTATTCTAGGACCCTCTCATCTGCGGAGCGAAATTACACGCAGATTGACAGGGAAGCCTTGGCAGTAATCTCAGGCATAAAGAAATTTCATGATTTCTTGTATGGACGCCATTTCACAGTCTATACTGACCACAAGCCTTTGCTAGGGTTGTTTACCACCAACAAACAAACTCCTCAGATAATATCTCCTAGAATGCTGAGATGGTCTATCTTCTTAGCAGCTTATGATTACACACTGGTTCACAAACCAGGTACTGGGTGGGCCATGCTGATGGCCTAAGCAGGTTACCTCTTAAGCAAATAGAGGCAGACCCTGCCCCTGCTGTACATATTCTGTCTATTCAGGACTTACCAGAATCTCCCCTCAATGCTAGGGATGTGGCTGCAGAACCTGCCACTGAACACATGCTTGCACGCGTGCTGACATGTGTGTTGTCAGGATGGCCTGACACGTGTCCTGGTACTGATTGCCAGAGCTTCTGGCGCAGGAAACACGAATTGTCCACATTTAAAGGGTGTATCCTGTGGGGCAACCGAGTAGTCATCCCGGCCTCATTGAGGACTAGAGTATTGCTCTCTCTTCATGAGGGACATCCGGGAATAGTAAGGATGAAGGCACTTGTGCACAGCCATCTGTGGTGGCCTGGCCTCGATAAGGACATCGAGGCCCAGGTTCAGAGCTGTCAAGTGTGCCAGCAATCACGGCCAGAAATGCCCCAGGCCCCTGTACATAGGTGGGAGGAGACACTCACTCCTTGGTCACGTGTCCATATAGATTATGCTGGGCCCTTTCAGGGGCAATTCTTCCTCCTCCTTGTGGATAGCCATTCCAAGTGGCTAGAGGTTGTTCCTGTGTCCTCTACTACTACTGCCAGGACCATCCAGGTGCTCAGAGGAATCTTCGCTTCCCATGGCCTTCCTGATGTTTTAGTTTCAGACAATGGTCCACAATTTACCTCTTCTGAGTTTCAGGCATTTCTACAAGCCAACATGATCCGGCATGCCACATCTGCTCCTTTTCATCCTGCCACCAACAGTCAGGTTGAACGCATGGTGCGCACCACGAAAGAC
This sequence comes from Azemiops feae, assembly GCA_023970755.1. NCBI lineage: Eukaryota > Metazoa > Chordata > Lepidosauria > Squamata > Viperidae > Azemiops > Azemiops feae. The sequence goes on from JALGBA010000816.1 coordinate 95,445, forward strand.
GCATTAAAGAGAATCACTAAAGGACGTTGGCATCACAGGTTAGCTGATTTTCTTCTCACACACTGCACCACACCATGCACAGCTACTGGAAAGAGCCCAGCTGAACTCCGCTGGGGTCGCAGACTTATCACAAAGCTGGACAGGCTTCACCCAGACCGGGTGGCTTCACAGGTGTCGCAGCCACGGGCACCTAGGAGACTTCAAGTGGGTGATCCGGTTTGGACCAGGAACTATGGGCAGGGGCATCTCTGGGTACCTGCTGTAATCTCTAAGGTCTCTGGGCCTCTGTCATACGAAGTGGTCTTGGATGATGGGCGCGTCCTCCGGCACCACATAGACCAGCTGCGTTGGTGGCTGCCCGGCCGGCATTCCTCCCCTGACTCCGCTCTCAGGGAGGGGGACCCTAATTACGATTGTGGATCACAGTCTCTCCAAGCAGGAGGGTTGTCAAACGCCCCAGAGGGTCTTGCCACTGAGGCGGATCCTGACTCTGGCATAGATGCAGAGGGGTCTGCCATAGAGGTGGCTCCTGACTCTGGCAGAGGTCCCCGGTTTAGGGCAAATGGCCGTAAATCGGCTACTCAGGGCACCCCTGCTGCTGGCCTTGGGCCTGAGGGACATTGCTCCTGAGGGGAGTTCCAAGGGTTTTTGGGGAACTCCACCCCACCAAGGAACTCAAAGAACTCCACCCCACCAAGGAAATCTGGGATGGGTTTAGCGGATCCAGCCAGTCAGCAGTTAGGGGGAACCCCTGAGTCTTCTGGGTGACAAAGTCCTGGTTTGTTGTGCGCAGACCGGGAGCCAGCACTCCAGGCACCCAATTCATTTCCCCCAAATGTCATCACACCCATCCCTACCATGGATCCGCAAGATCAGGGTGGATTAAGGCCCCGCCTAAATATTTGCAGGAGTATGTGCGGTCCCTAGAGGGCGATTGTTGTTGAAAAGTGAAAGACCGTGGATTAACTTGAATCCCATTGGGACCAGGTTACAAAAGGGTACAGGGAATAGCCAGGGTGCATTTGGACTAAATGTTACGTGGTACTGGTTATTGGCAGGGACGGTATCGTCCAAGCCAAGGGGGTAGAGGTGTTGTGTCCTGGGCCTTGCTGAGCTAATCAGCAAGGCTCAGGGAACCTGCAGGACAACTGCAGAGACCCGGGCAGACCACGTGTTTGCCCGGGACCGGTTGTATAGACCTGGGCAGCCCATATGTCTGCCTGGGACCCAGACAGGCTGTCTCCAGCCTCATGTGCATGCGCGAGGCGGGAGAATGGCCTGCATTCATTGGTTGGGCCTCCCCTTGCAGGGGAAGTATAAAAGGGCATGTTGCCATTTTCTCCTTTGCTTCTGTTCAGTGCACATGCACAATAAAGAACACCTTTTGCATCAAACTGCCTCATCTTCATGTCTGTGTTGCGAACAGAACAGTAGTGTTCACAGATTTGAAAAGTACCAGATTCTACAAGCTGCGGGTTGGTGCTCACACCCTACTCAGAGTGTCCTGTCTACCACAAATTAACTCACACATTGTATGATTGTGATCTATCCACATCATAGCTACTTATATTTTGAAATCATCTGGCATGTAGTCAAACCTAGAAGCAACTTGATCTGATGAGATCCTAGACTGCTCTATTTCTGCTAGACATCCCAAGAATCATCCATTTTCAAGATGCAAATATAGGATGAATAGTTGTCATCCAAGTTATAACTGTCTTTTACCTCTTTATTCTGTGTATTTCCCTGCAATACACCCATTATTTTGACTTCTCAACTCATTTCTGCTATAAGATCTTAATCTTTACTCCCAATGTATTAGTAAAAAAACTGAACTTGCTAGTAAAAATAAAATTTATTTTGAACTATAAGAAAATTTTTGTGAACAATGTGAGTTAAATGCTGCCCAAATGCTGCCCAGATTTCAGTTCTATATTCTTACAGGATCAGAATACAGGCTCGTTGCAAGATGAAGAAAATTAAGGAAACCACCGAGTGTGATAGTGGACAAAATTGAAAACAGATATCACTACCTGGGTTTTGGGTGTGTGTACAGAATTCACTCAGATCAGATATCTAAATACCGGTCTCCAAGTCCTTTTAAAAGGTCAGTTTCTAGCAGGAAACAATTCCAGATAATTGCAGGGTTGAGAAAAACCCATCACCATGTGCATTGCTTACATCACCCACCCCAACTTGTGTGGAACACATTGTATTTGTCTGTGGACAAGCAATCTGCCGATATGACACAAAAGGCAGAAGTTTTAGAGGGAAACCACAAGCACATTGACAAAGTAAGAAAATTGAAGGCAAACTGATGGACATGTAGCAAAACTACACATTAGCATGCAGATTGAATCAGTTTTTGAAACTGTAACATTGAAATGTACAGGCATGGAGAAAGAGGAATGAGAATGAGAATGAGGAGAAGGAGAAGGAGATGAGAATCAGAAGGAGAAGGAGAAGGAGAAGGAGAAATTATAACCCTGTAAAAAGAGCTTGCTCTGAATCAATAGTTCAAGGAGATTTATTCTGCCAAATATAATGCTTTTGTATGAGGTAATCCGCTTTATACCTATGAGAACAAGGTTCTAAGTCTTTTTGCATCCAGATGCAGACAAAGCATATACTTTTTGAACTTTTTCACTCTCAGGGTAGGTCCCAGACCTCTTTCACTTTCTTTTTTTCCAGAAACCTTGCTGTACTTGCCTAGTCAGAGACATATTTCACAGTATCACCCAAAGAAGCAGCAGCCTGAAGGCATCAAGCGTACATTTTTTATTCTTCCTGGCTTCAGGGTTGGCAGTGAAGCTGTCTTACTTTGCAACAATGCTATTCCTAATTTGGAAGGTAGATTTAATCATCCAATAGCCACTCTTACTTCCTGTCTTCCCTGATTGCCAGGAATAGAAACAACATCTAAACCTGTTTTGCATCTTGGGTCCATCCCAGGCCCTCCAGCTTTTAAGGAACATCATTTCAACACATGATCTTGTATGACGTTGCCTACAAAGATGTATATATAAAAAAATCACTTGAGAAACAGTTTAGTTTAATTCAGACACAGGTGTTAAAAATGATCCTAGGCTTTTTTCCTTCTAGCAACTGCATAGGAGAAACAACACAAAAGATGCAGATATGAAACACCCATCAGAGCTTTGCACAACCCTACAAAATATTTGTGTTGTGTTCCAAAACATGGAACAACTAGAAACCCAGGCAGCTTTGTGATCAAGTGCCATCCCCACCTCTATTCTGCTGGGCTTCTGCCCGTGGAAGTGCAGGGAGTTGTGCGTTGGCAGAGTAAGAAATCTGCCAACCTATGGTGCCAGTTTCCAGTTACAATCCTCCTCAAGAATTCCTTGGTCGTTCTGACCATGCGTTCCGCTTGGCCGTTAGAGGCCGGGTGGAAGGGAGCCGAAGTGGCATGCCTAATCATATTAGCCCTTAAAAAGGACTGAAACTCTGCAGAAGTAAATTGAGCCCCATTGTCTGAAACTAAGACATCGGGGAGCCCATGCGTTGCAAAGATGCTTCGCAGAACCTGGATGGTCCTGGCAGTAGTCATAGTGGGGACAGGTGCGACCTCTAACCACTTGGAGTGACTGTCCACCACAATGAGGAAGAGTTGCCCCTGAAAGGGCCCTGCAAAATCAATATGGATCCTAGACCACGGGGCTTGTGTGGTTTCCCATCTGTGGACTGGGGCATGTGGCATCTCTGGCCTCGACTGCTGGCAAATGTGGCAGCTGTGGACCTGAGCCTCGATATCTTTATCGAGCCCAGGCCACCAAAGGTAGCTTCGCACGAGTGCCTTCATCCGGACTATTCCCGGATGTCCCTCATGCAGAGAATCAAGGATTCTAGCCCTCAGTGAGGTCAGGATTACAACCCAGATGCCCCACAAAATGCAACCCTTATGAGCAGATAACTTGGTCTTTTTTCTCCAAAAACTCTGAAAGTTAGGCCTCGAACACATTTCCAACCATCCTGTAAGCACCCAGTTTAACACACAACTCAGCGTGTTGTCTGAAGCTGTTTTGGCAGCCACGTCCCCTGCGTTAAGGGGAGACTCCAGCAGATCCTGGATAGCCAGGATGCAGTTAGCTGGAGCGGGGTCTGGCTCTAATTGAGGTAGGGGCAATCTGCTAAGGCTGTCTGCGTGGCCCATTTCTTTGCCCAGTTTGTGAACTAGACGGTAACTATAAGCGGACAGAAATATTGACCACCTCAACATCCTAGGAGAAATAATCTGGGGTGTCTGCTTGTTCGTAGTGAACAAACCCAGAAGTGACTTGTGGTCTGTAAAGACCGTGAATGGGCGACCGTACAGATGGTCATGGAACTTTTTATGCCCGCTACGATGGCCAAGGCCTCCCTATCGATCTGGGCATAATTGCGTTCTGCTGAAGACAAGGTCCTAGAGTAGTAGGCTATGGGAACTTGTGTCCTGTCAGCCTTAAGGTGGCTTAACACAGCTCCGATCCCATACGGGGATGCATCACATGCAATGCTGATTGGCAGCTGTTCATTAAAATGGGTTAATACTGAGTTTGATGACAGCAGTGATTTGACTGCTGAAAAACTTCGCTCGTGGACATTCGTCCACTTCCACTGAGCCTTCTTGTCCAAGAGCCGGTGTAACAGCTCTGCCACTGCGGCCTTGTGGGGAAGGAAGGTGTGGTAAAAGTTAAGGAGCCCCCAAAAGGCCTGAAGTTCCCCTTTTGTCTTGGGACTGGGTGCCTGCTGAATTGCTTTGAGCTTGGATTCAGCAGGGTGAATGCCTGCGGCATCTATACGGAAACCAAGGAACTCTGTTGAGGTTACCCCAATTTTACATTTCTCCTGCTTTAGCTTAAGCCCCACTTCACGGAAATGCTGAAGGACGGCTCTGAGCCTCTCTGTTAGAATTTCAACTGATTCCCCCGCTATGAGGACATCATCGAAGTACGGGCAAACACCTGGGATGTTTTGGAGTGTGCGCTCCATTATGCTCTGAAAAATGCCCGGGGCCACACTAACCCTGAACTGTAGGCGCCGTACCCTGAAAGCTCCCCTGTGGGTAACTATCGTCTGGGCTTCTGCCGTGGCGTCATCCACCGGCAGCTGCTGATAGGCTTGGGCCAAATCTAATTTGGCGAAGATGCGACCTCCCTGTAGTGATGCGAAAATGTGGCTGACTACAGGCACTGGATATGAGTGCTGCTGGAGTGCTTTATTTAGCGTGCATTTATAGTCGGCACAAATGTGTACCTCTCCATTGGCCTTAAGTGGTATAACGATGGGGGTTTCCCATGGACTGCTATCAACCGGCTCTAAAATGCCTTGTTGCAACAGTTTGTCCAACTCTGCATTGATCCTTTGCTTGAGGGCGAAAGGCACACGATGAGGCTTTATCCTTATTGGGGCTATGGTAGGGTCAAGCTGGAGGGCTATTGGGGGGCCCTTGTATTCCCCTAAATCTTGGCTGAAAACATCAGCAAACTCCTGACAAACTGCCAAAAAGCTCGATGTCTGCATGCTGTTTAACCCAGTCACTTGGATTTCTAATGCATCAAACCAATCAAGTCTGATGAGGCTAGTGCGGTTGCCCTCAACTACTATGACTTCCAGGGGCCCTCAAAACCCCTAAACTGCATCCTGAGTGTGGCCTCTCCCTTGACTGCTACGCGGGAGTTTTGGAAGTCGGTTAGCATGAGATTCGACGGCCTGAGCTTAACTCATTTGCTGCTGCGACTGCAAATTTGTTTGAGAGTCCCTTGGGAAATTATTGATAAAGCTGACCCCGTGTCAAGCTCCATGTCACAGGGCACTCCTTGCAGCTTGACTTTGAGCCACAATTTCTCCTTGAGTGGGCGATGGGCACCTGTTCTAAACACGCTTCTTCTACTAGCGCAATAGCACAACCTGTGTTGCCCCGGGGCCCCCGTACCTTTCTGGGGTAACTCTTCTGGTGAGCTTTCTCTCCTGCGACCCCTACAGACAGCGGCAATGTGGCCTTGCTTGCCACACACCCGGCACGTGGCTGTACGGAACCAGCATTCCACCCATTTGTGTCGGCCTCCACACCCGGCACATCGAGAGAAGGGAACTGCCTAGTCAGACAGTAGTGGTGGCCTTCTTTCAGGTGGTTGCTGTAACCGATCGACCTTGTGGTCCGATTCGGAGTCTTCGACCCTCTCGGCATCCTCCTGGTAGACAGCCTCTACGCATGGAGGGCTCTTGGAGAGCCATAAGGCCTTGACGGCTGTGATCTCCCTCAGTGCATCTTGGAAGGAGATAGTCTCTTTTGCGAATATCTTCTGTTGGAGCTCCCTGCTCCTCAAACCGCAAACTAAACGGTCCCTCAGTTTCTCTTTGAGATCTTTGAACTTGCAGAGTTGGGCCATTTGCCGAAGGGCAGCAATGAAGTCGGAGGCAGACTTGCCTGGGCGCTGGTCTCGCCATTCGAAGGCGTGTCACCAAGCAATTATCGACAACTTGGGCTCAAAGTGTTCTTTGAGCATCTTCTTGAGTTCTGAGTACGCGATGGACTCGAGCGGAGCTGGCGCGACTAAGTTCTCGGCAATGTCGAATGTCTCCTGGCCACACACGCACAGCAGCATTGTGGCCTTCAAGCCGTCTTCCCGGACCTGGTTGACCCGTAGGTAGTTTTCGACTCTCACGACGTAGAAGCTCCACCTTTCTGGATGAGCGACATCGAATTTGGAGAGTTTTCCTATCTTGGCCATGGTGAGTTTTTTCTTGGGCCTCTCAATGCCTCGTGCTGCCCAGGCTTCTGTGGGACTCCCAGGGCGGATCCTTGGGAGCGCTCTCCTCCAGCGTTTTCGTACTGGCAGGAGAGAGTGGGGGTGGAACGTGGTTCCAACCAAGGCGTCTGCTTGGCCTAACCCCCGTAGTGACTCAGCTCTTCGAGGTTAGGCAGCACAATCCCACCTTCGTCGCCACTGTTATGTTTGCTGTTTGATGCGGCATTGAAGAGACAGCAGGTGTAAAGCAAACACTCTTTATTTTAGTTTAAACAGAAGCCTAACCAACCATTGCTCCACCCCTATTTATACATTCAGCCTAAAGGCGGCAGCCAATAGAAACACAGCATTCTCCCGCTCAAATGCATAATAAGTAGTCTGCAGACAGGAAGTCTGGCTTTTGGCCATCTGGCCTGTTAACCGTTTTTTCACAGTTCTCAGTATCACAGTTCTCAGAATTCAACTCAATACATTACAGAAAATATGTAATACTACCCTTAGTACCAAACAGGGAATGAGGTATTAGTCATAATGCTAGCCTAAGATTTTGATAGTCCAACATAAACACATTTGCAAGTCTGTATAATCTGTTTCTTCTTTTTGTTTTTTCCTGCCAAATTCAGGTCCTACAAACAAAAGAAAGACTGGAATGCAAAAAGTTACACATTATTACATCTTAATTCTCTCTGTGTACTCTAAAGAGCAACAAAGACTGGAGGCTAAAACATAAAAAATGGTTGCTGGAATTGGGTATGTCCAGTTTAATGAAAAGAAGGACCGGGGTGACATGATAGCAACATTACAATATCTAAGGAGTTGCCACAAAGAAGAGGGAGACAACCTATTCTCCAAAGCATCTGAAAGCTTTATGCACAGAATAGGGCTAAATACATTAGCCCTTCTTTGAAGTATTGAAATGATATTGTAAGAGTTGAGATATTTATTTACATTTATTTATATTAACAAAAGGTTTAAGATACTTACTTATCATCCTAAAGAACTTTGAGTAGAATATAACAGCAAAAATAAAACAAAAAAATAACAGTAAACTTGCAAATTAAATACCCAAGATATGGTGGATGCCCTCAATCCGATTGACAAAATCTCTCTGACCCTACAGATTTAATTCTATAGAATGGATGGATGATAAATTGGTTTTTCTTAAAAAGATTGAAGAAGATTGGGGAATGGACTTATTATATTTAACTGGTAAACAATTTCATCTGGAATTTTTTGGGAAGGTAGATCAATTTTGGAGAATGGGTTTATTATATTCAACCAGACAATAATTAATAAGAGATGTTATTATGAAGCAAATGAGGATATTTGATTCAGGACGGATCAGAGTTAATTGTTGGGGTGATTTGGGAATAGATAAAATGCTATGGTAAATTTTCTATGAGTTGAATACAATAATAGATAGTTAACAGAAGGTTTTGAAATTATTATTTTGCTTTTTTTCATTGTTGTTCTATCTGTTAACCATTTTGTTATTAATATAGTAGATAGAAGACAGATCAAAATTTTCAAATAGAAGTTTAAAAATTTTGGGTCTGCTTCATAAGGGGTGGGAAACTAATATTGTTGCAATATATTTATCAGTATTCAACTAGAAGGCATAATATATGTATATGTGCTTGTATCTTCGCTGTGGTGCAGTGGTTAGAATGCAGTACTGCAGGCTACTTCTGTGGACTGCCAGCTGCCGGCAGTTCAGCAGTTCAAGTCTCACCATCTCAAGGTTGACTCAGCCTTCCATCCTTCCAACTTCGGTTAAAATGAGGACTCAGATTGTTGAGGGCAATATGCTGATTTTGTAAACTGCTTAGAGAGGGCTGTAAAGCACTGTGAAGCGGTATATAAGTCTAAATGCTATTGCTATTCTTAATGCACCCTTTTAAATGTCTTGTTTATTTTTCTTTTGTTTTTGCATTTTTTCCTTTTTTGGAATTTGTATTTTAGATTTTTGAGTAAAATAAAAAGTTGATAGCAAAATAAATAATAGAAAACTAAATTAAATACTCAGGATAGATGCCCTCAGTCAGACTGAGGGGACAAAGCTTCACTGAAACAATACAGAGGTCACTTATTTACAGTATGTGCTGATTACAAGTAAAGATTTCATAACTCAGCTTTTTGGATGGTGCACATTTTCAATGAAAACTGTAAACAGAAAAGGAAAGATTGGTTCTGTGTTTATTTATCTAACTTTTTCCTAAAACCTAAATAGAAAACCTTTTTCAAGCAAAGAAATAGTTGGACCAGAATTAAAACAAATGTCATTTAAATTAACTGTAATTGAATTTGCTTTTCATTTACTATTATATATAATTAGATTCTTTCCCATGTATTTAATGCCTTTTTATCATATTATAATTGCAGTTTAGAGGCAATTTTGCAAATGACCCCAAGGTTTTTGAAATCCTGGCTATCCTTAATCTTGGCTTGCGAATCCTTGCTTTAGATATATTAGCAACCATGGATGGTTAGACAAGTACTTCCATCATTACTCTCACTTTAGATATGAACCTATATGGGCAATGATTTGCAACTGCTGTGAATATAAGAAGAATATAAGTATTATTACCTTCTCATCTTTGTCTTATCCAGACTCCTTCTCTGTAGACATCTCTATCTGTCAAGCATCCCAACTTGGTCAGTTAGAAAAGAAAGACTCTTGGGCCCATGGTTAGCCAAAGATAGTCTTTACTAAAGCCAAATGGTTACAGAAGAAGCAAAGCTGGATCTAGAGTTTTCATGCCCAAAGCATATGAGTAAATTTCTATCCTCCTAGTTATCATAGAGTGTCCAATCGGGTGCTAACAAATTGTTTGGCTAGCAGTCCCTTTCTTCACAGGTGGGATGGTTCTGCATTCCTTTGTGAGACTTGGGAACGGCCGGTTCTCAGGGGACAGCACTATGCATAGTGTCAATTCCTCATGCTAACTCTCCCCTTATCCCACCCCACCAATCTCCCCCCCCCATTGCGTATGGCAGGCTGACAGCAGGCAACACATGGCATAGCGGAATGGCAGTCCTGACAGTATTATGGAAAGAGACCAATGGATCTTCTCCATTGAAATCTCACAAATAAAATATCAGCACACTGTTCATCCAAAGGAGATGATGTCATTGCTGTTTTGTTTCTTTTCTTTCAAAACCTTAGTGGCTTCTCTTTTGCAGATGTAGTCCAGATGTGAGAAAGCATGTCCAATTACTTGTTTCAACAAACAAACACGTATAACATTAAATTACTTTATATCACCATCAGCAACAATTAAATTGCATTTTGGAGCAGTGCTGGCCATTTGACATCTCTTGCAGTGATGGTCTCCAGGTGAAATACATTATACAAACAACTATTATTTGTTATAAACTGCAAAAATTAGCTTATCAAGAGCTATGTCCTTGAATCACTAGCTGTGAGGTTTCCTGTTCCAATATAAGTTGAGGAGAATCATAAAATGTAATCTTGATGATTTCTTAGCACCTAGGGACACATGCCAATCTTACTTCATTTATGATGTTCCACTAGTCTTCCATCTAGTATTCACTGTTCTTCTATTTTGACCCAAGCCAAAAGTTCTTTTATTCAGCAAATCAGTTGCATAATGTATCTTAAACCATAACCTGATCTTATCACAGTAATTTATCAGCCAGGTATTTGAATGCATGCTAACTACTAAAATATTGCAAATGTTCCTATATGAATAATAATGAAGTCAAACTTGGTTGCTTAGGGAGGTTGACAGATCCTTATGGCTATCTTCTTGAAATGAATACATCAAGGACCTTGCCTATTAGTAAAGCATTGGAGCAGAAACCTATTATGTTTTTTTTTCTAAGAGATTTATATGGGGCTCAGGTATTCTGCAAATAAAAATGATGGAGGCTGATGCTTCTCTTTGCAGTATGACAACCTCCCATTTCATTTTTTTTCCATTTCAAAGAAATTAAAAATAATGTCAAGATGGTGTGGATTCTGGTGGGCATAAAGGCAGATATCCATGAGCATCACTTTGGATAACTCATTTTTAATGCAACCCTGGAAACTTAGGACAAATAGATGCCCACCCTTTCTTGCATCTGTTAAATAGAAAATTGACCTTGATTGCTGCAAGAAAGAATGAAAGAAAGGTATATTTTTCCAGAAAGAAAAGGATGGTTGCAAAAAAAATGGTGAAAGAGAACAAGGTGAGGCGAGGCGAGGCGAGGGGAGGGGAGGGGAGGGGAGGGGAAGGGAAGGGAAAGGAAAGGAAAGGAAAGGAAAGGAAAGGAAAGGAAAGGAAAGGAAAGGAAAGGAAAGGAAAGGAAAGGAAAAGAGAGGAGAGAGGAGGAGAGGAGAGGAGAGGAGGGGGGGAGGGGAGGAGAGGAGAGGAGGAGAGGGGAGGGGGGGGGGAGGGGGAAAGGAAAGGAAAGGAAAGGAAAGGAAAGGAAAGGAAAGGAAAAAGGAAAGGAAAGGAAAGGAAGGAAAGGAAAGGAAAGGAAAGGAAAAAGACACAGAAAGGCAAAGTGGTTTTGATGGAAATTAAAATTATTTTGGAGGGGTGTGAAAGAACTAAACATGAACATCCAACAGCATGAATGGAATTAAAATAAACATGATGAAAGTTTGGGATGAAATAAAAGAAAATACTGGAAGGATTTTGGAGATTTGTATCAGCCCTTCAAGGTAGACTAACTAAAAAAACAAAATTAATGCTAATACTACTTTTATTATAAGCTTAAGTAACAGAATCTTGCAAGTCTGAATGTTTTGTTTTCTTCCCATCCCTCCCCTTATCTTTATAAGATCTTGGGATTTTATGTCTGAGATGTCTGAGTTAACTTACTTTCAGTCCCTGACATTTATTTATCTGACTGTTATCTTGCTTGCATCTCTTCCTCCTATTTCCCAAGGTTATTCCTATTGGACATTGCAATCTGAATGGGAGTAACAGTGGTATATCAAGAATAATATTTAAATGATAATATAAATCTAATATGGAAAGCATGGGAGTTTTGGCCAGAGCACAGGACCTTTTGTTAGGGAAAAGAGAGAGGCTGTGTGAAAATGGAATGGAATGAGTGAATGAGATAATTGGATTTGGGCAACCAGCTGGTAAGGCCCTGGAAGCAAAGCCTAGTTCAGAAGGTGCCAGTACTCACTGCATAGGGGGCAGCAGGTCCTTCCAGATCTGCAAAGGGTCTGAAAACCGGTGGCAGGAAAGGATGGTGCTCATACTCACCACTTTTTTAGAAAGTGGCAGGTCCTCCCGGACTCACGAGGAGTCTGAAAACTGGTAGCAGGAAAGGATGTATCAGTACTCACCACTTTTCAGAAAAGTGGCAGGTCCTCCCAGACTCATGAGGAGTCTGAAAACCATGACAGGTAATTCCCAGGAAAGGAGGTTCTCATACTTCATCAGGAACCAAAGTCCTCCCAGATGTTTTTTTCGTCCGAAAACCGCAGTTTTTTTTCTTTTTGTACCTGACTGAGCCAAAGTGAGCCCCACATCTGAGAGGGAACATGAGAAGCAGCAGTTCAAAGGTGACAATTAGGACTCCCCTAGGACATTTGCTCGAAATGAAGAGCAAGAGAAATATGTAAGAAATGGGCTTTGCTCAGAGCTTTGCTGGAAACCAATTCAGCTAAATAAAGGTACTTAAAGGAAAATAAAAAGAGTGGTTCTCTCTCTCTCTCTCTCTCTTCTTTCTATGCAACCATGTGGTATGTTTAAGATTTGTGCCTTCCCTAATTTGAGTTAACTGAGATTTATGGTGGGAATGACTAGTATGTGTAAAACTAAGACTTCTGTTTCCTTTTCTGTTTCTCTTGTCTTTGTGTATATGTTTGTCAAAGTCTTTGTGTGTGAGGTAAATGTGACTGTTTATTGTTTCTAATCCAAAGATAAAAGAATTTTAAAATTCTGCTAGAATTCTGCTTAAAATAAGCCACCAAAAAGGAAATACCCTCACTCTGTTTGTCTGGCCAACAAACAGAGTGAAGAAAAATGTGTTTTGTTTTTGTTTTTTCTTCTTCCTTTCTCTCTCTGTACTCATAAGAACAGCCCAAAGTTACCAGGAGGGAATATTTTAAGTTCATCTGCTGGAAAGTTTTACTCTTGTATTTATTGTATGTGTTGTAAATGGGTTGTATCTGTCTATCCTTTTCCTGAAACATGAGTGTGTCTAGCTACAAGAGCCTCCTGGAGCTCAAGTATGCTTGTGTAGGGAAATAATCTTCTTCTTAAGTTACTTTTCTTATCCTATCACTAATTGGTGAAACTACTATGAGCTAATCCTGAACATATAAGCATTTTTCAATCTCTAAAATAATGTGGTCTATTTTAGAATAAATGTTAAAGGTAGATTCTCCTGCCCCTGGCAAATTGCACACCTTAAAATATTAGGCTTTTAAAATTATTTGGAGCTTTCAGCATTCTCAAGCTGCCCAGCATTTTTCAAGTTGCAAGTCCTTACGTTCTAACATGTTGCAAAGGTTCAAGTTCAGAAGTGAAACTTTTCATGTATGTTCTCTACCAGAATCCAGTCTTTCTTTTGCCCTCATCTGGGATGTCCTCATTTTGTCTGCCTATCTGTTTCTTTAACAACTGCAGTATTAATGCCTTTTCAAACTCTGCCTGCAAGCTACCCCCCCCCCCCACCCTCATGTACTTCTCCTTTCCTTATCTCTGTTCTCCATGCCTTTGTCTGCCTCTCCTGGGAGAGTCCACCCAGAAAGGGGATAGGAGATCTTGTTCTCATGTCTTTCAGTCCCACACAGATGACCCCCCCAACCTTTGGAAGCAGAGCACACTGACCCAGATGTTGCCTCCATCCATTTGAGCCATGGAATTGGGTTTTGAATCCAGCCATCCACTAAAAAGCCACCATGCAACCAGAGTGGAACAGTTCTTCCCAAGTCCTACCATTCCCCCAGATGCCTGTGAAAGCTGCAGAAGAAGGAAGGAATCCTGGAGCCATTGGTCCCCACGTGAAGCCTCAGAAGAAAATTAGGAAGACTATGGGGGGAGGGTGGAAACTCATTGTAAAGTTTTCTTTCTTGCCCCATTTGTGTTGTAATAAGCCAGTTGAATGGATTCATGGAGTGATGGCATTTGGGAATAGTTGGCACAGCAAGTACTGAACACCTTGGACTTCTGTCTGGTGGGAGGGAAAATTTATCCAGGATAGTTGTATTGCATGTTTTGTAGAAGCAGCTGCACATACACATGCACACACACCATTCAGAATCACATTGAGTCTATTCCCTCCACCTACCTTCAGTAAAGTTCCCCAGGCTGGTTTTTGCTCTGTAGCTCCCAAGCTTTGCATGTACAACTTTTGCATGTACAACTTCCTGCAAATTCCAAGGGGGAGGGAACCAGACCCCCTCAGGTGATTTGCAATTCATATGCCCTGAATGAGGAGGTAGCAGGAAAGAGATCTCCAAACCTAAGCCCTGAATATCTTGCACTGGTGGACTCAGATTGGGAGTCCTAGGGCTCACTATGTGCAATTTAAGAAAATATTTAATAGCCTGGCTTGCATACTGGCTAACCTCAATTGGACATCACTAACCTGGATGCACTGAACTAAGAGCTAAGGCAGGAAACAACCCTTGAAAATAGGCAGCCAGTGGTTATGTACTGAGGCAAACCGTGGCTGTGAAGAATTTTGGGAAGAATGTGCAAACCGGACTGGAAGCTCAAAGTGACATCCAACATTTGAAAATGATTGGCACAGAATATTGGACACTATAAATTTCTTTTCCACCTAACAATTTTTGCCCTGACTTTTAGAACTTTATGGGTTGGAAGCTCCCCTTTTGGGAGCCACTGCAGGGATCTTTTTCTGCTTGCCTCTATTAGTGTCTTCTTCTCTTTTTTTGGCTTAACAGTTTAAAGCTTGTTTACCGTATCCCTGATCAAATCAATTTTAATCTTTTGCCAGTAAAAGCGTGTCACCCACACTATTATGGCACAAAGGGGGGATTCTGGGAAGTCATCCAGGAAGGTTGAAGCTAGAAGATTAAGAAGACAAAGACAAAGAAGACAAAGACACCTAAAATCTACATACCTCACCCAAACTCTAAGAGTCATCAGCAGGATATGACCTTTGGAACATAATAGGATTAACCCATCACCATCAGAATACCAGAAAGGCACACCCAGACTCAGGTCAGAATACATGACACAAGAAATAGTCTCAAACAGGAACAGGAAACAACTCCAAACAAAAGGCTCCAGAGGGTATAAAAACCCACTCCCTACATGTGCTCTCTCTCTTTTCTGCCAGAGCCATCTTTCTGTCTGGCTCTCCTCTTCAATAAACTGCAACCTTCTTTCTAAAGCAGTTGCCATGTTTATTCCCAGCTTGGACTGAACCACGATGAAGACTTTTCTTTCAACAGTACATAAAGATTTATCTTTATTTTATTTTATTTTTCTTATCTTACAATTAATTTCTTCACTTTACTTTTTTTTTTACCCCTTCTGTATTCTTTGAACAATGTTGCTTGTGCCAAAAGGGAAAAGTCTAGTGCAGATGGACAGATGAGGAAACAGGCTATATTACATAGCATCCAAAGCTCAATGTCCTGGATTGCTAGGTACTCTTTTCATTGTACAACATGTAATGTAATGACTACAACAACCACTATGTAGGGCAAACAGGTAGAAGACTGGCAGAACACATCCACAAACTCCATCTATCAGTCAGAAGATATGATGAAAACTCCTTAATTTCACAACATGTAGACCAGGGGTCTTCAAACTTGGCCCTTTTATGACTTGTGGACTTCAACTCCCAGAATTCCTCAGCCAGGCATGCTGGCTGAGGAATTCTGGGAGCTGAAGTCCACAAGTCATAAAAGGGCCAAGTTTGAAAACCCTGATATACAGACTTAACCATAGTTTGTTGGGAAAATGTGACCATCCTAGACCAAGCCAAGCCCAAAAATGCTAAGGAATTTCTAGAAGCCTGGCACTCTGACAAATTAGCCATCAATAGACACATAGGCATTAACAACATCTATAGACTATGCAAAAGAGACAACCAAACAACCAAAAAGGGAACAAAGCACCTCTCCACCAGCAATCAGCACCCAGATTAGCATAGATTAACTCCAAAGTTAACATCAGACCAACAATTCAAGTAAACAATACCCTAATCAAGAAACTACCAAAGAAGTCATCAGTAAACAGCCCAACCAAAGAATATCTAATACCACCCTCACCAATACTGACAGGACAAGCCACTAGAATATAAACTGACAGCAAACCACACTCCTTAGTAGCACTGATGATGTTACCTAGTTTGGGTAATGAAACATCTGCAAGAAAACAAGCAAGCTCAGAGAGCACCAGGGATTCCTCATTTGAACCTGAACTACAAATATTCTCCTTTATTGATACTCTTCTTTTTTCTAAACCCAGGGACAGGAAGAGTGGATTTTCTCTCAACATTTTCTAATTATTTCCCTTTATCTGATAAGCCTCGTTCCATATATGCTTTGGGCAATGAAACTCTCCAAAGGAGGGAGACAAGCTCAAACAAGCTGTCTTTAAAGATACAAAAAGGGAACAAGGAGTGGCACTGTTTCTGCTGTTTTCACTTGCTTTGTGAGAAAGTGAAAGTTTGAATAAGTGCAAGAAACGGCAACAATCAAAGACAAAGCCCAAACCTGTGACTATATATACTCTGTGGAAAGGTTAACATACAGAGATTTTTAAGTTTAAAACAAAAAGGGACTTCCCCAGCATCATAGGGAGCAAGAACAAGTGACAATTGTTCAAATAGAACAGAAAACAAAGTCAAGGGACATCTTTCATTCCTTGGATTTTCCCCTTGAATTGGAGAAAAGATAGTTTGTGCTGTTCAATGAAAATGTGAAGAAGACCAAACCACATAGGCATGAGATTTCCATGGTTCCACACATTTCCTTTAAACTAATTCAAGCAGCATAGATTTGAGCTGTATTATTATTATAAGCCAATGTAAACGAATAGTTTCAATATTAAATTCCACCCACGTTCTCTTCCCTGGTTGATAATGCTATTTTCTCTGAGCCTGGGATACATAAGCCTCCATATTGTATAACGTTAATTATGATCTCCTGTTGATTGTATCAGCTGCTCTTTCAGCAATAGGTCCTTTCAGATTGAGGTATCAGCTACTGTCGTGAGCTAAGGAGCCACTTCTATTTAGCATGCATACCCTCATGAATGATGCTTATCTGCTGATGAAAAACAAAACTCCACCTCTTCCCACCCTTTTTGTTTTCTGTCCTTAGAAGTGAAATTGAACACTGTAATTCAAAAGAATGAGCTATCTTGTTGGTACCCCTTCTTCTCTAGAAGTGTTTAGCCCACTGTTTCTCAACCTTGGCCAAACTGTGTGGACTTCAACTCCCATGCTGGCTGGGGAATTCTGGGAATTGAAGTCCACACAGCTTAAAGTGGCCAAGGTTGAGAAACACTGGCTTAGCCCAAGGAATAAGGGCAGTTCAGCCCTATTAGTGTTTCAGAGGGCAATGGAGATGTAGCTCTCTATACGGCCTTCAAGAACAGGACAGAAGATTGAATGCTGCTCCTGAGAAATTGGCTTCAGGAAGTGGAATGAGATAAGAAAGCAGGCTGTTGATTACAAAATATTTTTCTTTGTGATGCATTATGCTTGTAATATTAAATACCTTATGAGGCAATTGTAAGCATCCCAGTTTGATTGGAGCAGCCTAAAAGCCTAGATACAGGTAGTCCTTGACTTACAACCGTTCATTTAGTAACCAAAGTTACAATGGCATTGAAAAAAGGGACTTATGACTCTTTTTCACACTTACCACCATTGCAGCATCTTCATGGTCACGTGATCAAAATTTGGGCACTTGGCAACTGACTCATATTTATGACAATTATTGTATTCCGAGTCACGTGATCCCCTTTTGTGACCTCCTGACACCCCTTCTCCTGGTTCCTTTCCTGGAGCAGACATAGTTGCATAACCTTCTTGTGTTCACTGGATAGGCTGTTTCTGAAGATTCTGGAGATGTCAAG
The DNA here is from genome assembly GCA_023970755.1 of Azemiops feae. Lineage (NCBI taxonomy): Eukaryota > Metazoa > Chordata > Lepidosauria > Squamata > Viperidae > Azemiops > Azemiops feae. Next base: position 113,230 of record JALGBA010000816.1, read on the forward strand.
CGTCCCTCTCAGTCATCTAGCAAAGAAAGACTCCTGGCCATTTGTTTTGTCAGGAATATGAAGCTTAAATGGTTACAGAAGCAGCGTAAGCTGAATCTGAGGTTTTCCCGCACAAACAACACACACAAAAAGTTCCCCCCCCCCCCCCCCTGGCCATCCCCCGATTATCTGCAAATGTCCAATCAGGTGCTTGTATATTGTTCAGGAAACAGCTCTTCATATCATTGTTACTTGACCTTGGCTGGCTGGAGCTTCTCACATGTCTCAGATGAGCTTCCATCCTCCCCTTTTTTCACATTGCAATCTTTTCTTCCCCTCCCCCATGCCAAGGTCAGGCTGCCAGCTCATGTAGCCTGGATAGGTGAGATGCAGCCATAACACAAAGTCAATGGGGAAGCCAGATTCATTTAACAACCGTATTACTAACTTAACAACTGCAGTGATTCATTTAACAACCGTGGCAAGAAAGGTCGTAAAATGGGGCAAAACTCACGTAACAACTTAGCAACAGAAATTTTGGGCTCAGATTGTGCTCTTAAGTCAAGAACTAACTGTAATGAAGAAGGAGATTGCAATATCACCAAAGGTCAAAAAGACATGGCGGTGATTTTTCAGCCACAGAGACTTATCTTTAATAGGATCTAGATCTCGTGTCATTTCACCATTACAACGATGGGCCAGCCACTCTTTCTCAGCCCTAACTTACCTCACAGGGTTGCTGGGAATATCCACAGGTCAAGCTTCTGACAGGAAATGCAGGTCAAAAGTAATATATAATCATCTCAGTTATGCATTTGTTCACTTATAATTATAAGACTGTACAGATCCAGACAGCCTGGGAAACGTCCACTTTTGGAGGCCAGGCATAGTTGAAATATTTGAAGTAAAACAAAAAAAAAATGTCTAAATTTCTGATCCCTTTTAAGCTTAAGACACAGGTCAAATGATCCCTCACCTCCCCAACTACAGCTCCTAGCATCAGTAATGGCTAGGAGTGCACACCAATGGCCATCTTGAAAGCCCACGTGTGTCAATTATATTGATTCATGTGAAACAGCTTCATGACATGCAAAGCTGGCAAAACATATCTAAACTTCTCTAAACCTGAGTTTCTTTGGTTTACAGATGTTATAACAATGTCATAGTATGTATGTTTGGTTGTACCTTGTTTAGAAAGTTAGGAGCCCTCCCCCCATTAGATTAGACTTCCTAGACAAAGCAATATGTTCTATTTTAATTGCAACAGATCCCTAACTTCATAGGCAGATACTGTACATTGCCTATCTTCTCTAATCATATCTTTCAAATTGGAAATTTTAAAAATTAAGAGATTCTGGAAAAAATGTGTATTCTGCAGCTCAGCCCAATATGGCAGGAATGGGCAATGTAAGGACATATATGCAAACCTCACCCCATTTTGTAGTCACTAAAGCCTTCTTAAAGCACAGCATGAATTTTGTCAAATTTGCCATTTTTTTATGGCATAATTTTTTTGTGGGTTTCTCAACCCACCCTAAGTTCTCTAGCACAACTGAAATATATACCACACCACTCCCCATGCCCTTTCAGCCCTCTAAAGTTAAAAGATGTCTATATGTACGTGTGTGTATAGCTGTTTACTAACCTTGCTATAGACCAGGGGTTCCCAATCGGGGGTGCGAGACGATATTCCAGGGGGTGCGAAAACTTTAGAAGTTTAGACCTTTCAAAATTATAGTGTATATGCCTAATTCGTTGCTGTTATTTCAAACTTTTATAAGAGGTGCAAGAATATATCAGAAGCGTTCTAGGGGTGCAGGGTATAGAAAAGGTTGGGAACTGCTGCTATAGACAATAACCATCTATAAGGAGGGACAGAATATAAGAAAAACCTACAATTCAATGGCTGTAGCAGGTTCTTTCCTAAACTCAAACCAAGACAGAAATCAGAACCCAAACTGCAACATTGTTCTCTGTTCTACAAACCACTATATGGAAACAAAATCCAGAATCTTTTTTTTTTTAATGTAGCACAATGTAAATTTAAATTACATTTATTACCTTCTGGTGCGTGTGTATATGTAAAATGAAATTAGTCATTTCTGAACATTGTGATACAGGGAAATTCCCAGTATTTTCTCATGTTCTGTTAATGTAGGACTTGTTTTTCTACAATAGTGTGTATTTTTAACAAGTAGTGCATAACCATGGTATATACACCAACCTTGGAATTTAAATTTAAATTTAAATTAACAGTGAAATGCCAACACTTGCTTATGAAACTTTGGGATGGTTGTACAGTATATACAGATAGTCCTTGAGTTACGACCACAACTGAGCCCAAATTTATGTTGCTAAATGAAACATTTGTGATGTGAGTTTTGCTCCACAGTTGTTAAGTGTATCATCAGAATTGTTAAGTTAGTAACATGGATGTTAAGTGAATCCTGCTTCCCTATTGACTTTGCTTGTCAGAAGCTCGCAAAAGGGGATCACAAGACCCCAGGACACTGCAACCGTCATAACTATGAATCAGTTGCCAAGCATCTGAATTTTGATCACATGACCATGGGGATGCTGTAATGGTCATAAGTGTGAAAAATGGTCATAAGTCACTTTTTCCAGTGCCATTGGAACTTTGAACAGTCACTAAATGAACTGTTGTAATTCAAGGACTACCTATATACGAGTGGTAACACATCGTTATGTAAGCACAGCTACTTAGAAGGAAGTATTTAGGACTCTGATCCTCCATCTAACCCCCTCCCAGAAAACACTACCTATACTTTGCCATAGAAATAATATTTGGTACTGCTGTGTAGTATTTTTTAATGCATTATGTCTAAAACAAAAGAGAGGGGAACCAGCTCTTTTTGCAGAATAAGGTGATAAAAATGCTAGAGTGATAGACTGTCAGAAGCAGCAGGGGGAATAGTATAATTCTTGCTCCTGTTTTCCTAAGCAGAAAAAAAATGCAAATAGAAACCCAAAATACAAAAACTCAACTCTTTTCCGTCTCCAATATGGTAGTTCTTTATCTGCAAAAAGTTTTTTTTTCATAAATGCACACACACAAACATACACATATGATATCATATTCTTAGCCAATTAATAGATTGATCACACACATTAATCCATTTTAGTGTTTCCAAAAAGTGCATAGACAACAGAAATGGAATAATATCAAATTTTGATTTATTTCATCAATATAAAAATAATATAAATAACTTAAATTTCACAGGACAAAAGATCAGTGCTACTTTCAGGTTAGCAAATGAATAGAAATGTTTACAAAAAGAAGCCTTTTCTCCTCAATGTGAAGATGAGAGAAATTCCATAGGAATTATATACATAATATATAATTATATAAATATATATCTTCAAGCCAGCAAACCTATATATTAGCCACTCATTTATAGCAGCTTTATAAAAGCCCAGATATCCCCACAAAAAAACATACTGTTTTTATCTCTTTCACACAGTTTGTGTCATTGCAATCAAATCCCAAACCATAAATATTAACATCTTATAAATATATTTGCATAAATACGTTCAGTGCAAAATTCCTCAGTTTGTTTTTCACACCAGAGCTTCCAAGTGTTGACTCTGGGAAGGATAGGGTAAAAGATGGGGATAAAAATTAATCTTTGTTGACCTTCACGTCGCTTTGCTTCAGAGCATGGCTAAGAGTTCCAAATAGCCAGTCCCAGTGTTTAAAGTAAGGTGCATAGTTGAACTTGAACTTCAGGTGATGGAGATCATGGTGTGGAGCTCCTCCATACAGGCCAAAAGGCACCAGTCTATGGGTTGACCATGGCAGGTCATAGCCAGAATGATCTTCTACTGACAACCAGATGTTGACCGTGAAGAAAGTCATTTCCATCAATGGATGACACCCCAACAGCATCGGACCAATTACGGCAAAGAAACCCAGCCAGAGCAGCTCCCAAATGCTGGCAAACTGAGTGGTCAGAGCAAAGGTAGAGACGTGTTTGTGGTGGATCTTGTGGAAATTTTTGTAGAGCCAGGGCACTTTATGGTGGAGCAAATGCCACAAAAAGGACAAGAAGTCGAACAACAGCAGGCAAACAGCTACCTGCAGGAGAAGCGCGGGTATCTCGGGAGCGATGCTAGGCAAGTTCACTGGCCTCCAGTACCAATGCGCAACAGTCACTGGAAAGATACACACGATGTGGTGATAGATGCTCTGAGCCAGGCAAAGAGCCACCATCTGCGGTGTAGGCGAGCTGTGCGGTTGGATTTTATACTTCCTCAAGACGGAGATCCAAGGGCTTAAAAAATCCAGGGCGATAAAAGGCAAGCAGAAAGCTGTATAGATTGCAAAATTGAACAGCACCGGGAAGAAGGGAGACTTGATCAAGCTCTCCTGCCTTCGGACAAAGTTCCAGAGAGGCTGTAGAGCCGGCACGTTTGGCAAGTCACAAAAAAGCAGCGTGCTTCCGTTGTGTATGCTGATTTCCATTACAGCTGCAGCTGTCGCTTGTGCTGTTTGTGTACTGGAGCTGTTCATACGCCTGAAGTCTTTTTTATGTACTCCCGTGGATGACGTAACGAAAACAAAAAAACTTCCCGCAAGTAATCAGTTCAGTTCCTTTTCCTCTTGAAGAAAAAGTATCGGGAGAGGCGGGGGTGAGGAAATTCCCTTCTCTTCTTCCAAACGTTTATCCTTAGATGAGCTGTCCTTTGCCGTGCCTCTTTCTTTTGGTTACAACAGATTGGATTTAGGAGCTGAAAAGCAGGCTGAGAAGGAAGCCTATGAGAGGGCATAGGAATGGCACTGAAAAGAAATATATTAATGGCATTTAGTCAGAACAGAAATGATGAGGAGAGTAAAGATCACAATCTTTATTTCACTTCAGTTACTTTACTTTTTTTTCTTTAAAGAACACCATCCGAATATGCGTGCTTTGGTTTCTGAGGATGATTGTTGTTGTTGTTGTTAGTTGCGAAGTCGTGTCCGACCCATTGTGACCCCATGGACAACGTTCCTCCAGGTCTTCCTGTCCTCTACCATCTTCTGGAGTCCATTTGAGCTCACTCCTACTGCTTCAGTGACTCCATCCAGCCACCTTATTCTCTGTCGTCCCCTTCTTCTATTGCCCTCAATCTTTCCCAGCATTAGGCTCTTCTCCAGTGAGTCCTTCCTTTTCATTAGATGGCCAAAGTATTTGAGTTTCAACTTCAAGATCTGGCCTTCTAAAGAGCAGCCGGGGTTGATCTCTTCTAAGACTGACCGGTTTGAACGCCTTGCAGTCCAAGGGACTCGCAGGAGTCTTCTCCAGCACCATAGTTCAAAGGCCTCAATTCTTTGGCGCTCAGCCTTTCTTATGGTCCAACTTTCAAAGCCATACATTGCAATTGGGAAAACCATGGCCTTGACTATACGCACTTTTGTTGGCAGGGTGATGTCTCTCCTTCTTAATATGCTGTCTAGATTTGCCATAGCTTTCCTCCCCAGGAGCAAGCGTCTTTTAATTTCTTGGCTGCAGTCCCCATCTGCGGTGATCTTGGAGCCCAGGAAAATAAAATCTGTCACTACCTCCATTTCTTCCTCATCTTTTGCCAGGAATTGAGAGGGCCAGATGCCATGATCTTGGTTTTCTTAATGTTGAGTTTCAAGCCAACTTTTGCACTCTCCTTCTTCACCCGCATCAAGAGGCTCTTTAGTTCCTCTTCACTTTCTGCCATTAGAGTGGTATCATCTGCATATGTTAGGTTGTTGATATTTCTCCCGGCAATCTTAATTCCAACTTTTGATTCATCTAGCCCTACCTTTCTCATGATGTGCTCTGCATATAAGTTAAATAGGCAGGGCGACAGTATACAGCCTTGCCGGACTCCTTTCCCAATTTTGAACCAATCAGTGGTTCCGTGTCCAGTTCTCACTGTTGCTTCTTGACCCGCATATAGGTTTCTCAAGAGACAAATAAGATGGTCTGGTACTCCCATCTCTTTAAGAACTTGCCACAATTTGTTGTGATCCACACAATCAAAGGCTTTAGCATAGTCAATGAAGCAGAAGTAGATGTTTTTCTGGAACTCCCTAGCTTTCTCCATGATCCAGCGTATATTGGCAATTTGATCTCTAGTTCCTCTGCCTCTTCGAAATCCTGCCTGTACTTCTGGAAGTTCTCGATCCACATACTGCTGGAGTCTAGCTTGTAGGATTTTAAGCATAACTTTACTAGCATGTGAAATGAGTGCAATGGTGCGATAGTTTGAACATGTTGGAATTGGAATGTAAACTGACCTTTTCCAATCCTGTGGCCACTGTTGAGTTTTCCAAATTTGCTGGCAAATTGAGTGTAGCACTTTTACTGCATCGCCTTTTAAGATTTTGAATAGCTCAGCTGGAATACTGTCACCTCCCCTAGCTTTGTTGTTGCTCAGCTTTCCTAAGGCCCATTTCACTTCACATTCTAGGATGTCTGGCTCGAGGTCAGTGACCACTCCATCATGGTTATCTGGGATGTTAAGCTCGTTCTTGTATAGTTCTTCTGTGTAGTTTTGCCCCCTCTTCTTAATCTCTTCTGCCTCTCTTAGATCCCTGCCATTTTGGTCCTTTATCATGCCCATCTTTGCATGAAACGTTCCCTTCATATCTCCAATTTTCTTGAAGAGATCGCTGGTCCTCCCTATTCTATTGTTTTCTTCTATTTCTTTGCATTGTTCATTTAGGAGGGCATTCTTATCTCTTCTAGCTATTCTCTGGAATTCTGCATTCAATTGGGTGTATCTTTCTCTTTCTCCCTTTCCTTTCGCTTCCCTTCTTTCCTCAGCTATTTGCAAAGCTTCCTCAGACAGCCATTTTGCTTTTTTGCATTTCTTTTTCTTTGGGATGGTTTTAGTTGCTACCTCTTGTACAATGTTGCGGACCTCCGTCCATAGTTCTTCAGGCACTCTGTCTATCAGATCTAATTCCATAAATCTATTTGTCACCTCTACTGTATATACATCAGGGATATGATTTAGTTCATACCTGAGTGGCCTAGTGTTTTTCTCTACTTTCTTCAATTTAAGCCTAAATTTTGCAACGAGAAGCTCATGATCTGAGCCACAGTCAGCTCCTGGTCTTGTTTTTACTGACTGTATAGAGCTTCTCCATCTTTGGCTGCAGAGCACATAATCAATCTGATTTCTGTGTTGACCGTCTGGTGATGTCCATGTGTAGAGCAGTCTCTTGGGTTGTTGGAAAAGAGTGTTTGCTATGACCATCGTATTTTCTTGACAAAATTCTAACAGCCTGTGCCCTGCTTCATTTTGTACTCCAAGGCCAAACTTGCCTGTTATTCTGGTTATCTTTTGGCTTCCTACTTTAGCATTCCAATCCCCCATGATGATAAGGACATCATTTTTTGGTGTTAATTCTATAAGGTGCTGTAGGGCTTCATAGAACCGGTCAATTTCATCCTCTTCAGCACCAGTGGTTGGGGCATAGACTTGGACTACTGTGATATTGAATGGTTTGCCTTGGATTCGAACTGAGATCATTCTGTCATTTGGGGGATTGTATCCCAGTATTGCTTTTCCTACTCTTTTATTGACTATGAAGGCTACTCATTTCTTCTGAGGGATTCTTGCCCGCAGTAGTATACCTGATGGTCATCTGAGTTAAATTCACCCATTCCTGTCCATTTTAGTTCGCTGATTCCTAAGATGTCGATGTTCAGTCTTGTCATCTCTTGTTTGACCACGTCTAGCTTGCCTTGATTCATGGATCTTACATTCCAGGTTCCTATGGAGAAAAGATCTTTACAGCATCGGACTTTCCTTTCACCACCAGATGCATCCACAGCTGAGCGTCCTTTCAGCTTTGGCCCAGTCGCTTCACTCTTTCTGGCGCTACCAGTACTAGCCCTCTGCTCTTCCCCAGTAGCATATTGGACACCTTCCGACCTGAGGGGCTCATCTTCCAGCGTCATATCTTTTTGCCTTTTGGTACTGTCCATGGGGTTTTCATGTCAAAGATACTGGAGTGGGTTGCCATTTCCTTCTCCAGTGGATCACATTTTGTCAGAACTCTCTGCTATGACCTGTCCATCTTGGGTGGCCCTGCACGGCATAGCTCATAGCTTCATTGAGTTATGCAAGCCCCTTCACCATGACAAGGCAGTAATCCATGAAGGAGCTGAGGATGATTACATAGTGCTAATGGGCTGAGAAGCCAAGACAGCCAAGACGTTTAAAACAAAAAGTGTAGCATTCTGGAAGCAGAGCCGAAACAAATTTATAGGCACTTTTCAGCTGTCAATTCAATAATTGTTGGGGTTTGATGAGTGCCACCAATGGAGATTGTGCTGTAATTCTCATCTTATAATGTGTCATTTCAGATGTTTCAAATACATGACATGGGGAGAAAAAAAATTCACTCGAAATTTCTAACAGATTAGATAGGATGCCACCTTCAAGACTCCAGCCTCTGTTTTTGCTATTTTACTAAAATCAATAACAGGCTAACATCAGAGAAAGAGAGTGGGGTTATCATTCTGACCTCAAATCTCAGGTGGCTTTCAAGGTTCATCAATTCATCTTGGTTGTCACAGTATGAGTTATGCGTGATTTGGCAATCTATGTGCTCACACTGGAGCCTCTATCTTGTCATCAGATCACCCTGAGGCATGCTGAAGTCAGGCTAAAGCTAACAAATATTTTCCATTCCCTAGCAGAAGAAGATCTCCCAGGTGCACATGTTAGGTCATATGTAGACTGGCCCCTTCCTCAAGAGAGAATGGCCATTTTGGCTGGGGCTGCAATGGGATTGGACATCTCACTGATACAATTTCATGTGATTTGTTATTGTTTGGGCCTGAGGATGTTGATCTCATAGGAGGATAAGTTGGTCACTGTGGGAAGCTGTCCCCATCAATCATTATTTGATTGCAGTACTTCTGTTCTTCCATCTCCACATCTTTTCATTTTTCAGTTTCATACATAGGAACATTCAAATATGGCAAAACTTTTTAAAATCCATGATGCAGTTTCCAACTCTGAAAGTCAAAAGCAAAGCCTGGTTTGAGGTTGGTTTTCGATGGTGGTGGTGGTACAGGCACTCCGAATACACTCATCTGCTTTTTCCTAACCTAAAAGAGCCGAACCAGTTATTATCTTGAAAGTAACCCACATTACTTTCCATGAGGACAGCAACAGACCTTGTGGCTGAGGCACAGTGAAAAGTAGATTGTAGTGAAGTTCTTCTCAACCATTGAGTCCTTGGGACTCATCACAATGAGACATTAGGACAACTTATTCTGGAAAACAGAATAAGAACAGAAGAGAACAGTGAACACCCTCAACTCACTCTGAACATCAAAGCTGAAGCTTTCCTGGTCATATGGAAAGAGAAGGTGCCATTGCTATCACTTCAGGCAGTCTTCATGCCACGGTGCTTTCGGTCTGAGAATGAAGAAATCCTTAGGGTTCACATTATTCTCTCCCTAAAAGATGTGCTGAGGATCAGCCATACATAATTTCAGCAAAATGCCATTTTTATTTTCAGGGGGAAAATAATATTCATTTAACATCCTTAATATTGTTTTAATACTGAGCCATGTTAATATCTGTCTGTCTAACACAGGGGTCTTCAAACCTGGCCCTTTTATGACTTGTGGACTTCAACTCCCAGAATTCCTCAGCCAGGCACACTGGCTGAGGAATTCTGGGAGTTGAAGTCCACAAGTCATAAAAGGGCCAAGTTTGAAGACCCCTGGTCTAACAGAATAACAGAATTATTATTCTGTCTCTTTATCTATCAATCTCTGAGTGGGTGTTATTAATCTTTCTTGGTTGATTATTATCTATTATCTATTCTGGAACATTAAGCACTTTTCACTTAATATAATCTGTGAACTCATATCCAGTTCATTAAAGATTACATGCAAGCATATATAAAAAACAAAATGTGGGCAAGAGGGTGGGTTTAGAAACTGTAAGATCAGAGGAAAATGATATACAAAAGGGACAAGCAGTAATAATTACCTAATTAGCCCTAACCTTTAAAATTGTTCTTAGGTAAAGTTAGAAATACATTATCAGTCAGGAACTGATTAACATGTCCAACGTGACTTGAGGAGGCACGCGATTTTGTTCAAGTCACAGGAAATAATTGAATATCCTGATGAGACACAGTTATATTGGTTTTGCAATCTATCTTACAAATCCTTCACATTAGGTCTCTTACTAGGTTTGTCACTCAAACTCACAGCATGATGTTGCACCACTACAAGAACATCCATAAGCCCTGCTTCCTTGAGCTGGCCAGCAATCCTCTTGTGGGCCACTTGAGGAGGGATGGCCCAATTCTGGAAGCAACCAACATTTCACCCAATTCCTGATCTTCATGTTACCATGTCAGCTTTATGTGACAGAGGAACAAGGCAAAATAGTCGCCCTCAAGAAGCAGGAAAGTGCTCTTCTCTTTGGCCTGGAGAAGACAGGATAACAAAGGACAAGAGTAGAGTGACTTACCCTGGGGTAGGAGGAAGAATCTTAGTAGCATATGAATATTAATTGCATGTACTGTATTTTATATTTATGGCAGGGTATTTTTCCTCTTCCCTTCATTATATGTTGGAAGGAAGGGAAGAAGGAAAAGGGAAAAGGAAAGGGAAGGGAAGGAAAGGAAAGGAAAGGAAGGGAAGGGAAGGGAAGGAAGGGAAAGGAAAGGAAAGGAAAGGAAAGGAAAGGAAAGGAAAGGAAAGGAAAGGAAAGGAAAGGAAAGGAAAGGAAAGGAAAGGAAAGGAAAGGAAAGGAAAGGAATATAAGAGAGCCAGAACGGTGTGGTGGTTAAGGCACCAGGCTACGGACCAGGTGACAATGAATTCTAGTCCTGCCTGCCTTAGGCATGAAGCCAACTGGATGACCTTGGACCAGTCACTCTCCCCCAGCCATAAGAAGCAGGCAATGGCAAACACTTCTTGCGATGAAATCTCACCAACAAACTTCAGGGACTTGTCCAGGCAATTGCCAGGAGTCAACACCAACTTGAAGGATCATTATCATCAAGTATATAAAGAACTACCCCAACAAATGCACTTAACATTTTCTCTATCCAGAAATGTTAACGTTCTTTGGAAAATGAAAGGTACAATAAATAAACATCAGCAGCAATATCAACAAATATCACTTTGCCCACTGATTTTAAAGATGTGACTTCCAATTTCACCCTCTCCATAATTTTTCCCACTTATCAATGATTCAAGGACATAAAGTATGACAAAATCTGTTGCCATATGCCACAGCTATCACATTGCATCATTCATGTCGTGGAGAAAAAAAATTAGCTATTTGCTCCATCTACTGGCTACAGTACAGATGCAAGACTTTTAATTCTTGCCACTCGAATTCAACAGTTATAGATATGGAAAGGACCATCAAGTCCACACACTTCTGCTTAGTGCAGACATCCCAATTAAAACTGTTCCTTGACTGATGAATTGTCCAGTCTTGTCCAATGACAAACTAAAGTTATTTTGGAGTAGCAGGACATGCAATTCTATGTACTTGAAAAGTGTGATCAAGTCTTCTTTTGAATATGCTAAGGCAGTTTCTTCCATTTCTCTTGAAAATATTTCATTTTTTAAATTTTTGATCATCCTCATTGTTGTTCTCTGAATTAAGCTAACAAAACTAAGCATATTGCTTTCTGTTGAAGACACTATTATTCAGCATTGAACTGAGTTGTTCTTGGTGCTCTTTAAGTTTGATTGTATGCCTACAGACATTTCATTAGCCAACTAGGTAAGATTAGCAGTGCAAGAGCTCTGAGGACACCAAAAATTCCACAACACAATGCTTTAAAAAAAGAGTTTCTGGCTTGACTATCCTGAATGCAGGTGTCTTGTTAATTTTCTCCATTCTGTGAGAAGGACAATAAAAAGAAGTATTTAACGTTCTGTTCTCTTTAACCCCAACCGTGCTACAGATTTTGTGCTTCTCCCACCTAATAATGATAACAAAGCTGCCACTAGTTTTCAGCAGTTGTGGTTGGAAAGAACTCTGGGTTGTGCAATAAAGAATTTAGAGGTCACATATTTCCAAGGTCCTTAGGTTGATCACTTTATCCAAAATACTCCAAAGGGTGTGATTAGTTTATCTCTTTTCTGTCCCACTTATAAATGTTCCAGAAGTATCTGGTTTATCAATTGTGTAAGTAGAACTCTGGAGAAGATGACCCATTCGAGCCATCATAACTGTTTACCAGAGCTAATATATAGCAATAGAATAGCAATAGCACTTAGACTTATATACCGCTTTACAATGCTTTACAGCCCTCTCTAAATGGTTTACAGAGTCAGTATATTGCTCCCAACAATCTGGGTCCTCATTTTACTGACCTCAGAAGGATGGAAGGCTGAGTCATCCTTGAGCCGGTGAGGTTCACACCCCTGGCAGTCAGCAGAATTAGCCTGCAATACTGCATTCTAACTACTGTGCCACCACGGCTCTTATCAACATGACTTGCCAGTTGCTCATCTTCCTGCTGTGTTTTTCCATAAATTTACATTCAAACATAGATTTCATGTTTTCTACACCATGGAATAGTTGTAGTAATAGTGTTTCCAATTTCAATTTAAAAAAGAGTCATATCTTAGGAATAACCTTTGGTTAGTCTGGTCTGAAGGTTAAGGGTGCACCAAGATCATCTGGAAGACCACACAGTTCTGCAGTAGAAGGAAGACTTGCAAGAAATATTAATACAAATAAAAAACTGTAGATTACATTTCCACATATGGTTAAGGAACTTAGAGACTCTATGACTCCTCTACTGAAGAGATGTGTAAAGAAAATATCAGCTTGAAAAAGTTCAAGCCTCAGCATGGAAATGGACCATCATGTAATTTCACAGCCAGAACATCCATATTGGCTCAAATCTGTGACTTCTGAAAGGATTCAGTTTATACATTAAGCCACTTACGTAGTTAGATTAGATCAGGGGTCTTCAAACTTGGCCTTTTAATGACTTGTGGACTTCAACTCCCAGAATTCCTCAGCCAGTGTGCCTGGCTGAGGAATTCTGGGAGTTGAAGTCCACAAGTCATAAAAGGGCCAAGTTTGAAGACCCTTGGATTAGATACATGAATGCAGGAAGGTCCCATGCAAGAGACTCCCAATCTCTAAAGCTGTCTTCGGTGTCTATGTATTCCATGATTGTGTTTGCTTTTTGTTCTTATACATAAGGGGTGTCAAACTGCCAGCCCACGGGCCGGATGCATCACACCAAAACCGCGCCCACCCCATTGCCGGCAATGGGAAAAAAGTCGTGATACGTAGTGACACGTCATGTGACGTCGCGAGTTTGACACCCGTGTTATACATCTTTTATATGATAAAGGCACATTTCAAATGGGAAGATTTTTAGGTCCATGGAAAGAATGCTTACCTAGGTCTACCACAGTGGGTTTTTTTTATTTGTCCCCTTTTCATGTTTCACTCACTAACATCAGCAATGGAGGCTTCCATAGGACCTACCTTTTACTTCAGATGTGGAGGCTTCCATAGGACTTTTGTTTTTTTTTACTTCTCACTTTGTACCGACATAGAGATCCATACTATCCAATGACATCAAGACCAGCCCATTTCAGGGAATTTGGATTACAGATTAAGTATAGAAAAATCCAATGATATACAGGCATGTGGAAAGTTCTCCTGAGTCTTAAACCTTTAAAATTTTTAAATACATTCTAAAATAATCAGCAGTTCAGCTGAATCCTCAAACACAGAATTGACTGTGAGGCAAATATAACCAGAAATGCAGCCAGTATTGATACTATAATTTGATATGATAGGGATTATGGTCTAGTGATGGGAGCTTTATGCAGGCTACAAACTGTATAAATTCCCCCAACAGATATTTTAAAAATTGATAGGAAAAATGAGTCCTTTGAACACTTTAATTTCATACTTAAACTTTTCTGAAAATCTCACCCTACAGAAATGGGTTGGAAATGTTGGCCTGTTTGCCCTTTACATTTCTCTCCAAATCTTATCCCTCCAATTGGTAAAAATATAATTAGTCTCATCTGATCAAAGGTGATAGTTGAAAAATCACTTTTTAAAAAAGAAAAATAGTGTCTAGGCAAGCTTGCAGGCAGGCAGGCAGGCATCCACTCCATTTGTAGTACTGAACTCTGATGAGCTGGGGAGAAAACTGTTTTTAAGGATGAGAATTCTCAAAACTAAAAAAAAAAAAGTAAGTATAAAGTGCTAAGACCATGTATTGCAGCACCCTCTTGTGACAAAATAAATACTTGATTATAATTTAATCAAGCTATTCCTGAATTTCACCTAAAATAAAGAAGGTGGCAGCACAGTATAGCTAATTAGGATCAAAAACCAAAAAGATGTGTATTGATTGCTAATTCAGTAATCTACATTACTTTGTGGGAAAATAACACAATAGATGCTCCCAGAAATTACCTTTTTTTCTTGTTATCACTTCAGATTCTTTTTTACACACATTATTGCAAATGAACATACTATTGCACATTGCAATTTTCCTTTGTTCACTATCATTACATTTTTTGTAACAGGATGTCCTGCAATGATCTAGAACAAGGGTGTCAAACTCGTAACGTCATGTGACGTGTTGCGATGTATAGTGACTTTTTTGCCATTGTCGGCAATGGGGTGGGCGCGGTTTCGCTATGATGCATCCGACCCACGGGCCAGCAGTTTGACACCCTGATCTAGAAGGTCTTCTTCTAGTCTCTCACTGACCCCAAAGTAATAAGCACTATATATCCACACCTGGTTAGTAAGAAATAATTAAAAGTCATCAATATAAAAAGAAATATGAAAAGCATGTTAGGAAAAAATAACATTATAAAGAATTATGTCAGTTGGTTAGAGTACAATTTCTCATACACTTTTTAAAAAGCATTATTTACATGTGGTACAATTCTGTGACCAGTAGGCATTTTTTGAACCAGTTGTCATTGTGAATTTTGAGAGAGAATTCTTTATTGAGTGGTGGAGAAAATGAACTTAGAGATTGCATCCTTTCCTCCTTCTTTTGGATATGACCAGGATCAAACCCAGTTCTTTGCCTGCTCCTAACAGACTATAACTGCCCTCCCTGTCCCAGACAAAGCACCCTGCAATTCCATAAAAAAAAAAATAGAAGCCTCCTCATCAGCTCATGGAACAGGCCAAGGCAACACTTACAAGGAGGTTGCAATCCAGAGAAACTCCATTTTTTCATCAGCTGATGACCTCCACATTCCATTAGCTTTCACAATGAACTTCCCCAGCTCTGCTGCTTCCTGAAAGACTAATTTTTTCTAGCAATAGAACTATCCCCTTGGCATATTGACAAGGATCTGCCCAGCTTCTTCAAACTGGCCATCAAATTGGATTGCTAGGATTTCCCACACTGCAACCCTCAATGTCTATAAAAACGTTTATTTTTCCATTGTTCAGGGTCGCTCTTTCTTGTGAAGCAGCCACTCAATGATCATCGGAGTAAACATGGAACTTCTCAACCTTCTACTCCTTCTTCAGGCTGAATCCGTGACACCGAAAATGTTTACCATGGAGGTGGAGCTTGACAAATGATGCCTGGTCAAACGCAAGATAGCCACTTATCCAAAGTCACATGGGGTGGAGGAATGAGATTTTTCTCTCCCACCCTTCTAACGCCCACAGTTTCCAACAAGGCAAGCTGCCACCTCACTTTACCTTTGTACGGTATTCTTTCCAACTTAGCAGAGAACCGTAATCACCAGCTGAGTACTTGTGAACATTGTACTGTTATTCCTGCTCTAACAGTTTTAATTGCCCCAATTTCAGCTTCTTTTTCAGCTTCTTTTTCTTGAGAGAGATCTAAAGCTTCATTTTGATTTTTTTTTTTAATAGTAAAATGGCTGTCAGGAAGCAATAACACGCACGCATTCCAATGTGGGAATTGCAGGTAATAGGAAATACCCATCTGTGCTGCATTCTCTGAATACGCAAATACCCTTTCTTATAAGTTTAAGCCTCAGCATGGAAATGGACCATCATGTAATTTCACAGCCAGAACCTCCATATTGGCTCAAATCTATGACTTCTGAAAGGACTCAGTTTATACATAAACTCACTTACCTAGTTAGATTAGATACATGAGTGCAGGAAGGTCCTATGCAAGATACGCCAAATCTCCAAATCTGTCTTCAATGTCTGCGTATTCCATGATCGTGTTTGCTTTTTGTTCTTATACTTCTTTTATATGCTAAAGGCATATTTCAAACTGGAAGAATTTTAGGCCCTTGGAAAGAATGCTTACCTAGGTCTACCACAATGGGGGTTTTTTTGTCCCCTTTTCATGTTTCAATCACTATCATCAGCAATGGAGGTTTCCATAGGACCTACATTTTACTTCAGATGTGGAGACTTCCATAGGGCCTTTTTTCTTCTTCTCACTATGTACCAATGTAGAGATCCATACTGTACTATCCAATGGCATCAAGGCCAGCCCACTTCAGGGAATATTGGATTATAGATTAAGTGTAGAAAAATCCAACGATATACAGTACAGGCATGTGGAAAGTCCTCATGAGTCTTAAACCTTTCTTATATAAACCTTTCTTATATAAAGTTAGCCCTCGACTTACTATTAGTTGATCAGTGACCATTTAAAGTTCCAATAGACCCACCTGGAAGGTACTTATGACCTGGATTTGAAATTCTGAAGGTCAACCACCCCCCAATCATGTGATCACACTTCAAGCTCTTGACGATCAAGCTGCATTTGCAGCCATTTGCAGCATCTGCAGTCACATGACTGTGTTTTACAATGGTTTTGCCAAAACCTGGTATTTACTTCACTTTTCAGCAAAACCTGCCCATAGCAAACCATGGGTTCACTTAGCAACCACAGTGTTCACTTAATGACCATGGTGGTTGCTTCATGAATATGCCATTTGCATAATGACCACTGCAAAAAAGGTCATAAAATTGGGTCAGTCCAACCTGCTTTCTGACTATCACGAGTTACGACTGTGATGTGCAGATTCCATTATAGTCCTAACTCAAGGATTACCCGAGTGGAAAAATGGTGATTCAGAAACTTGGAATACTGCATCCACTTTTGGTCATCACGATGTAAAAAAGATGTTGAGACTCTAAAAAGAGTACAGAGAAGAGCAACAAAGATGATCAGGGAACTGGAGGCTAAAACATATAAGGAACGGTTGCTGGAATCGGGTATGTCTAGTCTAATGAAGAGAAGGATGAGGGGTGACATGATAGCAGTGTTCCAATATCTCAGGGGTTGCCACAAAGAAGAGGGAGCCAAGCTATTCTCCAAAGCACCTGAAGGCAGGACAAGAAGCAATGGATGGAAACTAACCAAAGAGAGAAGCAACCCAGAACTAAGGAGAAATTTCCTGACAATTAAAACAATTAATCAGTGGAACAACCTGCCTCCAGAAGCTGTGAATGATCCAACACTGGAAGTTTTTAAGAAGAGACTGGACAGCCATTTGTCTGAAATGGTATAGGGTTTCCTGCTTGAGCAGGAGGTTGAACTAGATGACCTCCAAGGTCCCTTCCAACTTTATTATTACTATTATTATCATTATTATTATATTATTATTGTTGTTGTTGTTGTTGTTGTTGTTAAACCAGTGGATTAAAGCCATCTTGAACCATCTCAGCCTTACGTCTGTTTTTTCTGTATCGTGGAATGGGCAAGAAACATGATGCTCGTGGACATCTCACTAGGCATCTGCCAGGTTCCGTCAATCCACCTGATTTTATGTCATAATAATATTTTAAATGGGAACTTGGCATGGTGTAAAACAAGCCACCACCTTCTAACAGTATTTGTAAGAATGCCCTGCTTGGGCCCTAGAGATAATAAAATGAAGACTAATTGCAGCCAAATGCTTCTTTGGCATTGTGCCCAAAGCTTGAGAAAACAAGATAAGGAAACCATAATGGAGTGTTTCCCAAACTTTTTCTTTCATTACCCAAAATTGCTTATCAGAAATTCCTTTTTACACAACTGTAAGTAAAACACTTTAAATCAATTTAAAAAGTCCTGGTTGGGTAATGAGTTGGGTAATGAGTTCTTTCTGTGTTACCCTAAAAACTACTACTTTTAACCAATTTTGGGTAATTTATCCAGGTTTGGGATGCACTATCTTTGACTTTCCTATTCTCTGTATATACCTGTGCAAGCAGTTTCTCACCAGGGATCCAATCAGGGTATGTGAATATGTGAAATCTTGTATATCTGTGAAAATCTAATCAGGATGAGAATGTATGCATATGTGAGAGAATTTAATTTAATTGGGGTGTGTTGCTTTAACACCCAGGCTGAATTAGCATGGGAAAGATTGGAGAGTATAGTCATATTTGTGGGTGACCACTGTAAGAAAATGCTAACTCCAAGAATACCTGGCTACCCTTAAATATTAATTCCTCTAAATCCATTTCCTAATTATGATTGTGAAAAATATTTCTGCAAGTTCTAGCCTGGACATGACCCTAATTAGCCACAACTGTTAAAACTGGATGTAATTCTTTGTAGAGCCTGTTGGATATAATGCTAGTGTGGGTGGTCTGTTAAATTACTCAGAAACAAATAGCAAGAAAATAAGTACGTTTTCACCAACCTTGCCCGTTTATTCACACTCATCATTTCCAGCCAGAATTTTGGCAGTTGAAAGTCTAAAACAATATTTCTCAAACTTGGTAACTTTAAGATGTGTGGATTTCAAATTCTAGAAATCCCCAGCCAGCTACGGTATGTTGGGGAATTCTGTTGGTCTAAAACAGTGGTGGCGAACCTATGGCACGCATGCCACAGGCGGCATGCAGAGCCGTCCCTGTGGGCACGTACGCCATTGTCGGGCTCCTCCCCTCCCCCTCTCCACACATGCGGAGTCCGGGAAGAGCTGCGAGAGCTGGGCGGGGTGAGGGAACCTATAAAAGGAACAGTCTTGGCGGGAGAGTGAGTGAGCGGCCTTTGGAAGCGACCAGTGGTGGGTTTAAAATCATTTTAACAACCAGTTCTCTGCCTCGCCTTCCCTCTGTCTTGGTCGGGCTGGGCTGCTCAGGGGGTCGGTTGGGGTGGGGGCAGGAGGGTGGGGGTCATCAGGTCCTGGTTGGGGGAAGGTGAAGGGGTCTGGCTAGGGGGGGCGGGAGGGCCGGGATGCCTCTGCGGAGGAAAGCTACCCCCACCCCGCCGGCCGAGCCTCTCATCCACACTGCGGTCACATAGGATTGCATAGAAGGGGCACCGGGCAGGGGGCTGGGGGGGCGGCCGGCAGGGGGGAATCAGCCGCCATCTCCCTTCCGCAGTGCAGCCCCATCGGCGTGGGCGGAAACGGCCCCGGGACGGCCGGAAAGGAGCCCTCACCTGGTGCGGGCCCTGTCTACCCGGTGGGTCTGATGGGGGCGGCGGCTGCCGCTCCTCCTGCTGCTCTGAGCCCCTTGACCGGCCAACCATACAGGGAAGCAGGAGGCAGCAGTGTGATCACCAAGCCCAGCCGGCCACAGATCTGGAAGCGAAGCTGTGCCGACCGTCCTAACGCTGGTGGGAGCAGCGGCAGGGGAAGGTGAGCTGTGGCACACGCCCTCCCCTCCCTGCTGCCACCCCACATCATCCTGCATGCATGGCCCAGAGGCGCACGCGGGACGATGTAGGGCAGCAGCAGCAAAGGGTGGCCGCATGCCAGATCCTGCCTTCCCTTACTGCAGCTGCTCCCACCAGTGTAAGGATGGTCGGCAGAGCTTCACTTCCGGATCTGCTGCCTGACACTATCGGTCCCTGCACAGAGGCCAGCGAGCGCATGGGGCTGACGGTGTCCATCAGCAGCCACAGCATGCTGGCTGTCCTGCATAATGGTGGACTGGCCACAGAGCCCCATCAGTGCGGGCAGAAACGGCTCCGGGACAGCCGGAAGAAAGCCCTTGCCCGGCCTGGGTGCACCCATTCGACGGATCTGATGTGAGTGGCTTTTGCTGCTGCTTCGACCAGTCAACCATGCAGGGAAGCAGAAGGAAGTGGAGGGGCAGTCAGGGGTCTGGAGCCACCTCGGCTGCTCGATAGCAGCCTGATGAGGCAGAGGATTCACGCACCACCTGCCCCTCCTGCTTCCCTGCATGGTTGACCGGTCAGAGCAGCAGCAGAAGCCACCCCCATCAGATCCGTCGAGTGGATGTGCCCAGGCCGGGCAAGGGCTTTCTTCCGGCTGTCCCGGGGCCATTTCCACCCGCACTGATGGGGCTCTGTGGCCAGTCCGCCATTATGCAGGACAGCCAGCATGCTGTGGCTGCTGATGGACACCGTGGGTCCCCATGTGCTCGCTGGCCTCTGTGCGGGGGCCGATAGTGTCAGGTAGCAGATCTGGAAGCGAAGCTCTGCCGACCATCCTCGCACTGGGGCCTCACCTTGCCTTGCCCCGCGGCAATTGGCACACCTGTCCTGCCTCACCTCGCCTCATCCCGCAGGATGAGCCTCCGGCCCACCGCCCCACCCGTCAGAGAGCCCCTGGATTACCCCCAATCCTGCCCGGCCCCCACAGGCGTCCCTCCCCATGAGCATCATCGAGATGGCCACGCCCACCCAGCACCCAGTGATAAATAAATGAGTTTTGGATTGCGGTTTGGCCACTCAGTCTCTAAAAGTTTTGCCACCAGTGGTCTAAAATATCTTGAGTTATTTTGGTCTTAAATACTGTTCTAAAATATCTTGAGGATACCATACATGTCATCTTGTGTCATTTCTAAGTACAAACCAAAATCTTGGTCATAAATTTGAAGGAACTTCTGCCCTGCTGAATATCCTCAATGGTGTACCTATCATTAATTTTAACCTAGCTCTATAAAACATTTCCCACAGCCATAATTATACTTCTATGAGAAATCTCTTGCTTTCTGTCTGCCATCCTGCAAATACTATTTAAGATAATATGGCCTGACTTTCTCTACTTTATTTACATGATTAGGACCTTGGCTTTCAAAAGCATTAGATACACTGGGTCTTTCCTATTCAAATATCTACTTCATCAGATGGCAGAAATGAAACAGCTAATCACTATTTTGCTATCCCTATTCAGATGAGCAATCCCCTGGAAATTCCACGGCTGTTTACTCAGTTGGGAAACTGGAAAATATTTCAGTAAAAGGGAAGGGTAAATCACTTCCATAAGACTGCAAAAGAAACAGGATGGATACAATTACCCAGCGTCAATAGCAATAGCACTTGGACTTACATACTGCTTCGAAGTGCTTTATAGCACTCTCTAAGCACTAGAGTCAGCATATCAAGCTTTGACCCTACAGAGCTCTTTGTTCCTCCTTATGCTCTATTTTCTTTCTTCGTAACATTTTTCCCACAAGTGCTTTTTTCAGATCAGCCAAGTGTTGATGCATTGTGTTAGAATCCATTTATATTTCATTTCTAGCTAGCTCCTCTGATCTAAAACCAAATCTCACCTTTCCCTGGATTCTGCAATACTCCCAAGGGGGAGGGGGGATATGCATGTGGGTTTATTGCTTTCACTTCCTCTATTCACTACAATGTAACCTTTTGTTTATTCGCCTTCTTGTCCGCTATCCATTACAGTGTAACAAATTGCCTCCTATACTATGCATCCCTCTGAACTCCTCCTCCCTAACCGGGCAGCTAGGGAAAAGGGGGGGGAAGAGATACAAACCTCCGGGACCTGGTTTATTTCTCTGTCCTCAAAATGAGGTGTGAAGAGCTGTGGAATAATTGTGCACAAATGGAGCCGGACTGATGTTATCTTTCCTTTCCCATCGATGGACTTAACACCTCGGGATTTGCCGGTCTGAACCGCCCGGATGAACTGTGGGGTGGGGTTTGCTTAGGGACACTTTAAAATATCGCTCTGTAAGGGAATCCCTCAGATCCTGTCTATTATGCCTGCTATCAACTACTCTTAATAAAAGTTCCTGTTGGAAGAAATTGCTTCCAAGAGTTCTGCTTTCTTAAGATGTGGGATTGAAGTAGGTCCTTACACATTGGTTGTGATGGGAATTGCCTAACCAGCTTGTCACTTGAGCCTGATGTCAGGGCTGAAAGAGACTGACCCAAAGTCACCCAGTTGGCTTTTATACTTAAGGCAAGACTAGAACTCAAATCTTCCTATTTCTATTCTGCTACCTTAACTATTAAACTAGCTCTCCTCTTCTACTCTCTATATCAGGGGTCTTCAAACTTGGCAACTTTAAGACTTGTGGACTTCAACTCCCAGAATTCCTGAGCCAGCCCTGGCTGGCTGAGGAATTCTGGGAGTTGAAGTCCACAAGTCTTAAAAGTTGTCAAGTTTGAAGACCCCTGCTCTATATGCTTGGTTAAAACAAATCAAACAACCTTGGGTAAGCATGCTTCCATTTTATGGTACAATTTATTGCCATTATCATCCATATTTATTTGTTCAATGTTCAGCCTGCTTTTAGTACAGGAGCTCAAGACGGGTGTATAGTGTGCTTCTTCTTCTTTTCCCCAGAACAGCCTTTGTGGGGCAAGTTGGACTAATAGTAAAATGACTGGTCTAAGAATTGACATTGAACTTCTGTGACTGAGGAAGGCCTAGAACTCAGGTCTCACTAGTGCAAGCCAGTACTTTAACTGCTATACCACATTGGCTGTCAGCAAGACCCAATCCTTAAATCTGCTTGTTAAAATACAACAGCTTGTGCCCACCCTACTAGGTGTCAAATCCTGGAGATCTAAAAATAAGGTTTTATGTAAGCATAATATGTATAAGGCTTTAAGTGTATGGTCAAGTCAACTTTTACATATGGTATTTTCTACAGAAGATGAGTTGAGGTTTAGTGCCCATAATCTCCCAACTAGTTTTTCATATGGCCAAGAATTGTAGGTATGGAAGTCTGACACACAAGGATAGCAGGTTGGGGGAAACTTTAGAAGTAATTAGAATAAAATCTGCTGTAATAAGGGTAAGATTCCTTATTTTGGATGTACTCTAGTGCAGGGGTCCTCATCCATGGCAACTTTAAGACTTGTGGACTTCAACTCCCAGAATTCCTTTGCTGGCTGAGGAATTTTGGGAGTTGAAGTCCACAAGTCTTAAAGTTGCCAAGGCTGAGGACCCCTGCTCTAGTGTAAAGGAAAAGTGATTTCTTTCAAGCATACCCATCTGTAATCTTATCCCTTTAGCTAGGGAATTTCATAGAATTAAAGAAAAACAAATCAGAACAACTGAATCAATGCCTGGCTGTTTCTCTATAGCCCACCATCAAAGAAGAAAAACAGAAGTGTCTTCAGGAACACACATTGCAAAGAGTTGCTAAAAATGATTTCTCCTTTCCACCACTCCTTATGGGCTTGTAAAGTAGCAAAAGTTCTAAAATGTAGCTGAAAATTTAAGGGCAAAATATTCAGGTGACTTTAATATTGAGTCCTCCTTCCAACATTTTCATAATGCCCCATGTGACTGTACACAATCATAAGATGTATATGACAGAGGATGGAATCTGATGGACTGCATCTCTCTAGCATTCAAAACATCAAGATTCTTAGCAAGAAATCCCATCCAACCAGTTTAAGGAAAACATCCATCTTCATTGGGTTCAATTATTGTTCTAAGTTGTTCGGCATTGCCTTCTTAGCCTGGTGAAAAGCTCTGTTGCAATGAAGCTACTTTCCAACACCACAGACATGCTCACCCACTGATCTGCAACCCATTTCATTCAGTATTTAATTCTAATAGATTCAAAACTTGCAGGATAGCAATTAAGGCAGCTGAAGCATATTTCGTTATAAAAGATCAAGAATTTATTCCCAAGAGATCAGTCTCCCCTACACATGATGTTGCCTTTAAAATAACCATTCCCTTTAAAACACCCAAGTCTTCCAGATGCCCCAGACATATAATGCATACATCTGTTTCCAAAACCAGGACTACAAACTCAAGAAGCCTCCGCTGCAGGCCTGTCCCTACTGAAACAAATGAAAATATTTGTTCTTTCCATATTACAGAGAGGTGCATCTTTAAGTATGTGTTGCGAAATCCACAGGAAGATTTTAAGGCAGGAAATCTACTTTGTAAAATCTACTTTCAGGATCGCTTGTGTTTAGAGAATACCAAGGTGCTGCTTTCACATTTTAAGCAAACAAGGAGTGTGGTTTGGAATGACCAGTCAATGTAAATTTCACAGATGTTAAACTTAAGCCATTGCTAACTATCCTTATTGATTCCATATCAAAACTATGCAAACTTATCAACATTTAAGTGCACTCTGAAAGGAATTTGTTCCAACAAAATAATCAAAATAAAATCGCACATATGCAGCCATGTTTAAATAGCTTTCATAGGCTCAATATCATGGATATTAGCAAGGTTCAATAAATTGTCATCCCCCCCTTCCCCTCGTTTCAAAAATTATCTGAATAGTGCAAGAACAGCAGCACTGCAAGGGCATTTGGTTTCATTCAGTACCTATTCTCTGCCTTTCCATTAAAACTGCATGGTTTTAAAAACTTATGACAAGTGCAAAATTTCCATTTCTTAAGGTATTGCAAGAAGGCTTGTGTCAGAATAATACTGGATGTAGGTAAAAAGCAAGACTTCCTTCTCACAACTGCATCAGTGTTTTGAGACTACAACTTCAAGTAATCATTGGGCATATTGAACTTTGTGCATCATCTGAATCATATCTCTGAACATGCGCTGTGGGGCATCAAGGCCCCAGATGAAATCCAGATGTTCCCATTCTGGGATCTCCTTGTGGTATATCAAATTTGGGATCAGAGTCAGTAAGACGGCAATGTCCTTCCTGTCTGCAAGCCAGTCATGGCCACCTGTCCATAAGGCTGTTGGAACAAGCATCCTTTCCATTTTGTAGGGAGGTGGTGTTGGCTAAGAAAGAAGGAAAAATAATGGTTAAAAAAAATCCAAAGAAATTCTCATCCTGATGTCACCACCAAGCAAACTGGCTGAGGTTGTAGTTTGGCAACAACTGGAAAGGCAAGGTTCTCCAGATCTGTTCAACAAATCACCTGAGGCAAACTATTTAACAAAGGGTTCCCATTTTTCCCAGAACAAATTCTACTTAACATACAAAAATATGGCCACAGTGATCCTTATATATTTATTTACTATATCTCATTTGCCCAATAACTAAAGTTTTGGGGCTGATTTCCAAGTTATGTAAATCATTAAAACAGTAAAAATACAAAAACAATAAACCAATAAATATGTGCAATAAAAAAACAACAAAAATAATTCAGTTTCTTAACATAAACTACACTAAAAATCCATATCTAAGTGCCAGTACCCTAGTATAATTAGGGCAACTAGGATAAAAAGAATTCTAAGTAGAGAATGCCTGGGCTAAGAGAAAGTTTTAGTTGAGATGCCAGGCATGGCTTCTGCCAAATGTTTCCCAGAGATGAGTGTCACTCTCTTTGGTTGCCCAAAACTGTAAGCAATCCTCTTTAGGCAAAATTCCCAGAGTTCTCTTTAACAAGATTTATTCAGAAAAAAAATGGAAGAGGTTACAGGAATTTCAGCAGCTGAACAATTTCTAATGTTACCCAGCAAAATGAGGATGGTGCTGGTCTTTTCATAATGATAATAGAGAATGGATTACTGCCTTGTCGTGGTGAAGGGGCTTGCGTAACTCAATGAAGCTATGAGCTATGCCGTGCAGGGCCACCCAAGAAGGACAGGTCATAGCAGAGAGCTCTGACAAAATGTGATCCACTGGAGAAGGAAATGGCAACCCACTCCAGTATCTTTGTCATGAAAACCCCATGGACAGTACCAAAAGGCAAAAAGATATGACGCTGGAAGATGAGCCCCTCAGGTCGGAAGGTGTCCAATATGCTACTGGGGAAGAGCAGAGGGCTAGTACTGGTAGCGCCAGAAAGAGTGAAGCGACTGGGCCAAAGCCGAAAGGACGCTCAGCTGTGGATGCATCTGGTGGTGAAAGGAAAGTCTGATGCTGTAAAGATCTTTTCTCCATAGGAACCTGGAATGTAAGATCCATGAATCAAGGCAAGCTAGACGTGGTCAAACAAGAGATGACAAGACTGAACATCGACATCTTAGGAATCAGCGAACTAAAATGGACAGGAATGGGTGAATTTAACTCAGATGACCATCAGGTATACTACTGCGGGCAAGAATCCCTCAGAAGAAATGAGTAGCCTTCATAGTCAATAAAAGAGTAGGAAAAGCAATACTGGGATACAATCCCCCAAATGACAGAATGATCTCAGTTCGAATCCAAGGCAAACCATTCAATATCACAGTAGTCCAAGTCTATGCCCCAACCACTGGTGCTGAAGAGGATGAAATTGACCGGTTCTATGAAGCCCTACAGCACCTTATAGAATTAACACCAAAAAATGATGTCCTTATCATCATGGGGGATTGGAATGCTAAAGTAGGAAGCCAAAAGATAACCAGAATAACAGGCAAGTTTGGCCTTGGGAGTACAAAATGAAACAGGGCACAGGCTGTTAGAATTTTGTCAAGAGAATATGATGGTCATAGCAAATATTCTTTTCCAACAACCCAAGAGACGGCTCTACACATGGACATCACCAGACGGTTAACACAGAAATCAGATTGACTATGTGCTCTGCAGCCAAAGATGGAGAAGCTCTATACAGTCAGTAAAAACAAGACCAGGAGCTGACTGTGGCTCAGATCATGAGCTTCTCGTTGCAAAATTTAGGCTTAAATTGAAGAAAGTAGGGAAAAGCACTAGGCCACTCAGGTATAAACTAAATCATATCTTTGATGTATATACAGTAGAGGTGACAAATAGATTTAAGGAATTAGATCTGATAGACAGAGTGCCTGAAGAACTATGGACGGAGGTCC
Organism: Azemiops feae; assembly: GCA_023970755.1. NCBI lineage: Eukaryota > Metazoa > Chordata > Lepidosauria > Squamata > Viperidae > Azemiops > Azemiops feae. Next base: position 140,040 of record JALGBA010000816.1, read on the forward strand.
GCAACATTGTACAAGAGGTAGCAACTAAAACCATCCCAAAGAAAAAGAAATGCAAGAAAGCAAAATGGCTGTCTGAGGAAGCTTTGCAAATTGCTAAGGGAAGCGAAAGGAAAGGAAAGGAAGAAAGAGAAAGATACACCCAATTGAATGCAGAATTCCAGAGAATAGCTAGAAGAGATAAGAATGCCTTCTTAAATGAACAATGTAAAGAAATAGAAGAAAATAATAGAATAGGGAGGACCAGAAATATCTTCAAGAAAATTGGAGATATGAAGGGAACGTTTCATGCAAAGATGGGCATGATAAAGGACCAAAATGGCAGGGACCTAACAGAGGCAGAAGAGATTAAGAAGAGGGGGCAAAACTATACAGAAGAACTATACAAGAACGAGCTTAACGTCCCAGATAACCACGATGGAGTGGTCACTGACCTCGAGCCAGACATCCTAGAATGTGAAGTGAAATGGGCCTTAGGAAATCTGAGCAACAACAAAGCTAGTGAAGGTGACAGTATTCCAGCTGAGCTATTCAAAATCTTAAAAGACGATGCAGTAAAAGTGCTACACTCAATTTGCCAGCAAATTTGGAAAACTCAATAGTGGCCACAGGATTGGAAAAGGTCAGTTTACATTCCAATTCCAAAGAAAAGCAATGCCAAAGAATGTTCAAACTATCGCACCATTGCACTCATTTCACATGCTAGTAAAGTTATGCTTAAAATCCTACAAGCTAGACTCCAGCAGTATGTGGATCGAGAACTACCAGAAGTACAGGCAGGATTTAGAAGAGGCAGAGGAACTAGAGATCAAATTGCCAACATACGCTGGATCATGGAGAAAGCTAGGGAGTTCTAGAAAAACATCTACTTCTGCTTCATTGACTATGCTAAAGCCTTTGATTGTGTGGATCACAACAAATTGTGGCAAGTTCTTAAAGAGATGGGAGTACCAGACCATCTTATTTGTCTCTTGAGAAACCTATATGCGGGTCAAGAAGCAACAGTGAGAACTGGACACGGAACCACTGATTGGTTCAAAATTGGGAAAGGAGTCCGGCAAGGCTGTATACTGTCGCCCTGCCTATTTAACTTATATGCAGAGCACATCATGAGAAAGGCAGGGCTAGATGAATCAAAAGTTGGAATTAAGATTGCCAGGAGAAATATCAACAACCTAACATATGCAGATGATACCACTCTAATGGCAGAAAGTGAAGAGGAACTAAAGAGCCTCTTGATGCGGGTGAAGAAGGAGAGTGCAAAAGTTGGCTTGAAACTCAACATTAAGAAAACCAAGATCATGGCATCCGGCCCTCTCAATTCCTGGCAAATAGATGAGGAAGAAATGGAGGTCAAGGCCATGGTTTTCCCTATGGCTGTGAAAGTTGGACCATAAGAAAGGCTGAGCGCCAAAGAATTGAGGCCTTTGAACTATGGTGCTGGAGAAGACTCCTGCGAGTCCCTTGGACTGCAAGGCGTTCAAACCGGTCAGTCCTAGAAGAGATCAACCCCGACTGCTCTTTAGAAGGCCAGATCTTGAAGTTGAAACTCAAATACTTTGGCCACCAAATGAGAAGGAAGGACTCACTGGAGAAGAGCCTGATGCTGGGAAAGATTGAGGGCAATAGAAGGGGACGACAGAGAATAAGGTGGCTGGATGGAGTCTCTGAAGCAGTAGGCGTGAGCTTAAATGGACTCCAGAAGATGGTAGAGGACAGGAAGACCTGGAGGAACGTTGTCCATGGGGTTGCGATGGGTCGGACACAACTTCGCAACTAACAATAACAACAGATAATGGATCGGCTTTCAACTGACTCTCCCTATGACAGCTTTCTGAATCTTCATCAGTTTGGGAATCAACCATCACAATCAGTGCCACTCTTTTTAGCCACATAGCTAACTTCACTTGAAACAGGTTTCCACAGATGATTAAGTCCCTAAATAGATACAAATGGGGAATTTTTGTCCTGAAAGTATAATTATAAAGGGGAAGGAGGGAACATCTCATCATTGCCTTAGAACAGGGGTGTCAAACTGCCGGCCCACGGGCCGGATGCGTCATGCCGAAACTGCGCCCACCCCATTGCCGGCAATGGAAAAAAAAGTCACAATATGTCGCGACACGTCACATGATGTTGCGAGTTTGACATCCCTGCCTTAGGTTGAGGCCATTCACAAGAAAATTTATGTATTTCCAAAAAAAAAAAAAAAAAAAAAATCAGCAGCATTACAGGTAGTCCTCAACTTACCACAGTTCATTTAGTGACCATTCAAAGTTACAACGGCACTTGAAAAAGTGACTTATGACCGTTTTTCACACTTACAACCAGTGCAGCATCCCCATAGTCACGTGATCAAAATTCAGACACTTGGCAACTGACTCATATTTTTATGACATCTGCAGTGTCACCTTTGATCACCTTTTCCAACCTTCTGACAAGCAAAGTGAATGGGGAAGCCAGATTTACTTAACAACCAAGTTACTAATTTAACTGCAGTGATTCACTTAACAACTGTGGCAAGAAATGTCATAAAATGGGGCAAAATTCGCTTAACAACAGAAACTCTGGACTCAGTTGTGGTTGTAAGTCGAGGACTACCTTTATACTGGTTATCTGATAATATTGCAGTCTAATATGTCTCTCCTTTTGGAAATTCTTACCTGTTTATAATGAGCCATATTTTCTTTTCTGCTTCCCCAGTCAAATGCTCTGACTTCTCCAGATTTTACAGCCTGAAAATAAAGTTACTTTTAAAGGTGTGTATGCCTTCAAGAATATTCATTCATTCATTCATTCATTCATTCATTCTATACACCGCCTTTCTGCTCTGAGGCATTTATTATACATAGGAAAACAAATTATCAGCTGTAGCAGTTTTCCTGTAACACTTGTTTACCCACCCATTCCTTGAGATACACAACTGTGTATATTTTCCAAAGTCTTCCCATACTGGCAGGCAACCAGGGTTTAGTGCAAATAATTGCACTAATTGGAACATCCACCTCCTGCTGAGGGAATTTCCTTAGAAGTAAGACTTCCAAAGTTCAATTGGTCTTACTCCTAGAAGAGCATGTGCAGAATTGCCACAGAGATAAAAGCTAACATTAGAATCATGACCCATAAATGCAAGCCAATAACCTAAACACCATTGCAGCAAGCATTTCTCAATCAGCTTGGGGACTTCAACTCTACCTGAGTCCAGTGAAGCATATTATGGACAGATGTTCCAGCTGGGCAGTGTGTTGAATATACCTCTACTCGGCTCTGAAAACAACAGTGAAGTGATTAGCTAAATCTATAACCGAGTATATCTATTACTTCTTTTTAAAATTTCATCTAAAGGGGGAAAATGCATCAGGGCTTAACATTTGTATATTATGGTGTCCAAATACAATTGACCTTGGCTAATCTCAAAATAAGCTAAGAAGGACTGATCTGAGTAGTTCTTGGATGAACTAGACTAATTTAGGCAACTGAAAAAAACAGTTCAAGTACACTTGAGTGAGTCTTTAACATCTGAGAGACACCATCATGCCATTTTTAAGCTAGCAATGGTTCTCAGTCTTTCATTACCAAATAGCTGAGATATACATAAGCTTAGAGAAGAGTATTTGCCAGTCTGATAACATACACAATATTATTTTTAAAACATTTATAGCTTAATTCATTTCATTTCAAAACAAGAGTTTACCCATTTAGGCTTCTTAATTCATGTACTTACCATGTTTAGATTTTTCTCATTAAATCCACACAGGAGAAAGAAAAAGTTGCCACAAAGATCATCAAGTAAAACCTGGCCGCACACGTGGGTAGCAAGCCATTTTATAACAGCATTCTGGGGTAAAAACTGCTTAGTTCCAAATATTTCCTGCCAAAATAAGAATAATATAACATAGGTCACTTTGCTAAAAAATAAGGATGCTTCTAAATATCATTAACATAAAGTCATAGGGCTGGACAAAAAGTAACGGGTGGAAGATCATTAAAGAGATCCATCCTAGAACTAAGGAGAAATTTCCTGAGAGAGTGAGAATAATTAATCAGTGGAACAGCTTGCCTGCTGAAGTTGTGGATGCTCCATCACTGAAGGAGTTCAGGAAGAGACTACACCACCATTTATCCAGAGTGGTATAGGATTTCCTGCCATCGGCAGGGGGTTGGACTAGTAGACCTCCAAAGTCTCTTTCAACCCTATTATTCTATGTTCTATGTTATTGCCAAGGTTTACAAAACACCAAGGCTGAATTTGGAAAATAAATATGTTTAAATACTGTATGATTCATGGATAAAACAAACCCTTGGTCACAACGCTACAGCAGCGAGAAAATACTGTACATGAATGAATGGAATCAAGTTACTGTACACTGAACAATAACCTGAGATATTTTTTTTTAATTCTGTATTACTGGAACCCAACACCTGATAATCTGACCAAGATGTATAAAGGTGTTTCACATGTCTGCTGGAAAAATAATTGTAGAGAAGGTACTTTTCATCATATTTGGTAGAATTTTGATAAAGCAAAGAAATATTGAAGGCAGATTTATCCTTTAATTTGGGAGATTCTTAAAACAAACATAAAACTGAAACCAGAAGTTTTCTTTTAGGATTACTTCAAGATAAAGATCTTGAAAAAAAATGGTACTTTATCACCTATGTTGACTGAAGCAAGAATTCCGTATGTGCAAAAATAGAAGGATATGTCAATTCCCACAAAGGAAGAATAGATGGAAAAGGTGATAGAGCTGCAGAAAGGGCAAAATTAACTGTTTTAATTAAAGAATGTATCCAATTTTGTTTCCACTCGGGAGATCACTTCTTGAATTTGCATTCGAAATGGGGGGAAATGAAATTTTGGCTTGGGATTTTGATAATTGGATTAGTTTGTTGTTACAGAAATAGGTAGTATTTACTAATTATGTAAAAGTAAAAAGATGAGATTCTAATTTTATCTGCACTTCATTGCACCGAAAAAAGTTGGAACAAACTATTTTGAAACTTCCTGTGATGAATCTATCTAGCCATAAACAGGCAGAAAAATACCACATATCTGATTCAAGGAATGTCAACTCTATCATTTGGAATAGAAGTACATCTACTTAAGTTAATTAAGGACATCTACTAATTTCCTTTCAACGTGGAAAACCAGTCTGGTGTAGTGGATAAGGTGCTGGCCTAACAACCAGGACTAACAACTAATCCCGCCTTAGACATGAAAGCCCACTGGGTATTCATGGGCCAGTCACACTCTCATAGGGTTGTTACTGTGGGGAAATAAGAAGGAGGAAGGAGTATTAGATATGTTCTCTGCCTTGAGTTGTTTACAAAAATAATAAAGATGGGATAGAAATAAATAACAACCCAAACATTTAAAAATAAAATTTTATTTCATATATCCTATGACATAATAACTATTACAATTATATCATGGTTGAATTGCTCCTAGAGTTAGGAAGTTTTTCCTAATATTTAATCAGAAGTTGTCTTCCTGTAATATTCAAGCATTATTCTGGGCCCTGTATTTGGGGGGGGGGGGCTAGAAGGAAGTCGTTTTTCTAAAAAAGAGCTGAGACAAGGCACAGAGAAAACATTACATTAAATTTAATACAACAGAGTCGTATGACTGCCTCACTCTTAATAGAGCTTTTGGAGGCACTCTGCACATTGCAGAAAACTTCTGCACTTAAAAAATCTGTATTAATTTCAGCAGATAAATCCATGTGGACAGGAACTTCATGGCTACTTCAGTGAGACTTGACTGATCCATGCCTAGAAGATCAGCAGTTACTATTCCCCCCCCCCCCATCTGAATAGGGTGCTTCATCTTTTCAAGAAAGTTGGCAGTAGAACCTCACAGTTGTAAGAACAGGTAAAACACACAACACTCAATTCAAGTATTCTCCAGGCACCAGCTCAATAAAGAACTTGGAGCAACTGATCACTTCTCATTCTCAATCTGCAACTGGCAGGATGAGCCAAACCAATGCACTGGGGTACACGGTTTAAATGCTAAACATGATCATTTCAGGATAATCAAAACTCTGCTTTATTTTATACATTCCGTGGAAGCATTGGTCCATTTTCCCGCAATGGTTTTAACACTGAATTCATGGTACTTCAGAGTAAATTTTGCCCTATGACAGTATGTTCAATAATTAAGGTTCAGTAGATTGCCAGCAACGATTATCTCTTGTGTAACAGGACTGGCGTTACTACCAAGAATGCCACTTAACCTTAATGTTTAATAAAACAACATGCAGAAATCCTGGAGGTGCAGTGTGGAAACAAGTCCTCTGGAAGTAGGTCACAGCATAAATATTTTGTTTTTTTAATTTTACCTATGCAAGATTTAGATAAGCCTAACACAAGGCTTATATACAAGTTTTCGTCTGCACCAGAAGAAAACAGGTAGTCCTCAACTCACCATCACAACTGAGACAAAATTTCAGTTCAGACAGTTGTTCAGTGAGTTTTGCCCCATTTTACGACCTTTCTCGCCACAGTTGTTAAGTGAATCACTGTGTTAAGTTAGTGACAAAATTACCAAGTGAATCTGGCTTCCCCCATTGAATTTGCTTGTCAGAAGGTCACAAAAGGTGATCACATGACCTTGGGACACTGCATCCGTCATATATATGAGTCAGTTGCCAAGCATCTGAATTTTTGAACATGTGACCATGGGGACGCTGCAATGATGGTAAGTGAAAAATGGTCATAAATCACTTTTTTTCAGTGCCGTTGTAAAAGTTAGTAAAAGAATGGTTGTAAGTTGAGGACTATCTATAAGCTGGGATTGATAATCAGAAGAACTGCTTTCAACGTTTTTTCTGCAAATACAAATCCATCCAAAGTTAAATCTAATCTATAGTAGTTCACATGTTTCTTAAATTAGGATTTTTTCCATTTATAGTCTTTTAAGATTCTGCACAACAAGCTTCCTGCAAGCAACAAGGCCAAGAAATTAATTAATCTCTAGGTGGAGTGTTATGGGTTTTGTTTTGTTTTTTCAAAACCTCTGCTGGACAACTTTCAATAATTTGGGAGAGAGGGGTAAAGGACATGTTTAAAAAGTGACTTTGGGTCAATTACTGCCTCTGTCAACTCAACCTCACTCTTCCCCGCTATGGAAGGAAAAGAGGAGGAAGCAGAATAGACAGCTGCCATCTATGATGTCCCAGAACATCTTTAGTCATAGGCAGTGTTTGTTTAAAACTGGGTTCCTTGTTAAGACTTTTGTTCAAAGGCATGTCGGTCTTTTGTTCAAGTATGTACAAAAAGAAATGTAGTACACTTAGCTATATCCCCTAGTATTTGCACTTTGTGGTTCAAGCAAATATTTTAAACAAAACACGTACTTTAAGCAGAAATTCGGGAAGCTCTCCAAGTTTGGCCAAACCACTGGATGAAAACTTCACAGTCATAACGGGTGCCAATCCAAAAAACATTTTTATCTTTTTTGCCAACTCTGGAAAAACTGAAAATGCAATGAAACCTGGAGGAGGGAGAAACACAAAAGACATGAATAGAGCTTAAACTATGCAGCTGAACAAAATCAGTATGAAAACATTTGTTGCATATTCCACAAAAGCAATCATATTTTATAATTTTCACACTGTTTATAGCTAGCATCATTAAGGCAAAGGGGACTTTCTCCATGCCTGAAGAATTTTTTCATCCATTTTTCTTTATAAATCCAAAGCAGCTTTCAAAATGATTAAACACTCAGGGCTAGCGAGTATCACGTAAGCGCTAGCCTTGCCCCATTTGCATCACGCGTGTGCTCGCGGCCGCATGCATGCACGCGCACATCTGTAAAATGCTTCCCCCTCCCTTTCCTTCCGGTCCACCAACTGAGAAAGGTTGGTGACCTCTGCGCTAGTTACATATAGGGTATGCCATTTTTAAAATAGGCAGGCAACAAATCATAAGGAGGATTCAACACATTGTGCAGACACACTGTATTCCATATATCACTTTATAGAGTTCTTCTCGACTCCCAGTTTTTCCAACTGAAATTGGGGCATTCATTTGGTCCAAGACATCGTAATTCAGTCCAGAGCCACTTCAAAACTTTAAAGTCTTCATTCAAGCTTTCACACATACTTTCCATTATTTAAAATATGTCTTTCCTAAGCTAATACCCTTCAAGATGATTATCTACCTGTATTCAGTGTAATTATTGCTTTATAGATAAGCACTGTGAAATTCAACTTCAGCTATGTAGCTATTAAAATTACCAATGTAAAGTAAGTAGTTTGCTAACCAACCTATTGTGGTGCCTTGAGAATGACCAACATAGAAGAGTTGCTCCTGACCAGTTTTGTTCAAGACAAAGTTTACTGAGGCAGGAACGTCATACCGAGCCATTTCATCAAAACTAAAGAAGAGAGAGGAATCCATCAGATTTACACATTACATAGAGAAATAAGATCCATATTATCCAAGCCGCCACCCACTGAAATATTATCCAGTTAATGTGTTGAATAGATACCAGGGTTCAAGTCATATCAGGATTCACAAGTCCTTTACTGACCTATCAAGACACTTCTGGTTTAACTTCTTCCCTTACAATGCAGATGTATTTTAAAAGACTAAGTCAAGGATGAAACAACTATAAAATGCAATTAACATTAGCAATGGCAGCAAGTGTATCTGAGAAACCTCTTTCCATTCTGCAAGAAAGCTTTCAAGAATCTTGACTAATTTTATACCACTGTGATTTTTATTTGTGTCTTCCAATGACCTCTATAGTTTGCTTCTCGAGATCCTGCAACCTATCCAGAATAATATGACCACATGAGAGGAGAATCTCTTTTTACTTATTTTTATTAAATATATCATGCATTCTCATTTATTTAGAATTATATTCCACCTTCAGGAACTCAAAGTGGCCTACATACCATTCACTGTTACCATTTTTCCAAACTACAACAACTTTGTTATCTATGCTAAGAAACAGCAACTGGCTCAAAAATTTCCACTGAATTTTTATAGCTGAGGGTCATCTGGAATCTAAGTCTTTTAAGGTTTCTCAACCTCAATAACTTTAAGATTTCTGCATTTCAGCTCCTAGAATTGTCCAATCAGCCTGCTTAGCCCTTCCTTTCTGCATTTTTCGTTCCTTTCTGCAACTTGTCTTTTTTAGTTTGTAAACCTGGAGGTGGGTCAACTTTCTCGTTATAGTCTAAAGAACATGACTTTTTTTTTTAAGTGACCTTTGGAAAAGTGGCAAGACAAAAATGTAATTAGCAATATCCTTTATGAAAGCAAAAAGGCCAGTTTACATATTATGGATTTGGTGAAGAAGTCATGGTTAGTTTTACCCATATAGCAGTTATTTATCATGGGGCAAGAAAATCCTGCACAATGATTCATCACACAAATCAACCAATATGCATCAGCCATCATATGTCATCGTCCTCCTTAGATATCAGCACTAGTTACACAGTGTAAACTATATAGATGTCATATAATGGCTATAATCAAGTGTTATCTCTTATTCCTAGCTGTATAGTACAGCTGCAGTGTTGAGCCTACTGTACAGAGTGAACGCTTGGTATTCTTAAACCTTCTCTCCAAGAAATTCTCTAAGTCAGAAGTGGGCAATTAATTTTCCCAAGGGGCCACATGTGAAACTGGGATTGTGGGGGAGGGCAGAACCAATAGGGCTGCCTCCACTGGCTGGACAGGGACAAGTAAACGGCTGGATGTGACCTGTGGGCTGTAGAAGCCCAGGTTTGCTCTAGGGTACCACCCTAGTTAGGTCTCCTGTTTCAGAATAGCAGTTTAGCAGTTTTCACCATCTATAATATTATATACTTACATATGCATGCGCACATAAGATAAGATAGATAAGATAACCTTTATTGTCATTTTTATATTGTATTATATTATACACACACTTCCATTAATAAAGCTATAAAAAGCAGGCTTGTGAAACATAAAGGGATGGGTAGAGGGGTAAAACCAAACAATTCCTAATGTTTAGCAAATTTGTCTACCTGAACATCCAGAATTCTTTTTGCTTTGTGGTATAGTTGATGTGTTTTTGGGACCAAGTGTTTCCTCTGCTGTTCCCTAACCAAACATCAAAACCAGCATCGGCTAGCACAAAACCCAGGCTGTTGTAGTCTAGGTTGGTCACCCAGTTACTGCCATCAGCAAGAAAGCCATGTTGCAGAAACACGGCTGGTTTCGGTTCTGAAAGGGAAGCATTTTACACATAGTTAGAAGCAGAACAACACTATCCTCTCCTAAGGCAAGAATGTTCATTCCACAGCCATTTGTACAAATGCCTTTCTTTGAACGACAGCGGATTCAACTTGGTAACATGTAATATAAATACAATGTAAAAAAAAAAAGAGGGTTAGTAAGATATGGATAGTTGGGAGTCATTAAACCTCACCCTTTGGAGAACGGGGAATGCTGAGAAAATAAATATTATTCCCAGATTAATTTATATCCTGAGAGGAATTCCTGTTCAAATATCTGGAAAATATTTTCAGAAAATAAACTCTTGTTTAGAAAATTTTCATGGGGTTCTTCAATTCCAAGAACATATTTACACAAAATGCAATTACCAATTAATGAGAGAGAATTCCATTTTTCAAATCTGGAGCTATATCATCAAAAGTACCTATTCTCAAGTTTTAAATACTGAAAGCCAACAATTGGTGTTAATTTTTGAATGTTGACAAGTTTGGAATATACATATATGACATCTTTGGCTGGATGGACAGTCTTAGGATCTAAATACAGGAAACTGCTATCTCTGAAAATTGTATCAGTTGGAAAAAATATGGAATGTAATATTGAATTTAAAAGATTTGGTTCGTTTCTCATGCTGAATTGACTTTATGGGGAAAGCCAACATTAAAAATTGGGGAAAAGATGTGGAATTTTCATTTGAATTTATGTCCTGTCATTTCTCAGAGGCACTCCATGATTATTTTGGGTTGGAAGGGAAACATTCAAAACACATATCAGATGGTTACTGAAACTTAGTACATCAAAATATCCCGAGCACTCTTTCCAAAATTATCCCCATCCAAAATTAACCAAATTCATTGGAAGGAACCATTTCCAACCATTTTTACTCCCTCCCTTGGGAGTCATGGGCTCTGAATTTTAGACACATTCTCTTAAGTTAACCCACTTGAGTTACCTTGGTTCAAAAATTGTTGTGATGTACTGTTTGGTCCAGTTAAGGGCCGTGACAACAAGATTTGCAACAAGATTTATATACTTTCATAATACTTTATTATCTGCTTACAAACATATACTCACCCTTGGTTTTCTGACTTATTTTCCCATAAGGAATTCTATTCAGACATAGGATATATCCATCATCTGTCACCACTTCATATTCCTCACTGGGATATCCTCTGAATAAAATAATTTCACTCTAAAAGAGAAGCAAATCAAAGATAATGCTGTTCATTATTACGTTGTTCTAAAGTACCTAAGCCAGCCTTCACCCATTTAATGTCCTCAGGATATTTTGGACTGCTATTCCTAGTATTCCCAACTTTTAGCAACACTAGCTAGGAACTTTGAAGAATTTGTTGACTCAAAATATCTAGAGAGGTTCAAAAAGATATTTGGCTTAAATATTTTATTTCTCTTATCTAAAAAGCAAATCAAAGAATAAAAAAAAGCCACAAAGTAGACATTATTATGGTAAACATGAGAAAGTTCCCTTAATGTGCAAATTAGCTATCATAGAACTGTCAGATGACCAGTGAACCAAAACAAAGCAATAAAGCTGAAGCAATTCATCTCTGTATTTGATCAGTAGCTTGGGCAACTATCAACATGTTTCACAGTTGCTTAACAATGGTTTAGCAACTGCAAAGAAGTAATGCCCAAATGCTACTCTATATACCTACTGGTAGCGCTGTGGTTAGAATGCAAAATTGCAGGCTAACTCTGCCCATAGCCTGGGTTTTGATCCTGACTGGGTTGAAGGTTGACTCAGCCTTCCATCCTTCCGAGGTTGGTAAAATGAACCGTCCAAAGAGTGCTGTAAAGCACTATCAGGTGGTATGCAAGTCTAAGTGCTATTGCTATTCTATTATTACCGATCAACACAGATGTGATAGATAGCCATGTATGCATCCAAACACATTTTCTGGATTATTGTAACATGGGCCACCCTTGAAAAGCATCCAGAAGTAACTATTGGTGCAAAATGTGGCAGCTACTCTATCAAAAACATCTATATTGAAAGATCTAGACTGCTTGCCAAGTGCTTACAAGCAGCTTAAGATATTGCCTCAAATGGCTCAGTGCTCAATGATATAAATTACTACTACTGCTCCTCTTGTGAAGCTATCCAACTGTTAAGATCTATAGGTGTAGAGATGTACCAATAGTTGTTTATCTAGCACAGGGGTGTCAAACTGCCGGCCCGCGGGCCGGACGCGTCACGTGGAAGTCATGCCCACCCCATTGCCGGCGGCAAAACTGTCCCGATACGTTGCGCGACATCACGTGACATCGTGAGTTTGACATGTCTGATCTAGCAGGTGAGTCACCAATCCTGGCACTGATCCTTGTTCACTCAACATTCAGGAAACTTGAAAAGCTTGTTATTTTTAACCCACCTGTATTATTTTTATAAGTAACTCAACTCAACAAACGTACCTTTATACTCCCTTCTCATCCTATTTTCCCCACAATAACAACTCTGTGAATGGGTTGGGCTGAGAAAAAAGTAACTGGCCCAAAGTCACCCAGCTAGCTTTCATGCCTAAAGTGGGACAGGAACTCCTGGTTTCTAGGCAGGGCTTTTGTTAATTTTAGTAGCAATTTTTATAGTCTGTTTTTAACTCTATAGATTCTGTTATTTTAATTCATGTTTAAATTAGACACTTTGATACTTGCTAGAATAGGAAGGCAAAGTATATATGAACTAAAATCAGGAATCAGAAGTCAACCCTTTACACAAACTGGAGAAAATCTACCCAGGTATCAGACTCCAATGCTTTAATAAACTATTTCTCCCAGCCTGACTTTAGTACTAGAAGGTTTTCGTTCCTTCCTTGAAAAGCTTCTTTTCTTTAAAGTCTAACTGTTGGGGTAAATAACTTTTTGGTGATCAACTTTAATGATTGGGGGGGGGGGTTAAGGATGGCAATTGGGGCTTCCGGTTCCGGATCACGGCACACGCAGTCGCACGGAGAGATCCGTCTCTCCCACCGGCTGTTTTCCCTCCGCCGGTAGACCCTTAATCGGGTCGAAAGTCGCCCCAGAGAGGCGACCACCGATGAGGAGGCCCTCGTTTGACTGGGGAAGAGCGGCAGCTTCTTCCTCAGTCCGAGCTAGCTCCTTAGGGCCGTCGGAGAAAAGATCAGCCAGTAAAATGGACGATCACTTTGCTGCACCAGCCGAAAGCCAGAAGAACAACTAAGCACAAAGAACCCCTGTGGAGAATCCGGGTGAGACCTTTCCTCCCCCTTCTTTCCCTAATTACTCTCCTGTAAAAAGCTTTTGTATTTGAATTACTTCCCTGCTGTGAGGGAGCAGCGTTTGGGCACTTGGGAAAAACAGCTTTGGGAATTGAAAAAAAAAAAAACCAGTTAATTTTTTATTGACTATTTAATTTCTGGAATACTGAGGGGGCCTGAAAATATTTTTATACTTGATCATTATTATCATAACTACGCGTCTATTATTTTGGAGAGGCCTTTCTTCATCTTTTTAATGTGAAAAACAAAAAATTTATTAACTTGGAAAGAAAGAAAGAAAGAAAGAAAGACCTTATAGTCTGCTGAGGACATCTTGTGACGAAAAGTGTTACTGCAACTGTATATTTTTTTCATTGCTAGAGGATGGCTCTGACCTTCAAAAGATGATAAGAGTAAAATAACTGAAACAGCTGTGTGGTGTTTCGGTCTATTGAGAATTGGAGGTGAAATAAAACTTTCACTAAAAGATTAAAAGATCTGTTTACCACTGACATGTTAAACACAGCTGGACTATGAACTTATATTGGAAAAAATCTTGGAAGCCACGGAGGATATGAACTCTTACTTCCAAACTTTGACGGATCAAATTATAGGCCGAAAAACAGTGGAGAAGGAGCAGATTGGAGCTAAAGAGACTAGTGAGCAATACTTACAACCTAAAGAGGAATCATGTCTACAACTCAACCATGAAATTACACCGAGAGAAATTGTGGAAACTAAGGAACAAACCAACTTTATACAATCCCAAATGCAATCTATGGAGAAACTTAATGATCAAAGAATAATTTTAACTGAGATGCCTGAAGCATCAACATCAACAGAGATTGACACTCAGATACAAGTTATTGAAAACTGTGATAATGTGGACAAACAACTAGCAACTATAACATGGAATAAAACGGCTTTTATCATCCAAAGGCTACTAGAAGAAAGGAAAGAGAACTTTGACCAATTTGAAGCGTTGAGGAATATTGACTCTCTAATATTGTGGTTTGATGATGCAGGAATTTTATTATGGAAACCGGTATGGCACAGAAAGAAACCAAGAGTTAGATTTAAAAATGTATTTTAAAGTTTTACTTAATGGGTTTAAAAAGGCTTTTGAGTTTTTGACTGATTTAATAACTAACGGAATACGTGAATTTTCTAAGAGGATATCCTTTGTAATAATACTTTGTCTTAGATATGATAATTACTGGAGAGGTAAACTTTATCTACTGGGTTAAAAAGATTTTTTATAGACATAGATGAATTGATAGAATATATATTTAAGTCAGATAGAAACCTATTTGTTGGTTTGATATTTTTATTTTAAATAAGATAATTATTTTGTAATAGAAGAAGAATAAGAGGATTGGTGACAAGAGAAGAAATGGTATTAATGAAGAAAATATAAGAATGTTACTGCGGGAATAATATACTCATTTTAGATATAATTACTATGTTAAAAAGGGACACCCGAAGTGTTAATAATATGTCTATTTAAGGCTAATTGGAATATGGTAACTGTAAATTAGTAAAGCCTAAAAACAGGACTTGGATTTCTATAATTGAAATGTGATTGATATTTGATAGGATTGTTTGAAGTTTATTTAGAAATGTATTAACTTGAGGGAATTAGAGAGGGAATTTTCAATGAATTAATTTGAGCTATATATCTGTGATTGTCTTTTTGGATGTTTGATATACCCACCTCCACGGTGTTTCCTAAGCACCTTGATGTAACCCTTCCACCCCCATAAAAATCCAATAAAATATATTTAAAAAAAAAAAAAAAGGATGGCAATTGGTAGGATGTTAAGTTAATAAGTTAAATTCAGGGGTTTCTGCAGATCAAGAAGAAGGTGGCTATGACAGAAAGAACAAAGCTCTTTTTTTATGTGCATTGCATGTTGGGTGGGACCTTCATGCCCACCACCTTGAACTTTCTGACTGGGCCCTTAAGATAATCCTGGCCGCAATGCACATGTACAGTGACCATGTGTCCT
Organism: Azemiops feae; assembly: GCA_023970755.1. Taxonomy (NCBI): domain Eukaryota; kingdom Metazoa; phylum Chordata; class Lepidosauria; order Squamata; family Viperidae; genus Azemiops; species Azemiops feae. The sequence continues at coordinate 155,497 of JALGBA010000816.1, forward strand.
TTATTATAAAAAAAACCAGTCCTTTATTTCAGAAAGCTGTCCATTAGATTTAATTCAATTATTTATTTTCTTGTTTTTGTTCTTGAATTGTCCTTGGTAAAACAAGTTATAAACATAAACAATTTTGTTTTTTAAACTTTATGAACTTCTTTCATATTTGTTCTTTTTTCAGATTTACCCTTTATTGGTTTCAAGAAACTATAATCAGGTAGAATTTTTTTCCTTCTGCTTGGAGCAAGCTTGAAATTTTCTTGTAGGTCAGACATGTCAAACACAAGGCCCGGGGGCCGGATGCAGCCCGCGCCGTGGTTTCATGTGGCCCGCGAAGCCATCCTGAAAACAGTGAGGGAATGGCCCCCGCTGCCCTGGCCGCCCGGGAGCCAATGTACAATTTTGTGGTGGCCATCTATGCTGAAACGCATTCAGTCTTAGCTCCACAAGGCCGTCTGGAAACAGCAAGGGACTGGCCCCCGCCTCCTGGGCACACGCTGGGGAGGTGTCACCCTTTGTGAGGAATGAAGAAATGCACCATCGCCGGGAAGTGGCCAGTAAATGGCCCTCGCCTACTTCACATATCCGGCTTGATGGGCTCCGGGGGAGGGGTTTCAGCAGGCTCTTCCAGTGGCCCATGCCTTGGGGCTTGCCCTGGTCCCACCCCCTTCTGCCAGAGACCCTCAGATCTGTCCCACTCCTGCTCAGGCCCCCACAGGCACCCTTGACGCGAACGATGTAGAGCTGGCCATGCCCACGCAGTAGGCCACACCCACTCCAGCCACGCCCACCCAATAGGCCACGCCCACCCTGGCCACACCTACCCGGCCCCCTGAGGGCAACCGCAATGCTGATGCGGCCCTCAATTAAATTGAGTTTGACACCCCTGTTGTAGGTAGACTACCTTACATTTTAGGGCTAATTTCCATTTTTCTGCTGTCTGGAAAATTTGCTACCTCAAAACAACTAGAGAGGTTGGAAAAAACAAATCTAGAAATTTTATTTCTCTTATCTAAGAACATACAAAACAGCAAATTCAATGTACAAAAGCATGGGGGGAAATCACAAAGCAAATACTTTTTAAATGGAACATTAAAAAAATTCTATTAATATGCAAATCAGCTATCATTGTTATATGATTGTTGAACTAAAACTAAGCAATAAAGCTGAAGCAATTCATCTCTGTATTTGAACAATAGCTCCGGCTAATGTTTAGCAACTGCAGAAAGGCAGTGCCCAAATGCTACTCTATGTACCTATTATACAGAACAGCTATAACAGGAGTCATGTATGCATCCTATCACATTGTCAATATTGAGTGTCCCTGCTCTATAGGGGCAGACTTCCAAGTGGATATAATATCCATGGTGAACACATTGACTTTCGGCTTACAGTGAAAATCAGGAACATTCCATTCACAAGAATCTAGTCAACTAATGATTAGTACTAAGTTGGCACTAGATAAGAGTCAAAGGAATTCATGGAAGGATGGACTTGGATAACAACTCCAGACTGATAATTCTTTTAACACCAGCCCCTGGCTCTGCCTTCTCTTCTCCTACACATTTGCCCTTTTGGATATGTTATCTTACAAGAACTCAGCAGAGTACTGTCCATTAATGCCCTTTACAATTTCTGCATTTTATTGTACTGTTTTGCTTTACTTGTTATAAACTGCTCCCGGTTGTTAGGTTTTTTCCTCTATTGTGTAGCTCAAAACAGGCACTCTATAACCCTAATTGTCAATGAAGATCAAATTTCATGAAAATATTGGCCACAGAATTAATGTGCAGTACCAATTACTGAAACCGTCTGAAACTGAAGTGATAACAGTAACAACTTACAATGTTCATGGCTGTTTCTGGATCCACACCTCTTTTTCTTGTCTCAAGCATTGCTGAATTTACCAGGCCTTGGAACAAAATCGCTGTGATTATTAGCGGCCACATCTTATCTCTGCAAAAACAAAAAAAAAGGTCAGCTCCACAGCACAAATATGCAAGTCTATCCCACCACAAACACTACATAGTAATAATCAACCTTCTCTAGCACCAACATTAAGACTGTGCATTTGCAGCTCTCTCCTGTTTTATATAGAAACATGACATAAAGCAACTTAAATTAATTTACACTCAGCTTATACTCAGAGCTGTGGCTAAAAAAAAAATGGTGCTTGTCTAGAACAGAAAAAAAATGCTCCATTATAGTTAGAGGCTGTGGAATTCTGGGAATTGAAGTCCACCCTTCTTAAAGTTGCTGAGATTGAAAAACATTGAACTAGAATACTATGATCTTCCCATTACTTCTTTTGCTTCTGGCCAATCTGCACAATCATTGGCTTTGATAGAACTCTGACGGGAGCCAATTAGTAAACTAATCCTTGTGCATTTTCATCTATGCCATAAGGAACAGCATTAGCTGCTTTCTTTATTAGTTTTATATCTTGTTTTTCTTCAGGGAACTCAAGGCAAATTACACAGCACTCTCTTCTGATTTTTCCCTACAACAACCCTGTAAGGTAGGCTTGGTTGATTGACCTAGTTACCCAAGGAACTTCTATGGCTGAGGGTACACTGGAATCAGCATTCCTGGTTCTCTTAATGCACCGTAACTGCTACACCACACTGCAGTACTATCATTACAAAGCAGTAATGTATCTCATACACAAACATTTCATTCTCAACTAGATACCAGTTTCCAGTTACTGGATATTAAAAGTTCTGGGGGGAAAAGAAATATTAATATCACCACAAATCCATTTAATCTACTGTATCTAAACATTTGCAAAAGTTGTATGTATCAAAAAATGAAGTTGCCAGGAACACAAGATAAATATCAGAATAGACCAAATTGGCCTCTACATGTTGAAAATCAGTTTAAAAAAGCAACTTGTATTTAGCTTGGTTGAATTTTTAAAAGATACATTGGATCTAATTACATGAACATGAAACTGTTAGGAAACCTCAGGCATGAAAGCTAGTCTGGGAAGTTTAAAACCCAGCAAGTAAAAAAGCAAAAACAAGCTATTTTCACATTGTTATAAAAAGTCTCCCATCAGTCAACAACAGCTGAACTCAATTCTAGGGCATAGGGATCTATTAATGGTGTCATATTCTGCTTACTCAAGTTTACAGCGCTGAGAGAACTTTGATATGATCCTGCCTGGTCCTTGTACTTTTTTTCCCCCATTACCCAACCTAATTCTAATTCTATATAGAAACAGCAAGTTCACATCTCGAATTGTAATTGTGACATACAGCACCATTTATGCACTACTCAGAAAAATCTCCACATTTGTAAAAGCAACCCCCCCCCCAAAAGGGGGTAATTAAAGTATGGAGCAGTGTACAACTGCAAAAATAGTTCAAGGAACGGTGAATGTGAAATGGAGGTTTTTAACAAAAAAAAATGGAGTACAAACTGAGCTGGAATAAAGCTTTGGGATCAGCAGAACCACCAGGACTGTGGTGTTTTTCAGAAGATAAAATAGAAGCAAGTGATAAAACACTTGTTCATTTTTTATTCAAAGAGAATGTCATTCAGTGATGAAGCTACCTTTTCTCCAGAAGGATTGTTCCTCTTTCTCTCTCTCTCTCTCTTTTTGGAGGCAGCATTTCACAAGTCTCGTGACAGGCTACACAATTCACTTACCTCCATAAAAGTCAGTTCCCTATTAATGCTAAAAATGGAAAATTTATTAAAAAGAGGAACCCAAAAGATTCTGATTGAGACACACTGTCATCCTTCTGCAATAAAAATGTCTAAAGACCAGCACTAGAAATAGCAAACAAAACAGTTCTGACAAAAATATTTTCAGAATTGTAATTTTCCATCCTTTTTCAAGTTTATGCATTCAATACTAGTCTTCAGTTGCTATCTTGGGCTGTAGAGACTCTGCATGCAAGAAGCTTTTTAGGTAGGGAACAATATGAGAGTTGGATGGAAGCACACAGGCACAAGGTTTAGACCAGGGGTCCCCAACTCCCGGTCTGTGGTACACAGCACGCCAGCAACCGGGCCGCACAAACAAGCAAAGCCCCGTCCGTGAGATGCAGGCATCTCATGCACCCTCCGGTGCCGTAGAAAAACCTCTCTCCACGGAACCGGTCCCTGGTGCCCAAAAGGTTGGGGACCTCTGGTTTAGACTAACTGGAAGAGGTCAACCTGGTCGTTCCCAGGCTTTTCTATTGTCATAGGTTGAACTACTATATTATGATCTGCTATGATTTATGGAAATCAGCAGGTAAACGTGATCTGACATTGAAATCATAGGATTGCAGCTGGGCATTTTGTCACTTGGGTATTGGTTTGGAAAGGATAGGACAGCTGCTAAACTGCAGAACAAACAATTGTGGAATGCTCAGAAGGGAGTGTTCGAAATAATGTTGGCAACTTCAGTGCCAACAATTAACAATTCTGAATTAATTTCCCTGCCTTGAATTATAAAACACAGCTTAGGATCTTCATTCCATTTTGTGCTGTGAATATGATGTTGAGTCAATTCACTGGCAACAATAAACCACAGCAGTTACACCTACCTTTAACATACTATACATGCCAGAATCTGAAGCCAACATTTGTTCTTATTAGTAGTTAGTTAGTCTGGGGCTTGGAAGCTAAGTACAAAAACACACACTCTGTTAGAGAGAAATTCCCTGAAGATGGGCTTCAGCAGGAGTACGAAAGCTTGGAAGACTAAACCTCTGGTCCCAGTGACCTACCGATTGGATCCTGCAACATTATCCTGGGGCACATATATTCACCTTCATTCGTAAGTTAAAAAAGGCCTTCATGAAACCTGAAGGAAGGTTGTTCAATAGGGAATTTATAGAATTATTAGGAGATCTGAAAAATATTCCAGAAAAGTGCCAAACTACCTTCAAATGATTGCCAAGAACTCCATGTCGCCTTCGGCAATCAATTTGACTCAAAAAGACTTTACTTATTTGAGTAAAGTCTCCTTCCATGTGAGCTGATCTCCTATAGAGACTTTATGCACAGATACAAATAGCCTGCCGCAAAACACTCATTTTCCAGACAACAAATCCATAAACTATTAACTCATTTCTTGCTTCTAACTCTGACGTTATGTTGTCTACCATTTCTCAGGTAGCTTTCCTTACTTTGACAGGTGACATAAGTAAATTTCCAAGCCCAAGCCTGCATTTCCTCACCATCTTTATCGTTAGAATGACAATGGGTTTTTGTTAGATGCAGGGATATTCCTGTCAATACAAATCATATAGGAGGCTGCATTTTCCTTTGCACTTTTTTAAAATTAAGATGTAGGATGTAGCATCTAGAGGTATGCTTGTAAATAAAGATGCCAGCTGGGACAGAGGGCTCTGTAGATACTAAGAGGTGTACACAAAGAATGCAGGGTATTAAAAATATTTTCAGAATAGTAATTTTCCAACTTTTCAAGTTTATGTATTCAATACTAGTCTTCAATTCCTGTCTCAGGCTGTACAGATTATCATACTGCCATTATTTTTATCTAATTGGTTTAACAGAACTAGTAAAGTTTATTAGTTCATTACAGAATGAGAGCTAGCACACTTTAGCTATAAAGGGAAAAGAATATTTGTGCGCAATTAATTTCAGCATTCATTTTGCTGATATTCTGCCTTTGGTTCTTTTCTAAACCACAACTGACATATATCTAACGACGCAGATCCTTGCCACAAAGCTCATGTAACATTAACTTTAATAACTTCTCCAAAGAAGGCAGTTAATGGCATTTTAAGAGCCATCCATCTGGTGGGAAATACACGTTTTCGAACCACTTTTCCTTTCCCACATCTCACGTTCCTGGGAAGCATCAGAGGATAAAATTCGGATCCCCCAAAAATATGCAGTGATCTAATTGGGGCTTCCCTTCAAGTCATGCCGTGGGAGTCCTGCAGCGCTGAGAACAACCCCTGTCTTCCCGATGGCCCGCTTCCCCAGTAGGTCCCACTACAACTCCCAGAATCCCCAGCCCAGAACAAGAAGAGTCACCCCAAAGACTACTCCGAGTCCTTCCTTAAGTAAGGGTCCCTGCATTATCCCTCCCCACTCAGGGTAAGTGAGGAAACGGCAAGAGCAAGAAACTCACCGGGAAGCGAGGCACTGGCGGAGGGAGAAAAAGAGACACCTCGCCCACACCGACTCCGGGTGTTTTAGCGCTCCTCCCCGTCATCTCGGCGCAACCAAACCCCGCCTCTCAGGCTATGCGTATTGGCCAATCAGCGTTCCCGGGGAGAAAGTATGTCCCTTCCTCCTTTTTTTTTTCTCCCCCCCCCCCCCCCAACACAGGGACCAGAAGGGAGCTGGGAGAGGAGTACGAGCGAGGAGAGCGCGAACCATATCGCTCGCCTATTGTCTCTTCGCGCATTGCCTCCTTTCTTGCACTTTACGCAGCGCGACCGCTGTCCGCACGGCGCGGTTGGTATAAGACAGGGGTAGGCAACCTCGGCTCTTTTATGACTCATGGACTTCAACTCCCAGGTTGCCTACCCCTGGTATAAGAAGTGCAAAAGCGCTTCCCGGAAGCGAGTCCCGTTGACCCCTTGACGAGACTTCTGCGAAGAGATGGAAAGAGGGCAGCAGCCTCCTCTACTCTGCAGCGGGGCCTTCAGCAACGAAGAGAGCAGCTGTCGGGCGCGTTTGCACAAGAGGCTGCAACCCAGACAATTGCCCTCTGAACATACCGATAGTCCTCGACTTACAACAGTTCATTTAGTGACCGTTCAAAGTTACAAAGACCCTGAAAAAAGCGACTTATTACCATTGTTCACACTTACCACCTTGATAGCATGCCAATGATAATGTGATCAAAAATTCAAATGCTTGACAACTGGTTCATGCTTATGACTGTTGCTGTGTCCCAAGGTCATATGATAACCTTTTGGAAAACCTTTTGACAAGCAAAATCAACAGGGAAGCCAGATTCGCTTAACAACCAGGTTACTAATCCACTGCAGTGATTCATTTAACTATAGCAGAAAAGGTTGCAAAATGGGGCAAAACTCACTTAAATGTCTCACTTAACAGAAATTTTGGGCTCAGTTGTGGTAACTGGAGGACTGCCTGTATTTCTGAGCTAGGTGCTATCCAAAAGAACCAGTTTGGCTAGGAACAGGGAGACCTGAATTTTAGTGCCACCTTGGGTAACCTTGGCTGAATCCTTCTTAACCACTTTTGAAACCTTGTCAAGAACACCTCAGGGACTGGCCCAGGTAGCTACCAGGAATCAGTCCTGATTTGCCTTCAAGTTAACTTCTAGCTAATGAGATTAGTGGACTGCACAATAAAAACTAATACTGTAACCAGTTTTCTGGAGATATATTAATTACAAAAGCCCAGTTCTTGTCATGCCATGAAGACAAGTCTACATAATGTCACAGGTTTTTTTTTTAAGTGTATCCAAGTCAGTGGGCTCCAAAATATGAGAGCCAACACAAGGGTTCCTAGGCAGCACACACACAAGCATTAACAGGCTAGTACTCACTGCTCACTGCTCCACTCTTTCCCACTGCTACTATTGCTCCTCCAACTACTTGTGAGTCCTATTGTTGTGATTCCTTGTCAGCCAGTGGGGGCTGAGTCTGGGGAATCAGAGGAGGAGGGGCCTGGAGTGCCATCAAAGTCACAAGAAAGCTCTGATGAGCTCCAAGTCTTACAGTCTGACGAGGAGCCTGGCCCCTCCACTCGTGCTCAGGCTGAGACACAGCTGTGCTGGGAGGCTGAGTCAGACTGTGAGGACTCACAGCTGGAAGACATCATAGATGCTCGCAAACGCCGACAAGCAAGGAGAGTTGGACAGAGGAATGCAATGGGGCGGCTCCAAAGGCAAAGGAGAAGGCATTAGGAAGCCACGCCTTGGGCTGCATAATAAAAGGGAAGGTGTTGGTGGTGCTGGTTGCTGAAGGCCTTTGGACAATTTTCCGTTTGGAAGAAATCAAGTTTCATTGAATCGTGTTTTGTTTGCCTTTGCCTTTAGACATTTTGCAGGTCTGTAAATAATAATAAAAGGGGTTTGTTTTTCGTGCGATTCCAGCCTACTTGTTGGAAGAGGGGTTTCTCCTTGTGAGTTTAACAAGGACTCACATAGGCTGGGACAGAACAGTTTGCCTTCAGCCTCCCACCCCCTACTATTATGGAGCAGTTACGTGCAGAGAATGCCCAGCTCTCCCAGCAGCTGGCTTTGCTGGCAGCTCAAGTGGCCCAGCTTCAAGCCTCTGCTCCTGCTGCTCCACAACCCAGAAGGAAGTGCCCAGTCACTGCGCCTGACAAATTCAATGGCACTCCGGAGAAGTTTCCTGCTTTTCTGGGCCAATGCCAGCTCTTTATCAGCTTGAGAGCAGCTGACTTCCCCACTGACCGTGATAAAATGGGGTTCATGATAAGCCTCCTCTCTAGTGATGTAGCTCGTTGGGGCACGCCCCTGCTAGCCCAATGTAGTCCGTTGTTGGATAACTTTGGGGGGTTTTGTGATTATATGCGTCTGATGTACAAGGACCCCATTAAGACGCAAACTGCTACCCAACGCCTGAAGGCTCTGAGGCAGGGCCGACGCCCTCTACAAGGCTATATCAGCGAGTTTCGGCTGCTTAGCCAGGATTCAGCCTGGAACGAAGCTGCACTCGTGGATGCTTTCCAGGATGGCTTGTCGGAGGAGCTGTTGGACGAGCTGGCCCGTGTTGATGTTCCCTGAGGCCTCAATGTGTTGATCCATCTCTGTCTGCGGATCGACGCTCGGCTGCAGCAGCGTAGGAGTCGTGCCACCCCAGAGACCCGTGCGGCCCCAGTTGTGCATGAGACTCCAGTTCAGCAGGAGGAGCCTATGGAGTTAGGTGCTGCCAGACCTCACCTATCGATGGCAGAAATGGATAGATGATGTTCGGGGGGTTGTGTTTTTACTGTGGGGACCCTGGGCATTTGGCCGCCTTCTGCCCCAAGAAGCGACGAGGGGCGTCCGCTACCGCGCCTGCCCCGTGAAAGCAATCTCCTCCTCTGTCGGGAAACGCCCAAGCCCGACCTAGAAGGCATTTTGGGTCGGGCGTCCCACAACACCGAGCGACGTCCTTCAGATGCTGCATTCGGACCGCCACGGCATTTGATACTGGCAGCACGCTTGATCCTCCGCAGGCAGCCACAGGGGATTCCGGTACACGCATTGGTCGACTCTGGAGCCACCACAAACTTTATGGACGCAGCCTTTGTGGCCAAATGGGCTGTTCCCCAATGCCCAGTGGAACCGCCTCTGTTAGTGGAGACTATTGCTGGCCGAGTGCTCCTGTCTGGGCTAATTAAGGAGCAACTGCTAGGTATGGCCATCAGCTCTCATGAGGAGGCTATTCAGTTTTATATAACCTTCGACCTGCATTTCCCTGTGGTCTTGGGACTGGCGTGGCTCCGGACGCATGTCCTGCAGATTTATTGGTCACAGAACTTGATCACCTTTCCAAGTTTACAGTGGGGGGACCACACACGCCAGGTCTGTGCCGGCCAGGTGGTGAGTCCCCCGGGGTCTCCCTGCCCTCCGAACTGGCGACTTACGCTGATGTGTTCAGCGAGACTGAGGCGGATCAATTGCCCCCGCACAGGCCATATGACTGCCCCATCAACTTAGTCCCTGACGCGCCTCTCCCAGTGGGGCGTTTGTATTCCATGTCGGACCCCAAGTTGGCCGGGTTGCGGGACTTTCTGGACAAAAATTTGGCTCGGGGTTTTATTCGGCCCTCGTCTTCGCCAGTGTCTGCACCGGTGCTCTTTGTAAAAAAGAACTCCGGAGAATTGAGGCTTTGCTGTAACTATCAGAAATTAAACGCCATTACGGTGCGCAATCGATACCTGCTGCCCCTCATCCCCGAACTCCTGGACGGCTCCGGGAGGCAAAGATCTTCACGAAATTGGACTTGAGAGGAGCCTACAACCTTGTCAGGGTTCGGTCGGGTGATGAGTGGAAGACGGCATTTGGCACTCGGTACGGGCACTTCGAGTATACAGTGATGCCATTTGGACTGACCAACGCCCCTGCAGTGTTTCAACACTTCATGAATGACATCTTCCGGGACCTGTTAGATCAGTTTGTCGTGATCTACTTGGATGACATTCTGATCTACTCCCCGTTGCGAGAGGAACACCACCAGCATCTCCGTCAGGTCCTGCAGCGGCTCCGAGATCATCGTTTGTATGCCAAACTGGAGAAGTGCCAGTTCTACCAGATGACCATTGATTTCCTGGGTCACCGCATTTCTCCTGAGGGCATCGCCATGGAGCCAAGCAAGGTCGAGTCTCTGCGGAGTTGGCAACCCCCACGTCGCATTAAAGATGTCCAGCGACTCCTTTGGTTTGCCAACTACTATTGAACTTTCATCCCCGGTTTTGCTTCCATGATGGCGCCCCTCACTTGGCTCCTGCAGAAAAAGACCCAGTTTCATTGGGATGTCCCAGAACAACAGGCTTTCCAGGCTTTAAAGGAAGCCTTCATGAAGGAGCCCATCTTGAAACATCCTGACCCACAACGGCCATTTGTCGTGGAGGCAGATGCCTCCGACATTGCCATTGGAGCGGTGTTACTCCAGGCTACAGCACCCGTCAGTGCCCTCTTCCCTTGCGCGTACTACTCGCGGAAACTGAATCTGGCCGAGCGCAACTCCACCATCTGGGAGAAGGAGCTACTGGCCATCAAAGTGGCATTTAAGGCCTGGAGGCATCATCTGGAAGGGGCGCGGCATCAAATTGAGGTCCGGACAGACCATAAGAATTTGGAAAGCTTGCAGACCGCTCGGAAATTGAACCAACGACAGATTCGGTGGTCTCTCTTCTTTGCGAGGTTCCATTTCCGCATTATGTACATACCCAGCAGTCGCAACCAAAGAGCAGATGCTCTGTCAAGGAAGCCAGAATATTCCTGTGCAGAAGACAAGCTTCTGTCGAGTCTTTCTCTGTAGTGTGGGAGCCGATAGATGTACGGGCTCGGATTCGGGAGGCCCAACAGCATGATATGTGGGTGGCCCAGCGAAAGGAGGAGGTGGGGCCAGACTCCCCATGGACCATCACGGATGGACTCCTGAACTATCCTGACCGGCTCTATGTTCCGGGAGGGCCACTCAGAGGGCTCATTCTCAGCCAATGTCACGATAATCCGGTGGCGGGGCATTTTGGTCTGTTCACGACACTGAACTTGGTCTCCCATACATTCTGGTGGCCCTGAGTCTGACACGATGTCCAAGCCTACATCATGTCTTGTATCCAGTGTAGGCAGGCCAAGTCAGTGACGGGGCCCCCGCCCAGTCTACTTCAGCCCTTGCCGATGCCCAAAAGACCCTGGGGGGCTGTGTCCATGGACATCTTGATGGACTTACCCCCGTCTTCTGGCTTCACGACAGTTTTCGTGGTGGTGGACATGCTGACCAAGATGGCGCATTTCATTCCTTGCCGTGGCTTGCCGTCAGCCCACGCCACCTGTCACATGTTCATCCAGCATGTTTTCCGGCTGCACAGCCTCCCTGATAGGGTCGTGTCAGATAGAGGGGTCCAATTTACGGCCCATTTCTGGAAGGGGTTGATGAAGGCGCTGCACGTACAGATCTGCCTATCGTCAGCGCATCATCCTCAAACTGACGGGACCGAGAAAGTCATCGGAATCCTCGAGCAATACCTGTGCTGTTATGTAAATCAGAAGCAGAACGATTGGGCGGACTATCTTGCGGTAGCTGAGTTCGCGTGTAACAACTCGCAGCACACCTCCATGCAGATGACACCATTCCTGGCCAATGTGGGGTATCATCCCCGGCTTTTTCCCCTCTCACCGCTCGACTTGCCAGATCCTGCAGCCAACGACTACCTGGCCGAGTTACAGGCGATTCATCGATTGGTGCGGCAACAATTAGAGAAGGCCAAGGCAGATTACAAAAAGGTTGCCGATCGGTCGAGGTGAGATCTCCCATTAACGGTGGGAGATCAGGTGTCGCTGTCCACCAGGAACCTGCCATCAACCCGGCCGGCCAAGAAACTAGACCAGGGGTCAGCAACCTTAAACACTCAAAGAGCCACTTGGACCCATTTCTCACAGAAAAGAAAACACTGGGAGCCACAAAACCCTTTTGACATCTAAAATGAAGATAACACTGCATATATCCTTTTTTACCTTTATGCTATGTATAAAAAAACTATAGTGTGTCACATTTATGAAATCAATGAACTGCTACAAAGAAAACAAATTTTTATGCAGGAGAAAGAGGGGAAAAAAACCTTTCTCCATCATCCCAACAGGTGAAAACAACTTTAGTAGCTTATCTACCATCTTTAAATACAGCATAATTATCCCCATACCTCATCTCTTAATTTAAAAAAAAATCAAAATATTTCATTAAACATTCTTTACAAAAAGTCCAATAAGGACAACATATATTCATATTTTCTCTCTCTCTCTCTCTCCTCTCCCTCTCTCCCTCTCTCTTTCCTCTCCCTCTCTCTCTCTCTCTTTCCCTCTCTCTCTCTTTCCTCTCCCTCTCTCTCTCTTTCCTCTCTCTCTCTCGCTTTCATCTCTCTCTCTCTTTCCTCTCTCTCTCTCTCTCTCTCTTTCCTCTCCCTCTCTCTCTTTCTCTCTCTGCGTCTCCGCCACAAATGTAAGCCCTGCATGCAGGGAAATCCCAGCACTGGGGACTGATTGTTTACCTCTTCCGGGTGACAGGAGAGGAGCGGGCCAATCGCCCTCCCGGCAGCCAGGAATCCAGCGCGCCTTCCCAGCCAGCGGGGCCAATGGTAGCGCCGGCTGGGGATCACAGGGGCTGCACTCCCTCGGGGGCCGCAGCTTGCGGGAGGGCTGGCCTGCTCAGTGGAGGCTCCGGCAGGCTGCTCCCAGGGGGGGATCCCAGGGTTACCCTGCGTGGCTCCCCGGCCACATGCGCCTCGGATGGGGCCAGCCCGGAAAAGGAAAAACCAACCCCTTTTTATTTCAAAAACAGTCCTGATAAGTTTTCTCCAAAACAAAAACAACAGAATACTTTTCCAGCAGATAATTGGTTAAAAAAGCAAACAGAGCAGGAGTTAAACAAGAAATTCACCCGTAAAACAAACAGACCATGATCCCTTGAAGTTCTTTGCAAACGGTTGCCTTCAGCAACCAGCACCGCCCACACCTTCCCTTTTTATAAAGCAGCCCCAAGGTGTGGCTTCTCAATGCCTTCTCCTCCTCCCTTGGAGTTGTCATATTGACTCCCTCTGACCTGCTCTAGTTAACTGCCTTCATTTACGAGTGTCAATAATGTCATCCAGCTGTGAGTCCTCAGAGTCTGACTCATCCTCCCCACACAGCTGAGACTCATCCAGATCACGATTGGAGGGGCCAGGCTCTTCATCAGATTGTGAGTCTTGTAACTCATCAGAGCCTCCCTCCAACTCTGATGGCTCTCCAAACTCCTCCTCCTCTGATTCCCCGGACTCAGCTGCCGGGTCCACTGGCTGGCACGGACTCACAACAAGAGCGGTAGCTCTCCCGCTAGAGCCAGCGATCCCTCCAAACTGGTGGACGAAAGGACCGGCCATAGAAATATGGCTCGTCCCTAGGCTGCTAACAGCCAAAGTCACACTCTCCATCAGGCAACTTTAAAGCAGCACGGAAGAGACTGGTTGAGATCTATCTCTTTTACACCCTCATTATTTTTTGTACCTGCATAATCTGCTAAGTATTTTCCCCCCTTTGGAGAGGGAAAGGGGATTTTAGCCCTCCCTCCAGAAACAGCGGCGACTTACCACCCAGGGGAGTTTTTTAAAACGTTGAAAAAACACTGGGATCCTAATTGGAACTTTACTTTTAAAATTAGTGGACTATAAAAATCTTAATTCTCTATTTTTTATTCTTTTCTGATTTTTATTTTATACCTTTACTGAAGATGTGGGTTTTTATCTTCTAAAACAGAAGGGGGAAAAAATTAAAAAGATCAAAACAACTCTGTGATGACATCTTGTGGCTAAACGTGAGATTGCAGCCTGTCATTATTTTAAGAGAGACTTGTTGACAACTCAGAAAGTAGATAAGATATATGCAACCTTGAGACACCAGCTGCAGGAAACTCAGCCCTGCTTTTTACCTAGTGGATTTTCTGACTATAAGCCTGAAGTTTAATATACTACAATGGAAGAAAAGCAGGAATGGACTTTTTCTGCAGAGAAGGAACAGGAGCAAACACTTTGTATGTTAAAAGCGATCATCCAAACTCTTCGCATAGCTGGTGATGAATTAAGAAATGGCAGGAAAAAACAAGAAAGCAGTCAGGGCACGCAAACTCAAACTATGACTACAGCTGAAGAATTATCTATACAGAATTCTACAGAAAAAGTGGAAGAATTAAATACTACGACAGAAGATGTTATTATTCAACAAACACAGATGATGGAAGATACAGAAAAGAAATTGACAAAAGAGAAAAAAGAAAGGACTCTCTCCATAAATCTGAAGGAACCTGAGGATCAAAAAGAAAAGCAGATGAAAGAGGATAAACACGCCGGGACAGTCACATCGACATGGAAAAACAAGGAGACAACTTGCTACAGTTGTTAGTTCTCTCAAAAAAATGGCAAGTGGATGGTCTCTTTAACACCAAATGATAGCCACAACAATACAAGGAGATCTGCTTGACGACTTAGAAGCAAAGACATAGAAGATGACTTGGCAAAGAAAAAAAGCCAGAATAAAACTGAAAAGGAATGGGGTTGGGATCAACATATGGGATTTAAAATAGAATAAACCCAAATAGATAAGATATGTATTCTGAATATAAGATATTGTAATGTCTTGAGAAAAAGAAAATTTTGGTTATATAAAATTTAAAGTATAAATACTAAAATAAGAATGGTATATTGTGTTATTAATTTGCCGAGGCAGATGATAAGAATTTATATATAAGATGTATATCCTAAACATTAGATTTTGTGAGGAATTGTCACAAAGGAATTGTGTTAATTAAAAATTTGGGAAAAATAAATATAAATCATTAAATTTAAATATTAAGAGAAAACCAAAACTGAGAAAAGCTTATTAGATTACTGACTGGCTAGATAGTATATATAAAGAGGGGAAAAGAGGAAATATTAAATATGAAAATAAAAGAAATTTTGATTATTAAACTTGAGATTTCAGGAGACTTGAGAAAATATTACCTTATATTTTTAATTTACTGACACAGATTGCGAGAACTTATATAGATAAGAGGTATATTTTAAACATTAGACTGTGGGGGAACTGTGATAGAAATTGGGGTCATTTAAAACTTGGAAATGATAAAGATTAACGTTAAATTTAAAATATCAATGGAAAATTAAAATTAAGAAAAACTTATTAGGTCATTGATTGTCTAAAAGTTTGAATGTTAAATTAATTAAGATATGCATAAATTGAAGATTATTGGTGAATATTAGAAAGTTATTTTTTGCTTGATTGATGGAGTAAGAATTCTATTGGTTTGTGAATGAGACACATATATATCAAGGGGGAAAGAGAGAATTAGTTACTGTCAAACTTTGAGATTTGTATGGATGATATTTAATTGTAATGGAATTATTGTACCCAGCCACCACATTGCTTTTCCAATATGTGAATGTAATATGAGAAAATTAATAAAAAACGTGTTTTTTTTTAAAAAGGAAGCCACGACTTGGGCTGCATAATAAAAGGGAAGTTGTGGGAGGTGCTGGTTGCTGAAGGCCTTTGGACAATATTCCGTTTGGAAGAAATCAAGTTTCATCGAATTGTGTTTTGTTTGCCTTTGCCTTTGGACATTTTGTAAGTTTGTAAATAATAATAAAAGGGGTTTGTTTTTCCTGTGGTTCCAGCCTACTTGTTGGAAGAGGGGTTTCTCCTTGTGAGTTTAACAAGGACTCACGTAGGCTGGGACAGAACACCTATTGCTGGAAGACAGTATCTGTTTTAGCTGTTTTATTTCACACTAACACACACTAACACTCCTAGCTGCCTCTCTCTGCTCAGCTTTTATAGATAACAGTTGCTATGCTGGTAAGGGTAAGTCCTTAAAGTGACAGGCTTGGTGTCAACGCTGCTAACATCGGATGTTTTTGCATTGACAACAGATGGAAATGTAGCCATCTTTTACCTTTTGCTTTTAGAGTTAGATGATGCTGGGAGGGGGGATGTGAATGAGAGTCCAGCTAGACCACAGGTCGGCAACCTGCGGCTCCGGAGCCACATGCGGCTCTTTCAGCCGTCTGCTGCAGCTCCCAGTCCATGTGCATTTCAAAAAAAAAATTGGGACTAAAAAAGTTCAACCAATCAATTCAAACTTCTCACGAAAAAAAAACTTGTGAAGTTTGAATTGATTGGTTGAACTTCTTTGGTTTGTGGGACTGCCCACAAATCTCTTCTCTCTCTTCAGACTGCACAGATTGTTAGAAAGGTGAGTAGGCTCTTTTCTCTGGGGATTTGCAGTAGGCCAGGAGAAGGGAGCGAGCGCCTGGCCACTCCGCCGCGCAAAGATGCCCAGCCCGGGAGAGAGCGCAGGGGTGGTGATGGCGCCGCCTCCTCCTCCCAAGGGGCACCTACCGGCACCGAGGCAAGCCTCCACTTTCCCCCCATGCTTTCTCTTGTCTTTGCAAAGTGGCCTCGGCGTCACCCGGCCGGCGCGCTTGCTCAGGAGGCAACCTTGGCTCTTTTATGACTCATGGACTTCAACTCTCAGAATTTCTGAGCCAGTGAAGTCCACGAGGCATAAAGGAGCCAAGGTTGCCTACTGGCTCAGGAATTCTGGGAGTTTAAGTTGAACCCCCTCACCATTCCGCCATCGCGCGGAACACGCCTCGCCGCTTCCAGACGCTCGTCCCTGGCCGACTTGGCTACCTTGCCCTCGGCGTCGCACTGCCCCTCCGCCTCCCTGGCCAGCCGCTGCCTGAGCTCACTCATCATGGCTCGCCCCTCCGCCTGCGCTTCGCATTGCCTCAGCCCGGCGTAGCAGCCGCAGCAGCAAGAAGCAACAGCGGAGCCCGGGAATCGTAGCGGGGCTCGGGGAGCGGGGCTCACCGTCCGCACACTTTGCAGCGTAGGGACCGGCGGTGCAGGGAGCAGCCAGTGATTCGGGCGGGGAGGCGGGCGGGGGTTTCCGCCTTGGGTGGGTTTGCTTAGCCCAGGCAGGGTAGGCAACCTTGGCTCTTTTATTCTGGGAGTTGAAGTCCATGAGTCATAAAACAGCCAAGGTTGCCTACCCCTGTGGGCACCTCCCGGCTCCTTCCTTCCTTCCTTCCTTCCTTCCCATATTCTTCCTGCCTTTCTTCTTCCTTTCTTGTCTCCCTACCCTCCCTCCTTTCTTTCTTTCTTTCTTTCTTTCTTTCTTTCTTTCTTTCTTTCTTTCTTTCTTTCTTTCTTTCTTTCTTTCTTTCTTTCTTTCTTTCTTTCTCTTTCTTTCTTTCTTTCTTTCTTTCTTTTCTTTCTTCTTTCTTCTTTCTTTCTCTCTCTCTCTCTCTCTCTCTCTCAATAAGAAAACAATCTGGGCTCTGACTGGCTGCTCTGCGCTTCCTCCTCCTCCTCCAAAGGGGCACCTCCCGGCGCCGAGGCGCCGAGGCAAGCCGCTCCGCTTTGCACAATGCTTACTTTCTGTTTCCAAAGCTGTCTCGGCGTCACCTGGCCGGCGCGCTTACTCGGGAGGAGCTCAGCCTGGATCAGCTGGTGGGCAGGTCGTGCGTCCTCCTGGCTGGCCACTCTTCTTCAGCCGCCCCGCCATCCCAGTTGGCATGCTTGCCCCCCCCCCAATAAATAAAGAGAAAAGGCCGATTTTAAAGGTTGTCCAGCTAAAAGGGAGGAAAGAAGCTGGGCTGGAGCGCCCTGGAAAAGCGAGCAGGCAGCGTTTCTGCATGGGCTGGTTGGGCTTTCGGCAGGTTTTGCCTGCAAAAGGCAAGGCGAGGTTTTTTGCTTGGAGGCTGAGGGGGGAGATGATTGTGGGGGCACGTGTCTGCTCACATAAGTGGGAATGGGTTTCTTTTGCAGGGAGGCTGCTTTGCTGAAGGTTATATCTTCCTCTTCCTTCCTTCCTTCCTTTTCTTCCTGTTTTTCTCTTTTTTCCTTCCTTCCTTCCCATATTCTTCCTGCCTTTCTTCTTCCTTTCTTGTCTTCCTTCCCTCCCTCTTTCTTTCTTTCTTTCTTTCTTTCTTTCTTTCTTTCTTTCTTTCTTTCTTTCTTTCTTTCTTTCTTTTTCTTTTTCTTTTTCTTTTTCTTTCTTTCTCTCTCTCTCTCTCTCTCTCTCAATAAGCAAACAATCTGGGCTCTGACAGGCTGCTCCGCGCTTCCTCCTCCCCCTCCCCCCCCACACAAGTAAACTGCATGCAAAAATCCCACAAGATCTACCAGCATTGTTTTCGCTCCTAAGTCAGCCTATGTCTGTGCACACACACAGACTTAAACGGAGGCTTCCAAACCTGACGCATATACATGTGGATGTCTGCAACTGGTCGTTGCAAAAAATAGGGAAAAGGGGGGGAAAGTGGGCGTGACTATTTAAAGACCCCCACTTTTCCTTTCCTTCCTCCTCTTTGGCAGTGTTGACTTCTGCTCCTCCAATCCTGGCTGCTCCTCATGGTCCCTGCTTCCCATGGCGATTTCTGAGAGCAGGGAGCAGCTGCCTGCTGGGCAAGCCCCGAAGGCTTTCTTCCTCTCCCCGATCTTGCCTTTCTTGCTCGCTCTCTGATATAGACATCTGCTGGGTTTCCTCAACCTCCCCCTGTTTTATTTTAATCCCCCCACCGCCTCCCTCTTTCGCAAAGTTGACATTCCGGGGACTCGGACCATCGCTTCTCACTTGGCGAAGCTTGAAGGAGAGGCCGCCTGCTCCCACCTCCCACGGAGCAGAACTGCTGCTTCCTCGCCCTCCCAGCAAAAGAACCCCAGAGAGCTGGAAGGCGTCCTTTCTCCCACTTTCCACTTCTCATCCTCTCTTTTCTGAGCACCCCTCCCAGAGCGAGCCAGAAGCCTCAACTCCAGCCTCCCGCAGCAGGCTGAGATAGGTGAGCCCGAGCGGCCGTCTGCTGCCACCTTGGAAGATTTGCCGCAGCAGCTCCTTCTCCCCGTCGGCCTCCTCCTCCACTCCCTCAGAACCTTCATGCCAAAAGGCGGAAAGAAGAAAGTCCCAGAGAGGGAGAGCGTGGGGTGGGGGGGAGCAGTCTTTTCCGAGGGGAGGAGAAGTCAGGACCAGAGCTGGACGGGGGCAGGGCCGGTGCATGTCTCGCCTTAGGCTCCACTCTTTAATCAAGCCCCCTGTTCCGCGCGCATTATGCGGCTCCCAGGTTTTTTTGTGTGAGGGAAACGGGTCCTTTCAGTGTTTCAGGTTGCCGACCCCTGAGCTAGACATAACAACACCAAACCTAGCGTGAGAAACAAGGTTATTGTAACCAGAGCTGATAAGGAATTGGTGGGCTGGAGAACTGGAGAGGAAGCCCGCGCTTCAAGCAAATTGGGGAATGTGATTTACGACTTAATTGGAGGAGGGAATTGTGCTTTGATACTATGTGCTATGGGGAGGGGAATTCAGTTTTTGGCTTCGATTATGCAGTGCCGATGTTATGCTACTCAAAATAAAGATTCTTTAAGGTAAACAATGCCTCAAAGTTCTTTTGAAGAGTTTCATCTGTCGGAACCATGACATTAAGCCCAAAACTCCAACTTTTTCCTAACTATCTTGGGGTCCCAAGCCCCAGTCGTTGTCCCTAGAAAGGAGAGATAAGCTGACAAAGATTTGGGGAAGATCTCAGCATGGAGAAAGAGAGAACGCCTGAAACCAGCACCCCGGCAATGGCTGCTACCCCAGAGCGGGGAACAAAAGCCAGCACGCCGGTGGAGAAGGATTTTTTTCAGGCCTCCCAACTGGGGGCAAAGCTAATCTGGTCATCAGAATGGACCCTACCCAGCAAAGACTCCAGACACCTTGAGACGGCCTTGCCACCCTCAAGTGCTTCAAAGGCAGACAGGACTGAGCTGCTACAAAGGGATTCCCGTACCTCACATTCCCCAGACTGGTGGAAAACCACAAAACCGTCTACCGCTGAGGACTCAGGTGAGTGGAAGTACCTGTCCGCAGCACATAGCCAATCAGTGGAGAAGTTGGTGGAAAGATTTGAGGAGTTAGAGATGAAGAGTGGAAAACAACCTTCCCGCTCCCCATATGCGAGTGATCATGATGATCGGAGAGGCAGCTACCAACTCCTACCAAGGGAGAGCCCCAGCCCCCCCTGCGCAGTTTGGGCAGCCTCCCAGTCCTCGAAGCCACCCAGCCCGGGGCCCGTACAACAATGGAAAATGTCACAGCCTCCCCAGCTGGGAAGCCAGCAGTCGCTGGCAGTGTAGCAGCCGAATTGGGGATGGCCACAGCCCCCGAAAGTGCAGCAGCAGATGGGGACCTTGCAACAACTGTGGATGATGCAACTGCCAATGGGTCAGCAACCGCTGGGAGCGCTGCAGCAGCAATGGGATTGGCAGTTGCCCCCAAACATGCAAAAACCACTGGGAGCCCCACAACCGATGGGGATCCAGCAACAACCACCTCCGGGGCCGCAGGGTGACCTGCAGCAATTGGGGGTGCCACAAATCCCCGCAGGCCAACAGCAGTGGGGATGGGAGCAACCCCCACCCATGCAGCAACCACTGAAAGGCACGCAGGAGCTGGGGGTGCCATTACAGCAGTCACTGAGATCGGTGGGGGTCATACAACAATTCGGAGTGCCACAGCTGCCGGCAATGCAACAACCGTTGGGAGGCTTGCAGCAACTGGGAATGTGGCAGCCACCATGGGGGGGGGGCAGCAACAGTTGGGGTGCAACACCAACAGTGGGGAGGCTAGCAACAACTGATGGTGCCACCTCTTAGAGCCACCTTCGATGGGGACCCGGAGAACCTGATCTTTTTCCTCAATCAGGTACGTTCTCACTTGAACCTCTATGCCTATTTCTTTTTTTTATATAACAAGTTTTATTGAATTTTTTTAATTTTACAGCCAAGTGCTTAGGACTCATCATGGAGATAGGGCACTCCATAAAACAAAATAAAACATATAATCATACATAAACAATTTAGGTTACTTTTTAAAATTTCCCTCTCTATTTTATCAATCAAAAAAACAAAAAAAGAAAACAAAACAAAACTATCAATAGTATTTCCACCCGTTTCGAGCTTAATTAACTATTAACATATTCCAATTGGCATTACATAGACATATAGTATACAATTCGAGTATCCATATACTACAGACCATATTACTCCAAATATTCACTTTATATTTCTCAATTAACTTCTATCTCTTATTCTATTTCACATACATATTTTATAAACGAATATAACTTTACGTTTTTAAACCATTTTACATTAACTTAAGTTATTTCTAATTATTTCTAAGCTAAACATATAGCTATTATATATATGTATGTTTTAAAATTTCTCCACAATATTCTGTTTCCTATACTCTATCAAACATTTTTATAAATCAATCCATTCTTCAATCATTGCAAGTAAGAATATCATTAATATTTCACCAATCTCAATACAACTCCTTTAGTTTTAACTTTTCCAGTTTTCCATAGTTGCCATTCCAAGCCATAATCAAAACCATAATTCAAATCAATATTAATCAGACTAAAATCTTAAACCTTAAAAATCTCAAAAATATAAGCTCACTTAAAATCTCTAAAAACCATTTTACCCATCAAGTAAAGTTTTAACACTCATTTTTAAACCTAATTCTAGCTTTCTTTTTATGCCAAGCAGGTTTCCACAATAGGGTCTTTAGCTCCTCCCATCTTAATATTTGATTATACACATTTTCCCACAGTTGCGTCTGATCATAGTCTTCTTCTCTTTTTCCCAATATTGTCTGCACTAAGTAATCTGTTTTAGTCAGTATGGTGATTATTCGTTGTTTGTATGTATTGTCAGCATTTTTAATGTCTTGTATTAGAGAGTCCATTTCTGTTGTTTTTAAATCTATAGATGTTTCAATTAAATTCTGCCTTTGGTCCTCAGAAATCTCCATCCTTTGTATATAAGGTGTAACATCTTCCTCTTCAGTAAATTGTAGATATAAATCCTCCATCTCATTAAGTTGTAAATCCAATTGTGTATCATGATCAGTTGGAGTTTGAAATTCAATTTTTAACTCTGAACCATTCTCATTCCTAAGTGTCCTAAAATGTTCACTTAATTCTTCTCTCATTTCCAAGATTTTTGCTAGTATGAGTCCATAATTAAGCTGTGGATAGGCTTCCATTCTTCTTTTCTCTCTTTTTTTTTTTCTATAAGAGAAGTACAGGAATGTCTGGGTGTAGCGCCAAGTTCAGCAGTTCCTTTACCATGGTTACAATGTTACGATAAGGCTTTCTGGGCTTCACGCCAATTTCCTGGATACATTGTAACCCTCCAATCCACATAACTCCACCCAGTAGCCAGGATAGTTTTTTTTCCCCTTTTTAAAGTGCATAAAAATGTTCAGAAGGGGGGGGGGAGGAAAGAAAAACACTCCACCCCCCTCCCTAAAAATTTCCACTTAAGTTGAAGACAAGCAAACAGCGAGAAAGAGTCACTTCCGGATCCGGTTCCAGCGCCAGCAGACGTGCAGAGAACTTGTTCTCTCTGCCGTCCGGTTTTCCCCCGCCGGTAGACCCTGGACAGGGTCGAAAGTCGCCCTGGAGGGGTGACCACCGTAGAGGAGGGCACTCGTTGATCGCGGAGGGAGCGGCAGCTCCCTCTGCGGTCCGAGAAATCACCTTTGGGCCGACGGGGAAAAGATCGGACAGTAACATGGCCGATCACTTAGCTGCTCCAGCCAAAAGTCACAGCAACATCTAAGCAAAAAGAACCACCGTGGAAGATCCGGGTGAGACCTTTCCTTCCCTCTTGTTATTCTTTTTACTTCCCTATGAAAAGCCTTTAGAAACTACTCCCTCCCTTGAAAAAGCAGCGTTTGAATACTTGGGAAAAAAGTAACTACTCTTTATTATGTATTTGAACTGCTGGAATTCGGGGGATCCTGAAAAAAAAAGAAAAAGAAAAAAAGCCTTATTGTGACTCTTTCTCGCTGTTTGCTTGTCTCTATGCCTATTTCTATCCGAACCCAGCTGCTATGGTTGACGTGATTGCATCCAGCTTAGAAGGAGAAGCATCTGAGTGACTGAACAATTTATATAACGAGCAAGCACCCAAGTTAGAAGACCCCCATCTCTTCCTCCTAGGACTGAGAGCAAGGTTCGAGGACCCATCTATTGCCCTCAAAGTGGAGGAGCAAATCCACAAAATAAAACAAGCCAGCAGGCCTGCACTGGAATATATACGAGAGTTTCGCAAGATAGCCGGCCAAATAGAGAGGTGGCCCGAGCAATCCCTGGTCCATCACTTCAGGGAGGGACTAGATGACCACCTCTCCCAGGCTTGTATTTATCGAGCAGTCCCTGATCAGGTGCAAAAGTGGTACCAGGCAGCAGTAAGACTAGATGTTCAGCTCACCCGCTATCAGAAGCCACCCCCCCCCCAAAAGCCTCCAGTTGCTGCAGCTACAGAGAATCCCAGACCACCTGCTGGGCTGTCAATCAAGTGTTTCAGATGTGGACAGCAGGGATACCGAGCAGCGAATTGCCCAGTCCCTTACCCACAGCAGTAGGGGGACCACCAACGAGGAAGAAACCAACCCAGCAACCAATGAAAAAGAAATCCAACTGGATCGTACAGGAGCCTGT
This sequence comes from Azemiops feae, assembly GCA_023970755.1. NCBI lineage: Eukaryota > Metazoa > Chordata > Lepidosauria > Squamata > Viperidae > Azemiops > Azemiops feae. The sequence goes on from JALGBA010000816.1 coordinate 179,194, forward strand.
TGCTCAAGTCACGTCCCCCACACAGGAGAGTGCCGAGACCCAAGCCGGACTTGCCGTCGTTCTACCCTCCTACGACAGTGACAACGAAGGGGAGAACGACCCGATGGTGAGTCGACACACCCCACCTTTTTCACTACCTGCCAAACTCATAATCCCTAAGATGGGGGCACAGGTAGATTTAAAAGTACTAGTTGACTCCGGATGCTCCCGGTGCGTTATTAGCTTGTCACTTGCCCTGAAAATGGGCATACGAGCAAAGCTGCTCTCCAAACCCGTGAGGTTTGAGCAAGCCGATGTCTCCCTAATGGGAGGAACTTTAATCATGCAATTGACCGAACCCCTACGCTTAGAAATAGGTGAGCATTGGGAGTTCATTCGTTTCATGGTGGCTTCAAAAATGACTGAGGCTGTGATCCTAGGGCTAGCCTGGTTGGACAAATGGAAGCCGTTTATCTGGTGGGAGAAGGGAATGAGGACTGTAAGGCTACCTATAAGACCCAACCCCCCCCCCACTAATTCAATAGACGTTATAGGAGATTTTAGCCCACCCAATGAGTTAGTGCACATGGCTGCCTTATTGCAACCAGGCGAACCACTCATCCCCAGCGAATACCGGGACCTAGCAGAGGCATTTAGTGAGAAAGAATGCGACACCCTGCCTCCCCACTGACCTAATGATTGCTCCATTGAACTATTACCGAGAGCCAAACTCCCATGACCGTGGATATATGCTATGTCCCCCCTTGAAATGGAGGAGATGCAGCGATATGTGGACAAAAACCTAGAGAGGGGATTCATTGAACGGGCCAAGTCTGCTGTGGGAGCCCCAGTGTTGTTTAAAGAAAGAAAAAAAAGACAGGTCACTTCGTCTCTGCGTGGATTATAAGGGTTTGAACGCTGTGAGTGTGGAAAATAAATACCTCCTCCGCCTCCTGAAGGATTTACTAACCCACCTGGCAAAGGGGAGTATCTTCACTAAGTTAGACCTGAGAGGCGTATTACCGGGTGAGGATAAAGGAGGGAGATGTGTGGAAGACTGCTTTTAACTGTCCCATGGGGAGCTATCAATTTAAAGTCATGCCGTTTGGACTACAGGGGGCCCCAGCTGTCTTCATGCAGCTGATTAATCAGGTTCTACATGACCATTTATACAAAGGGGTTCTGCTGTACCTTGATGACATCCTGATATACAGCACGAATATGACTGACCATGTAAAACTAGTAAGAGAAGTGTTAAAGAAACTGTTGAATGCCAAACTTTATGTCAAACTATCAAAATGTGAGTTTCACCAGACCCGATTGGATTATCTTGGCTACAGAATTTCCAGTGAGGGCATTGAAATGGACCCGACCAAAGTGAAAGCTGTAATTGAATGGCAGCCTCCAAAGACTCGCAAACAGCTCCAGAGCTTCCTAGGATTCGCCAACTTTTACCGTCAATTCATCCCCTCCTTTGCCGAAATTGCCCTACCCCTTACGGAATTACTAAAAACAGGCAAAGGGGGGGGGAATCCACGACCGGGCCAATCACTAGCATGGACTATGAACTGTCAGAATGCTTTTGAGAACTTAAAAAGACTATTTGCTGTTGAACCGGTCCTAAAGCATCCCTGCTCAGGGCAGCCCTTTGTAATTCAAGCCAATGCCAGTGACGTGGCCATCGGAGCTGTACTACTACAAAAGAACCAGAATGGGACCTTACAACCTTGCGCCTACACTTTGAAAAAATTCACTGAGTGCGAGAGGAGATGGGCCGTGTGGGAAAAGGAGGCTTTCGCAATCCGCTGGGCTCTATTAAACTGGAGACACTATCTAGAGGGGAGTAAGGTGCCTTTCGAGGTATGGACTGATCACAAAAATCTAGAAGCACTGAAAACTCCCCGCAAATTGTCCCCAAAACAATGGGCGCAGTACTTTTATCATTTTAACTTCACTCTAAAGTACATACCAGGAGGAAAGAACTTCTGAGCTGATGCTCTATCCAGACTGCCCCAATACAAAAGCCAGCGTGAAGAGGTTAATGAGGCAATTATCTCCAATCCACAAACAGCCTCTCAACTCACGCCACACAGAGTCCCACCTTTAAGAGCCCCTAATCTTGATGACCCTAGGGCAAAGAAAATAAAACAAGAGCTCCTCACTGACCTATGGTTCAAGGACAATCAAACCTCCCCAAACCTGCAGGGATGGTTTGGCTTACAAGGGGGGGAAGTTATACTTGCCAGAGACCCTCCACCTTAACGCTCTCCATCATAGCCATGACGTAAAACAGGCTGGACACTTTGGATATTTAAAAACACTACACCTTATCCGCCGGCAATTCTGGTGGCCGGGATTGAAGTGGGATGTGGAAAGCTATGTCAGGAGTTGTGCTGTATGTGCCACCATGAAAAGAATTCCAGGGAAATCCCCTGGGTTGTTGCAACCAGTGGCAGACCCTTCCCAACCATGGGAAGAAATTGCTATGGATTTTATAGTAGATCTACCTGAAAGTAGAGGAAATACAGTCATCTGGACTGTGATAGATCTATTCTCAAAGCAGGCTCATTTCATTGCCTGCAAAAGGCTCCCATCTGCCCAACGACTGACCAAAATGTTTTTGAAACACATCTACCAGCTGCATGGTGCACCTAAATGAATAATATCAGACAGGGGGGTGCAGTTCACAGCTAAGTTTTGGAGATGTTTTCTTAAACTAATTGGTTCATCTCAAGGCCTATCATTTGCTTTTCATCTGTCTACTAATGGGGCAGCTGAATCCACAAACTCAATGGTGGAGCAATATCTCAGATGCTGTGTCAGCTACCAACAAACTAACTGGACTGATCTCCTTCCTTTCGCAAAGGTGGCTTACAATAACTCTGTTCACAGCAGCACTGGCTTCACACCTTTTAAAGTGGTCACAGGAAAAAAGTTCAACCCAATACCCGAATACCCCCAGGCACTCTCCGCTTCCCAGGCACTTGATCAATGGGTGAAGAGGTGGGAAGAAGTTTGGAAGACCATGAAAACTGCTTTAAAAAAGGTGTCCAAGACATATAAAAAGCAGGCGGATAAAAAAAGGGCTCCTCAAAGAACATTCCAAGTTGGGGAAAAGGTTTATCTGTCGACTAAATATTTACGGCTCAAATTACCCAGTAAGAAGTTAGGTCCGAAGTGCTTGGGACCTTTCCCCATTGTAAAGATCATTAACTCAGTCACAGTGGAATTAAAACTCCCTAAGCTCTTAGGAAAAATTCACCCTGTTTTCCATTGCAGGCTGTTGAAACCTTATTGGGGTTCCATTTTTAAGACTTCCCCCTAAGAAGGCACCCAGACCCCTAATGGTGGCAGGACAGACTCACTATGAAGTAAAGCGTATTCTTGATTCTAGAATTTTTAAAGGGAAATTGCAGTATTTAGTACAATGGAAAGGATATTTGTTGTCTGAAGCCACTTGAGTGAAGTCTAGCGATGTGAAAGCTGATAGACTCATTACTAGGTTTTATAAGAAACACCCTAACAAACTGAGAGGCAATCCCTAACCTGTGCTTTTGTTTATATTACAGGATCTATCCTTTTTGTAAGGGGGGCCGTATGTCAACGCTGCTAACATCAGATGTTTTTGCATTGACAACAGATGGAAATGTAGCCATATTTTACCTTTTGCTTTTAGAGTTAGATGATGCTGGGAGGGGGGATGTGAACGAGAGTCCAGCTAGACATAACAACACCAAACCTAGCATGAGAAACAAGGTTATTGTAACCAGAGCTGATAAGGAATTGGTAGGCTGGAGAACTGGAGAGGAAGCTAATTGGGAAATGTGATTTACGACTTAATTGGAGGAGGGAATTGTGCTTTGATACTATGTGCTCAGGGGAGGGGAATTCAGTTTTTGGCTTCGATTATGCAGTGCCGATGTTATGCTACTCAAAATAAAGATTCTTTAAGGTAAACAATGCCTCAAAGTTCTTTTGAAGAGTTTCATCTGTCGGAACCATGACACTTGGGCCTACTCCTCACATGCCCATCACATACTTACATTTTGAAGATTTTTTGACCTCATGTTGAGGAAGGCCCACCTCCCTGTGCCACGGGGTAGCCTTATGGAAGCAACCATCATCATTCTTAGTGTGCCTGCAATTCCTAGCTGCTTCTGCAATGCCTCTATGCAGCCCAGAGACAAATGTTTTCAGCATTAATGCACTCTGCACAGTGCTGCAGAAGCTTTGCAGAAAATCACAGCTGCTTCCAGGAAGCAGCCACACAACCCAGAGCCACGTGGCCTGCTTTCCTTCTTCTACATCAGGGGTGTAAAACTGTTGGCCCATGGGCTGGTTGCATCATATGGAGGCCACGCCCACCTCAGCTCCGGTAATGTGAAAAAAGTCACAATACGTCGCATCACATCACGTGACGCGGCGAGTTTGACACCTGTGCTCTACATGATGTCCAGAGATCTTCAAAAGGAAAGTGAGGAGGAAGATGGAGGACTTGGTGAGTAGGAAATCAGGCCTAAAGTCTGTGGGGATCAGGGAGGATGGCAAAAGGGTGTGCAGGGATTCAGTGGGGAATGGAAAAGCTTGCGAGGACTGGTGGGTGAGGGAAAGGCCCGCAGGCCAAGAGAAGAGAAGTGGAGCACAGGTGTCTTGGGGTGGTGGGGGAGGCCTTGGGAGTCCCGGGAAAGGTGGGCCATGGGCGTGCGCTAGACCTTCAAGGGTCTTCCCCACCCTTAAGGCACCCTGTGTTTTGCTTAATGAATCATGCATTCATTTAACAGTCACATTAGGGAGAACGGGATGGAGGTCATTAAGTGACACCGTCTCACTTAATGGCAGTCATGACTTGTGACCATAATGGACAGGCTCCATTACGAACATATGTGGAGGACTACCTGTAATGATTCCACTTTCAGGGCCATCCTCTTCCAGGGATGTGAATACATGGTTACTTGTTGCCTATTGCTTGCCAATGATCATGTGCCTTTATTTATTTGTTTGTTAGATTTGTTTGCTGCCCATCTCACTTCAAGGTGACTCTGGGCAGCTTACAAACATTAAAAGCCAATAAAACCATGAATAAATAATTGCTAATAATAAAACAGTAAATTGCAATTAAAAAGATGGTGAGGAAGGGAACAGGATGCACACTGAAGAGACGGGGAGATGGGAGCCTTTGTTTTTCAAGTGTATATAAGCTATGCTAATTTATTATTGGGTGCTCCCAGTTTGTGATTTAGGCCCAAAAGCCCCTACCTCTTTGTGCTGTACAGATTAAACAGGCTGCAATTTTCTGTTTTGTGTGACAAATTGGCTATTTCATACCAGGGAAAAACAAATCCAGCATTTGGCTTTGCCAGTTCAAGATTTGGTCAACAAATGTAATAAAAGAAGCCCCACGTTGAAGACCCTTGGATTATGTTTTAATGTACTATCATTAAAAATTGCCTTAATTCCCACAGCACACTAATTTGTAGTGTAGTTATGGCATTTTAAATTACATACAAGGCTCCATACAACACACTAATCCATAAAATGGTTACAAGCCACAAAACACGGCTCATACATATTTTGACTTGGGCATAGCTTAGTGTGTAATTCATTCATTGTTTTCATTAGGAAAACAATACAAAGCCAATGCAAATGAAACTTTCAACAGTTCGTGTTTAAACACAATATACATGGAAAAAGTAGGTCATATTGCTTTCAATAACAAGAGAATCCACTCATCATACTGTTAGCATTGCTGTTTAACAAATACAGAATTTTTTTTTCAGAAAAGAATCTTCTCTAATCCTGAATCTTCTATAATTACTTTACTGAAACAACACAGCAAGATTAGAAGAAATAAAAACTGATCTTACATCTGGGTGGGCTAATACAGCAACTTTCAATTTCCTTTTCTAGAAACACGAAAATGAAACTGTTCCTTTCCCTTTGTGACAAGTTAAAAGCGGGTAGCAACAAAGGAATACGGCATTTCAGACCACATAATCGGGAAGAAAAATCCATTATTTTCAGAGAAGCAAGCTTTCTTAAAAACTTCTAATCAGGCAATATGAGGTAAGTTAACAAAAAATAACAGGATATTATATCCTTCTCAATTATTTTACTTATAAAGTATTTAGCGTTAAAAAGGTATTTTTCATCATGCAACGTTTCAGCTTCTGTTTAGAGGGTTAGGTGTTTTCTTGAATGAAATACACAGTCTGTTCTATAAATCTATAATGCTGTAGAGAACTTAAAACAGTTATCCAGAGTATAAATCAACTGCAATGAATCCAATGAAATCTGTATCATTAAGTCTCGGGGCTGAATATAAATGACAGCTTCTGTGAGCACAGGAAGGAATATTTGAACAGTTATTAGGAAAATGGGTTTTTTAGACAAGATCTCGAAACAGATGAAATGAAAAAGATAATACTCTTCAGGTAGTCCTCAACTTATAATTCATTTAACAATGGCTCAAAACTATAACAGCCTTGGGAAAAAGTAATAACCTTTACTCCCATTTATAACTGTCAGAAATGTCACATCACTCCACTCCTGCGAACATCTGATTGCAGTTTGGGAGTTTGGCAACCAGCTCACATTTACTATGGTTGCAATATTCTACAGTGATCACAATTCACAACATTTTTTACCAATTTCCAGCAAAAATGCCCATTGAGGAACCCAAAATTGCTTAGCAGCCTTCATGTCTCACTTTACACCTGTTGTAAAATCACATGGTGTCTCAACTTACAACTGCAACAACTTCAGGGAAAATTCTTGTTCCAATTCTCATAAGTTGAGAACTACCTCTATTATTGAAGGCTAACTCAGCTACCTTTACTTTGGAGAGAAAGAAAATCTGTATTTGCATGACATCATTACCCATACTTAACTGAATCATGATTTATTAATAAAGCAGTTTTCTACATTTATATGAGAAGCAGAACTAAAGAAGCAAACAAGGTTCTCACAACGTATTGGGTTCACTTGTTCAGTGTGTTGTATAATCACTTTTCATTTTGTTAAACTACTTAACCCTTAATGAAAAGAACTGGGATGTTAACTGTTAACAGAAAAGCATTGTAAACAGGATAGGCAACTCTCAAAACTTGGGGAGGTTCATAAATGCTATTTTCTTCCTTCTTTCTTGACCACTTGGAGCCTTTCACACTGCTAGGAGTGTCTGCAAGGTATGGTAAAAAATGTCGAGGTGCAATCAAAATTCTACCTCTGTTTATGTGCAACAAAAATAGGAAGCTTCAATCATACTATAGCAACTTGACCATACCTCATGGACACCCCTTCTCCTTGCCAAGTTGAAATGTCCCTCCCACAAACATACACCTTGAGATGGCAGAAAGCTCAAGTAGGGTGAAAGTTGCTGCCACCTTGTCAATTCTTATGTTGTCATAGTTACTGTTAGCCCTCAAGGTAAACCAATTATGCAGGCTAATGATTCTTTTGTTATACAATAGTAGTGGCAGAATTTTCAAGTCTGAATGCGCTAACTCCCTTTATCTTGGGGGGGGGGTCTTTTCTCAGACACTTTATCACTTTATAGTTTTGCACTGGACTCAGGTTTCTTTTATCTGACCATTGCCTTGGTAGCAGCTCTGCCTCCTGTTCCTCAGAGTCATTCCTTTTCCCCAATACATTTATTTATGCATGCAATCTCATTGTGTCCCTCCAAGTGATGGGGTGACAAAGCTGGTCAGATTTTGCATACCTTGAAGCTGCTCCTGGAGAAAATCAAAAGTGAGGCAATAACTAAGTCTAAATCCTTCATGGTTTGGGGATGATATGGAGGTGACCTCATGGGGAATATGGTATGAGAAAAAGGCTTGCCAGGGCATGCTTGTATCCTGAAAATTGCCAACGAAGCATGCCAGATTGGAGGGACTAACTAGCTAATACCTTTACTGCGGACAAGACCCACCTTAAAAAGGAGATATTTACATGGTCCTCAGCAAGGGAGGTGGTATAGTGATAAAATGAAGGCTAGTTTCTGTTTCTGCAAATAACACTGCAGGTTTACATGTAGGGGGAAAGGAAGAAAAAAAATGCTTTGTAGCTTACCTTATAGGCAGTCATCTCTGATCCTGCTGGTTCAATTTAATTCTGCTATTGATTTTTCACCTACCATAAAATGAAATTCTTCAATTTGAGGCTTCCTCCAGGGCACCTTAAAGCTTTAAGTGCCCTGAAAACATTAGCACTAATTTTACTATGCTATTTTAGTGAAAGAATAAATGATTAAATACAGGATAGTAATCACATGAACTGCATCCACTGTTAATTAAATGTCTCATTGGCTTCATCCTCATTCCTTAAGAATTGAAAAGTAGCCTGTACTTAAATACAGTTTAAGTTAAGAGATTTATTTCGCCAAAAGCATTTTTGAGCCAGTGGTGATAGAGGGCTTAAAATAGTGGTCTAAGATAAGTAGATCCTTGATGGCTTTATACATTTGGAAACAGTATTGGTTTTTAACTTGTTTTATTGGATCATTGTGAGCCAGGCATTAGGTGAGATATATACAGATTGAATAACTAAACAAATAAATAAAATAAGACGACTTTAAGACCTCCTTCAGCTAGGGCCAGTCATTCCCTCTAAGCCCATCCAACCTGACCGAATGGTTATTGCAAAAAAAACATGAAGGGAGATACCCATGTAAACCTGGCTGAGCTGCTGGAGAAAAGTGGGAGATCAATGAATCTAGAGTCCTTTCAAGTCAGCCTTGTATGTTGAACTTCATCTCCCAGAATTCCCAGGCAGCACAGAAAATTGAAAACCAACCTATCAGAGGGCATCAGTTTGGCAAAGGCTAGAATAATAGTGTTTTAAAACATTTTGCTCTCAGGACTCCTAAAAGTTAACATTGACACATTTGTAGAATATTTACCAAATTATATAAAACTAATATTCAAGCATTAGATATTAATATAAATAAAATATTGTCATGCAAAAATTCTATTATTAGCCTCACATTGTAAACCATATAGGATTCACAACCATATGAGCTAATTCTCTTCTATTCTAAAGCTACATTGACAGAACCTTGTAATCTGGAAGTACAATCCTCCTTCCCCCCCCCCCTTTCCTCACTCTTCTACAGTGTGAAAAACTAGGGAGAGTCTCTTTTAAGCCTCTTGTCCAGCCCTCCATTCATTTGTGGGTCATGCTGTCTCTTATCTGACTGTTCCCTTAGCAGAGTCTCTTTGCCTAATCTCCCAAGGTCTTTCCTACATACTATCTTTATCTTTTAACAAATTTTAAAAAATGAGAAGAATGATACTGCTTTACATTTTTGTAAATATCTTCATTATTTGATAAATAATTTTGATTTCATGGTCTCTTAAGAAGGTCTTGAGGGACCTCAAGAGGTTCTGGGACCATACTTTAATAAACATTGGTCAAGTTCATTCCTATTTTGCAATGAATTCCTGAACACTGATCACACCATAGTCATAGAGGTTTTAATACATTTTGGAGAGGCATAAAGCTTAATATACAGTTAGTCCTGAGGTTACGATGGGAAAATATAACAAAGGAATGTAATCTAGATACATAGCGTAATTATCACTAATTGATTTCTATACATTAAATAAAAAGTAGTAAAAAAGTAATATGAAAATGTACTCTTCAATTGAATTTCTTTGTCTGTAAATTGTAAATGTCTCTCATTGTCTTTCCTTTTGTCCTGTAGTCTCCTCTTCCAGGAAGATTTAAAGGAGATTCTCCAAGAAATTGAATGCCATTTTACATGAATGTTGCAGAAAGAGCATATTGATCCCGATGAATTGGAGGAAAGAATTGCTGAGCAGATCCAGTTCTTAATAAATAAATCCAAAGTTCTAAATTACAACCTTCTTGCCTATGTGAAATTCCTGAACGACAAGAAGGAAGAAGCACTGGAAAACTTACAGAAAGCTGAAGAGACTGTGCCCATAGAGTACCCTGGGGATGTTGAAAAGAAAAGCCTGGTTACATGGGGCAACTATGCCTGGGTGCACTACCACATGGGCAATCTTACTGAATCCCAAGCCTACGTGAAGAACGTAGAAAGCGTCTGCAAGCAACTTGGAAGTACGTGTCAGAATCCAATTATATTTTATTTCTAACTAATCTACTCTGGGAAAACCCAATTCTTACTCTCTTTGGGATTCTGTCATACTACAAAGGGGGGGGGGAGTAAACACGGGGGTTTATGGCTGGCATTCCTTCTATCATCTACGAATAAACATCCTCTGTGGATTCCCTCTCTGGAGTACTAACAATAACAATGCGGCCATCAGCCTTTGATCTCACTCCCTATGAAGCCTCCTATTACAGGCAGCAAGGAAAAAAGGGGGGAAGATTGCAACGTTTGGGATCCGATGGATTTAACACCCAGCCATCTGCCAATTTGGATTGACCGGAAGGAATGTGGGGTGGGACTGCTTGGGAACGCTTTAAAACATTGAATGATCAGGGGGGTTCCCCAGATCCTGTCTAGCACACCTTCAGTCAGTTTTTCTTAATAAAGATTCCTGTTGGAAAACCTGTTCCAAGAGTTCTGTCTTCTTAAGATGTAAATTGAGGAGGGTCCTTACATTAGACAGGATCTGCAAAATTAGTCAACCTGGAAGGAAGAACCTTGCCGGGGGACTTTGCAAAAATTACCATGGCAGACGACGAAGCAGGGAAGGGGGAAAGCCCCCCGGAGAGGGAGCCGTTGCCCCAACTGGAAACCTGCCAAATATCCGGATCTGAAGGGTCAGATTCCTCAGGAGAAGAGGAGGTGGAGACGCGTAACCACAAGCCTCGGTGGTCAATGGGCGTTGGAAAGAAAGGCGAGTGGGAAAAGAAATCAAGCAAGGTGACCCTGAGACGGGGGGCCAACCAACCAGGATGGAAGCAGGAGATGGAGAGATCCCTGCACACAAGCGAAGATGAAGGGAGCTGGGCACAGCACTCGAACTGGATCCTAGAGAAAGCTATCAACTTGATGAAGAGAACCCTCAGCTCCCTAGGAGAGGAGAATCCTGAACCCCACGACCGCACCAACTCCTGGAGCCGCAATTGGAGAGACACTGAGGGGGAATTGGAACCTGCAGCCCCGGGGACATCCGCTGATCCAGTAGTCCCCACCCCCCGCCGACCTGCAGAAGGGAATCCAGATAGAAGACAATACCGACGAAGAAGACACCGCTCCATTCAAAGACTTCCGCCGTTGGACGCAAAATTCAAGGGGGAGCCGACACGCTTGGGGTTCTTCCTAACCCAAGTCCTTGGCTACATGGAGGAACACGGGCGACACATCCCTAGCGACAAAGCCCGTATCCGGATCGTGCAATCTGCTCTGGATGGACCGGCCGCCGATTGGGTGGTGAATTTGCATGATTCCAATGCCCCAGAGCTCAACGACTTCAACCGTTTCATGTCCTCTCTGAGAAGGCGATTTGAAGACCACCTGGCTGATCGCAAAGCACGCGAAAGAATCAAAACAATGAGGCAAGGCAGACGGCCAGTAGCTGAATATACACAAGAATTCCGAACTATTGCCAGCAAGCTGAACTGGCCGGAAGACATCCTCCTTAGCCATTTCAAAGACGGTCTGAATTACGACCTATATGACGCTTGCCTGCCCCGGGGGGACCCACACCAACTCGACGAATGGTACGTCCTGGCAGAGGAAGCAGAGATCGACCTACTGAGGAGGCACCGCCGAGGAAAACAATGGAGCCGCTCACCGTCTGAACCAACGCACGAACCAGCAAAGCCATCGGCTATGGCCAAGAAACCAATGGGCTGTTTCAAATGCGGGAGAGAGGGGCATCGGGCTGTAGAATGCCGCTCAAAAGCCCCCCAGCACAACCCAGACAGACCACCGGCCAGCAAATCTGGGAAGTCCCCAGCTAAGTCAAAAGAATCTGCCATGAGAGGAATAGAAGCTGTGGAATCCCCTACCTCCACCCATCGTGAGGAAAGAGCCCCAGCCTACACCGCAGGGCCGGTGGACGCCTCAGATGACACCTCGGAGGGTGAACCACTGGTAAGTGGATCCATCCCACCCATCCTCAAGACAGTGACTATATTAGCCCCCTCCATGCCCGAAGCTGTAAAAGTAAAAGCCTTAATAGACTCTGGCTGCACCCGCTGCCTAATTAGCCCGACTCTAGTGGGAAATCTGGGCATCCCAGTGAGGAGGCTGGAACAACCAATCTCATTTGGTCAATTAGATGGGTCCATAGCAGGGGGGGTGCCAGCTACCCTAGCCACGTTACCAATCCACCTATCCCTGGGGAATCATGAGGAAGACCTAACGTTTATAGTGACCCCAGGCATGGAATGCCCGATGATCCTAGGGCTGGAATGGTTAACAAAATGGAACCCCTGGGTAAATTGGAGGACGAAAGAAATCAATTTCCTGAAGGAGGACCCTACAGACTTAAAACCCCAAGGGGATCCATCAAAATTAAAAACGGAAATAGCGTCCATGGGTGAAGAAAAGGGGCTACCAGAAATACCAGAGGAATACAGAGACCTGGCTGAAGTTTTCAGTGAGGAGAGGGCGGATGAGCTTCCCCCCCACCGACCCACGGACTGTGCCATAGAGTTCAAGCCCGGGGCAAAACTCCCAAAGCCCAGATTATACTCCATGAGCCCAAAGGAGAAGGAGGAAATGGAGAGATTTATAAAGAAAAACCTAGAAAGGGGGTTCATTGAACCAGCCAAACCTAAGGTGGCCGCTCCGGTCCTCTTTAGAGAGAAGAAGGACGGCTCTTTACGCTTATGTGTGGACTATAGGCTCTTGAATGCGATCAGTGAAAGCAACCTATACCCCCTACCCCTCATGAAGGACATGTTATCACACCTATCGAAAGGAAAGATTTTTACTAAACTAGATCTAAGGGAAGCGTATTACCGCGTGAGAATTAGGGAAGGAGATGAATGGAAAACTGCATTCAATTGCCCAATGGGGTGCTACAAATTCAAAGTTTTGCCTTTTGGATTACAAGGGGGCCCCGCAGTATTTATGCAATTAATCAATGAGGTACTAAGGGAGCACCTATTTAAGGGGGTCCTGGTTTATCTTGACGACATCCTCATCTTCACAGAATCAAAAGAGGAACATGTCAACCTAGTCAGAGCGGTTTTAAAGAAACTGCGAGCCGCCCACCTATATGCCAAATTATCAAAATGCGAATTTCACCAGGAAAGAATAGACTACCTAGGTTACCGCATATCCCCGCAGGGCATTGAAATGGACCCAGAAAAGGTCAGGGCAGTATTAGAATGGGCACCACCTCGCACAAGAAAGCAACTGCAAAGTTTCCTGGGTTTTGCAAACTTTTACCGCCAATTCATCCCCTCATTTGCCCAGATAGCCCTGCCCCTCACGAGCTTACTAAAAACGAAGGGAGAATCCTCAGTGAAACCTAGCCAGCCACTAAAATGGACAATGGAATGCCAAGCGGCATTTGAGAGATTAAAGAGACTTTTTTCTGCCGAACCAGTACTGAGGCACCCAGACATGGACAAACCCTTCGTGATACAGACGGATGCAAGTGATGTAGCAGTGGGGGCTGTATTATTACAAGAAAATGAGGAAGGGATGTTACAACCCTGCGCGTATACGTCCAGGAAACTCACTGAAACGGAACAGCGCTGGCCCGTGTGGGAAAAAGAGGCATATGGGATACGTTGGTCATTACTTACATGGCGCCAATTCCTTGAAGGCAATAAAATCCCTTTCCAGGTGTGGACAGACCACAAAAATTTGGAAGCCTTGAAAACACCCAGAAAACTCAGCCCCAAGCAAGCCCGCTGGTCCCAGCATTTTCACCAGATTCAATTTTAAGCTCAAGCATTTGCCGGGGGGAAAGAACTTTTTGGCAGATGCATTATCTCGCATGCCCCAATATAACAGCACGCGAGCCACTGACTCTAAACCGATCATGGGAGAATCACAACTGGCAGCACCAGTGACTACCAGAGCCCACGTTAAATTAAAACCACAGCTGGATAGCCAGACCGGAATTGAATTCCGGAAAAGTTTGGAAACAGATGAATGGTTCCAGAAAAATAAACACGTGTGCACAATGAAAGACGGACTGCCTTGGGTGGGGGAGAAGTTATATATACCGACCACCCAAAGAATCACATTCATGCAACTTTGCCACGACACAAAATCAGCAGGGCATTTTGGATTTGTAAAAACATTACACTTAATTAAACGGCAATTTTGGTGGCCATCCATGAAAAAAGACATAGAAAGTTACGTGGCCAGCTGCCCAAAGTGTGCAATGGCAAAAAGGCTGCAAGGGAAATCACCAGGACTGTTACAAACAGTGGCAAATCCCTCAGGCCCCTGGAGGGAAATAGCCATGGATTTTATAGTGGAATTACCAGAAAGCAATGGGAATACTGTCATTTGGACGGTCACGGACCTATTTTCCAAACAGGTTCACTTTATTCCTTGCCAAAAGATCCCCACCGCAAAAGCTTTAGCAAAACTTTTTGTGCAACATATTTACAGATTGCATGGGGCACCCCAACGCATCATATCTGATAGGGGAGTGCAATTTACATCTGCGTTTTGGAAGGAATTTCTATCTCTTTTAGGGACCACCCAGGGACTGACGTCTAGCCATCACCCTCAGGGAAATGGTCAATCAGAAAAATGTAACGGAGTACTTGAGCAATATTTAAGATGTTTTCTAAATTTCCAGCAGTCAGATTGGACGGACCTGTTGCCTTTTGCAGAGGTTGCCTACAATAATGCAGTCCACTCCAGCACAGGTTACACTCCTTTTCAAATAGCTACCGGCCAAAGTTTCAACCCCATGCCAGAACTAACCCCAAACGAACCAGAAATCCCATCACTGAAAGAATGGATGGAACAATTACAAAACACCTGGCCAATAGTGAGAAAAGCTCTAGAGGAAGCTAGGCAAGCATACAAAGCACAAGCAGATAAGAAAAGGGTGGAGCCCACACCATTCATTATAGGAGAAATGGTCTATCTGTCTACAAAATATTTAAAATCCATACAACCCTGTAAAAAACTTGGACCAAAATATATAGGGCCTTTTCCAATTAAAAGAATCATAAACCCGGTAACAGTAGAATTAGAATTACCCAAGAATCTTAGGCAAATACACCCAATTTTCCACTGCAGTTTGCTGAAAAGAGAACAACAGTCACCCTTACGGCCAAAAATTCCCCCCCACCAACACCAATCATGATAGAAGGGGAACAACATTTCGAAATAAAGGAAATCCTGGACTCTAGAAAATATCATGGGTCAACTCAATACCTAGTAGCATGGAAGCACCTCCCCGCCTCTCACAACGAGTGGGTCCATAAACATCATATCAAAGCCCCGAAGCTTTTAAAGAAGTTTCATACAGAGTATCCTAACAAGCCAGACTAACTTTTATTCCTGTTTTGTTTTCTCTACAGGTGGACCTCTCTTATTTTTAAGGGGAGCCGGATGTCAGAATCCAATTATATTTTATTTCTAACTAATCTACTCTGGGAAAACCCAATTCTTACTCTCTTTGGGATTCTGTCATACTACAAAGGGGGGGGAGTAAACACGGGGGTTTATGGCTGGCATTCCTTCTATCATCTACGAATAAACATCCTCTGTGGATTCCCTCTCTGGAGTACTAACAATAACAATGCGGCCATCAGCCTTTGATCTCACTCCCTATGAAGCCTCCTATTACCGGCAGCAAGGAAAAGGGGGGGGGGAAGATTGCAACGTTTGGGATCCGATGGATTTAACACCCAGCCATCTGCCAATTTGGATTGACCGGAAGGAATGTGGGGTGGGACTGCTTGGGAACGCTTTAAAACATTGAATGATCAGGGGGGTTCCCCAGATCCTGTCTAGCACACCTTCAGTCAGTTTTTCTTAATAAAGATTCCTGTTGGAAAACCTGTTCCAAGAGTTCTGTCTTCTTAAGATGTAAATTGAGGAGGGTCCTTACAGTACGTCTCCTTATAAGATGGAGCTCCCACAGATCTACTGTGATAAGGGTTGGTCGCTTCTAAAATTTGGAAGCAGGTATTATGAAAAGGCCAAGGAGAGCTTTGAAAAAGCACTGGAAAAAGAACCAGAAAACTCAGAATTTAACTCAGGCTATGCAATTACAGTATACCGCCTGGAAGATCATTATGCAAAAAAGCCATCAGAGTCATCACTGGAACCTTTGAGGCTTGCAGTAAAACTGAATCCTGATGATGTATTTGTTGTTCCCCTACTTGCAGTGAAGCTTCAAGAAATAAACAAAATGGAAGGAGAAAACTACATTAAAGAAGCCCTTCAAAAACATCCTGACATTCCTTATATATTAAGATATGCTGCCAAATTTTATAGGAAGAAAGGAGATGTAGAGGTGTCACTACAATATTTGAAGAAAGCATTAAGCTTGACCCCAAACGCTGGGTTTTTGTACCATCAGATTGGCCTTTGCTATAGAACACAGTATTTAGTGATGAAAAATGAAAGTCAATATGGCAAGTGCCAAGTCAAGGATAAAATGGAGGAATTGCTCATATTTTGCATTTATTATTTCCAAAAAGTGGTGAAGCGTAAACCCAAGTTTTTCTATGCTAATATTGACCTTGCGAAGATGTATGCAGAACAAGGACAGCTACATAAAGCAGATGAAATATACCAGAAACTCTTTACCATCAGCAATCTAACTTCCTTAGAGAAGCAACAGCTCCATTTTAATTATGGGCGTTTTCAACAGTTTGACAGAAGCTCACCATCAGAAGCTATCAAACACTACCTTGCAACGCTGAAGATTGAAATTGAGTCTTTTGAGAGAGATAAATGCAAATGTATATTGAAGAAATTAGTGGAAAATGAAATCAGGAAAGATAAAACTGATGCTAAGAATTTCGCCATCCTTGGATTTATTCATCAGCTCAATGGAAAAAAGCAACAAGCATGGGAAGCCTATGAAGAAGCCTTGAACATTGATCCTGGAAATGAAGAATATTTCAATGCAATTTTGAAGTTGAAGCTTTCTTTGTAAAACAACATATACAGAAATGGGCATTTATTCCATGAATACTGGTTTTAAAAATGTATGAACAGATGCTCCCAGTCTGCTTATTCCAGTGGTTCCCAATCTTCTCTATACCCCACACCCCTAGAACGCTTCTGATATATTCTCGCACCCCTTACAAAATTTCAAAACGAATTATGCATATACACTATAATTTTGAAACTTCTAAACCCAAGTTTTCGCACCCCCTGGAATATCGTCTCGCACCCCCAGGGAACCCCTGACTTATTCCATTTGAATATTTCATTTTACAGAATACAGAATAACAGAGTTTGGAAGGGACCTTGGAGGTTTTCTAGTCCAACCCCCTGCAAAAGACCCTACCATTCTGGACAAATGGCTGCTCAATCTCTTCTTAAAAACCTCCAGTGTTGGAGCAACCACAACTTCTGAAAGCAAACCTTTCCATTAATTATTCTCACTGTCAGGAAATTTCTCTTTAATTCTATGTAGGATCTCTCTTTGATAAGTTTCCATCTGTTACTTCTTGTCTTGCCCTCAGGTGCTTTGGGGAATAGGTTATTTTCCTCTTCTTTGTAACAGCCTCTCAAATATTGGAGGGCTCCTGTCATATCACCCCGCGTCCTTTTCTCCGTTAGTCTAGACCAGGGGTAGGCAACCTTGGCTCTTTTATGACTCGTGGACTTCAACTCCCAGAATTCCTGAGCCAGCCATGCTGGTTCAGGAATTCTGGGAGTTGAAGTCCACGAGTCATAAAAGAGCCAAGGTTGCCTACCCCTGGTCTAGACACACCCGGTTCCTGCAAACGTTCATCATATGTTTCAGCCTCCAGCCCCAAACATCTTTATTTTTCTTCTCTGCACTCTTTCCAGAATAACTACTTGATTGATAGATGATGAAGGGGAAGAGAAAGAAAGAAAAGAAAAAAGAAAGAAAGAAAAGAAAAGAAAAAGAAAGGAGGGAAGGAAGGAGTTATGATTCTATATTCTTTATATTTTGATTGTTTATACTTTATTCTTTTATTGTATTTTACAATCAAATAAATAATGTGTGTTTTAATGTCAAACACTTGAATGTTGACATGTTTCAAACAATGTTTCATCCAGCATCTTCTCAGTTGGCTTCATGTTCGGTGGTCTGCTTTTACCAGAACTCTCTCCATGTACTTTTCGAAGTTTCCATATTGTTCAGTTCCTTATTTGTTTAACAGCAGGATCATTGAGGAAACATGGAAACAAGAAATATTCACTAGGGATTATAATGGATACAATAATGATGTAAAGTGAATAATGTCAGCTAAAAACATGGACAGATCTAATTTTCTACCATTTGGGGAGCTGGGAATGAAATGTTTTTCTTTTCAATTATGTAAGATATATTTGAGAAGATATACTGGAATTCTCCCTCTTTTTTTACCACTACACTGGAAGTTTTGAGGGGATTCTGAGGGTCACGAGTATCTGATCCAGGAACTTTTCCTGCACTTGTCCTATTGCGTACATACATCTGTTCTGAGAAAATATGTTTGAAACTATAACTTTAAATATTTTAAATACACATATATTATACATATAAAATTTATCATGCTTATGAAAATACATATTTCATTGTATGAACCTACAAATGAGCAAATAACATTCCAAAACATGTCATTCTGCTCAACTATCAATCAAAAGCTTGATTTTCCATAGACTCAACACTAGGGGACAGAATATTCCTAGCTCTGCTGCATCCTGGAAAATATAAAAAAGAAAAAAATACTGTTACTGTTCTGTGAGCAATATTTCAAGGAGGTTGTTGGATGTGAAATACGAACAGGTTTTTTTCCTTGTCTTTATATTAGTTCTTTTCATTCATTCATTCTTTTGTTGCCAAAGTCAATTTCTGTTTTCTGGAGTAATAAACTTCAAAATAACTGTTTGGAACAATAGGGAATCAAGGCTGGAAGGGACCTTGAAGGTCTTCTAATTCCAGAGGTCCCCAACCCCCGGGGCCGCAGCCCAGTACTGGGCCTTGAGCTGTTCTGAACTGGGCCACATAAGTGGGCGAGTACATGTACATCCACATTTGCATGAGCAGCAGATGAGCATGTGAAAACACCATTTATCTGAACGGTAGGTGCACGTGCCCGCCGCTCGCACAGAACCATCCCCTCTCCGCCCCCCCATCAGTCCACAAAGCCAGAAAGGTTGGGGAACCCTAGTCCAACTGCCCACCTTACATAGGAGTCCTTATTTCTGATCAGTCTGTCTGCAGCACCCCTTTTGGAATTCTAAAAGCAGTAAAGTCTTTTTTTGCAGCTTAAAAAGCAACTCCAAAACTGCTTCTGTTTCCACTGGTGTCCACTTTGCTTCACTTCTCCCACCTCTCCCCCAGTATTTGAAAGTCACAGGAGTCTGCAAGAAGATCAGTTTTGCCCCTTTGATTATTTATTCATGTATTTAAGATTTACACAGGAATAAATGATAAATATGAAATACTATAGAATAAAAGTGGAAAAAAGTGAAGATAAAAAGGTGTGAAAAATAGTGCAAGTGAAAGAAAAATATATATCGAGAAGCGATTTATGATCTTTGCAGCAGTAAAACAAACATATTTCTCCTATAAAGTTACTTCATACTTCCCTTCTTCCCATATTTAGTCCTTTTTAATCAGCAAATCCATATTTCTGCATAGTCTACTGCATTAACCAGAAATAAAACAAAACCTCTCTTCACCAATTCTCAGGAGAATAGCAAGCTCCTTGTGCACGGCGCATGGTAAGGGATGCTGGGATTTGTAGTTCTAACAAGTCTATTTTCCCATCAAATCTATGAAAATGGTCAGCAGAAGCTGTGGAGGAGGTGAGGTGAAAACCAGCAAGATGGTGGATAGCCATTGTGACGGAATCTCTATTTGAAAGGATATGCTACAATCCCATCTCTGCTTAGGACAAGCAGATCTTCGAAAAAACGGGTCTACATCACAACGCTACGTTCACCATTCTGCCACTATATGTGGATACCTTGAGAATGGTTGTGGGGGTTTTTCACATACATGTATCACCACAGAGCGTCTTTTACTGAGCAATTTCTGAAAATTATAAACTTATATAAATCAGGCAAGGGAATAAAACAGCTGTTGGACCATGTTGTTTTTTAAATGGTGGAAGGACCCCCCCCCCTTTAAGATAAACTTTGTTATGTATTAAGAACTAATGTTATGAATGTGATCTGTTATTTTGAATATATATTAGTAAGAAGAATGATATGTATTGACCAACTGATACTGTTTATGATTATCGTTTATCATATTCACTACAGCTATTTACTATTATATTAATTAGTATTAACTGAACATATGTACCTAGACAATAGTCTGTTTGCTAAAGCTTGAAAATGTTACTGGGGGGCAACCCCAATGTTGTTCCCAATCCTGTCCCAATCCCGATCCTAACCCCACCCCGAACCTTAATCCCTATCCTGGTCCTATCCCTTCCCCAATCTTATAAAACTCAATAAAAACCTTTATATGTATATAAAAAAGAACTAATGTTAATGTGTTGTAAAACTAACGTACCTCCAACTGCTTTGGAGGGAAACTTCAAGAATTCAAGTTTGGGCGGGAGCGAACTAACGTTGCGATTGGCTGATGCCCTAGAGGTGGAAAGTATAAATTGCAGGCATTTGCCGGTTTTTACAGTTCTGTTCTGACTTAATAAACACCGTTGTACCACGCCGGTCTGGTCATTGCCCACGAAACCTACTACACAATAGTGGCGACAAAGGTGGGATGCTGCTGGAAGAAAGCTAATGCGAGCTAAGAGACTGAAGTCACTGGGTGTCAGACCAGGCACAGAGCCCTGGTGGGACCACGTCCCCGCCCTGCCTGCCAGTAAGACACACTGGAGGTACAGACATCCTGAGGGATCTGTCCCCAGGATCAAAAGGCAACACAGCTCCTACCGCAGCAGTAAAGGCAGTGACCAGGACCTCACAGAACTTCTAGAATGGCCAATGAGGCTCAATGAGTTTGACATCACCCATCCGGAGCAGTGGAGCTCTTATGTCTCCTGAGTGGACAACTACCTACGGGCAAACCAGATCACAGACGATAGCCTGAAGGCGGCGACCCTACTCTGTGTATGCGGGCAAGCAATGTTCAACATCGCAGAAAACCTGGTAGCACCGGCAAGTGTTGAGTCAGTGACATATGCAGACCTCAAGAGAAAGTTGAAAGAACATTTTGAGCCGAAACTCTCCATAATCGCTTGGCGCCATACTTTCGAGCAACGAGAGCAGAGGTCTGGAGAGTCGGCAGCTGAGTTCGTGGCCGCACTTCGACAAGTTTCACGCCACTGCGAGTTTCCATATTTGGAAGACCGCCTCAGAGACAGACTCATTTGCAGTTTGCTGAATAGAGAGCTACAGCAGTGCCTATTCGCCATGGAAAAACTGACTTTCCAAGATGCTTTGAAGGAAGTCATGGTGGATGAGGCTGCCGAAGGAACAATGAAGGCTCTCCGCCCACCAAAAACACACACCAGCCCCACAGCGATCCACCAAGAGACCGCAGATGGACCGGGGGAAGACCGATGAAGATGATGAGATCGATCGGTTGCAGAGAGAGCCACCCAGATGGCAATGCTCAACAGAGCAAACAACGTCTCCACAGAACTGCGCTAGCTGCGGGGGACAGCATAAAAGGGCAGAGTGCAGATTTTGCACAACTGTTTGCCGTGCCTGTGGGAAGCAAGGGCACATTGCCAGAGTCTGTGAAGGTCACCAACAAGAAGCGCAAACTGCGGCTCCATAGCAGAAAGGTAAATGGGCCCCAGGGCAGAACAAGGTTGGATACTGCTCAGGGAGATGAAGTATCCAACGAACGGGAGCCCAACGCCCCCTCAAGGAGAAGTTAAAACTCCAAATTAGACTTCAAGGGGTCCCATGCTCCATGGAGCTAGACACTGGGTCAGCTCTATCAATCATCTCATACAAAAGGCAGAACAAGGTTGGATACTGCTCAGGGAGATGAAGTATCCAACGAACGGGAGCCCAACGCCCCCTCAAGGAGAAGTTAAAACTCCAAATTAGACTTCAAGGGGTCCCATGCTCCATGGAGCTAGACACTGGGTCAGCTCTATCAATCATCTCATACAAAACTTTTGATTACATTTGCAAACGAGGAAAAGGGCAAGTTCCGCTCAAGCCATCAAGCCTCATACTAACAGACTTCCAGAATTGCCATGTTTCCATAAGGGGGGAAGCCACCGTTAGAGTTAAGTTCAAGGAGTTTGAGGGTCCTCTCAGCATTGTGGTCATAAATGGACAGTGCACCAGCCTCATTGGACTGGACTGGTTCAAAGCCCTGGGCATCCATGTGACAGGTATCCATCACACACAAACAGCTGACCTGGTAGCAGTATGCCAACAATATGCTGATGTTTTCAGTACAGAGTTGGGACAATACAGAGGGGTGCCCATTTCGTTCAATCTTGATCCAGCAATCACCCCAATCCGAGTGAAACCGCGCAGAGTGCCCTTTGCACTAAAGCCAAAGATTGACGCGGAACTTGACAAACTGATGCAGCAAGGAGTGCTCCAACCTGTGGACAGTAGCCTGTAGGAGACTCCCATAGTGACCCCAGTGAAGCCAAACAGGGACGTTCGCATCTGTGCAGACTACAAGTGCACAATAAACAAGGCACTACAGCAACATGCTTACCCAGTTCCGGTGGTAAGCCACATACTCGCCTCGCTTCAAGGAGGCCCAATTTTTGCAAAATTAGATCTCACCCAGGCATACCAGCAGCTGTCAATTGATGCCACCGCTGAGGCACAAACCATCGTCACACACAGAGGGGCATTCCGAATGCGCCGCCTGCAGTTTGGGGTAACCGTAGCCCCCAGGTTGTTCCAAAGCATCATGGAACGGACACTTAAAAACATACCTGGTGTCTGCCCATACTTTGACAACGTCCTGATCGTAGGGGAATCAGTGGCAGTCCTGGCAGAATGTCTCCGGGCAGTAATTCAACGTTTCCATGAGGCAGGCTTAAAACTGAAAAAAGACAAGTGTCAAATTGGTGTGGAATCCACAGAGTTCCTGGGGTTCCGAATAGATGCTGCTGGAATCCACCCATCAGAGGCCAAGCTAAAGGCAATTCAACAAGCCCCCAGATCCAAATCCAAGGGGGAACTGCAAGCATTCCTAGGCTTGCTGAACTTCTACCACTCGTTCTTACCACACAAGGCTGCCCTGGCAGAACCACTTCACTGTCTATTGGACAATAAAGTGCCCTAGGTTTGGTCATGCATCCATGATAGGGCATTCAAAACAGTCAAGTCGCTGCTATCCTCAAACTCCGTGTTGGCTCATTTTAATGAAAAACTGCCAGTAACGCTAGCCTGCGATGCTTCGCCATATGGCATTGGGGCAGTGCTAAGCCATCAAATGCCAGACGGTCGCGAGGCCCCCATTGCATATTACTCAAGAACTTTATCATCTGCTGAGAGGAACTATGCACAAATTGATAAAGAAGCCCTCGCCATTGTTGCAGGTATTAAGAAGTTTCACGACTTCTTATATGGGTGACCCTTCACCATCTTCACAGACCACAAGCCACTGCTTGGCCTTTTTATGGCTGACAAGCAGACTCCGCAGATCCTGTCACCGCGGATGCTGTGATGGTCAATTTTCATGGCTGCCTACTCGTACAGGTTAGTCCACAAGCCAGGGAAAGAAATGGGCCACGCCGACGCGCTCAGCCGACTGCCTCTGCCACAGACGGATCTGGACCCAGCCCTGGCAGCACGTATCCTGGCAATCCAGGACCTACCAGAAACACCCTACACACAGGGGACATGGCCGCTGAAACCACCACGGACAGAACGCTCAGCCGCGTTCTCAACTGGGTGTTGAGGGGATGGCCAGAAACCCGGCAAGGCCCCGAGTTCCAGCACTATATGTGCCGGAAAGATGAACTGTCAGCCCACAAGGGTTGTGTGCTGTGGGGCAGCAGGATCATCGTTCCACCCAGTCTTCAAGCCAGGGTGCTGGATTCCCTACATGAGGGGCACCCTGGAATCATGAGGATGAAGGCTCTAGCCAGGAGCTATTTGTGGTGGCCAGGCCTGGACAAAGATATTGAAAACCAAGTAAGGAGCTGTCAGGTCTACCAAGAGACCCGACCAGAGATGCCCCAAGCACCCGTGCACTACTGGGAGACCACGCATGCTCCATGGTTTCACGTGCATATTGCCTTTGCGGGCCCATTCCAGGGACAGGTATTCCTCATTGTCGTGGATAGCAATTCCAAGTGGTTGGAAATGGTACCTGTCCCATCGATGACCACCGCCAGGGTCATCCAGGAGCTGCGCCGGCTTTTCGCCACACACAATCTGCCAGATGTCATCGTGTCTGACAACGGGGCACAATTCATGGCGGCCGAATTCCAATCCTTCCTAAACGCCAACATGATACAGCACGCAACTTCTGCTCCCTTCCACCCCGCTTCCAACGGTTAGGCCGAGTGAATGGTGAGGTCAACCAAGGAATCGCTCAAGCGGATGACAACGGGAGATTGGAATCACCGCCTGGCAAATTTTCTCCTATGCCAGCACACGACTCCTAGCACAGCAATGGGTCGCAGCCCTACAGAACTAAAGTGGGGCCGCCGGCTCACAACAAAGCTCAACCGACTCCACCCAGACAGGAGAGCAGCAGCAGAAACAGCTCAACCAAAGCCTCCCAGGAACCTACAGCTGGGTGAACTGGTATGGACCAGAAACTATGGGCAGGGGGCACCCTGGGTTGCCGCTAAAGTGACTAAAGTAACGGGGCCATTGTCTTACGAGGTGGCTCTGGAAAACGGTCACGTGATCAGACGCCACATTGACCAGTTACGGCGTTGGCAGGCTGGGCCAATCCCAGGAGAGGAGTTCGAGAGGAATTTGGATACACCGGGTGACTATGTTTTTCCGAATTTGCCCGCACCTGCCAGGGCCACCTCCGCAGAAACAGAGGCACCACAGGTCGTGGAACCACCTCTCCCATCAGGTGACCTAAACGGCCATCACGTCACGGGTCAACCAATCAAACAGGACTCCCAAATGACATTACGGCGGTCTGCCCGAATCTGCAGACCCCCGGTCTACCTTAAGGACTATGTGCCTTAATCAAGCAAAGGATAACAACTATCCTAGGGGGGAGGGGTGTTATGTATTAAGAACTAATGTTAATGTGTTGTAAAACTAACGTACCTCCAACTGTTTTGGAGGGAAACTTCAAGAATTCAAGTTTGGGTGGGAGCAAGTTAATGTTGCGATTGGCTGACGCCCTAGAGGCGGAAAGTATAAATTGCAGGCATTTCCCAGTTTTTGACAGTTCTGTTCTGACTTAATAAACACGGTTGTACCACGCCAGTCTGGTCATTGCCCACGAAACCTACTACACAATAAACGTCTCCCTCTGAAGTTGAAGGTTTATTCCCTCCTGAGCTTCAGGGAGAGTTGGCCTCTTATGAATGCAAAGAAATCTTGACATGGTGGAATGAAGAAGTGGAATGGTTTGATTCTGCAGGGAGATGATTAGTCATTCATTTAAGGTCTTTACAAGGCTGCTCAACTTGCAAAAATAAGGGGACTGCAATAAAAGAATATAATCAATCGCATAAATGGAAACAAAAGTCCCAGCAAGACAACATAATTTTTGGGGGGCCCCAATCATATGTCACACCTTGCAGGACCTGCTCATCAATACTCTGACCCCAACACCCAAGGGAACATCCATCTTCAGTGTCTTCCTAAAGAGTAACAGAGTCTGGGCCGGTCGAATGGATATGTCACTAGCCTTTGAATATGAATGGATATGACATTTAATAACATAGGATATAGTTTTGTGGCAAGGGTAACAGTAAGGAAACTCATATTTTCAAGACTGCTAGCTGGGTTTATACACTTTGCTAGGTTTTAGAAAGAAAGACATCCTAGCCACTATTATTTGTACACTATGGTTTATACCACATTGCATAAACACAATAAACTATGATTTGCAAAGTTATGTGAATTAGTCCAAATGTGTGAACTAGTCTTTTGTGTTACCTATAGATTGGCTTGGGTTTAGAATTGGCAGCTACACTGCATCTTTTCAGTTTTGTAGGTTTTCTATGGTATTCATTTTGATGCTGTTGTGCTGCACACAATTGGCCAAAATTAGACCCACTTCCTCAGTGGGCAGAAACACTCAGGCCAAGCAAGAAAGTTGTGCAAACATAGTTTACTTGGTACTGGACAACTGAATCAAAGAGATGAAGAGTTGTTGGCTAGTAAACCACAGGAAAGGATGACACACATGCTAAATGTCTCCCATTGTTTACATAGAAATGCTTGCCTACATCAGATTTTGCTAAGTCTGCTGCATAGTGGAAGTTTTTTTCCCTCTCAGAAAGAGGAATTTTCAGCTGGAAATGTTTTGTCTTTTGCAACAGATTAAAATGTAGGAAATAGAGGTGGTGGTGATGTAAAATATGAAGTGATCTCCATAGTGTGAGGCAAATGAGCTCATTCTTAGAAATAATTTGTATTCACCAAGAAAAAAAAACAGAACAGAAAGACACAGATATGGTTTATATGTCATGGCACAGTAAGCCCTCTAATGTCATATTTGGTTTAGATGGCCTCCATTTATCTGCAAAACCATTGATATGTCTCAGCATTTTGTCAAAGGATTCTTCTGGAGATTCTTGTTAACAGAATAAACAGAATAATAGAGTTGGAAGGTCATCTAGTCCAACCTCCTGCTCAAGCAGGAGACCCTATACCATTTTTGATAAGTGGCTGTCCAGTCTCTTCTTGAAAGCCTCCAGTAAAGGGATACTCACAGCTTCTGAAGGCAAGCTGTTCCATTAGTTGATTTTTCTGTCAGAAAATATCTCCTTATTTCTAGGTTGAATCTCTCCTTGAGCCATTTCCATCCATTGTTTCTTGTCTGGCCTTAAGGTGCCTTGAAAAATAGGTAGACCCTCTCCTCTCTGGGACAGCCCCTCAAATATTGAAATACTACCATGTCACTCCTGGTCCTTCTCTTCACTAAACTAGCCATGCCCAATTCCTGCAACCATTCTTCATATGTTTTAGCCTCCAGGCCCCTAATCATCTTTATTACTCTCCTCTGCACTCTTTCCAAAGTTTCTACATATTTTTTATAATGTGTAGATCAAAACTGGATGCAGATTCAGGTGTGGCCTTATTAAGGCTTTATAGAGGGGTATTAATACCTCATGTGATCTTGATTCTCTCCCTCTGTTAATGCAACTTAGGATTGCTTTGGCTATTTTGGCTGCTGCCACTCACTGCTGGCTCATATTTAATTGATCATCCACTAGGACTCCAAGATTCCTCTCACAGTTACTGCTATTAAGCCAGGTTTCACCTAATCTATATCTGTACTTTTGGTTTTTCTTGCCAAAGTGTAACACTGTACTTGTAAGGACCCACCTCAACTAACCACCCAAGAAAGCAGAACTCTTGAAACAGGCATTGTCTCAAAAAGAAACTTTTATTAGGGGTTAGGGACAGTAGGGAAGTCAAGGCGAGATCTGGGGAAAATCCCGCTCAAATGGTATAGTTAAACTAGCAATATTCCTCCTCCCACCAAAGTCATAATGTCCATTTGAAATCCAGCCAATCTACAGGTGGCATGATGTGCGGTTAACTGGCACAGTTGGCGCGCATCTCAAGGTCTTCTCCAGTTTCGTTTCTCTATAACCGTCTCCCTGATAAGGGAGACACATTCCTTTCTCAAGTGCAGGCATGTCAAACTCGCGACATCACGTGACGTCTTGCGACGTATTGTGACTTTTTCCCTAATACCAGCAATGGGGTGGGCACGGTTTTGGCGTGACGCATGCGGCCTGCGGGCCGGCAGTTTGACATGCCTGCTCAAGTGGATAGAGGCGGGAGAGGAAAAGTAGAAAGCAAAAATTATCCCAAGTGAAAGCAAATTTCCCCTCCCCCCTCAGAATGGCAGGCCCCAAAACTAGAGTACATATGCAGGGGAAACAATAAGGATTTGGGGATCTGACAGTATTTTTCTCTATGCTGAATTTCATTTTGTTGATTAGGGCCCAGTGTAACATGTCTTCTATTTTGTGGCAAAGAACAAGCTTTCACATGGATTAGATATACATTGGAAATTGGCTATGAAAGACTGAGGAGGTCAGAGGTTTATTATTCAATGCATCTAAAATCCATTCTTTACTCATGGAAATTTTAAACTGAACCTCCCTCCTTTTTCTAAAACGCTATCCAACATCAAACGTTTTCAGTTGATTTTCACCATTCTAATTAGTTTGATGGAAACCAGAGAATGTTCGTTATTGATGCTGGATGCATTCACACATATCCTTCCCAACAGGAGTCTATAACTGGAACAATAGCTTGTTGTTGTTTTTTACTGCCCACAGGAAAATAGCACATTTCTATGTTTTTAAATGTAATAAAGTTTCCAGGTATGGCTGCATTAGCTGCAGTGGAAAATCCTGGTAGAGATAGGAGTTGCAACCACACCTTTAATCAGTTGTCTTCAGGATTTCCTAATGGTGTCATGTTAATCTCTGATTACTTTTAGCATGTGAAACAGAAGGATGTCACAAGATGTTCCTGGGTTATTAAGAAGACATTAAGAAATCATTTTAAAGGATAAAGCAATAAAGTAGTATATTAAGGTTTATTTAGAAACCACACTGTGGGGTTGTCAAAACTGTCTAGCCTAGCTTATTCCTATGCTACTCCAATGGGTGTTGGCTCCAATTGGTTTCCACCAAATCCTTTGGTGCAGTGTTTCTCAACCTTGGCAACTTTAGTATATGTGCTGCCGAAGCAAGCACAACCGTGACAACTTGAAGACATATCAATTTCAGCTCCCAGAATTCCCCAGCCACCCAGTCTTAAGTTGCCACCGTTGGAAACATTGCTTTGGAGCAGGGGGTCTTCAAACTTGGCCCTTTTATGACTTGTGGACTTCAACTCCCAGAATTCCTCAGCCAGCATGCCTGGCTGAGGAATTCTGGGAGTTGAAATTCACAAGTCATAAAAGGGCCAAGTTTGAAGACCCCTGCTTTGGAGTATCAGATACTTCAGAGGTCACTGTGAACCTTTTTAAACAGGTTTCTACACATAGGAGTTCTTGCTTGTTAATGAATCGTATAGTTACACTGCTGTAGTGAAGTTTGTTTCCTAAAGCAGCCTTTGTGACTTCAAATGTTTGCACATTTGGCAGATGTAGTTGTATTTACAAAAATATAAAAACAGCTAGGAATCTTATGGCTCATTAAGTTTATTACTGCATGGGAGTGTTTGCCATTCTTTCTCAGCTGTATGCCAAATACTTGGTGGATTTGATGGAAATCTATTCAACATCTCTAGCTCAACTATTGAATATACTATCTGATCTGCAACAGAATTTGGAAATTGCTGTATCAGGAACTCCACCATTTGTGTTGCTAAGGCTTGGTAGGAACTTAAATTCAACTTTGAACATATTTAAAAAAAAAATCAAAAGAAATTGGCAGAAGACTTGTCCTCCCTCTCCTCTTCCTCCCATTGAGGATATTTTGCCAGCAGCTGATCCAAACTCATAAACATGTTTTAGAAATATAAGAGAGAGGAGGGAAAGAGGGATTGACTGACTATTGGATACTTATGCCCTCAAATGTATCTGATACTCCAAAGCAATGTTTATGTATATATATATATATGTGTAGACAATTTGTAGGGCATTTTATTCAGGATCATCTCACTAGTAGCAGCCCCACTGAAGATATACAGCTGCATGGACACACTTCTTGGTTCTGAATTATGTATCTTTGATGTTGTAGTCATTTTCAATTTTCACTGTTGCTTGATAAAACAAAGTATTTTGCTCTCTGATCTTTGCTTTAGAAACCAAACTGTTTGTTGAATTCATTTGCAAACATAGTTTAAACGATTTGTACATAAACTGATTGTGTCCCTTCATCAGTTTCAGCACAAGGTGAAGTAACCCACCTTTTCATCCAAATCAACCTACCAAAGTTCAGAAAGCACATTCCAAATTGTTGATTAGACTTAATTACTGGTTCTCTTGTTGATAATTCCAAGTAAGCCAAATTATTTATCTGTGATGGGTCTCAACCAACATGGAGTCCTAGTTCTAGCTCCTTTATACATACATTACATTTCAGAAATTGCAACACAAGGATTCACACCATATTGTAGTTTGCTCCTTCAAATCTTTTAATGCAGATTTCCCAAGAGAAGATATGAAAAATGTTTTTGCAAGGTCTTTATTTCAGAGAAGGTTTAGAGGGCATCTCTGACCATGGTGGTGATGCAGTGACTATTTTGGAAAGAATAGGGCATTAATTTAGGAGCCTCTTTTGCTTCTTATGGGTTTGTGTTGCAAAATTGACAAAACAAAATTTTAGTAGTATGCAAACAAAATGAATTTCCAAAGTTTGATAGTACTGGGAACTGCAGGCTGCACACAACCAAACAGATAGTATATTTTCCGTCTCTGCTATAGCAACTTGCAAAGTCTTAATGGACAATAAAGGGGTTTTTAGATTATCCTTTTTTTTTCCAAGCTGAAAGTGACAACTTGATGCTTTTCAATAGAAAAGTATCAATTAGAAACTTCAAATGTTGAAGATGACCCATTAAATGCCTGGACTGAACCAAATATTTTTTTACTGTGTCCAAAATATTGTATTCTGTATTTTCCTAATTCAGTGGTCCTTGGGATGTGCCATTCTATTATAGATGTACTTTGGCCCACCTTGCCTTTCTTCCAGATCAACCTAATGAGAAAAACAAGTTTCATGAATGAAAGTGATTGTTTGAAGATAATGCAAGCTTGACTCAGTTAAATGCAGATAAATCTCAGATTTCAATATGATGTCAACTCAGGTTTTAGTCATATAGTCTCATTTCTCAATTTCTGGGGGGGAAAATTGCTGCATTTATATCCACACTGCAGTGCCACTTATTTAACAAAATAAACTCAATAAAAAACCTAGCAAAATGTCTCTCAAAATTCAATGCCTTGAAGACACAATTCATTCTGTGGACTAGAAAACACTTCCACTTTCATTAGTGGAATACTGAACTGAATACAGACAATTTCTAGAAATTCTTCCCTTTCCAAATTTAGATCTCCATAGAATGAAAGAAGAAGATGCTACCAAATTCTGTGGGACAGAAAAGGAGCTTTCTCATAAAATTCTATAGTGAGATGAACTTGTCTATGGTTTTGCCAAGTACTAATCCAACACCTTCTGTACTAGAACACAGTGATATGGTGATGATGAAAGTCAAGAACAAAGTCAGAGAAACCACATTTTAATGTAGCATTACAGGTAAAGACATACTGGATTATATTAGGAGAAGGACAGGCAAAGACAAGGGGTGGAGTCAAGAGTGGAATCAGCCTAGATCAGGGGTCTTCAAACTTGGCCCTTTTATGACTTGTGCCTGGCTGAGGAATTCTGGGAGTTGAAGTCCACAGGTCATAAAAGGGCCACGTTTGAAGACCCCTGGCCTAGAGTTTCCACAAATGGTCTAAGTCCAAATCCTCTTGAATTCCATTAACTCTTACCTACCGCCAGTTTAGTGCTGACCATTAGTTGACTAAATTCTTGTGTATAGGCATGAACAATAAATGATCTTAACTGGAACTTAATATGTAGTCTTCTACACATTCATGCCTTACATAGGCTATAAGCCTATGATTATAGGAATTCATTCATTGTGGGGAAAGGAGGAACACTACCTGCCTTGTACTTTCATTTATTTTTAATTCTTTTTTTTACCTGCCTTGTACTTTCAAAGCCAATCTTTTCAGGGAAAAAGTGTTAAAAAAAAAACTTTGGAAAAACAACAACCTTGGAAATTATCTTTCATTTATGGCCAAAGCCTTTAACGACCTAATATGCATAAATGAATGATTACATCATATATCAATAACTAAATGGTTGGATTATTATATTTACACAACTCAACCTCTCACCTTCAAAGCTCACAGATGAACTGAAATAGCCTCCTTATTACAGTACATTATATTTTTATCAATGTAAGGTTTATCTGTGTACATTTTGTTTCTCCTCTCCACTACAATTAACACTAGAGCACGTCCATAGAGCCTGTGAATAGATGCATGCCATGTCTTTTGCCAGATCCTATGCTTGTACTGATTCAACTTGTGCTTAGAAAAGTGTTGAAATCATTCCTCCCAAGCTTTATCCTCTCATAATTGTCTACTTTCAAGTATTATTTCACCAGAAAAAAGAACCTCCTAGAGGTGCCACACAATAAAATTAACCTTTACACCTCTTTCCATGCAGGTCCTGGTCCTGATTTTGACCTCCCTGTACCGTTTCGATATTTAAAAAAGATCTAAGTGACATCAGATGATCCTGTGCATCTGTTTTTTGGAAAATGTAGCACAATTTGAATATCTGCTGAAATATATAAAGTCTTGTTAGGATTGCTTACCGAGTGTCCCATGAGGCATCATCATGCAGCACTTGCCAGCCTTTAGAAATGTTATCATATTTCTCCACCATAAGGAAAGTAAAATTGGACTGGAAGAAATAATCAGTGATAAGAGACATGAAATATCCAAATATAAAATAGTTCCTCAGCAACTATCAATTATGGACATATATTGAATAAGATCAGAGGGCCTCCTTAGATTATCTAATGGTTTATTATTTAAATTGTATCTTTTGTGTTCATTTGTTTCCTCTTCCCCATCCATATTTGCAATTATGATGAGAAAGAGGGAGGGAGGGAGAAATAAGTAGAAATTGCATCTCAGAATTATTTGGTCAAATGCAGGAAATCTAAGGACTCGCTCAATTTTTCTGAGTAATCTTTCCATTTGTTTCATATCTCACCATATACTCTGCAGAACTCCTTGGATTTGCTCCTACAAAATGCACTTCAGCAATCTGCCCCTGGGTGAAAGAGATGGAATGAGTTTTGAGAAAACGAACTGTAAATCACATACATGGTACAAATTAATCAATTCTGCTATGGCACAAGTGTCCGGAAATTCAGAGTTTTTCCTGTGCTCAAAATGAGCAGTTTTTCTGGTGGCCATTCAACTCTTAAAATACAAATGGGTAAGGAGATGTGTATATATCTGGGCAGGTACATATCCTATTAGGCGTTTCTTTAAAGAGTGGAAATAGTGCTTGAAACCTTCTAGTATGACTGCAGGCATTTAGAACAGCATTCAAAGCTTCAACATGGAAAATAATCCCTCTTTCCTGAAATGTCAATGAAAGGATACAAATGGAGCACAAAGTGAAGTTGTCCGTGTATTGACTCAGTGGCTAGAGGCTGTCCAGGAGTACCCCTGGAGCAGCAGCTGTGAGTTCAGGAGGAACCCCAAATTATTCACTAGTCTTGAATGGAGAAATGCAACACTCCATCATTAGAATTGAGTGTTTCTCCCACCAAGCTAAATAGCCTTCCAGAGTCTAGGTCAATACACTGATAGCTTCACCTATGCAGTCTGGGCTTGAGATGTACAATTAGGGATCACTAGCAGATGGTCCTTGAGTGAGGGACAGGTATCTACCCCACAAAAGGAGGAAGGTACAAGACTTTTACTGGAAGAATCCTCCCTACTTCTATAATTATAAAATACTCTCAAATATTGCTGTCCAGGTAAGGTGAGGAAGTTATGTCCTCACAGTTCCAGATGCATTTGGATGAAGCTGATTTAATGAACCCATTTCAATTAGACTTTCATCTAGAATATGGTACTGAGTCTGTATTGGTCACCTCTGTGAATGACCTATACTGGAAATTACACCAAATGTAGGAGTTCAATCCTACCAATTGTCCTGAATATTGCGAGATAGATGGCAAATAAATTTGATAAATAAATCAGTAGCATTTGGTACCATCAGCTATGGTATCTTTTTGGTCCATCTGATGTGGTTGAAAGATGCTGGTTTCCATTGTGTTTGATCCTTCTTCTTGGGATATGTTTAGAAAGTGTTCCCCCCCCCCCCAAGCTTTTAATTGGCAATTTTATCAGTTTGTATAGTTGACCATCTTAACAAAGGACTCTGGGTGGCAAACAATATAAAATGCAAAACTATAGTAAAGAAACTAAAATACAAAGCAGTCGAGGAAGATATCAGAATCAACAATTACTAATACAGGCAGGAGATCGCCCCCTCTGGAGCCCCTGGTCCAGAACCTGGCCTCTAAGGCCTTACAAAAGACCAGAAGAATTGGCACCTTCTTTTTGGGTGGGTGCTAGAGCAGAAAATGCATGATCCTTATTTTCATTTTACTGTCATGTTTATATTTTGCACTTTATTTTGTCGTTGTGCCTCGAATATTTTTTATCAAAAAAAATGGGTATAAATTTCATAATAAATTAAACAGACTAGGTTGAGAGAGAGAGATCTGATCTAAAGGCACTCTGTGAGCTTCCATACTTGAGGTTTCCTAATCCTGATCCTAATCTAATGTCCTCATTGCTGCACCATTGGGAATTCTTAGAACATTGGGATACTGTTATGTAGTGAGCTTAGTATATTGCCAATCAAAATGATACGATTAAACAAGGTTTAAAAATACAGCCAAATAAAATGATTGGGAGTGGGGAGGAAGAAGTACACATACCGTTTTGTATGTTGGTTGAACATCTTGTAGAACATCACCATAAGTCTGACCAAGTGGCTTTGCATCAATAATAGGTGGCAAAAAATTCAGGTTTGTTATGTTTAAGATGGGTGGCTCTGGAATATTTGGTAAATCTTGAGTGGTATTCTGAAACAAATGTAATTCAGTTTGGAATTAAAGGTGCTTTAATCTTAACCAGGAAATAAAGCAAAGGAAAAAAGGAGAGGGATTATATAATAAAAAATATTCTGCTGCATGGAGTTGAGAGATCCTGCTCAGCATTTCTGTATCCTTTTCCAAATCTTCAGTTCTATTTTTCTTTTCTTTTCTCCTCGTTTTCATTTATAGGCTCCTTGAAATGGGTCTACAGCAGTCAACTCACCACGGTCAACTCACCACAACCAATTCACCACAACCAGCTTACCGTGGCCAATTCACCACGGGACAACTCGCGGTGGGACAAGAGTTACACTAATAATATACTAGGAATAATGGAATATAATCATTAAAGGAAGGATGCCAAAGGAGGCAGTAGTGGGATTCAAATAGGTGAACAACCGGTTCTCTGCATAGATGCTGCTTCCGGAAGTCCATTCTGGGCCTGGGCAACAAAAAATTAGCTACCGGTTCTGCCGAAGTGGTGCGAACCGGCTGAATCCCACCAC
Source organism: Azemiops feae (assembly GCA_023970755.1). Taxonomy (NCBI): domain Eukaryota; kingdom Metazoa; phylum Chordata; class Lepidosauria; order Squamata; family Viperidae; genus Azemiops; species Azemiops feae. The sequence continues at coordinate 214,528 of JALGBA010000816.1, forward strand.
TGAAAGGGGGGACAAAATGAAATGTGAGTGACAAAAATTAAAATAATGTTTTAATTATTTGAAACAATTAAATTGAATTGTTGGCTGTGGCGAGTTGTCCCATATACAGGTCTAGTTTTAAACTTCCATAGCAAACTATAGAAGCAATAGCATTTACACTTTGCTGCTTGCTTACTCTGGGAATGTACTTGATAAAAAAAATAATTCTCTTGAACAATTTTTACATGGATGGTAGGTAGTAGTCAGCATAGATTAACAGCACATTTATGGGCAATGGGAGGTGCTGAGATGAAGAACAAAATAGCTTGTTTGGAATTTATATTGATGGAACATCTCCACATTAGAATGCAGCCCTTTTGAAACCTTCTATCATATGTACACCTCTTCAGATTGCACCCTATTTCCACTTATAACTAAGAATCAGAGATCTTAGTTCTTTAACACTGCATAGTTGCAATTTGTTATTACCGTAGCAAGTGCTCTGGCCAGACCTTGAAATAACTGTATATAAGCAGAAAGCGTGTGTGGTCCAAAAATGGTGGACCCTCCTTCATATCGTTGAACCTACAAAATGAAACATGAAGATCTATGAATTCATGACTGCTTCATAGTCCTAACAGAAAACTAAATTTTCTACAAACTGTAGCCATAAATCATTAATCATTATTTTTGTCTTAAGAATATTATCAGTTAATTACCTGATATTCTTCATAAGTAGTTACATAGTGGGTGTAAATGCTGCACAATCCTGAAATTATAATATCCATTCCTGCTTTTCCTTGAATTTCAAATTCCTATGAAACAGAAGAGAAAGAAAGAAAGAGAAAAAGAAAAGAAAAGAAATTCTAAATTCAAAGCATAGAGCATTTAATCACGTGTTCAAGTTTTATTGCCATGACTACCAATTTAGAAAAAAAGGAAAATACTGTATGATAAATGTCAAAGATGCAGCCCTAAAATAATTAGAACAGACTATTTTTATTACGATCATTGATCACAATAGCAAACAGAAACGTGTTAAAATTTAATAGGCTGTCTCAAAATAATTACAACAGGCTATTACATTAATGTCTGCAAAAAATCCCTCCTCCCCAAGGAAAGCTGCTGGCAAATAAAACAGTCATGTATTATAGAGCCTGGGAGAAAGAAATATTTTCCTTTCTGTTTAAATGAAAACTTGTAGATACTAAGCAAAGATACCAACATGTAAGGAACTAGTATTGAAAAGAATCAGGTATCCTAAGCTTTGCCCCATACTTAAACAGCAAAGAGGTCACATATTTGCCATGTTTAAATTACTCTAAAATCTCCTGTTACCCAAAGGGATCAAATATAAATATACTCAAGGCCCAATTATAAAACTGATTTACTGAACTGACCAAACAAGTCTTCTCAAGAAGACAGTTCTTTTTCTCTCCTCTAGTCCACCCTATGGATTTAGTCATATTGATCATATAATTATGCTATAGGTCTACTTGTAAACACTAGGGACTTAATGCACAAAAGCTTGCGAGGGCTTTTGAGCACTGATTAAAGAGCAGTGCAGTCGAGTGGGGTGAGACAATTCTAGGTTTGAAATATTTCGATGTGCAGCAAACAAAATTTGCTGAGAAGGCAGCCAAAAGCAAAAGGCTTAAGGGTATCAACACCATATATGTTCTCCTCTCCATTTGATTTTCTTGAGCATAACTTAATACATTCCTGAATTAGAAGAAATTCAAAATTCTAAGAAGATATTCTAGAGAGCCAATAAGATATAATATTTTAAGTTTCTAAAAAAAGAAGAGGAGAGCCCGGGTTCTAGGATTCTCTTAGGCATGGAAGCCAGTTAGATAACTTTAGGCAAGTTACTCCCTCTCAGCTGAATCAGCATCAAATTGTGAAAAAAGCCATGTGAATTAAAGAACAAAATTCATTGTATCATGCACTGATAGCTTTACTGCAATAACTTCGCCAAGCAGTGTAAAACAAGCAAATCCTGCAACCAGTTACTGTCTAACAAAAACATCTTGCAATTCAATCCCTTCATCATTCTTTAGATTCTAATCCCTAACAAGCAGAGCTCTGAAAATAAAAGCTCCTGAAGTAGGCTACAGTGCTGTAATTTCATACACAGGTCGTGGATTTGTGATGTTTGTGATTTGAGTGGGAGATTGCTTGCAATGCAATGTGAAGTAAGCACCTGAGTGGGAAAGGAAGCAGGAGAATTACCAGAAAGAACTAGGTAAAAGAGGAGATAAGAACTAAGAGTTTATTCCTAGTGTTTCCAAGAGTTTATTATTATTATAATGGCAAATAAATGTGGTCAATATTAATTTATTCCCAAAATAAACTTAAAAGAAATTATTTGCTTTCTTATCAAATGAACCATTTTTTTATCACAAAAAAGTATTGCCTCAGTTTAATTAAGTCTTAGGTATTAGACAATTATGAAGTCAAGGAGAAATTGAAATTCCTCAATAAACATACGAACATTTTTTTCCATGGGAGAAGAAAAAATTCTCCAACAGTTGTTGGGTTTTTTGCTTGTTTGTTTTTGCAATGATGGTAATCCTGCTATTTTAAAAAACCATGGAGCTGCAGTTTGTTAGTAAGTTAACTATGTAATGAAGGACAAGACATTTATATATGTTCACAATATTATAGTCCTTAACTCATTAATACAGGTAGGTCTCAACTTACAACAACCACAATTGGGACTGGAAATTCCATTGTTAAGTGAAATGATTGTTGCCTGAGTCATATCCAATTTTATGCTGGGTTATTATGGGAACCACCATAGTCGTTCAATGAATCACAGTTGTTAAGCAAATCTAGCTTCCTCCATTGACTTTGCTTGTCAGAAGCCAGCTGGGAAAGTCCCAAATGGTGATCATGTGATCCCAGGACACTGCAACCGTCATAAATACATGCCAATTGTCAAGCACCCAAAATTTGATCACGTGACCATGGGGATGCTGTGACAGTTGCAAGTATGCAAACCAGTTGTAAGTCATTTTTTTCCTGTTTTTTTGAATGGTTACTAAATGAATGGTCAAGGATTACCTGTATGTGCAGGAATGTCATAGTCCACTGCTAAGAATTTCTCAACTTCTTCCAAAGACAAAGCCTCTTTTATCAAGTTGAATGAGTCCTTTAAAAATTGCAAGTAAATTGTTCTACCACCATTCCCTAATTCCTTTCTTATTCTAAAACTGCCAACTTACTTTTTTCACAGCTTCACGGACTCTTCGGCCAGCCATTGTCCTGGAAGACACATATACATATACATATACATACACACACACACACACAAAAGAAGGATCAGTTTCCATACCCTTCTAAAGGGCTGTTGATTCTCAAAGAAGGTTGTTAAATTATTCTCTTTACGAAAAACTTATAATCATTGATATTTCTGAGCAAGAGAATACCAAAACAGTTTCCTATCTGCTCTGATGCAATGGAAATCTATGGAAACTAACCAAATAGTTGAGTCATTATTAACTTGTCACTTTTTTTTAAAATTAGGGCTTAAACATCCTACTCAAGACTCAGTTAATTTAATGGGACTTTCACCCCCCAAAAATGGTGGATTGCATCTTAATCACCTTAAATTAGCTCAAGAATATTGTAATGTCAATAACTGACTTTATTCTTTGTTAATTTTATAGTACATAGGTAGAGTATATGTGGGTTTCAGTTTCCTAAATTTCCATCTATCGCACCAATTCTGGTCTTGTCTGTCTTTCTATATTTCCCACTCCAGAACAAGCCTTTCCTAAATAAAGCTGCTTTCTTTTTCTAAGCTAACCATAAAATACCAAGTATGTTTAGGAATTATCTTATAAAGACAGAATATAAATTCATACGTAAACTCTCCTGGAAGAGCCACGATGGCTGCAGATCCAATGGTAAACATCTGGATATCAATTGTATTGGACTGCCAACGGTAAGGCTTGGTAAGCTTAAGCAATTCAAGAAGAAAGAGGAAATCTTAGATCAGCCTTTATATTACATAATGTCATCAACAATAAAACCACATTTACTCTCCTTTATCACTCAAGGGCCTTGTGAAAGATTAGAAGTGGGTGGGCAAAGTGAGCACATGGAACTCTCAGACCAACCCCTAGAATTGATTCCTTACTGTTTTCCAGCAGAAACCTTTGGAAATATGGATTGATACACAAATCCTTTGTTAGATTTAGCGCACCTAAAATGCAATAAACCTAGAATTCCAAATTTCAGAAACTTCAAACAATAAACTAAAATATCTCCACTATTTCACTGATGTCATGAAGTTTCTACTTTGTTGTTGTTGTTGTGCCTTCCATTTCCCAAATGATGATAATGATGACAGCCTTGTGCCAAAAAAATTAGACAATAACAACAGGAAGAGATGAGTATTTTGCCAATATTCTGCTTATTCTGGAGCCAATCAAGTGGCTAATCTGATACCATTGTTGCTGCCATTGAGCGTGGGGGTAGGGTTTTTAATGGTTTTATTATGTGTTGGATATTTTATTTCTTTAAATGTTGTAAGCTACCCAGAGTCACCTATGGGTGGCTATATAAATTTGTTAAACAAACAAACAAACAAATAAATAAACAGAATGAATGAATGAATTCTGAACAATCCTGCTTTTGGCTTTAATATAACATTTCATTTCCAACATTTTGCACTGGTTACTAAGTAGAATGCAAAACTCGCATGTTGTGAAGCATAATATTTTTTATGCTTGGCTTTGCTCTCTTCTGCATCCTCCTCAGAAGTGAATTCTGCACAGGAAGATGATAACAGAAGACTGTAAGGAACCAAATGCTTCAAAGGAGATGGCATTGCTTCTTTCCTTTTTTGTTTGTTTGTTTGCTTGCTTGCTTACACATATTTGTATAATCATCTACATTACAAGTTCTGGATAACTCACATCCATAAAATAATAAATACCTGTAAAATGTCAGAACAAATAAACACTAATTAAGCAGCATTACGTCGACCAACCCAACAGCCATACACACACACCACCCAGTAAGTGCATCCATTGCAACATATGAATCACTCTATTATATTGTCTTTCATTGGTTACTAAGCAAGCAGTTGCATTCAGCACCAGCCGCAGCTTCTGAATTTCTCCAAGGATAGCCTTCAGGTAAAGGCAAATTGCAGAAGCCACCTGGAAATGTCATATTTTAACCAAGAGAATAAAGGCTGAGGTATAGATTGCAATGGTCTAGAAAAGGTTGCACTAGTGAATCAACAAAACTAGCAGAGACTCTCCTGGCCATAACTGCCACTTGCTACTCAAAAAAGAGCTGCACGTCTAGAAAGAGGTTCAAATAATTGTGTATCCATTTATGGCAATGCCTCCATCCAAGGTTAAATATAGAACTATCTAAAAATCTATGAACCAAAAGTAGTTTCACCACTTCTCTGGCATAGGGAGCCCTGCCTGCAGCCTGGAGTTCAATGCTGACAAGGCTCGGCGCTCAAAGTCGACTTAGCTTTCCACCCTTCCAAAGTCAGTAAAATGAGGACTCAGGTTGTTGGGGGCAATATGTTGACATTTTTAAACCACTCAGAGAGTGCAGTAAACCCCCCGGACCATGGACCGATACCGGACCATGGCCTGCTAGGAACCGAGCCACACAAGTGAGAGAAGCTTCAACTGCACATAGGCAGGATCTACAGTAGGCAGCGTGTGAAACCCTGGTCCGTGGAAAAAATGTCTTCCACAAAACCGGTGGCTGGTGCCAAAAAGGTTGGGGACCCACTGCTGTAAAGCACTATGGAATGGTATATAAGTCTAAGTGCTGTTGCTATTGCTATAGTCTGGAGTGGAGATATACAGCTAGATATCATCATCAATGTATTGCTGATAATCCATCTGGAACCAAGACTTGTGATTTTTCTTCTTCCTAACACATAAACCAGTAGAGACAGTATTTCTAAATGAGTTGCTAAATTTGTGTTGTCTCACATCAAGCTCTCAAAAATTGTGATTAAAGTTCAGCAATTTTGGCAACTCCAAATACTTTTTGATACAGTACTGTACTTTTTTCTATATATCTGTTTTATCTACCATGGATTTGTGTTCCATTCCTTTTCTCCCCATCCTTCCCCCCAACATTCTTGCTTTGGTCTTCAACAGTAAAATCAAATAAATAAATTTAAAAATAGGCTAAGGATAAGATGTCCAACAATTTTCCACCAAGACTTGAAGATGAGCCTGAAGGACAAAAAGGGGATCGGCATCAGATTTCCAATCTCCTGCAATGGTTTGCCACGGGCCTCCCATAATATTTCTCTCTGGCCATCACTACATTAGTCTTTTCCTACTATCCAGCCTTCAGATCATGCTACCTCCTATCCCAGCCATCTAGCTTACAGCTATTCCTGTTTAATGAGCCATGGGACATGCCTTAGGTTCTCTGACTCCCTTCCCATTCCAAGTCCCCTGATGCCCACAATCCTCCCCTCAGAAAAGGCAAATGTTATTATCTTTGTGACATGAAGTGTATCATCAAAGTGAAACCTATTAAACAGTAGGAAATATTGTGAACCTTTTATGATCTTTCCCAGAACAATACATCTGAGCAAGGGCTGCACTTCTTGCTGCTGCTGGGCAATGAATATAATCTGTGATGCAATAATTAGTTTAACCAATGGGTTTGCTTCTCCCAGTAAGATCTAATGGTTCATACCTCTCCTATGGGAAGTAGAATAGGCTTAGGTTTGTGGCATCCTATCGATTCATTGGATGGTTGAACAAGGAAAGCATCACGGACAGCATCCCAGAATGGGTGGCCTTCAGTGGTGCCTGTTAAAAAAAATATGTAATAGTAGAAAGTTTTCTACCATTTTAAAATACATTATTGAATTAATATATAATATTTAAGAACATCTAACTGCCATTTTTTAAAGAAGAATCAGTTTGGTGAAGTAGTGAAAAACAGGAAGCTGGGAGACTGTGACTGTGCCGTAAGATGAATTTGGACCAGTCCCTCTCTCATCCCTAGGAAAAAGATGATGGGAAACCACTTCTGAAAATGTTGGCAAAAAAACCCACAGGAACTTGTCTTTGTAATTGCCATGAATCAAGACTAACATAAAAGCACACATTTTGCGTACTTTTATTTTGTTTTTTTGGGGGGAAAGACAGTATAATTTATACGAGGGCAATTCGGAAATAAACCTCTGTTTGGTTATCAATGACAGACACATTGATCTAGGGAAGATCAAGATAGCAAGACTATACAAATTATAATAAAGCATATATACTGCTAATCTGGGTATCCATAAAGATTCTTGGAATCTTTATGGCTTGATGATTAATTAATGAAATATTCAAGTAACTAATTAATTAAACTTCAGTGCAGAAATACAACATAAGCAATAATAACATTCAGATAACTGGAATATGATTTCTTTTCAGTAACTTTGCTGATATGCCAAACCATGGGCTACTGTGCCATTTTATAAGAATGGACCATTTTTAATATTATGTATTAATTTACATCTTTAAGCCATGTATTCATAGATTATTTTATTTCATTTCATGTTGTTTTGTTTCTACCTTGTGTCCTTTGCACAATGGTGATAGAAAGCTTTGAAACTACCTTACTGAACAATGTTTTACTACCTGGTGAAACCAGGGAAAGAAAGCAGCAGGTCTTATTCTACCTAGAAGTAAATTGAAAAATGCTACTGATAAGGTAGGGGGAATCCCTTCTGAGCCTCATCTTTGCCCACACTATCCAACTGCTTGCTATGCCCTCTCTTATCTGACTCTTCCCCAAGCAGCATCTCTTCACCCTGTGCCCCAAGGTCTTTCCCACATACCATATATAGAAATCTGAATAACAAAAAGATTTACAAGTTCCCAAATTTGTCAGAATCTATTGCTTTGTATTGCAGGGTCAAGGCAGAATGTACACCTTTAAAAAAAATATATTAGATTTACCTTTATTTTTTTATCAACTCAAGACAATGTACATGCCTAATGCTCTTATTTTTCCCACAATAACAATCTTGTGAGATACACTGAGCTTAAAGAGTGTAACTGGTCCAAAGTCAACTTTGGTTTTGGGAGGCCTACAACTCACAGTCTCCTCATTTCTAGCCCAGCACCTTAGCCACTTCCCCAAGCTGGCTCTCCAAATTTGTCTTTCAGACTCAAATGCTCTGCAGAATGTGGTGGCTGAGAATTTGAAAAGCTGCAGTCCCAAAACATATGCAGACTAGTAGATTGTGGAATGCTGTGTAACAGAAAGAGTAATAGTAATAAATAAAATCTGTCGATATTTCTTTCTACTTGCCTTGAGTAAAATTGAACATTCCTGGTCCATCTATGGTACCTGCAGCAAAGCTGTATCCCAAGGCTGGTTTACATGTTTTACCCTTTGGAAAAACAATGTAAAGAGTTAAGGTCTGCATTGTAAATAGTTTTGTATTGTTACCATCTGCCTAGAACAGGGGTCTTCAAACTTGGCCCTTTTATGACTTGTGGACTTCAACTCCCAGAATTCCTCAGCCAGCATGCCTGGCTGAGGAATTCTGGGAGTTGAAGTCCACAAGTCATAAAAGGGCCAAGTTTGAAGACCCCTGGCCTAGAACATCACCATGGAGGTACACTACCGTGTGTGTATAGTTGAGCTGAACAGTGACGTTACTCATGTCCACCCATCGATGAACCGAACTGATGGGACCCTCAATCTCTTTTGAGGCCTTCATATATATTTCCTGAAATACAAATGGGAACCAATCATCACTCGAATATGATGATTTTATTACTGTATGTGAGCACATATATATTGTTCAAGTGTGGATCTGTATGTGTGAATATGTGGTAGGGAAGTTCTGGACTTCTGAACTGCAACTCCCAGGGACCCTCATCATTAGACATGTAAGTGGAAGCTACTATGATTTGCAGTTCAACAACGGGCATCATTTCTTCAACAAGTCTAGTAGGCTGGAGAAACATGAAATCCTGAGGTAGAAATAGCCGTTGCGAAGATCTTACCCTGACAGAAGGGTAAAACTCTTCATCACAGGAGAAATATTTTGTTTTTCCCCAATATAGCTCATACACTCAATGTATCTTATTAGTTAGGAAGTGAGAACTCTAACCAAATAAGATAAGATTAGAAAAAAAGCTATATGTGTCAACTTCTTCCTATCCCTAATGGGCATTTTAATTGGAGGTGATGGGAGTTGTAATTGTAATAATGAAAAAATAGTTTGTATCCTTCCTGAATCTTACAATAAATTTGAATAAAATTTAGATCCAAGGCCTCATAGGAAAGGGAAGCAAAGTTAATATAGATGCCTAAAGATAACTTTTCTTAGCGTCTATCAGGTGCCATGCAGCAATGAATCATTACATTGAACATGATCTTATCTATCTTATCTATCTATCCTGTGCTTTTTTTGTCATAGAATGCACCAGAACGGAGTTCCGGCACCTTTTTTCGACAGATTTTCAAGTTTTAAAAGTAACTTTTGAAAATTTGATGTTTGGTCCACGTGGACTTGAATCGCCCTGTCGAGCATAGCAGGTCAGCAGCAAAATCATTAAAATGGTGCATGCGGGCTGCTTGTGTGTCGAGTCCGATGCATGCGTACTTTGTCTGAGCTGGTTGTGATGGCGCTGCTCGGCTTGTGGCACTGCTTGGCTTGTGATTGGTCATGTGGTCGCATGGTGAGTGCTTACTGCGGGCGGCGACCATTATGTTTCGTTACACAACTGACATGTGTGGGTGTGTGTACACTGATTGATTACGTGCGAAAGATAATTTATTTTAAAAAATCATTGGTGAATTGAAAATCTTTTTTTAAATTTTTAGTGTAAAAGTGTGACCCCAAATTTAAAAATGAAAAAAAATACTAATTACTTCTTAACCACCGGTCCTGCTAAGAACTGAATATATAATTTTTTAAATAAAAGATTAATAAGATGTGAGTTCCGGCACCTTTTTTCTTACAAAAAAAGCACTCTATCTATCTATCTGTCTGTCTGTCTGTCTGTCTAACATCTTTGTGTATTTGTATAGGTAGTTTTTGAGCGGAAAAATATTTCATTTAAAAGGAAAGTTGGCATGTTATAAGAAAAGTGACAATCTCTAGCATCTTTATTTTCCTGGAATGTTAAGATTCTAGGGCCTCTGCGGAGGAAAGCCGCCCCCACCCCGCCGGCCGAGCCTCTCATCCACACTGCGGTCACATAGGATTGCATAGAAGGGGCACCGGGCAGGGGGCTGGGGGGGCGGCCGGCAGGGGGGAATCAGCCGCCATCTACCTTCCGCAGTGCAGCCCCATCGGCGTGGGCGGAAACGGCCCCGGGATGGCCGGAAAGGAGCCCTCACCTGGTGCGGGCCCTGTCTACCCGGTGGCTCTGATGGGGGCGGCGGCTGCCGCTCCTCCTGCTGCTCCGAGCCCCTTGACCGGCCAACCATACAGGGAAGCAGGAGGCGGCAGTGGTGATCGCCAAGCCCGGCCGGCCACAGATCTGGAAGCGAAGCTGTGCCGACCGTCCTCGTGCTGATGGGGGCAGCGGCGGGAGAAGGTGAGCTGTGGCACACGCCCTCCTACTGCCACCACACATCATCCCGCACGCGTGGCCCAGAGGCGCACGCGGGACGATGTATGGCAGCAGCGGCAAAGGGTGGCCTCATGCGAGATCCTGCCTTCCCTTGCTGCCGCCGCTCCCACCAATGTGAGAATGGTCGGCAGAGCTTTGCTTCCGGATCTGCTGCCTGACACTATCGGCCCCCGCACAGAGGTCAGCGAGTGCATGGGGGCCGACGGTGTCCGTCAGCAGCCACAGCATGCTGGCTGTCCTGCATAATGGTGGACTGGCCACAGAGCCCCATTGGTGTGGGTGGAAATGGCTCCGGGACAGCCGGAAGAAAGCCCTTGCCCAGCCTGGATGCACTCACTCAACAGATCTGACATGGGTGGCTTCTGCTGCTGCTCCGACCGGTCAATCATGCAGGGAAGCAGGAGGGGCACGTGGTGCGTGAATCCGGTGCCTCGTCGGGCTGCTAGAGAGTAGTCGAGGCGGCTCCAGACCCCCAGCTGCCCCTCCTGCTTCCCTGCATGGTTGACCAGTTGGAGCAGCAGCAGAAGCCACCCACGTCAGATCCGTCGAGTGGATGTGCCCAGGCTGGGCAAGGGCTTCCTTCTGTCCCTGAGCCGTTTCCGCCCGTGCCAATGGATCTGACGGGGGTGGCTTCTGCTGCTGCTCCGACCGGTCAACCATGCAGGGAAGCAGAAGGAGGTGGAGGGGCAGCTGGGAGTCTGGAGCCACCTCGGCTGCTCGCTAGCAGCCTGATGAGGCAGCGGATTCACGCACCACCTGCCCCTCCTGCTTCCCTGAATGGTTGACCGGTCGGAGCAGCAGCAGAAGCCACCCCCATCAGATCCGTCGAGTGGATGCGCCCAAGCCGGGCAAGGGCTTTCTTCCGGCTGTCCCGGAGCCTTTTCCGCCCACGCCGATTGGGGCTCTGTGGCCAGTCCACCATTATGCAGGACAGCCAGCATGCTGTGGCTGCTGATGGACACCGTGGGTCCCCATGCGCTCACTGGCCTCTGTGCGGGGGGCTGATATTGTCAGGCAGCAGATCCGGAAGCGAAGCTCTGCCGACCATCCTCGCGCTGGGGCCTTGCCTTGCCTCGCCCCAATTGGCACACCCGCCCTGCCTCGCTTCACCTCACCCCGCAGGACGAGCCTCCGAGCCTGCCAGAGACCCCCTGGATCACCCCCAATCCTGCCCGGCCCCCACAGGCATCCCTCCCCACAAGCATCATTGAGGTGGCCACGCCCACCCAGTCGGCCATGACCACCGTGGCCACACCCACCCAGTCGGCCACGCCCACCCGGCATCCGGCGATAAATAAATGGGTTTTGGGTTTCGGTTTGGGCACTCGGTCTCTAAAAGGTTTGCCACCAGTGATCTAGCATCTATATTTTCCTAGAATGTTAAGATTTTAGACTCACCTTTGCACTTGAGTAGATTTGACTCCCAATTATTTGTGTGCTCTGAAACATGTCTTTCCCAGGACCTGTAGCAATGCACATCTTAGCCTAAATTGGATTTCAGAACAACAAATTAGAAGGGAAAAGATATGTGGTTGACCAGCCTTTACCTCTGCATCCACTCACTTCCCTTCCATCTTTATTCCCTCAATTCTGAGTTCCAATTATAAACCCCTTTCAAGTTCCCTTTAACTTGCCACTAATCAAGCAGCAGATCAGAACCAGTTTGGTGTAATGGTTAAGGCACCAGGTTAGAAACCAGGCATCCATGAGTTCTAGTTCCAATTTAGGCATAAAGCCATTTGGCATAAAGCCATAAAGTCTTGGTCCAGTCATTTTCTCTCAGCCCTAGTAAGGAGGCAATGGCAAACCTCTTCTAAAAAAACTTGCCAAGAAAACTGGGGCTTGTCCAGGCAGTGTCTGAAAATGATTGAACAGAAGCAAAATAAAATCAGTAGCATATTTTACATAGGTCTAATAATCCAGTTTGTTTGTTTTTTAGATTAAACACTCCTTATTGAGCACTACAACATGATATGTGCCAAAGTATTACATTCAGTAACAATTGATCAACTCCTGTATTCAATGAGTTCTTGGGAAATATGGTAGTGTGGTTATGCAGCAAATAAATAAAGTAGTGCAGTCCAATCCAGTCTTTCATCTGATAGAAATGATAATTAGTGGAATTTTCCTGAAGGAAAATTTCTATTAACTCTGGACTGATTTAATAAATAAATAAATAAAAAATTAAATGGGCAACCTATTGATATGGTGGATTTTAATTCCAAGAAGGGTATGAAGAAGAGGCCTATTTTCAGGAATGCTCCATTGGGTCCTGTAGAGTAGTTTCTCTACTGAACATGGGAAGAAATGAGTTGAACACCAAGATCCCTATCATCCATATAATTCTGTTGTTAGAACTAGGATAGGTATCAAATACAAATGAGGACCTAGAATTTTCCTGCAATGATTTACTTCTCAAATAGCCTATTCAAAACAATGGGCCACTCCTGAGAATGAGAAAGACCAAGCAAGGTTGACTAGCTCATCATCACAATCATTTTATTTCATGAAGACAAGGACTAGGGGTGACATGATAGCAGTGTTCCAATATCTCAGGGGTTGCCACAAAGAAGAAAGAGTCAAGCTATTCTCCAAAGCACCTGAAGGCAGGACAAGAAACAATGGATGGAAATTAATTAAAGAAAGATCGAACCTAGAACTAAGGAGAAATTTCCTGACGGTTAGAACAATTAATCAGTAGAACAACCTGCCTCCAGAAGTTGTGAATGCTCCAACACTGGAAGTTTTTAAGAAGAGACTGGACAACCATTTGTCTGAAATGGTATAGGGCTTCCTGCCTGAGCAGGGGGTTGGACTAGATAGAACACTTCAAAGGTCCCTTCCAACTCTATTATTGTTATTGTTATTTTGTGAGAACAAGTGATTAGTGATGAATTTGTGAAGGTATGTGGAATATTGTGTCATTTAGCAGTAGTAGTTCTATACAGGTAGTCCTTGACTTAGGACCACAATTGAGCCCAAAATTTCTGTTGCTAAGTGAAACATATGTTAAGTGACTTTTGCCCCATTTTATAGCCTTTTGTCACACAGTTGTTAAGTGAATCGCTGTAGTTATCAAATTAATAATATGGTTGTTAAGTGAATCTGGCATCCCCATTGATGTTGCTTGTCATAAAAGGTGATCACATGACCCCAGGCCACTGCAACACCTACATTACACCTACATTAACTCAGAAGATTTTAAAGATTAAAGTACAATTGATAAATTGATAAGACAACTAGAAAAACGTTTTGGAACTTTATATGACAACTGCAGTGAAATTATGTGCTTAAGATCGGAAAGGTCTGACATTGCCCATAATGGAGGAATGGTCGGTGAAGATATAAAACTTGCAGAAGTGAACAAATTGCCTTGTTTGATTGCAGAAAGACAATATTTATATTTATGGCTAACTGGAACCCTTTATAGACTTCTTGCATCAACTAGGAAAAAAGTGCATCTCTGATTTGTGGTTTTGATGATTAGAAAAAAAATAAAAAAAGTGAGCTTTTTTATAACCAGAGAGTAAGAGATAACTTTATAATTATACTTGTATTTTCTACAAAGGAAATCGGAAGTTTCTTCTTTTTTTCTGCACTTCTGTTTTTTTTCTTTCTCTCGCAGGGTGAGGCCAAGCTAGGCGAGGCCAGCCAGATTGGGGGGGGGCTGGCTGCAGTGGTGCCGCCGTGGGGTGAGGTGAGATGAGGCAGGTGGCGGGGCAGGGATGGCCTGGCTGTCGCTGCCAGCCAATGAGCTACAGTTGCTGCCGGGCATCACCAGTCCTGCGCGCTCACCGCCTTCTGTTCGTGCACTTGAATGCATTTGGGTCAATATAAAAGGGGGGGGGGAATGACATTGCCATAGGTATATACTACAGGCCACCCAACCAAACAGAGGAAATGGATGAACTTTTTTCTAGTCAGCTAACTTAAGGTATGTAGGAAGCACATCACAATAGTAATGGGGGACTTTAACTACCCTGACATCAACTGGGAGACAAACTCTGCACCAAGTGGAAGATCAAACATTCCTTGCAAACCTAGCAGACAACTTTTGTCTCCCAAAAAGTAGAGAAGGGAACTAGGGGATTAGCCATTTTGGATCTAATTCTCACTAACAGAGATGAAATGATAGAAGGTGTTGAAGCCACAGGAACCTTGGGAGGAAGTGATCATGCAATATTGGAATTCAACATTATGGAAGCACAAGCAATAGAACACAGTCAAACTAGAGTCTTGGACTTTAAGAGAGCTAATTTCAATAAACTTAGAGAGGGCTTGGGAAGGATTCCATGGATGAAAATCCTCAAGGGGAAAACAACTCAAGAAGCTTGGGAAATTTTGAAAAGAGAGATAATAAAAGCCCAGTCTAGCACAATACCAACAAAGAGGGAAAATAACAGCTCTCAAAAGAAACCAGCATGGCTGCATAAAGAACTCTCTGGTAAATTGATAGATAAAAAGGACAAGTATAGAAAGTGGAAAGAGGGGTACATAACTAAGTCAGAATATCAGCAAATAGCCCGAACCTGCAAAGGTGAAGTGAGGAAAGCTAAGGCTCAAAATGAACTAAGGCTTGCGACCAAAGTAAAAAACAACAAAAAAAGCTTCTTTCAACATGTAAAAAACAAGAAAAAAGTGAAGGAAATGATTGGTCCATTAGTGGGTGAAAGTGGCAAGAAGGTGACAAGCAGCAGGGAGAAAGCAGAACTATTTAACTCGTTTTTTGCATCTGTCTTTACACAAAGGGAAAAAACAGACCAACCTACCAAAAATAGTGCCATAAAAAACAATAGAAACGCAAGTTAAGATAGGCAAGAAAACGGTAAGTGAGCACCTGTCCAGCCTAGACGAGTTCAAATCACCAGGACCAGATGGATTACACCCCAGGGTTCTCAAGGAACTGGCAGATGTGATCTCAGAACCATTGAATTATATTTTTCAAAGATCCTGGAGCACTGGGGAACTACCGGAGGACTGGAAAAGAGCTGATGTAGTTCCCATCTTCAAAAAAGGGGAAAAAATGGACCTAGGAAATTACAGACCTATCAGCCTGACCTCAATACCTGGGAAGATTCTGGAAAAGATAATCAAACAACGAATCAGCGAACACCTAGAGGCAAACAAAGTCATTACTAAAAGCCAACATGGGTTTGTCAAAAACAGATCATGCCAGACAAATCTTATTGCATTCTTTGACCAAGTGACAAAATTAGTGGATCAGAGGAATGCTGTGGATATAATTTACTTGGACTTCAGTAAGGCATTCGATAAAGTAGATCACAACCTACTACTTGATAAGATAGAAAAATGTGGGTTAGACAGCATCACCACCAGATGGATCCGTAGCTGGCTGACCGGCCGTACTCAGCATGTGGTCCTCAATGAACCACATCTACACGGAGGGAAGTGTGTTGGGGTGCCCCAGGGCTCTGTTCTGGGCCCAGTGCTCTTCAACATCATCAACAACGATTTGGACGGGATAGATGGGGAAATCATCAAATTTGCAGACGACACCAAGCTGGCAGGAATAGCCAACACTCCAGAAGACAGGCTTAAGATACAGGAGGATCTGGACAGACTTGAACACTGGGCACTATCTAACAAAATGAAATTCAATGGTGAAAAAAGTAAGGTTCTACATTTAGGCAAGAAAAACCAAATGTACAGGTATAGTATAGGGGGTACCTTGCTCAATAGTAGTAACTGTGAGAGGGACCTCGGAGTCCTAGTGGACAATCACTTAAATATGAGCCAGCAGTGTGCTGCAGCTGCCAAAAAGGCCAACACAGTGCTAGGCTGCATTAACAGAGGGATAGAATCAAGATCACGTGAAGTATTAATACCACTTTACAATGCCTTGGTAAGGCCACACTTGGAATACTGCATCCAGTTTTGGTACCACGATGTAAAAAAGATGTTGAGACTCTAGAAAGAGTACAGAGAAGAGCAACAAAGATGATTAGGGGACTGGAGGCTAAAGCATATAAGGAACGGTTGCTGGAATTGGGTATGTCTAGTTTAATGAAGAGAAGGACTAGGGGGGACATGATAGCAGTGTTCCAATATCTCAGGGGCTGCCACAAAGAAGAGGGAGTGAAGCTATTTTCCAAGGCGCCTGAAGGCAGGACAAGAAGCAATGGATGGAAACTAATCAAGGAGAGAAGCAACCTAGAACTAAGGAGAAACTTCCTGACAGTTAGAACAATTAACCAGTGGAACAACCTGCCTCCAGAAGCGGTGAATGCTCCAACACTGGAAGTTTTTAAGAAGAGACTGGACAGCCATTTGTCTGAAATGGTATAGGGTTTCCTGCCTGAGCAGGGGGTTGGACTAGATGACCTCCAAGGTCCCTTCCAACTTTATTATGATTATGATTATGATTATGATTGACGACGATGATGATGATGATTATTATTATTATTATTATTATTACCTGGGAGTACCCGGCCTGGCTGGGGTGGCCCGGGGCCAAGGCAGCGGGAGCCAGCCCCTTGCCATCTCCAGGACGGCCCCGTGGGCCAGATCTAAACCCATCACAGGCTGGATCTGGCCCGTGGGCCTTGAGTTTGACATATCTGATCTTGAGCATTTCAAAGAGTAATTTATTAGGTAAATTATCCTGAAACCAAAACAATCAGTTGCTCTCTTCGAAGTACAGTCTTGATAGAGTTGATAGTCATGTTTTTTTTCATCCGAAGTATCTCTGGCCTCCGGTCAGTGGTGGGATTCAAATATGTGAACAACCGGTTCTCTGTGTGGATGCCACTTCCAGAAGTCCATTCTGGGCCTGGGCAACAAAAAATTAGCTACCGGTTCTGCCGAAGTGGTGCGAACTGGCTGAATCCCACCACTGCCTCTGGCATATAAGATGCCAGAGATATATAAAACCCTGCATAATTTCAACCACAAAACCCACCAACTTTTGATCCAGATCTAATACTTACCCCACCTATAAGGCAGTAATTCCCCATGTTTTCACATGGCTCTCCAGTGTTGATGCAGTGTGGACCTTTTGTATTTGGAGACACATCACCCAAATTAGAAGATGTAAAAGCTGCTACAAAGGGACCCTGAAAGAGGAAGAAAGTCATATCAGTGATTCCCATTGATCCCACAACATTTATAGCTCAGAATAATCGGCATTTGACGATTGGCAAGTGTGGCATCATGAAAGAAGCCCTACTCGTTATAAGTGCATACAGGGTTGATGTATGTAGAAAAGGTGTTGGGATTGGCTTGCAACACCACACCTAACTTCATGCAAATGTTTTTTACAAACACATGCTAACCTGCAGACATTACCGCAAAAAATCATCCTCAAGTCCAATGTAAGAAATTTAAATCTGTGTATTCTTCTTGATAGCATATATGATTTATAATACAGGTAGTTCTCAACTTACAACCATTTGTTTAATGACTGTTCAAAGTTACAACAGCACCCAAAAAATGACTTATATCCATTCTTCACACTTACAACCGTTGCAGCATCCCCATGATCACATGATCAAAATTGGGATGCTTGGCAACTGCTTCATATTTATGACGGTTGTCCTGGGGTCGTGTGATCAGCTTTTGCGACCTTCTGTACAAGCAAAGTTAATGGGCAAGCCAGATTCGCTTAACAATCGTGTTGCTAACTTAACAACTGCAGTGATTCACTTAACAATTGTGGTAAGAAAGGTTGTAAAATGGGGAAAAACTCACTTAACAACTGTCTCAGCAACAGACATTTTGGACTCAACTGTGGTGGTAATTCGAGGACTACCTGTAGTCCATTCCCTAGACCAGGGGTAGGCAACCTTGGCTCTTTTATCACTCGTGGACTTCAACTCCCGAATTCCTGAGCCAGCTGGCTCAGGAATTCTGGGAGTTGAAGTCCACGAGTCATAAAAGAGCCAAGGTTGCCTACCCCTGCCCTAGACTAAAACAGCATAACAATATTTAAGCAAGTTTTACCAAACAGTTTCTTATCAACATGACCTTTAATGAGACCTGACATTTACCGCAATATTTTAAGTGTCTCCCACATTCAAGTAATATTCTGCGCTTTTAGATTTTGTGAGTAGTCACACGGAAATGAAAGTTTGCTTTCTTGTATTTATATAATTTCATTTCCACTGCCATGCTTTGTTATTATGGTTCGTCGCACAGTCAACCAGATGTTCAGACTGATTTGGCATTTTTATCCACCTATTTAGTCTTTCCCAAAGACGTGGGATATAATTATTATTTGTATATAAAGTCTGGGTGGTTTACAAAATCCAGGAACAATAAAAACAGTTAAAAACAATACAACCCCACAGGAAACCCAGAGCAAAGCAATCAAACAATAACAAATCATACCACACCAGGTGACCAATAGCAATGGCACTTAGACTTATATACTGCTTCACAGTGCTTTACAGCCCTCTCTAAGCAGTTTACAGAGTCAACATATTGTCCCCAACAATCTGGGTCCTTATTTTACTGACTTTTAACCACTGCACCACCACGGCTCAATAAGCATATCACCCACAAGCCTGGGATCCGAACCAAGTGTTCTAGAACTTCTAGTACTTCCAAAGAGTCCATATTTCTTCTGCCAACTGAAGAAAGGAACACACTTCTCCAGTTTAGCTCCCTCACCTTCACCTCCTCAATTGTACTGTGGGTATAATGTCCAAATTTCTTGGTCAACAGGACCTGGAATTCTAGGAACTGAATTTGCAATGCTTCTGGAGAGTAACATAGTTGAACTTTAGATTGTTGATAAAACCTAAAGTACTAATAGTATCTTAAACAGTGTTTAAAACCTAATGGGGAATAATCGTTTGGGACTATTATTCCATGCATTGCATGGGAAAGGTCTCAGATGCAAATCCCAAGATCTTCATATAGAAATATAACATTTTCTGTATAAAACTCTGGGTAGCTATCAATCACTACCAACCACATTGGATTATTTGAACTACTAGCTACATTCAATAGAAGGGCTGACACAACTTACTATGCTTTATACAATGATGCACATTAATTGTTCTTACCTTTCCTGGAAGGTATCCTTCATTCTTCTCTTGTTCAAAGAGATAAGCTGCATAGCCAACATTGTCACTATTAACCAGAATGTTGCTGTTGTTCATACTGACAGGATGAATGGCAAACCAGCTAGTAAAAAAACAAAAAAAGGGAAGGCTGTTAGGAAAGTACTTACTTACTTACTTACTCGTATGCCACCTATTTCCAGCTAACCATATATGATTTAACACATCCTATCCCAAAACCGAGTCTGTCTGTCTATTTATCTATCTCTAATACATTTAGTTTTATTTATTTATTATTAAATTTATTTGCTGCACATCTCACAGTTTGAGGTGACTCCGAGCAGCTTACAATGTGATAAAATATGCAAATATCCAAATAACTATAAATATAAAAACAGGTTAAAATTACAAACAGTTCAAACAATCTCAAAACCCTGGGTTTAGAGTGGAGAGATGCACTGGTGCCTTTTGTATTACTGCACCAACCACTTCCAACCAACAGCTTCTCCTTCAGGATTCCAAGCCAATTGTCATAGCCAGATTTTAAAGCTTTCCCTGAAAGTTAAAAGAGGGGAGTACAGATCTCATCTCCTGTGATAAGTAAATCTGCCACGCATGCCACATGCCCCACCTGTATAATGTACAGCATACTTCTGCATTCTTCTGTGCAGACCAGAAGAGAATATATTTTATAAATTAAATAGAGTCAGGAAATTTATTTTATTTTTTGAAGCACAGGAGGGATGAAGTGGAATGAAACTTTATTGGGAGTTCCAACAATGGAGCAGTGATGGAAATGCCTATCTCTGAGGCACTCTCCAATGACAAGGATGCAGAGTTGCGACCTGGAGATCATTGACCCATTGATTGCTGACATCTGGTTGGATGGATAGATGAATGGCAAAGGAAATTGTTTCTTAGATAGCTTAGATAAGAGTCATATAGGACTTTAAAGCAGAGTTCCCCAACCTTTCAGGGTGGGCGGCCCAGAGCAGGGGGGGGAAAAGAAGGGATGGCTTTGTGGGTGGGGGTGAATACATGCATGTGTGCATGCACAAACACATATTGCTCAAGTGAATGGGGCCAATGCCTGCAATGCTTGCGCAAATGGGGCCAACCCTCCCGATGCTTGCACAAATGAGGCCAACGCCCACAATGCTCGTGCGAGTGAGGCCACCAATGCCCACAACGCTCGCATGAATGGGGCCGCCAACACCTGCGATGCTTGTGTGGGTGGGGCCGCCAATGCCTGTGATGCTCACATGAATGGGGCCAACGCCCGTGACTCTCGTGCAAATGGGGCCAACACCCACAATGCTCGTGGTGACACACGAGTGGGGCTACAAACGCCCACGACACTTTTGGCAACGCTCGTGCAAGTGGAGCTATGCACGCACAGCAATGCAGCAGACAGCCACTCACACAGCCCGGGGGCCAATAGGCAGCAGCCTGGTAGTGGGCCATGGCCCACAGATGGGGACCCCTGCTTTAAAGGTGACAACCAACATCTTAGATCGCATCCAGAAGACCATTGGCAAACAATGGAGCTCCTGCAGCGGAAAGATCATTCAAATATATTTGGGCACATCCATCACTGCCTGGGACACAGGATTTTGCATCAGCTGCAGCTTCCAGATATTCTTCAAGGGCAGCCCCATTTAGAGTACATTATTGTAATCCAACTTGGATGTGATTAGCATGATAGCTTTCAGATTCAGCTATCCTTACTCTTTTTCAAAAAAGCATTAAGCAACATTTTAATGCTAAAAGAAACCCAAGGCTAAATATAACACTTTATAAACAGTAATGAAGGCAAATATACGTGTCTCAGGATAATGATGTGAAATCGAATTTGGGTCGGTCACCAGGACCAGAGATTTACTCTTCCAAGCTTTTGGGCTCATGCTGAAGCCCATCTTCAGGGAATTTCTCTACTGGAATACGTGCTTTGGGCTGCAGGGTTGGCACTTGAGTCGTGTTTATGTGATGCTTTCCTATTGGCTGATTGGTGTGCTGATAGTTGGCGATTGGCTGTCATTTCCTTGGCTGCCAAGCCATCAGCTCCTAAGTACTTAATAAGCTGGTGGTAATTCAGCACTCCTGTTAACTGGCAAGGCTTCAATCACTTCCCTGGCTACCTTTGTACCTGAAAGGCCAATGATCTTAATTGCTGCGAAATTAAATGTGTGTCCTTGTTCATTGCAATGTGAGGCTACCAATGAGTTCGGGTCTCCTCGTCTATCCGCTCGCTTGTGTTCTTGCAGTCTGGTGGTTAGCTTTATGAACATTTTGCATGGACATTTTTTTTTGTTTTTAAACAGATGAAAATCACCCTTCTAAAGCTTTATTCTTGAAATGGAAGCTGCTAGAATGCAGACTACTAGTAAGCAGTCAGTGATTAATAACCAGCAGGAATACATGTTTAACCTGTCTCCCAACAAGCTATACTTTCAATACAACGGGGTAGGGTCTTATTCTCCTTCCTTTGCTCTTCACCACACAAGTCAGTATCTCTCAACTTTTTTTCCCCTTACCCACCTGTTTTCCTTTAACTTCAACTTCATCAGACAACGTATGAAATAGGATAAAGGTGATGAACTTAAAAAAAAGAAGACCAAGGTTCAAGACTACCTTTGCCCATTCAAGTTCACCTGTATGTTTGAGCCAGTCACTCTCTCTGCTTTATCCCAACCTACCTATTATACCAGCCATTATGAGCAGTTATATATGTAGGCTGTAACAGGCCTGCTGGGAATAAAATGAACCAATACAGTCTGCCTGGGATGACTTCGTTCCTGTTTTCAAAGGAGTTCTCACCTAAACATTCCAATCTCTTGGCCATTATTTGCAACCATTTTCAGCACCGTCATTTCTTTGTCTATATTTGATGAATACCTGGAAAAGATGGAGGAAGTGGGGGGAGGGAGGAGAAAAGAGAGACTTTTATAGCAACTAGAACAGAGCTTCTCAGTCTTAGCAACTTTTAAGATTTGTAGACTTCAACTCCCAGAATTCCTCACTGGAATGAAGAATTCAATATTCTCAGCATTCAATATTCTGAGCACTCAAAGTTTATTCTCAGCATTATCAACATCCTTAGCAACATCAACATTAAAGCTTCCTGGACATTCACATATGTAACACTTTTATCTATATACATACTCTTAATGTCATGGAGGTTTTACTGTAGACAGACCTTGTCAAGTATGTGTCAATTTTCATTTTTATGTTGATTCTAGTTGTTCACTTAAAGATCCATGTTGCTTTACTATTATAATTTATAATTTCTATTATGTCATTATTATACCATGGATGTTCTGTTGTCTGTAAACTGCTCAATGACTTAAGTTCCAGGTGGTCTAAAATGAATAAACACATAAATGACCCTTCCAGCATTGCCGTTCATATGATCAGCATTTGATAGTGACTTTCCCTCATCAAGGAAATGGAAGAAGGAGGAAAAAAATAATACCCTCTACATATATTTTCCTCTCCTTCTGGGCATTAATGCATTTTGAAAAGACAACAAAACAATAAGTCATAATATTCCAGATAGGGCTCCTATCAAATACCTATAGGTTTTTGTTTTTTATTGAGAAAGTTCTAAACAAACAAACGAATAATTCTTTAGAGCAGAGTTTTTCAACCATGACAAATTTAAGCTCTGTGGACTTCAGTTGCCAGAATTCCCCAGTCAACATGTTGGAAAAAATTCTGGCAGCTGAAGTCCAAACAGCTTCTTAAAGTTACTAAAGTTGAGAAACACTGCCTTTGAAAAAGTGAATCTTAATCCAGGGTTGCATAGATGCAAATACTATGTCTTAGCTAAATTATAAGATTCACCATACATCCATTACAAATGCATCAGGATTTTCCTTCATTTACCGGCGTCTTTCAGAAACTGGATTCTGAAGGTAAGAAAGAGGACTTCTGTTGATCTGACTGTTCTCTACCAAACCTGTACCCATAAAGATGTGTCCTTGCACCATATTCTGATGGGCCATATCAATACTCTGAAAATCAGAAAACAGGGATTAAAAACATGGAATGTGAGACATTTTGATTTGCATCCAGCTTTTTTTGCTAATGAAGGATTAGCACAAGACTGGTTACATAACAGAAAAATCAACCACAACAAAAATCAACCCCTGAAGGTCTCACAGATATTATCATGGAGTAGAGTTATTATAGAAGAAAAGTAGCGTGGGATAATTCTACTCTTAGATGGCCCACATGTACCAGCCACCCTTTAAAGTAATGCGTAGAGATAGCTGCATCCTATCCCAGAAGTAAATGTAAACAAATCCTATTATGCCACTAGATAGATCAGGACCAGGTATCATCAGCCTGCAATTGAATATTGACATCACAATCTCATGCTTATTTAACACAAAAGCCATTGCAGGGCAGCAAGCAGCCCCAGAACCATGCAACTCTGAGCCCCAGGAAGCCACAACTGCCCAAGCCCAGTTCCAGTTACCCTCACCATCCTACAATCTGAGACCTCTGCGGCCTTGTGCTCCAATGCCCCAGCCAATCTTTGTTGCTTCTCTTCTTGCTCCCATTGCTGATGAGACATGCCTGGCCTGGGTGCTGGATCATGCGGGGCTTGCTTTAGGCATTGCAAAGATTTTTAAAAAGCAAAATAGCACTTAGACTTATATACCGCTTCAGAATGCTTTACAGCACTCTTTAAGCCAGGGGTCCCCAACCCCTGGGCCACAGCCCACTACCGGCCGTGGCCTATTTGCAACTGGGCCACGCGAGTAGCGGACCTGTGTGCACAAGCGTGTGCAACTCAACGTGCATGAGTGGCGGGCCAGCACAAATTGAGCTACGCATGCATGCTCGTGTTTTACTAATCTAGATGAAATGCTAATATATATTGCTAGTACATGTATGATATACCATATGCTAAATAAATAAAATAAATTAATCAAACTGACCATAGAGGTGTTGCAATGGCCATAACTTTGGGCATGAGTCCTAAATCCCTTCATTCAGTGCCATCATATCTTTGAATAGTCATGAAATGAATGGTCATAAGTCAAGGACTACCTGCAGCTATTTTTTTTCCCTAGGGTATGGAGGAAAAAGCTGTTCTCTTGGAGGAATGTGCAAAGAAGGATGAGAATCTTTTTCAGCCTCAAAATATACCATTACATGAAGTTAAAATGCTAAATTGGATGTTGCCTTACTTTAAGGATCCCGTTGACAATGGCATTCAGTGTTGGCCTTATAAGACCTCCAGATGTTATCATGAGCAAGGTGTTTTGGAAATAGCCTCCAGGTCCTGAATGGGTATGAGTTCCAGTCATTATAACATTATTGTGATTGTAGAGATCTCCATATTTATCTTTTAACTGTTTCATTACCTTAAAAAAGGATTGAAAGAAATATATTGTGTTTCATTGTTAGATTTTACTTTTATATAAAATATTTTCAACAGAACAAGGAGAGGGGTATTTCTAAAGGCATTCAGTAATGAGAATTAGAAGTGTGTGGTTGTACACACATATCCAGAATATATATCTTTATCCAGAACATATATCTTAAAAATGCTACGCACTTTAAACATATACACATATATGCATTTATCAAGGCATTAAGCAGCCTTCTGTAGGGAAAATTCTAAATCAGTAGTGATGTTGGGATTGCAATCCACCTGCTCTAAACCAAGATAAGAAAAGCTGCCTTAATTACAGTGCTGTGTAAGAGGACCTGGATTGGACTTGAAGAATATTTGCAATGATTAATTAAATACATTAAATAATGCATAATATAGAAAGGTAAAAAAAAACACAGAAGCCAGCTCACTGTATGAATTGACATCTGATGGTCTAAAATTGACTAAAATTAAGGATGTGTCTTTTAATTCCTAAATTTCTACTGGTGTGCCATTTAACTAGATCTGTTTGTGTAAGAGGAATATAGCACCTGGGGGCAGAGTCAAAAGAGGAATCAGACTAGAATCTCTACATAGCCACAAATAGTCTGTTTATGGCTACAGAAAGACTCTAGGCTGATTCCTCTTTTGACTCCACCTCCATGTTCTGTCACTCCTTCTCCTACAGTTTGGATTTCATCATAACATCACCATGATTACAACTCATATAAAGTGAAAAGAAAAGAAAATAAGAGGAGAGGAGAGGTGAAGGAAAGGGAAGGGAAGGGAAGGGAGGTACTGGTTATTCCTCACATACCTCTAGCCTTATTCTTTGAGACATTATTGCTATTTCAACAACCACATATATTACTCGTTTGGCGTTATTCTTTCGCTCTGCAAGGATGAAAGTTCTGCAATATTGTCGTGAGAGAATGCCACCACCTTTGTGATTAGAATTGCCATAGCCCATCTATAGTGAAACATAAAATGTCATTATTTATTCATTTGTTTAACATTAGAAAATGCTTTGGTGGTTATTGACTTTGAGTGACTACCGTAAGTAATATATATATATATATAGGAATATAAATCCTTACATTCTGTACTCATATTCTGTAAATATAGGAACAATAATTACTCTCTCACATCATGCCATCATCCTGCACCAAGGAACAACAAGCAAACTCACATATGCCCTGATCTTACTGTAACATCTCAACCCCCAAAGGCTTTTTGGAACAGCCAATCTTTCTTTAACCCCCATAGGATTATTGCCAGTTTAAGCTTGGGAGAAATACTATCCCCCCCCAAAAAAAAGTGGCGGGGGGGGGAATAAATGCAGAAGACCTTGCAATCCCTGATGTAATACCTCTTCAGAGAGGGAAGACAAAAGAAGCCCCCTTCCAGATTCCACTGGTGGGAGTAGGCTGGGTATCATTAACCATACATATAATTCAATCCTCTCTATCAGAAGCATTATAGACTCCAGAAATGCACATACATCCTCAAACCTGGCATGTGGCTTCCAAAATCCTTCTGAACATTTTCACCAAGTTATAAATATAATTATAGGGGAAAGAAAGGAAAAGTTATCAAATACACAAAGGGTATCTTTAAAAAAAAAGCCCCAGTAATATGGAAATGTTTCAGTTCAGGTAGGTGGAATGTGGGCAGAATACATTACATTATTAGTTACTTGCTGGTACCAGTAGTCCTCGACTTATGACCAAAATTGAGCCCCAAAGTTATGTTGCTAAGCGAGAAATTTGTTAAGTGAGTTTTGCCCCATTTTATGACCTTTCTTGCCATAGTTGTTAAGTGCATTATTGTCGTTGTTAAGTTAATAATGTGGTTGTTAAGTGAATCTGGTTTACCCATTGACTTTGCTTGTCAGAAGGTCACAAAAGCTGATCACATGTATTGTGTAGTGGGTTTCAGTAGGCAAGGAGCAGACCAGCATAGTTACAACATCATTTATTGACTCAAACTAGAACTAGAACTAGAGAACTGCAGGCAATTGCCTGTAATTTATAGTCTGAGCCCACAGGGCCTTAACCAATCACAATACTTGAAAAAGCCCACCCAAATATGAATGTTCAAAGTTTCCCTCCAAAACAGCTGGAGTTAACAGTCAGGGTCATCTTAGTTTCATTTTAGCTTCACAAGCAGTTGGAGTTAAGTTAGTTTCACTTTAGCAGGGATTAACACAACTTTATATATATATATTCACCCCTTCCCCCTAGGATAGTTATCATCCTCTGTATGTTCAATATTCATAGTCTTTGAGATAGGCTGGGGGCCCACGGATCCTAGTGGACCGCCACAGTGTTATTGGAGACTCCTGTTCAAGTGGAATATTATCCATCTCCAGTTGAACAGACTCGTGATGGCTGTTTAGGTCGCCCGTGAGTGGCGGCGGCTCTATGGCCCTTCGTACCTCCGTTTCCCCGGAGGCGGCCACGGGTGGTGTAGGCAAACTCAGGGGAAAACAGTTCTCTTGTGTGTCTGATAAAACCTCGGGATCCTCACCCGGGATTGGCCCGGCCTGCCGACGTCGTAACTGATCAATATGGCATCTGACCATGCGATCATTTTCCAGAATAACCTCGTATGACAAGGGCCCCGTTATCTTAGTCATCCTAGCTGCCACCCAAGGTGCCCCACTTCCATAGTTCCTGGCCCAGACCAATTCACCCAGCTAGTAAGTTCCTGGGGGGCTTTGGTTGAGCCATCTCTGTCTGGGTGAAGTCGGTCGAGCTTCGTGGTGAGCCGGCGGCCCCACCTCAGCTCCGCTGGGCTGCGACCTGTTGCTGTACTGGGAGTTGTGTGTTGACACAGGAGGAAGTTTGCCAGGCGGTGATTCCAGTCCCTAGTTGTCATCCGCTTAAGCGCCTCCTTTGTGGTCCTGACCATTCGTTCGGCCTGACCATTGGTCGCGGGATGGAATGGAGCAGATGTTACGTGCCGAATCATGTTGGCATTGAGGAAAGTTTGAAACTCTCCTGCCGTGAATTGTGCCCCGTTGTCGGACACGATTACATCTGGCAGACCATGTGTGGCGAATAGCCGGCGCAACTCTTGGATGACCCTGGTTGTTGTCATTGATGAGACCGGTGCCACTTCCAACCACTTGGAATAACTGTCTATTACAATTAAGAACACCTGCCCTTGGAAGGGGCCCGCAAAGTCAATGTGCACGCGAGACCATGGGGCATGCGTGGTCTCCCAGCGGTGCACTGGTGCTTGTGGCATCTCTGGTTGGGTTTCTTGGCAGGCCTGGCAACTCCTTACTTGATTCTCAATGTCCTTGTCCAGGCCTGGCCACCACAAGTAGCTCCTGGCTAAGAGCCTTCATTCGAACAATTCCTGGGTGCCTCTCATGTAAGGAATCCAGCACCCTGGAGCGAAGACTGGGTGGAATGATGACCCTGCTACCCCACAGCACACATCCCTTGTGGGCCGACAGTTCATTTTTGTGAGAAACGTAGTGATGGAACTCAGGGCCTGGCCGGGTCTTTGGCCATCCCCTTAACACCCAGTTGAGAATGTGGCTAAGCGTTCTGTCCGTGGTGGTTTCAGCTGCAACGTCCCCTGCATGTAGGGGTGCTTCAGGCAGGTCCTGGATCGCCAGGATACGACAAGCTGAAGCTGGGTCCAGATCAGTCTGCTGTAGAGGCAGTCGGCTGAGAGCATCGGCATGGCCCATTTCCTTACCCGGCTTGTGGACTAGCCGGTACGAGTATGCAGCCATGAAAATGGACCATCGTAGCATTCGCGGTGACAGGATCTGCGGTGTCTGTTAGTCTGCTGTGAAGAGACTAAGCAGAGGTTTGTGGTCTATAAAGATGGTGAAGGTTCGTCCATATAAGAAGTCGTGGAACTTCTTAATGCCAGCCACTATGGCGAGGGCTTCCTTGTCTATCTGGGCATAGTTCCTTTCAGCCGATGATAACGTTCTAGAATAGTATGCGATGGGGGCCTCTCGACCATCTGGCATCCTGTGACTTAGTACTGCCCCAATGCCATATGGCAAAGCATCACAGGCTAGTGTTACTGGTAGGTTTTCGTTGAAATGAGCTAGGACAGAGTCCGAAGATAGCAATGATTTTACCGCCTTGAACGCTTTTTCTTGGGTGCTCGACCAGACCCAGGGTGCTTTTTTGTCCAGTAGGCGGTGTAGTGGTTCTGCCAGGGCAGCCTTATGTGGTAAGAATGAGTGGTAAAAATTGAGCAAGCCCAGGAATGCTTGTAGCTCCCCCTTGGATTTTGGTGTGGGGGCTTGCTGAATTGCCTTTAGCTTTGCTTCAGATGGGTGGATTCCAGCAGCATCGATGCAGAAACCCAGGAACTCTGTGGATTCCACGCCAATCTGGCACTTTTCCTTCTTGAGTTTTAGGCCTGCCTCGCGGAAACGTTGGAGTACTGCACGGAGACATTCTGCCAGGACTGCCGCTGATTCCCCCACGATCAGGATGTCATCAAAATATGGGCAGACGCCGGGAATGTTCTTCAGTGTTCGTTCCATAATACTTTGGAACAACCCTGGTGCTACGCTTACCCCAAACTGCAAGCGGCGCACTCAGAATGCACCTCTGTGTGTGACAATTGTTTGTGTTTCTGCGGTAGCATTGTCTACTGGTGGCTGCTGGTAGGCCTGGGCAAGGTCTAACTTAGCAAAGATTCGGCCTCCCTGGAGCGAGGCGAGGATGTGGCTCACTAGTGGTACAGGGTAAGCATGCTGCTGTAGTGCCTTGTTTATGGTGCACTTGTAGTCTGCGCAGATGCGAACGTCCCCATTAGGCTTAACTGGGGTCACTATTGGAGTCTCCCACTGACTACAGTCCACAGGTTGGAGCACTCCCTGCTGTACAGCTTGTCTAGTTCCGCATCAATTTTAGGCTTCAATGCAAAGGGAACCCTGCGTGGTTTTAATCGGATTGGAGTTACTGATGGATTGAGGTTGAGTGAAATGGGTGCCCCTTTGTATTGTCCCAGCTCTGTGCTGAATACGTCAACATATTGTTGGCATACTGCTGCTAGATCAGCTATTTGTGTTCGATAGATGCCTGTCACCCTGATGCCCAGGGCCTCGAACCAGTCCAGTCCTATGAGGCTGGTGCGTGGTCCCTCTACAACCACTATGCTGAGGGGACCCTCGAACTCTCTGAATTGTACTCTAATGGTAGCTTCCCCTCTCACAGGAACACGGCAATTCTGGAAGTCCGTTAGCACTCAGCTCAATGATTTGAGCGGGACCCGCCATCGGCTATGTTTGCAAATGTGGTCGAAAGTCCTGGAGGAGATAATGGACAGGGCCGATCTAGCTCCATGGAGCATGGGACCCCTTGCAGTCTTAGTTGGAGTCTTATCTTTTCTTTGATGGAACGTTGGGCCCCTGTGCGTTGGATGCTACGCCTTCCCGAGCAGTATTCAACTCTGTTCTGTCCTGGGGGCCATTTCCCCTTGTGCTGCTGTGTCGCAGGTTTCGTTTCCCGCTGATGACCTCTGCAAACTCTGGCAATGTGCCCTTGCTTTCCACAGGCATGGCATACTGCTGTGCGGAGTCTGCACTCTGCTTTTTCATGCTGCCCCCACAGCTTGCGCAGCTCTGTGGGGAAGTTGCTTGCTCTGTGGAGCGTGGTCGTCTGGGTGGCTCTCTCCGCAAACGATCGATTTCTTCACTCTCACTGGCCTCCCCTAATCCTTCTGCGGTCTCTTGGTGGATCACTGTGGGGCTGGTGTGTGTTTTAGGTGGCCAGAGAGTCTTCATTGCCCCTCCGGCAGCCTCATCCGCCATGATTTCCTTCAATGCATCTTGGAAAGTCAGTTTCTCCATGGCGAATAGGTGCTGCTGTAATTCTCTATTATGCAGGCCACAAATGAGCCTGTCTCTGAGACGGTCTTCCAGGTCAGGGAACTCACATTGGCACGAAGCTTGGCGAAGGGATACCACAAACTCTGCTGCAGATTCCCTGGATCTCTGCTCACGTTGCTCAAATGCATGGTGCCAGGCGATTACTGAGAGTTTAGGCTCAAAATGTTCCCTTAATTTTTTCTTGAGGTCTGCGTAGGCCACAGTCTCTATACTTGCCGGTGCTATCAGATTTTCAGCGATATCAAACGTGGTTTGTCCGCAGACACATAGTAAGGTTGCTGCCTTCAGGCCATCGTCTGTGATCTGGTTAGCCCGGAGATAGTTGTCTACTCTGGAGATGTATGAACTCCACTGTTCCGGATGAGTAATATCGAACTCGTTGAGCCTTCCCACTTTAGCCATTTTGGGAAGCCCCTGTGGTCCTGTACTGTACTGCTGCGGTTGGAGCTGTGCTGCACTTAGGAGTCCTGGGGACAGATCCCTCAGGTATGTCTGTGCCTCCATTGTGTCTTACTGGCAGGCAGGGCAGGGAGCATGGTCCCACCAGGGCTCTTTACCTGGTCTGGCACCCAGTGATTTCAGCGTGCCTCTAGTGTGGCTTACTGGTAGGCAGGGGGTGAGAACTAGGCCTGCCGGGGCTCTTTTTACCCAGCCTATCACCCTGTGATTTCAGTCTCTTGGTTAGCAGAAGCTCTCTCCTCTGCAGCATCCCACCTTCGTCACCACTATTGTGTAGTGGGTTTCAGTAGGCAAAGAGCAAACCAGCATAGTTACAACATCATTTATTGACTCAAACTAGAACTAGAACTAGAGAACTGCAGGCAATTGCCTGTAATTTATAGTCTGAGCCCACAGGGCCTTAACCAATCACAATACTTGGAAAAGCCCGCCCAAATATGAATGTTCAAAGTTTCCCTCCAAAACAGTTGGAGTTAACAGTCAGGGTCATCTGAAGGTTAGTTTCATTTTAGCTTCACAAGCAGTTAGAGTTAAATTAGTTTCACTTTAGCAGGGATTAGCACAACTTTATATATATATTCAATACATAACACCATGATGCCAGGAAACTGCAACCCTCCCAAATGTCAGTCAGTTGCCAACTATCTGAATTTTGATCACTTGACCTGGGGATGCTGCAATAATCATAAGTGTGAAAAAGGGTCAGAGCCACTTTTTTCAGTGACGTTGTAACTTTGAACGGTCACTAAATGAACTGTTGTAAGTGGAGGACTACCTGTATATGTTTCCTGAGGGAATTTTGAGAAGGAATGTACAGGAGTTATAGAGAAAGGTGGAATGAATGTAATGATACAGCATGTGGGAATGTTACCTGCAGAAGAGGGGAGCTAGTATTGATTGTCTTGTTCTTTGTCTGCACTACCTTGAAGGGCTAATAATGAAAGAAGAAGAATGGGAAGAGGTAGAAGCCAGAGAATAAAGTAGTCCTGGTTGGGAGATTTAACTTGCTGAGATATTGAAGATTGGAAGAAGGCAGTTCAGATGAATTATAAAATGGGAGGGGAAAGGGTTTGATGTTTGGTTTCTGGGTAGTAGACAGGCACCAAAGGAGAAAACGACTTTCCCACTGTAAATTATTGGAAGGCATGGGTCCCCATGGCTCCAAGGTTGGATGAGAGCTTGATAGATGGTCAAGTGGGAGACTCTGAAGGTGGTCAAGTGGGAGACTCTGAACAGGGTAGGCAGGAGTTTGAGTGGGATGTTAAATAGTTGGGATAAATAGGCTGTGAGCTATTGAGGCCAGGCAAATACTCACAAGAGGTACATCAGCTATAGGACCAGTACAATCTGCCCGGCCGACACCGATTGAGTAACCCTCAGAACCTTTAGAAATTTCAGAATCAGCACCTGAAAAAACATACAGAGAAGAATTAGGCACTCCTTCCAACACACAGAAACAGGGCTGTGCAGAACTTGAAATTTAAAAGCATATCTAAGTTCTTAAAGCTAGGTTGACAAGGTTGAAAGGACACTGCTTGAGGAGTCCAAAATTAAGTCCAATGAAATGAAACACAGCACAGCACCTTCAGGATGAGAAGAGTCTTTCCTCAGATGGAAGATTTCAGCAGTGGTGACTGCAATAAGCCATTTTATGAGGAACGATATTTCGATTCTCAAAGCATGTAAGGTTTGGTACACTCAAAAACATTGGTTAAAAAAACAACTAGTTTGCTTTCTTTTTCACTTTTGCTTTTTTTGCAAATTTTATTTCCCAGTTTGATAAGCAACAAAATCAATGATGGAATGGGAGATTATGCCTTCTGTCTCTCACTACTGTTAGTAGATCCCAAAGATGCCAATATGTATGCTTTTAAACTGACTGCACCCCAGTGTCGATATACTGCCCTTTGACCATAATAAAGATCTATTGGTCTGAGAACCTGTCTCGGTTTTTCCCTTTTTTTGAGACAAAAAGGAAGAGAATCCCAAAGAACCAATAGAAAAGTACAAATAGTGCCATTTTTAGAAGAAAAAACATTAGGAAATCTATGGTATCATTAGTTTTGAGTCCCTCAGGAATAATGTTTCAAGGCACTTACCATCCCTTGATTTTTTAAAAAACATTTAGCTTAGTTTTTCCTTTTTCTCCTATTATACAGTATGTGCTTTGCTATATCCATGCCTGTCATCAGAGTACAACCTTCAACACTGCATATAAATATTTCCTTTATTTGGCAGTTGGCAATGTAACCATTACCATCAGAAAAGAAATGCAATTTGAGAATTAATGTTAACCACCTAATCCTTTTCTACTTTTGTCCCAGGACCAGTAGTGGGATTCAGCAGGTTTGCACCGGTTTGGCAGAACCGATACCTAATTTTTTGTTGAGTTCGGCGAATCGATTATGATAAATCCGTGTTTTCCAGAACACGTCTGGTTTTCATTCAACTTCCTTCCAAGCGGGGAAAAAAACCCTCCCCAAAAGTCCAAGGGAGGAGCGACGGAAGCCAAATGGAGATGCGGCGCCTTCGATCACATCACTCAGGCGAAAACTAGGTGGTGTTTTTCAGAGGTAATTTCAGGAATAGACCCTTCATCTGTCTAGTTTCCCGATTGATGCATACGGGAAAGAGGCGAGGCCACCAAGTATTAGCTAAGGTTGTGGCTGGAACTTTTTCCTGTCATCAGGGCAGAGAACCGGTTGTTAAATTATTTGAATCCCATCACTGCCCAGGACCATCCTTTCTTCAAACTCTTCTGGCCTAGTGTTTTCTCTGAACTGTAATCTCATCCTTCTTTTTTTTTTATGAGCATATGAGAACATGAATACCTTGAAACAAAAATCTTATGAGGGAAAATGAATGGACCAAAGTCATTCCAATCCCATCCTTGGTTGGAAATCTCTCAAGTGCAATTGATAATAACTTCATGGACACTACTATTCCATCAGTATTACAATATTGATAGAAGACGTCCATAGACTTACCACTTGGGAGAACATAAATGACTAAGAGGGATATGACCACTGCTAGCACGACCATCACGAAGGCAACACTAACGATTCCAAGAGCAACTGCTGATTTGGATATCTTCATCAATGGAAAAACAACTATAAAAAGAAAAGTAGAGGAAACAACTCAAAAGAAGTATCAGTAACCTAGATAGATGTCTTACATATCTTTGGATAACCTCCAGATAGTTTGTTCTTGGGAAGGAGGCAAGGCACCACACACAGTCTCACAGACAGAAGCCAACCTCAGAAAGAAATGTGGTTAGGGTTGCAAGATGGACTACGGAATATCCATAACACTTGCCTCCAGTTACTTGATACTACCACTGATCCTACGGCATTGATGGCGAACCTTTTAGACACTGAGTGCCCAAAAACCGCCCTGCCCCCTGCCTGCTGCGCTTTGCCCCCTGCCTCCCCACGTTCCCCATGCCCCACACCCACCCCGCCCCCCGCCCCGCAGGGCCACCTACCACTTCCACGGACCACCGCAACATATCGCCCACATGACCCTGCAGCACCATGGCGGCCACACCCTCCACCTGCGCCCCAAAGCATCATCTACACGCAATGGGGCATGAGGGCAAAGTCTTGTCCCTGCTGTCCAGCTGCCATGTCCTTGGCTCCGCTGCTCCGTGCGGGCCGCCCAGGGGCGACTCTTCCAGGGGGGCTGCTGGTGAGGGGGCCGTGGGGGGAGGCAGGGCTAGGGCAATGCCCACAGAGAGGGCTCTGCATACCACCTCTGGCACGCATGCCATAGGTTCGCCATCACTGTCCTAGGGCAATTGCCTCACATTATCCAACAGTAGAGCCTGCCTTGATTTTATTTTTGCATATGTAGTACGCACTGAGCCTGAAAGGTTAGCTACCATCTTGCCTTCTCTCTTTGTGTGTTTTTTTTAACCAACCAAAACAAAAGACAAAGGAAAAGAATGCACACGATTATTAAACAGAGGAGAGTTAGAGAAAAGAAACAAAAACATACATATAGCAGAACAGATACTGAAGCTGAAACTCAATAACGGCCACTCAATGAGAAGAAAGGACTGGCTGGAAAAAGTTTCTGATGTTGGGAAAGACTGAAGACAAAAGGAGAAGGGGACGGCAGAGGATGAAATGGTTAGATAGTGTCATCAACACAGTGGACATGAGTTTGACCAGACTCTGGAGGACAGTGGAGGATGGGGGGGAGGCTGGCATGCTATAGTCCATGGGGTTAAATATATCAAAACACTGAAGCCGTGATTCATTACAGTCATCCTTAACTGATTCATATTAATCTATTCAACAAACCACCAAATAGTGGGAGCCATTTATTTTTCAGAGGTCGGATTCATTTGATTGTGAATCTTTTTTCCTTTTTCTTTCCCATTGGTCCATGAGTCAATTCCCATGTGATAAGACATAGAATGTAAATAAAAAGAGTGCTATTGTCTTGAACTGGAAAATACAAAGTCATCCTTACCTGATAAATGGTTGAACGGAATCAAAAGAAACCTGGAAATTCCTGTATTTCACACTGCAGAATTTGGACTCTTCTTCTTGGTGTTCATGGATACTGAAAGGAACACAGAACTATCAAAATGACATGGTAGCTTGGGGGGACAGTTGAAGTGATTTCTAACTGCGTTCCACTGAGTAAGAAATGTTTTACACATTAGTGTCACTTTTATAATCTAGAAATTTTACAATACTCTTATAATCTAGCAATGGTTTTATAATCTAGAAATTGAGAACAGCATTATCTAATGAGGATTCCTTGATAACCTTTGCTTTATCAGTTAATACTGGGAGGAAAAACAACTAAGCAAGAACAGGTATCACTTCAACCTTGAACTCCTAACATCCTGGAATTTGCAGCATTTAGATTGCAAAGTTTATGTAGTATGTAGTACATACACACATGTATGTATGTATACACACACAGATACACACAGATACACACAATATATATATATACACACATGGTGACTTAGTAGTAAAAGACCTTGGAATTGAAAAATTGGAATCCAATACAGAATCCGGTGTAGGAGAACCAAGCAAATAAGAATAGCAAAAATATGCCTATCATCAAAAGAGAAGCAATGAAGAAGGGATCATGGGCTGTTCTTTTATTGTTCTTTTAACCAGATCATGCTCGATAAAAGTGCCAATGTCTGACACAACAATGCAATGCAGAACTTGCAAATCAACAGAATATTCGGCCAGCAAGTGCCCAGCTCATTTCCAAGCAGCACCCAAGGAAAACTCCACAGACATCCTTCCCAAGAGCTACGAAGGGGGCCCTTCATTTAGGGAGAATTCAGACAGTCCACAAAATGGAATATTATCTGGGAATGACCTTGACAAGTGGGGGAAGAGATGATGCCCAGCAAATGATCAGATGGTGGTGTGGGGGGGGGGGGGGCCTACAGCTGCATAAACTGGCAGAGGAAAAAATGAGAAAGGAAGCTGCCTAGTTTATCAGGCTATAAAAAGAAATGGCGGGAGATTTCTACATTCAGATTTGCACGATTTTGTTAATGTAGCCTTACAATCAAGTAGAATAAGCTCATCTGGTCATGGTTTGTGTTAGTTTATTTGGAAAGGCTGGCGGCCAGGATGTTTTTCTTTAACTTTTCATCTATGGCAGGCCTGTCAAACTGCCAGCCCGCGGGTCAGATGCATCATAGTAAAACCGTGCCCACCCCATTGCCGGCAATGGCAAAAAAGTTGCGATACGTCACGACACGTCACGTAATGTTGCAAGTTTGACACCCCTGGTCTACGGATTGCAAATGTAATCTTGTGAAAAAAATTGACATGTGTTTACTGATGAAAAAGATACTCTTACACAACTGTCATCCTGCTTAAGCAATAGAATAGCATATGAAAACAGATACTGTTTGTTGTAACCAGCAACTTTTGTGCTGAAGACTAAGAATTAGTGATTGTGAAGATAAGATTTTCACTGTACAAAACACCATTAAGTGTTATCAGACTTTGTTCTTTCTGACATGACGGATTTGATAAATTGTGTGGTAATAATAGCTGTTTCGAATGCTTACTGTTGATTCTTTATCAATAGGTGACATGAAACCTGAATGTTATCAAATACTGTAATGTTTGCTGATACAATTGCCAGGCTAGAAAATAAAGTTCAATTGATTTAGAGGGCAGCAGACTGAGAATGGCTGGATTCATCTATTGATCCCAATTCAACTAACAGTTAACCATGAAGGCTATGAAATTAATAACTTGCAATCCCATTGTCCGTGGTTTGAATGGGATTTAGATGTGAACCTCATACATTCCTCTAATTCAGGGGTCTTCAAACTTGGCCCTTTTATGACTTGTGGACTTCAACTCCCAGAATTCCTCAGCAGGAAGGAACTGAAAATTCACGCCTTTGTAATCTCTTAGACTACTGGTATTTTCATGAAAATGTCCTATAAATAGCAGCTGGAAGGAATACATGTGTCTACTTGCTGATTGGCACTATCCAGTTCAGTACAATGCTAATTATTTTTCAGGTACTCCCTTGGTCACCAACAGACTTCAGCAACTTGCTGGTTATAACCTACAAAACCCAACATGGCTTGGGCCCTTCTTACAGGTAGACTTCAACTTACGATCATAATTGACAGCAGAATTTCAGGTTGCTAAGCAAGAAGGTTTTTAAATGAGTTGTACCCAATTTTATTACCTTTTTTTTGCCAAAGTCGTTAAGCGAATCAGGCAGTTAAGTAAATCCCACGGCTGTTAAGTGAATCCAACTTACCCCATTGACTTTGCTTGTTGAAAACTGGCTAGGAAGGTCACAAATAGTAATCACAAGACCCCAGGTCACTTCAATCATCATTAAGGACAATACCAGTGCCTGGATTTTGATCACGTGACCGTGGGGAATGTTGTAACGGTCATAAGTGTGAGAACCAGGCATTGGTCAGTTTTTTCAGTGCCATTGTAACTTTGATCACTAAATGGGTCACTAAACAAATAGTTTTAAGTTCAGGACTACCTGTATCTTCAGGACCATCTTCTCCAATAGCATCTGCCCACTCTACGTGGTCTTAACTGTCCCCACCCTATCTTGTCTTTTAAAAAATGATAAAAACTTCCCTCTTTTGTAAGACCTTTAGAAAAGGGATCTCCAACCTTGGCAACTTTAAGACTGGTGGACTTCAACTCCCACAATTCCTCAGCCAGTCTTAAAGTTGCCAAGGTTGAGGACCCCTGCTTTAGAAGGCAAAGGTTTTAATTGAGGACATCAACAGATATTGTCTTAACATTGGGCTGATTTTTTTTTAAGGGATATACTGATGTATGTTGTAAATATGCATTGCAAGCAGCTACACAACAAGGGAATTGTCAGATTAATTTTTATTGTTCTATTATTTTTATAGCCTCCTTAAAAAGCTTTTTTAATCACTAAGGGCTGACTTGCCATAACAATGTTGCAAGACAAATAAGATATTGCAAGATTAATTTAATGACCATATCTGAAAGTAATGCTGGAGACTATTTTATCAAGTGAGAGACAGACTAACAAAGGAAACCCCAAAAGATTCAGTTCCATGGATACACAAAAACTTAACACTCAACATCCTGCACCCAGACATGCAAAGGTTTTACATACTCAAATAGATGTTTAAAAACAGATCTCCTCCAAAACTGCGGATTACCAAATTAACACAGACACACACTTCTCCCTTATGCATACTCCTCCCTTACACATATATACACATTCTTCTCTATAAGAAGCTTAGATCTCAGCACCAAAACCTCTGTAGCCTACCATTTTCGAAAATTGATCAAACCCCTTTGATCGTGACATCCCCATTGCCATCTTTATCTTGACCCTACTCTAATTTGCTGACAAATGGATAGTATCTGATTTATTGAATGCAAGATTTGTCAAGGTGACCTTAAGCTGCATCTTAAAGGAGAAAACAAAGCTTTAAAATCATAAACTAAGATTTAAACCTTGGTTTAAATCACAGCAATGGCATTGTGACCCAGCAGGGAAAAAAAAAGAGGTTGTGTGAATTTCTGTTGTGATTATGGTAAAATCATAAGAAGTTCCTATATGTGCAAGTGAAAAAGAGGTCTTTTTCTCTTGCAGGTTTATCAACTGTAGAATTATTTTTAATGCTGAAAACATGGAATAAAAAGTTTATTGAAAACACATCCAGAATTCATATCTCTAGCTTTGTCTTGATAAGATAGGGAGATGGGAATGTTCAACTGTTTTTCTATTCTCAAATAGATATAATACAAATAGTCTAAGTTTAAACCCCAGACTATCAGCTCCTGCCCAGATGAAGAATGGCAGAAGATTGTGGGTGACATAATTATCTACTGATTGTCCAACTGCTGGCATTCATGGTGCTCAACAGTCCATAGAGTTATTTCCAATGGATTAATCATTGATATTTTAACTGTTGAATTTCAATACATTTTCCTCATTTCTGAAAGCTCAGCCTAGCTTGAACATGGTGTCTAAAAAAGAAAAGGATATTTAACCAATTTATAATGTTTAGAAAGATCATCTTTAGCTATATTTTTAATTCTGTTTTACACAGGCATAAAATAATGTTAAAGGCACACACAGACTTCCCTCTTTGAAATCCCATGTGGGATTTCACCTCACTGTGTTTTGTTATTGTTAGCCACCCTTAAGGAATAACTTTCAACTGGTTCTGCTTCCCTCAACCTGTACAAATTTTAATTACTGTGCAGTATTCAAAGGGAGAGATTAGTGCTGAAATGATTGCTCCTTTGGTATGTCCTTATTAATTGCATTCAAATAGCCATTTACCCTTAGATCATATCAGTTAAAATTGGCTCTCTGATCATTAACCAAAGCTTAGGTTAATTAACAAATACCAGTTTGCTGGCATGTTTGAGAATGAAAGGAAAGTGACAAATAGTACAAGTAGTCCTCAACTTACAACCACAATTGAGCCTAAAATGTATGTTGCAAAATGAGACATTTGTTAAGTGAATTTTGCCCATTTTATGACTTTTCTTGCTACATTTGTTAAGT
This sequence comes from Azemiops feae, assembly GCA_023970755.1. Lineage (NCBI taxonomy): Eukaryota > Metazoa > Chordata > Lepidosauria > Squamata > Viperidae > Azemiops > Azemiops feae. The sequence goes on from JALGBA010000816.1 coordinate 254,884, forward strand.
GAATCACTGCAGTTGTTAAATTAGCAACACCATTGTTAAGTGAATCTGGCTTCCCCGTTGACTCTGCTTGTCAGAAGGTGATCACATGATCCTGGGACACGGCAATCGTCATAAATATGAACCAGTTGTCAAGCATCCGAATGTAAATCACATGTCCATGGGGATGCTGCAATGGTCATAAGTGTGAAAAATGGTCATAAATCGCTTTTTTCAGGGTCATCATAACTTTGAACAGTCGCTAAACGAACTGTTGTAAGTTGAGGACTATCTGTATGACTGCCATAGAGTCATACAGATGTGAAGACTATTTGAAATGCTGTCTCTGTGGGACAGTGAGTCAAGGATTCTGCCTACAGGAATGCAAGCAATCTGTGTACGTCTTTGAGTTCATTCTGTTCCCAAGTAATAATTCTATGTTCTGTTCCCAAGTAATAATTCCCAATAGCTTTATTTATATCAGTTTTCCATCTTTCCAGGTCACTTCAGTTTATCTGATGATACTAGAACTGAGCAGGGTAAGTTATAGAGAAATGGTGCAAGTCATAACTGCAACATTCTTCCCCCCCCCCCATCCCAAAGTTGAGTAGCAAAGCCCAACAGGTGGGCCCGTTTGGGATCTATAGGTAAACTCACCACTATGGAGTGGTATATAAGTCTAAGTTCTATTGCTATTGCTATTAGCAAGAAGGAGGAGGCATGGTTGTTGGTCAGGCGAGCTTGCCTCTGGTCACGAAGTAAGCTGGAGCACATAACAGCCTGATCTCCCAACACAAGACTGACTGAAGCAGGGCGATACCACTCTCTTCTCTAGCTTTGGGTTCTTATTCATTACATAAACTAAAGACCCAAAGAGGCATTTTCTGTTAATTCAGTTTCCAATGCCTCCCTTTGCTTCTTTGAGTTGGCTCCAGCAACTCAACCAGAGTTTGGAGGCTTTGATTGGTAAGAGGAAGATCAACATGCAATAGCTTGCACAACCCTTTGGAGGTGGCAACACAATCCTCAGTGACAATAATTCAAGACCAAGAGTAATGGCAAGGGACAAAAAGGGAAACATAAAAGAGGAAGCAAAACAATTAAAAAAATATTATTTTTGCATGGATGCAGTCTAAGGAAATCAGGATATTAAGCAGTTAATTTTAAGCCATTTTACAATAAACAGCTATGAAAGCATCTGCAAAGCTAATTCTACCTCTCTGATGTAAATTATGTTTTATTGAATTGGATTCAACTTGCAACCACACCCCACAACCTAGCAGAACAAGAGCTAAAGATGGGTCTGTCCTTCCCCACAACTCATAATACTTTTCAGCCAAGAATTTGTGTGGTTATTAAAGCATAACTTTTTTTTAAAGTTAGAATTATGGGTAGATAACATTGTACTTTGGAAGATGATATCTAAAACTGTAATTTCCAGGCCTTTTTATTGCAATGCTTATCAGCACTGAGGTTGTTAAGTCTGCTGTATTTGCTTTTCTTTTGTTAACTCAGCACTATAAAAGAACATTAATAGAAGTATTTCTATTATGGGCCAAATAATACCGCTTAAGTTGGCTCCAAAAAAGAACTGAATTCTAATTTTTTGCATGGGTGTATCCTAAATGGAACCAGGACTATTTCTGGATACATTGTGAATAAGAATTCCGCATCACTCCTAAAATGTGGTACCAGCAAGGTGTTACTCTGTGTTCCATTAAATCCCTGTTCCAAACAAGCCCAATTATCAACTGTTTACAGCTGATGGGTGGTTCCATTTAAATTTACCCATATAAAACATCTATGCAAAGCCGAAACACATTCTGAGAGATACTAAACCCATGTTCCACCTATTAAAAACTTGCCTCCTGGTGAACCATGTTAAGCATTGCAATTGGCTGAGGAATTCTGGGAACTGAAGTCCACAAATCTTAAAGTTGTCAAGGTTGAGGACCCCTGCTTTAAACCACAGGATTCTGTTTTCCATCACAAATATAGCCCATTATCCATCCTATAAGGTAGACCAGACTTAGAAACCAATGCCATATAGATGAGGACTACATTTATTGTAAGAGCTACAGTATATAAGTAGTCCTCGTTTAGTGATGGCAATTGGTTCCAGCGAAATGGTTGCTAAATGGTACTGTAGCTAAGGAAGCCACATGACTAAGAGAAAAAGGCAGATACTGTGAAGATCACTGGTTACTGCCATCTCATTCAGATACCTGTAAAATCTCTCTTACGGTAGCCTGTGCCTGACTTGTTTTGTTTTAGTACTAAAAAGTACTACTAGCAAGTTGATAGGCTCAGTTCTGTGATCTTAATTACTTGATGAGAACGCTCTGGCTAGCTCCCAGCCTCTGCCTAAAACTGACCAAATCTTAATCTGACCATTGCGTTGCTGATGGCTATCCCTTGCGTCCTTCAAGACCATTCCCTATTCCCCACTCCACCCATCAAAGACTTATCTATATCCTCACAACATCCAATAAACAGAGATAAAGACTGGCTTTTGAAAGGAATATAAATTTTGAGAAGGCCAAGTTTATATAAATCAGAAATGCTCAGGATAATATGCCTATAACAGTCCATGCCCAGGCTATAGAACAAGTCCAACAATTTACTTATCTTGGCAGACTTATATCTATCGATGGAGGGACAGAAGGACATTAACTTGTTAAAGTCCTTGATTTCAATTAACGATTTGTTTCACTCTGTCTGACATTGAAAGAAAGTCAGTCTCCCAACCTCATTTGTTTTCAGAGTGGTGTAAGCAATACATCTTGCAAATGTTACTGTGAATCGTAAAAGAAAATTCTACACCAGCTTGATTGTTCTCCCTTTACTTTGTCAGCTTTCCCAGTACAGGACTGACTCTTCTGTCTCCAAACTTACTATGTAAAATGTTAATTTCTAATATTCAGCTGATAAATCTCTTGTGGCCACTGTTTTCTTCTCTTCCAGCAATTGATAATTCTCAGCAACACCCCCATTTTGTTTTCTTTAAAAAAAAATTAAATGCAACTTACTCACTTACTGGATCTTCCCATAGGCAGGTGCTCACTCTGAGTGGCCTCTTTGCTTCTCATTTTAAAGACTAATTTACCTGCTATTATAAGTAGTTGTAGAAACAATCTGACCCTCCCATTAGATAGTATTGGTGGATCTTTTTATGACACATTTGTAGGCCAGCACAACATCCCACATTAGGGCAGTCTAGCATTCTCCAAGATAGCAAACCAGCATTGCAAGCCTTACAGATGAGAAGGGGAACTCAAAAACTCAAATCCTTCCACTCAAGAAACCTGCTCCAACCTTCTCACAGAGCAGTTGCTGTGTGGCGAAAATGGGAAAGGCAATACTGCGTACATTGTCTGGAGCTAAACAGAAAGTAGCAATAATATTTAGCAATAGCATTTACGCTTATTTACCGCTCTGTTGTGCTTTATAGCACATTCTTGGTGGATTTAAAATCTGGGTCCTCATTTTACTGACCTTGGAAATATGGAAGGCAGCGTCAACCTTGAGCCCCATTAGAATCGAACTCCAGGCTCTGGGCAGAGTTTGCCTGCAATAGTGCACCAGGTAGGATATGAATCCAATGAACAGCAATTTAATAGGTTTTTGCCTAATTGTCTCCTGTTAGTTTTCTATTGGAAACATCTTGTGACTTGTCCTTGGGCCAGTTCCAAAAACCATTAATGCATGCGCATTGGTGCATGTACAAAATGAGTAGAGCTTGCACAATGATATTCCAAATTTCATCTTGCTGATTTTGACCCCCCTACACCTTTGGATACTGTGGTAACCACCACAGATCTGGGTTGAGAAGGAATAAAAAACAAGATTCCTGAGGTAAAGAGCTCACAATTAATCAGTTCACTTTAACCCACTTAGCAATATGCAACTATGAAAGCATCTGCAAAGCTATATCTACCTCTCTGATGCAAATTATGTTGTATTGCTTTATATTCAACCTGTAACCTAGCAGAGCAGAAACTAAAGATGGATCAGTCCTTCTCCCATTGTAAGGGCCCACCTCAATTTACATCTTAAGAAGACAGAACTCTTGGAATGTTTCTTCCAACAGGAATCTTTATTAAGAAAAACTGACTGAAGGCATGCTAGACAGGATCTGAGGAACCCCATTGACCATTCAATGTTTTAAAGTGTTCCCAGGCAGTCCCACCCCACATTCCTTCCGGTCAATTCAAATTGGCAGATGGCTGGGTGTTAAATCCATCGGAATCCCAAACGTTGCAATCTTTCCCCCCCTTTTCCTTGCTGCCGGTAAAAGGAGGCTTCATAGGGAGTGAGATCAAAGGCTGATGGCCGCATTGTCATTGTTAGTACTCCACAGAGGGAATCCACACAGGATGTTCCTTTGTAGTTGATAGTAGGAATGTCAGTCATAAACACCCATGTTTACTCCCCCCCCTTTGTAGTATGACAGAATCCAAAAGAGAGTAAGAATTGGGTTTTCTCAGAGTAGATAGCTAGAAATAAGATATAATTGGATTCTGACACCCATTTGATCAAGAATTATTAAATGTTATTAAATCTTTTTTTTTCTCTGAAGCTAGAATTGTGGATAACTAACATTGTACTTTAATTAGCTCAGCATTATAAGGTAATATTAATAGAAGGATTTTTATTAAAGAGCAAATAATACCTCTTATGTTTCCTTCAGAACTGAGTTCTGAAGTTCCAGTTCTAACCCGTAACCAAAACTAGGTTAAATACTCAATATGAGAAAGTAGAAAATTACATTTGCTTTTCCTTGTAGATGTTTGAGAACTCCCAAAATGATGTCATAGGCTGCCTTTTGTTCAGCGACTGTCAGCATTGCTGATTATTGTAATAGATTCTGAAAATGTAAGAATGGTTCTTGCTGCAAAGCAAGAATTTCCAAACCATTAAGTTATATATACATAGCTTGTGATGTTCTCTAAACAGCCTTAGATATTGATGCAAATTATTGATAGAGTTGGAATTGCAGAGTCCTGCAGTTCCATCAGATTTATGGTTGACATTGGGATTGGAACTAGAGCTCTTTAGTCCAGGGCATACTGTTTTTCTTATAATTTTATTGAGGTTTTAATAAACATGGTAAAAAGTAACATGGACTAAACTAGAAAAAAAAAATTCCAGAGTGAGCAAAATGTACTTAAAATACATGGTAAGTAGTTTGACAGACACCCTGACATCATGGAAGACTAGTGAGGAGTTGGAGGTGTTGTCCCCTTCTGTCTTTTTTTGTATATGTATAGTGCATATACATATAAAGCTAAATATTTCTGTGCAGAAATATTTAGCTACAGTAGGTTATTTAGCTGGCTGAAGCCGTTTGTGTATTCATCTGTATATACTCTTAAGTGAATTTAGCTGTTTTGCAGATAGTGTCATTTTTATTGTTAATTACTCTTGCTTGCCTTTTATCTGTATTCTTATTTCTAGTCATTGAGATCATCATCTCCTTAATCTAACATAGCGTTTCTCAATCTTGACAGTTTTAAGACATGTAGACTTCAATTCCCAGAATTTCAAGGTATTGGTTATTACTTATAAAGCACTTCAGGTTGCAGGCCCTAATTATTTAAAGGACTGTCTCCAGTGGTGGGATTCAGCCGGTTCGCACCACTTTGGCAGAACCGGTAGCTAATTTTTTGTTGTCCAGGCTGTTGTGTCCTGGGCCTTGCTGAGTCATTCAGCAAGGCTCAGGAAGTCTGCAGAAAGGTTGCAGAGACCAGAACGGTTGCAGAGACCCGGACAGACCACGTGTCTGCCCGGGACCCAGACAGGCTGTCTCCAGCCTCGCGCACATGCGCGAGGCGGGAGAATAGCCTGCAATCATTAGTTGAGCATCCCCTTGCACGGGGAGTATAAAAGGGCTTGTTGCCATTGTTCGCTTGCTTCTGTTCAGTGAGTGTACGAATAAAAAGACATCTTTTGTTGTGAACTGCCTCGTCTCAAATGTCTGCTTGTGCGAACAGAACATTGGCGCCGAAGGTGGGATTCGTCGTTTGGAAGCCTACAGAAGTAAGATAGGCCTACTCACCTAAGGCCTGAATGAGAAGAGAAGCGCGGCGTCCAGAAGGAGCAACCGCCTGCCAGTACGCATATGCTGGAGGTGGGCTTGGCTTCGTAGGACCCCTTCTCCTTCCTTGCGGCGAGAGACGTTGACGAGGCCATCGTTCACAAAGATGTCCAAGCTGGGTCGTCTTGGTGAATTCGACACTTCGCACCCGGAACGCTGGAGCTCGTACGCAGCTCGCGTTGAGAACTATTTTCGGGTGAACAAAATCCAGGAAGACGGCCTGAAAGTGGCTACCTTGTTGTGTGTCTGTGGGCAAGAAACTTTTGAAATTGCCGAGAATCTTGTTGCCCCAGCACTGTTGGAATCGATCGCGTATGCCGATCTCAAGAAAATGCTGCATGAGCATTTCGAGCCCAAGCTATCAGTAATAGCTTGGAGGCACCAGTTCGAGCAGCGGGACCAGCGGCCTGGAGAATCAGCTGCGGACTTCGTCGCGGCCCTGAGGCAGGCTGCATGCCCATGTGCGTTTCAAGATTTGGAGGAAAGGCTCCGAGATAGACTTGTGTGCAGGTTGCGAAGCCGCGAGGTGCAGCAGAAGCTGTTTGCGAAGGCTGATGTCACGTTCCAAGATGCCTTAAGAGAAATTGCAGCAGAAGAAGCAGCTGGCGGCGCTGTGAAGGCCTTGCGGTTGATGAAGAATCATCCAGCGGCCGTCCCCGTCCACCAAGAAGCCGCGTATGAGGCCTCTGGAGAAGACTCCGAGGAAGAAGAGGTGGACAGACTTCAACCGTCGGCGGACAGAAGACTGCAGGAATGCAGAGGGCCGCCACCTGCATCCCTTTGCTGTTTCGGCTGTGGGGGTCGCCATAGGAGGGCCGACTGCCGTTTTCGTTCTGCTGTCTGCTGAGCATGTGGCAGGCAAGGCCACATCGCATCAGCCTGCATGGGTCGTCAAAAGAATAGGTCCCCTGAATTGCCTCTGAAAGGTACCAAGGTCCCCAGCCAAAACAGGGTGGGTTTTTGCACGTCCCGTAGGGGGGGTGTTTAAGACAGGGTTTCACCGGCCCCTTAAGAAAAAGCTGTGCATTGATGTACAGTTGCAGGGAGTTCCCCTGGCCATGGAGCTGGACACAGGGTCCACTCTTTCCATTATTTCAGTAGACACCTTTAACAAGGTTTGCTCCAGGAGTGGCTCACGAGTCAAACTCAGGCCCTCCAATCTCATCCTCACAGATTTTCAGAACTCGCGAGTAAGTGTGAAGGGGGAGGCCACGCTCAGAGTGCAGCGTAAGGGTTTCAATGGATTATTGGATGTGGTGGTTGTTGGGGGTGATCGAACGAGTCTTATAGCAGGGCTTTTCAACCAGTGGTACGGGTACCACCTGTGGTACATTGGCACCTGGCAGGTGGTACGCGACCATCCTAGAAAAGTGGTAGCAGGGGAGGGGAATGAGCTGAACCGGTGGCAGCACCGCACAAGCCTGAGCGAGAGATGGCTGGAGCTGCAGGGCTGTCAGGGCTCAGCGGAAGCGCCAGGATCAGCGCTTCTTCGGGGCTGTCAGGGCTCAGTGGAAGCGCCAGGATCAGTGCCAGGCTCCAGCTGGAGCTCGGCGCTTATCCTGGCGCTTCTGCTGAGCCCAAAAGAAGCGTCGGATCAGCTGGAATGTTGCAGCATCTCCAGGGTCTTGTGATTTACATTCAGATGCTTGGCAACTGATTCATATTTATGACAGCGGTCAGTGTCCCAGGGTCATGTGAAGTGACCAAAACCTGCTGCAACCACCCAGCAGATGGGGGGAATAAAAACCAACCCCCCCCCGACCCCCGCTGCCAATCCTTAACAGAAATGCTCACAACAATGAAAACCTCGGACAGGAGGAAGAGCGCTGCTGGGTGGGCAGGCAGGTGTCTTGCTCGGCTGTGGCTTGGGGGGCACTTTTGTAACTTCAAACAGTCACTAAGCAAACTGTTGTAAGTCGAGGACTACCTGTACTTTATCACTTTTTTCCTTTTTTCCTTTTTTTTTTTTTTTGGTCATCAAGTTTTTGACACCTTGCTAGGCAACTGGTGGTACTCGGATGTTGCCATATCCTAAAAGTGGTACAATGGGTGAAAAGGTTGAAAAGCCCTGTCTTATAGGACTCGATTGGTTCGAGGCACTTGGGATCCAGGTGACTGGTTTGAATCATCTGCAAACAGCCAGCCTTATAGGAGTCTGTAAGGAGTTTGCTGATGTATTCAGCCCAGAACTTGGCTCATACAAGGGGCCTCCCATTACGTTAAAATTGGATCCAAACATTACACCCATCAGGGTCAAGCCAAGGAGGGTGCCTTTTGCCCTAAAGAGCAAAATTGATGCTGAGTTGGACAAATTGCTCCAACAAGGCATTCTTGAACCTGTGGACTCTAGTCCATGGGAAACCCCCATAGTAATGCCACTGAAATCAAATGGTGAAGTCAGAATATGTGCAGACTATAAATGCACTTTAAATAAAGCCTTGCAGCAACACGCATATCCTGTGCCCGTGGTGAGCCACATTCTGGCCTCACTTAAAGGAGGAAAACTTTTTGCAAAGCTTGACTTAGCTCAGGCCTATCAACAATTACCTGTTGATGAGGCAACAGCTGAGGCACAAACTATAGTCACCCGCAGAGGGGCTTTTAAAGTAAAGAGGCTGCAGTTTGGGGTCAATGTAGCCCCTGGCATCTTTCAAGGGGTGATGGAGCGAACGCTCAGGGGTATTCCAGGGGTCTGCCCCTATTTTGATGATGTCCTCATTGCAGGAGAGTCATCTGTGAACTTGGCTGAAAGGCTGAGAGCTGTCTTGCTGCGTTTCCGCCAAGCTGGGCTGAAGCTACAGCAAGACAAATGTAAAATAGGTGTAACATCCACCGAATTTCTAGGGTTTCGTATTGATGCAGAAGGTATCCACCCCGCAGAGTCCAAATTCCAGGCCATCCAACTGGCCCCTAGTCCCCAGTCAAAAACGGAACTTCAGGCTTTTCTAGGCCTCCTTAATTTTTACCATTCATTTCTCCCCCACAAGGCTGCTGTGGCTGAGCCACTACACCAGCTCTTGGACAAGCAGGCTCCATGGGCATGGACAAAAGTCCATGAAAAGGCTTTTAAAGAAGTCAAGGCTTTGCTATCCTCCAATGCTGTACTGGCTCACTTCAATGAGCATTTGCCTGTGTGCATCGCATGTGATGCTTCTCCCTATGGGGTAGGAGCAGTGTTAAGTCATCTCAAGGAAGATGGAACTCAGGTCCCTGTGGCCTACTATTCTAGAACCCTCTCATCTGCCGAGCGTAATTACGCGCAGATTGACAGGGAAGCCTGTCAATAATCTCAGGCATCAAGAAATTTCATGATTTCTTGTATGGACGCCATTTCACGGTCTATACTGACCACAAGCCTTTGCTGGGGTTGTTTACAACCAATAAACAAACTCCTCAGATTATATCTCCTAGAATGCTGAGATGGTCTATTTTCTTAGCAGCTTATGATTACACCCTGGTTCACAAACCAGGTACTGAGATGGGCCATGCTGATGGCCTAAGTAGGTTACCTCTTAAACAAATAGAGGCAGACCCTGCTCCTGCTGTACACATTCTGTCTATTCAGGACTTACCTGAATCTCCCCTCAATGCTAGGGATGTGGCTGCTGAAACTGCCACTGATCACACGCTTGCACGTGTGCTGACATGCGTGTTGTCAGGATGGCCTGACACGTGTCCTGGTACAGACTTCCAAAGCTTCTGGCGTAGGAAGCATGAATTGTCTACATCCTGTGGGGCACCCGAGTAGTCATCCCAGCCTCATTGAGGACTAGAGTCTTGCTCTCTCTTCATGAGGGACATCCGGGAATAGTGAGAATGAAGGCGCTTGCGCGCAGTCATCTTTGGTGGCCTGGACTTGATAGGGACATTGAGGCCCAGGTTCAGGGGTGCCAAGTGTGCCAGCAATCATGGCCAGAAATGCCCCAGGCCCCGGTACATAGGTGGGAGGAGACACTCACTCCATGGTCACGCGTCCATATAGACTATGCTGGGCCCTTTCAGGGGCAATTCTTCCTCCTCCTTGTGGATAGCCATTCTAAGTGGCTAGAGGTCGTTCCTGTGTCCTCCACTACTACTGCCAGGACCATCCAGGTGCTCAGAGAAATCTTCGCTTCCCATGGTCTTCCTGATGTTTTAGTATCAGACAATGGTCCCCAATTTACCTCTTCTGAGTTTCAGGCATTTCTCCAAGCCAACTTGATCTGGCATGCCACGTCTGCTCCTTTTCACCCTGCCACCAACGGTCAGGCTGAACGCATGGTGCGCACCACAAAGGACGCATTAAAGAGAATCACTCAAGGACCTTGGCACCACAAGTTAGCTGATTTTCTCCTTGCACACTGCACCACACCATGCACAGTTACAGGAAAGAGCCCAGCTGAACTCCGCTGGGGTCGCAGACTTATCATGAAGCTGGACAGGCTGCACCCAGACCAGGTGGCTTCACAGGTGTCGCAACCGCGGGCACCTAGGAGACTCCAAGTGGGTGACCCGGTTTGGACCAGAAACTATGGGCATGGGCATCTCTGGGTACCTGCTGTAATCTGTAAGGTCTCTGGGCCATTGTCCTGTGAAGTGACCTTAGAGGATGGTCGTGTGCTTCGACGCCACATTGACCAACTGTGCTGGAGGCTTCCTGGCCACGTTTCCTCCCCTGGCTCCGCTTTCGGGGGGGAGGGGGACCCCAATTACGATTGTGGACCACAGTCTCTCCAAGAGGGGGGGTCTCCAAATGCTCCAGATGAGGGTCTTGCCATGGAGGCGGATCCTGACTCTGGCATAGACGCAGGGGGTCTTGCCATGGAGGCAGCTCCTGACTCTGGCAGAGGTCCCTGGCTTAGGGCAAATAGCCGTAAATCGGCTACTCAGGGCACTCCTGCTGCTGGCCTTGGGCTTGAGGGACATTGCTCCCAAGGGGAGTCCCAAGGACTTTTGGGGAACTCCACCCCACCAAGGGACTCGGGGAACTTGACCCCTCCAAGGAACTCTGGTTTGGGTTTAGCGGATCCAGCCAGTTAGCAGTCAGGAGGAACCCCTGGGTCTTCTGGGCGACAAAGTCCTGGTTTGTTTTGCGCAAACCGGGAGCAGGCACTCCAGGCACCTAATACACTTCCCCCTCATATCATCACACCCGTACCTAATCTGGCTCCACGAAGATCTGAGAGGGTTAAGGGTCCACCTAAGTATGTACAAGAATACGTGAGGTCCCTGCGAGGCCCATGTTTGTGCTGACTGTAGACCCGGGGAAAATTGCTCCGCTCCCCGGGTCCGAAATTTCTTCGCTGGCGGGCCCATTTGGGCTAAATGCCACCCTGGAGGGGTGGCCACCGAAGGGCGAACCTTTGAGGAACGGGAGCCGGCGGTAGCCGGCTTACTGAACCCAAAGCAGCCCCTGGAACCAGCAAAAGAAAGGCGGATCGCATTTATGCGAGCCGCCATTCCCAGCTGATCGTCGGAGACAGAAAACAGCTGATTTGGAAGGCAAGCAGCTCGGACGGGTGAGAATACGCTTCTTTTCTCTTTATGAAGTGGATTTAATGGAAGACTGTCTTTAAAACGAAGCTGGAAGGCTGAAGGGGGGAAGGAGGTGGATTTATTCCCCCCCCCTCCCGGATAAACGGCGGTTTAAGCGTAAGAACCAATTTGGATTACTTTAAAAACTTTTCTAACTGGAGAAAATATCTTATTTTGGAAGGAGAGGAAAACTTAATTGGGAAAGCTACTCTGTTTTTTTTCTTGTTGTTACTTTTACTAACTTTAAAGAACTTTAAAGAACTTTGAAACTAAGTTCCCACTTCGGACATCTTTTTTTCTTTTTTTCTTTTTTTTTACCACTTAGAGGCTACATTGTAATTTTCCTCTCTTTGTTCTCTGATAGCTTTGTTTATTCAGCTGCAAGACTTGGCTGTAAGCCCAGACATTCTTATCTCTCTCAAAAGCTACTGAGAGGGAAGTTCCCAGCTCCTTCTGTGAATGTTTAGTCTTTTTAATCAGCTATATATTTTTTATAGCAAAAAATAGGGTTTTTTTGTTTTTTTTTTAATATTTTTATTTTTTTAAGACAACAAAACATAACACACATAGACATACAGTGTATACTCCTTTTTTTTTAAACAGCAATTTCGTAACTGTAATCTTCTATTATTTACATTTTCCCCCTTTATTCTTTTTTTAAAAAATATTTGTCCTTGTTGTCCCATTGTTTCTTATTTCCATTTTCTTCGTTCATACTATATTTCATACTAAGAATAATACATATTATTACTATACAATATTATACATTATTATACACACATTTTCCCTTTCTTGACCTTTCTGCATTTATTTTCATTTATTATTTCTAGTCTCCAACCAATCATACCACTTATTCCATATTACATAGTATTCTGTGTCTTCCTTTTCTTTTATCTCTTTTGTTAATTTGTCCATCTCCGCACAGTCTAAGATTTTCCTTATCACTTCTTCCTCTGATGGTATATTCTCATTTTTCCAGAACTGTGCGTAGACTATTCTTGCTGCCGTTGTTATATGTAAGATTAAGTACCGTATTTCTTTACTGTATTTTCTATTTAAGATACCCAGCAGGAAGATCTCTGGTTTCCAATCTACAGGTTGATCTATTATTTCTTCCATCCATCTTCTTATTTTAGTCCAGTATTTTTTTGCAACGGGGCATGTCCACCATAGATGATAATATGTTCCATGTACCTTTTTGCATTTCCAGCATGTTGGTGAGTTGTTCTGGAACATCTTAGCAAGCTTTGCTGGTGGAAGATGCCATCTGTAAAACATCTTCAACTGATTTTCCTTGAATGCCGCAGACATAGTCAGTCTTATGTTTGTTTCCCATATTTTTTCCCATTTCTCCAATTCTATGTTGTATCCGAAATTTTTTGCCCATCTAATCATTGTGTCTTTGACAACCTCATCTTCCATTTTATATCTCAGTAAATATTTATATATATTACTAATTAATTTTATTTCTGTTCCATGTATAATTTTATCCAATTCTTGCGATTCTTTTTGTATTTCATATAATTTTTTGTCCTCTGTATATTTAGATTGGATTTGTGTGAATGTCCACCAATCAATCTCTCTGCCTACATCTTGTTCCAATTCTTGTTTTGTTTTCAGATTTCCCTGTTCATTTACCAATTCTTTGTATCTAATTATCTTATTTATGTCCAGTAGGTTTGGGTGTTTCAGAGCTTCTGTTGGGGATAACCACATTGGAATTCTTATATAATGTTTTTGTTTTTACATCATAATTCTTCCTTTTTTTTTTTATTCTATTTCTTTTTTCTCCTTTTTGATTTTTCTTTTGGGTATAAATACATCTCTTTTTTGGCCTTTCTGTTTGCTCTTTTTACTTTTACTTTTTATTCTCCCTCCTTTTGGGATGGTTCCAGAAATTTTTTGTTGTTCCCCCTTTTTCTTAATTAATTTTTGTTGGAATTATTAGCACTTTTTTCTTCTTCTTTTTTTTTCTTTTTTCCCGTTAAAATACATGTGCCTTGTCTCCTGATAATAGGAGGGCATTGGATTACAATTGGCCATCGGGCCCTCTGGTGGATTATAAATAAATACAACAACTAGAAGATGAGCATCTCAAATTTGGCTAAAGGGGTGAAGAAGGGCTCTTCAGCCCCCGCTTCAACCTCAGTGAGCCCAGCTCCTCAAAAATCAATTACTACATTTTTACAACAGGAAACTCAACAAAAAGATACGCAAGCGATACTCCAAGCAATCGCAGACACTAAAATGGAAATGAAAAAAGATTATGTAGACTTGAAAAGTGACCTTCTTAAAATGGATCAAAAAATGGAAACTTTCCAACAGGCGATGATAGATACTCAACAAAGAATACAAAAAATAGAAGATAAGTCGGAGATGGTGGATCAGAAATTAGAAACATTACAAGATGAAAACCAGAGATTGGCGCATGTCAATGCGGAATTGGAAGATAGTATCGCTGTCATGGAGATGGAACGTGCGTCATACTTTTTGAGATTCCAAAACATTACGGAAGAGAAAGATGAGAACCTGTTAGAGTTGATGTGTGAGCTATTGGCGGATCGACTTGGACTGGAAATGGATCAAATGAAAAAAGAACTGGACCAGGTCTTTAGAGTCAACTCAAGCTATGCAAGAAGAAATAGAGTTCCCAGAGAGGTCCACGTAAGATTTCTTAAAAGAACAATACGAGATGAGATTTTGAGAGCCATAAGAGACCAACCACTGAAATATAAAGATAAAGAACTTCTAGTTCTTAAACAGATTCCGAAGAGAATAAGAGAAGCACGAAGAGAATATCAATTTTTGACAAGGAAACTACTGAATAAAGGAATAAATTTTAGATGGTTGGTCCCAGAAGGATTATTAATTTTTTGGGACTCGAGAAGATATAGATTGGATACCCCATTTAAAGCAGAGGAATTTTTTAACAATCATAGAACATTTCTGGAAGAAGGCGATATCAGATCTAAGAAACCAGAGGAAGAAGCAGGAGCATCGAAACAAACAGAAGAGGAAGAACCTAAAAAGACTCAATCAGAAGAAGACGTAAGACCCAAAGATCAGAGACAGATAACTTCTCCTAGAAGACTGAGATCTAAGTACAATTAAAACTATGGATGAAATTGGAATTTTCTCAACAAATATAAATGGTCTTAACTCCCCATCAAAAAGGAGTAAAATATTTTATAGATTACAAAAATTAAAAATGGACATAATCTGTCTCCAAGAGACACACATAAAAAGACAACACTTTAGACTTCTAGAACAACCAAAAATAGGCAAACTGTCAGAATCCAATTATATTTTATTTCTAACTAATCTACTCTGGGAAAACCCAATTCTTACTCTCTTTGGGATTCTGTCATACTACAAAGGGGGGGGAGTAAACACGGGGGTTTATGGCTGGCATTCCTTCTATCATCTACGAATAAACATCCTCTGTGGATTCCCTCTCTGGAGTACTAACAATAACAATGCGGCCATCAGCCTTTGATCTCACTCCCTATGAAGCCTCCTATTACCGGCAGCAAGGAAAAGTGGGGGGGAAGATTGCAACGTTTGGGATCCGATGGATTTAACACCCAGCCATCTGCCAATTTGGATTGACCGGAAGGAATGTGGGGTGGGACTGCTTGGGAACGCTTTAAAACATTGAATGATCAGGGGGGTTCCCCAGATCCTGTCTAGCACACCTTCAGTCAGTTTTTCTTAATAAAGATTCCTGTTGGAAAACCTGTTCCAAGAGTTCTGTCTTCTTAAGATGTAAATTGAGGAGGGTCCTTACATTAGACAGGATCTGCAAAATTAGTCAACCTGGAAGGAAGAACCTTGCCGGGGGACTTTGCAAAAATTACCATGGCAGACGACGAAGCAGGGAAGGGGGAAAGCCCCCCGGAGAGGGAGCCGTTGCCCCAACTGGAAACCTGCCAAATATCCGGATCTGAAGGGTCAGATTCCTCAGGAGAAGAGGAGGTGGAGACGCGTAACCACAAGCCTCGGTGGTCAATGGGCGTTGGAAAGAAAGGCGAGTGGGAAAAGAAATCAAGCAAGGTGACCCTGAGACGGGGGGCCAACCAACCAGGATGGAAGCAGGAGATGGAGAGATCCCTGCACACAAGCGAAGATGAAGGGAGCTGGGCACAGCACTCGAACTGGATCCTAGAGAAAGCTATCAACTTGATGAAGAGAACCCTCAGCTCCCTAGGAGAGGAGAATCCTGAACCCCACGACCGCACCAACTCCTGGAGCCGCAATTGGAGAGACACTGAAGGGGAATTGGAACCTGCAGCCCCGGGGACATCCGCTGATCCAGTAGTCCCCACCCCCCGCCGACCTGCAGAAGGGAATCCAGATAGAAGACAATACCGACGAAGAAGACACCGCTCCATTCAAAGACTTCCGCCGTTGGACGCAAAATTCAAGGGGGAGCCGACACGCTTGGGGTTCTTCCTAACCCAAGTCCTTGGCTACATGGAGGAACACGGGCGACACATCCCTAGCGACAAAGCCCGTATCCGGATCGTGCAATCTGCTCTGGATGGACCGGCCGCCGATTGGGTGGTGAATTTGCATGATTCAAATGCCCCAGAGCTCAACGACTTCAACCGTTTCATGTCCTCTCTGAGAAGGCGATTTGAGGACCACCTGGCTGATCGCAAAGCACGCGAAAGAATCAAAACAATGAGGCAAGGCAGACGGCCAGTAGCTGAATATACACAAGAATTCCGAACTATTGCCAGCAAGCTGAACTGGCCGGAAGACATCCTCCTTAGCCATTTCAAAGACGGTCTGAATTACGACCTATATGACGCTTGCCTGCCCCGGGGGGACCCACACCAACTCGACGAATGGTACGTCCTGGCAGAGGAAGCAGAGATCGACCTACTGAGGAGGCACCGCCGAGGAAAACAATGGAGCCGCTCACCGTCTGAACCAACGCACGAACCAGCAAAGCCATCGGCTATGGCCAAGAAACCAATGGGCTGTTTCAAATGCGGGAGAGAGGGGCATCGGGCTGTAGAATGCCGCTCAAAAGCCCCCCAGCACAACCCAGACAGACCACCGGCCAGCAAATCTGGGAAGTCCCCAGCTAAGTCAAAAGAATCTGCCATGAGAGGAATAGAAGCTGTGGAATCCCCTACCTCCACCCATCGTGAGGAAAGAGCCCCAGCCTACACCGCAGGGCCGGTGGACGCCTCAGATGACACCTCGGAGGGTGAACCACTGGTAAGTGGATCCATCCCACCCATCCTCAAGACAGTGACTATATTAGCCCCCTCCATGCCTGAAGCTGTAAAAGTGAAAGCCTTAATAGACTCTGGCTGCACCCGCTGCCTAATTAGCCCGACTCTAGTGGGAAATCTGGGCATCCCAGTGAGGAGGCTGGAACAACCAATCTCATTTGGTCAGTTAGATGGGTCCATAGCAGGGGGGGTGCCAGCTACCCTAGCCACGTTACCAATCCACCTATCCCTGGGGAATCATGAGGAAGACCTAACGTTTATAGTGACCCCAGGCATGGAATGCCCGATGATCCTAGGGCTGGAATGGTTAACAAAATGGAACCCCTGGGTAAATTGGAGGACGAAAGAAATCAATTTCCTGAAGGAGGACCCTACAGACTTAAAACCCCAAGGGGATCCATCAAAATTAAAAACGGAAATAGCGTCCATGGGTGAAGAAAAGGGGCTACCAGAAATACCAGAGGAATACAGAGACCTGGCTGAAGTTTTCAGTGAGGAGAGGGCGGATGAGCTTCCCCCCCACCGACCCACGGACTGTGCCATAGAGTTCAAGCCCGGGGCAAAACTCCCAAAGCCCAGATTATACTCCATGAGCCCAAAGGAGAAGGAGGAAATGGAGAGATTTATAAAGAAAAACCTAGAAAGGGGGTTCATTGAACCAGCCAAACCTAAGGTGGCCGCTCCGGTCCTCTTTAGAGAGAAGAAGGACGGCTCTTTACGCTTATGTGTGGATTATAGACTCCTTGAATGCGATCAGTGAAAGCAACCTATACCCCCTACCCCTCATGAAGGACATGTTATCACACCTATCGAAAGGAAAGATTTTTACTAAACTAGATCTAAGGGAAGCGTATTACCGCGTGAGAATTAGGGAAGGAGATGAATGGAAAACTGCATTCAATTGCCCAATGGGGTGCTACAAATTCAAAGTTTTGCCTTTTGGATTACAAGGGGGCCCCGCAGTATTTATGCAATTAATCAATGAGGTACTAAGGGAGCACCTATTTAAGGGGGTCCTGGTTTATCTTGACGACATCCTCATCTTCACAGAATCAAAAGAGGAACATGTCAACCTAGTCAGAGCGGTTTTAAAGAAACTGCGAGCCGCCCACCTATATGCCAAATTATCAAAATGCGAATTTCACCAGGAAAGAATAGACTACCTAGGTTACCGCATATCCCCACAGGGCATTGAAATGGACCCAGAAAAGGTCAGGGCAGTATTAGAATGGGCACCACCTCGCACAAGAAAGCAACTGCAAAGTTTCCTGGGTTTTGCAAACTTTTACCGCCAATTCATCCCCTCATTTGCCCAGATAGCCCTGCCTCTCACGAGCTTACTAAAAACGAAGGGAGAATCCTCAGTGAAACCTAGCCAGCCACTAAAATGGACAATGGAATGCCAAGCGGCATTTGAGAGATTAAAGAGGCTTTTTTCTGCCGAACCAGTACTGAGGCACCCAGACATGGATAAACCCTTCGTAATACAGACGGATGCAAGTGATGTAGCAGTGGGGGCGGTATTATTACAAGAAAATGAGGAAGGGATGTTACAACCCTGCGCGTATACGTCCAGGAAACTCACTGAAACGGAACAGCGCTGGCCCGTGTGGGAGAAAGAGGCATATGGGATACGTTGGTCATTACTTACATGGCGCCAATTCCTTGAAGGCAATAAAATCCCTTTCCAGGTGTGGACAGACCACAAAAATTTGGAAGCCTTGAAAACACCCAGAAAACTCAGCCCCAAGCAAGCCCGCTGGTCCCAGCATTTTCACCAATTCAATTTTAAGCTCAAGCATTTGCCGGGGGGAAAGAACTTTCTGGCAGATGCATTATCTCGCATGCCCCAATATAACAGCACGCGAGCCACTGACTCTAAACCGATCATGGGAGAATCACAACTAGCAGCGCCAGTGACTACCAGAGCCCAAGTTAAATTAAAACCACAGCTGGATAGCCAGACCGGAATTGAATTCCGGAAAAGTTTGGAAACAGATGAATGGTTCCAGAAAAATAAACACGTGTGCACAATGAAAGACGGACTGCCTTGGGTGGGGGAGAAGTTATATATACCGACCACCCAAAGAATCACATTCATGCAACTTTGCCACGACACAAAATCAGCAGGGCATTTTGGATTTGTAAAAACATTACACTTAATTAAACGGCAATTTTGGTGGCCATCCATGAAAAAAGACATAGAAAGTTACGTGGCCAGCTGCCCAAAGTGTGCAATGGCAAAAAGGCTGCAAGGGAAATCACCAGGACTGTTACAAACAGTGGCAAATCCCTCAGCCCCCTGGAGGGAAATAGCCATGGATTTTATAGTGGAATTACCAGAAAGCAATGGGAATACTGTCATTTGGACGGTCACGGACCTATTTTCCAAACAGGTTCACTTTATTCCTTGCCAAAAGATCCCCACCGCAAAAGCTTTAGCAAAACTTTTTGTGCAACATATTTACAGATTGCATGGGGCACCCCAACGCATCATATCTGATAGGGGAGTGCAATTTACATCTGCGTTTTGGAAGGAATTTCTATCTCTTTTAGGGACCACCCAGGGACTGACGTCTAGCCATCACCCTCAGGGAAATGGTCAATCAGAAAAATGTAACGGAGTACTTGAGCAATATTTAAGATGTTTTCTAAATTTCCAGCAGTCAGATTGGACGGACCTGTTGCCGTTTGCAGAGGTTGCCTACAATAATGCAGTCCACTCCAGCACAGGTTACACTCCTTTTCAAATAGCTACCGGCCAAAGTTTCAACCCCATGCCAGAACTAACCCCAAACGAACCAGAAATCCCATCACTGAAAGAATGGATGGAACAATTACAAAACACCTGGCCAATAGTGAGAAAAGCTCTAGAGGAAGCTAGGCAAGCATACAAAGCACAAGCAGATAAGAAAAGGGTGGAGCCCACACCATTCATTATAGGAGAAATGGTCTATCTGTCTACAAAATATTTAAAATCCATACAACCCTGTAAAAAACTTGGACCAAAATATATAGGGCCTTTTCCAATTAAAAGAATCATAAACCCGGTAACAGTAGAATTAGAATTACCCAAGAATCTTAGGCAAATACACCCAATTTTCCACTGCAGTTTGCTGAAAAGAGAACAACAGTCACCCTTACGGCCAAAAATTCCCCCCCCACCAATACCAATCATGATAGAAGGGGAACAACATTTCGAAATAAAGGAAATCCTGGACTCTAGAAAATATCATGGGTCAACTCAATACCTAGTAGCATGGAAGCACCTCCCCGCCTCTCACAACGAGTGGGTCCATAAACATGATGTCAAAGCCCCGAAGCTTTTAAAGAAGTTTCATACAGAGTATCCTAACAAGCCAGACTAACTTTTATACCTGTTTTGTTTTCTCTACAGGTGGACCTCTCTTATTTTTAAGGGGAGCCGGATGTCAGAATCCAATTATATTTTATTTCTAACTAATCTACTCTGGGAAAACCCAATTCTTACTCTCTTTGGGATTCTGTCATACTACAAAGGGGGGGGAGTAAACACGGGGGTTTATGGCTGGCATTCCTTCTATCATCTACGAATAAACATCCTCTGTGGATTCCCTCTCTGGAGTACTAACAATAACAATGCGGCCATCAGCCTTTGATCTCACTCCCTATGAAGCCTCCTATTACCGGCAGCAAGGAAAAGTGGGGGGGAAGATTGCAACGTTTGGGATCCGATGGATTTAACACCCAGCCATCTGCCAATTTGGATTGACCGGAAGGAATGTGGGGTGGGACTGCTTGGGAACGCTTTAAAACATTGAAGGATCAGGGGGGTTCCCCAGATCCTGTCTAGCACACCTTCAGTCAGTTTTTCTTAATAAAGATTCCTGTTGGAAAACCTGTTCCAAGAGTTCTGTCTTCTTAAGATGTAAATTGAGGAGGGTCCTTACACAAACTTTATTTCTCATCGGCATTGCAAAAGAAAAGAGGGGTAGCTTTCTATATAAAAGAGAAGATGAGCCCAAAACAAATTTATGTTGATGATGAAGGAAGACTATTAATGGTGGAAATTACATGGAACCAAAAACAAATTTTGATGATTGCGATATATGCCCCCAATGAGAAACAAGATCAATTTTTTCAGCAACTATATGATAAGTTAATGGAATTAAATTATCAAAACCTTTGTATTCTTGGAGACTTTAATGCGATAACTGACGCAAAACAGGATTACAAGAGCCACAAACAAGGGAAAAAAGGGGGAAACACCTTATCTAATTCCTTTCTAGAGATGAAAGACGAATTAGGTATACAAGATATATGGAGAGAAATGAATCCAGATAAAGCACAATATACATTTTACTCAAATAGACATAAATCCTGGTCACGAATTGATATGATATGGACTTCCTATGATTTAAAGACTATGATACAGGAGATTGAAATAGAACCTAATATTTGGGCAGACCATAACCCAATTAGAATGACATGGAAAGGAACTAGAAAGAAATTAAGATGGTGGTTCAACAAAGCTATATTGAAAGAAAAGGAATTTTTGCAATTAGCAACGAAAGAAATGGATTTTTTTTTTTAAATAAATAAGAAAGAAGAAACTTCTATTCAAAATGTATGGGATACAGCGAAAGCATATTTTAGGGGCGTGGTTATAACCTATGTGGCCAAAAAGAATAAAGAAAAGAAACAAACACAACTCAGATTGAGAGAACAATTTAGTAAATTGGAAACGGAGCTACGAAATGATCCACAAAAGAAAGAATTGAAGATACAGATGGAAGTAATAAAACACAAACTAAATCTAATGGAAATGGACATAAGGGCACAACAGATTAAACGAGGTAAACAGAATTTCTTTGAAAATGCCAATAAACCCGGAAGATGGTTGGCATATAAATTGAAAAAAGAAAGAGAAAAAAGATTGATAAGTAAACTACAAGATACAAAAGGCCAATTGTACTGTCACAATGAGGCAATTAAAAAAATTACTACAGCTTATTATGAGACACTTTATAAAACTGAGGTGGTTTCGAATGAGACAATACAGGAATACTTAAAAGAAGCGGACCTTCCAAAAGTACCAGAGAATATGCAATACATATTAAATGAGAATATAACAATGATGGAAATTACAGAGGCAATAAAAAAACAAAAAAAGGATAAAACTCCGGGACCTGATGGTCTCCCTGCAGAATTTTATATAGCTTTACAAGACATTGTAAGCCCGATTTTGAAAGACCTTTGTAATGAAGCTTTTTTAGAGACAAAAATACCAAATTCCTGGAAAGAAGCCAACATCTCTCTTATACTTAAAGAAGATACTGACTGTACACAAATTAAAAACTACAGACCAATATCTTTACTAAACGTGGATTATAAAATATTTACTACAATAATGGCAGAAAGAATGAAGAAATTTTTGATTGAATTCGTCCATCCAGACCAAAATGGCTTTTTACCAAAAAGACAGATAAAGAACAATTTAAGGATTATTTTAAATGTGTTGGAGTATTATGAAAACCATCCAGGGAAACAGTTGGCGCTTATATTTCTTGATGCGCAAAAAGCTTTTGATAATCTTAATTGGCAATTTTTGTTTCAACAGTTGAAGGAGATGGACTTTGGCGGAAATTTTATAAATGCAATTCAAGCAATTTATAATAAACAATCAGCAAGGATACTTATAAATGGAGACTACACAGACAGCTTTGACATTAAAAAAGGCACAAGGCAGGGATGTCCATTGTCCCCTTTGTTATTCATTTTTACATTGGAAGTGTTGGCTAGAAATATTAGGCAAGATATTGAGATTAAAGGATTGGAGATAAAAGATCAAAAATATAAACTACAGGCTTTTGCGGATGATTTAGTTTTTATTTTGGAGGAACCACTAGAGACGGCTGTTAAACTCTTGCGGAAAATAGAGAAATTTGGAGAAGTCGCGGGGTTGAAGATAAACAGGGAAAAGACTAAAGTATTAACAAAGAATTTAACAGATAAACAAAAAATTCAATTCGCTAAAAAGACAAACCTTCAAATAGCGAAAAAAGTTAAATATTTAGGTATCTACTTAACTTCAAAACATACAACAATAAAAGAAGACAACTACGAGAGATTACTAAAACAAATAAAAGTGGATTTGGAGAAGTGGAAAAATCTTCAATTATCATTATTAGGAAGGATAGCGACTGTTAAGATGAATATTTTACCTAAGCTAATTTTTCTTTTTCAAACAGTCCCTGTCAAGTTAAATCAAAAATTCTTTGATGAACTAAACGCTACAATAATTAGATTTATATGGCAAGGTAAAAAAGCCAGAATTAAAATTAAATTATTACAAGATTCTAAAGACAGAGGGGGCCTTGGACTCCCGGATTGGAGACTTTATTATCAGGCAGCTATTTTGCTTTGGCTTAAAGAATGGATTACATTGAGAAACAAAAGGCTTCTTTATTTAGAGGGGCATGATTTGCAATTAGGTTGGCATGCATTTTTGTGGTATGAGAAAAATAAAGTACACAAATATTTTCAAAATCATGCTATAAGGAATGTATTGTTTTCAGAGTGGGAAAAAATTAAACATAAAATGTATATGAAAATACCTGAGTGGATTTCGACAATGGAAGCCTTTTCCTATCCAAATTTAATTAACTATGATAAACTTGTTAGCTATAAAGATATTTTGGACAAAGATGGGAAACTTAAAGACAGACAAATTCTTCAGCAACAGGGTATTGACTTAACATGGTGGTCTTACTTGCAAATTCAGACAAGATATGAAAAAGATATAAAGTCTACAGGATTTTATAAAGAACAGACACCGTTAGACAAAATATTGTTAAAAACTGATGAACATTTGATTAAAAAACTCTATAAATTTCTGCTAAGCTGGAAGATGGAAGAAGAACAAGTAAAAGAAACAATGATAGTATGGGCTAAGAATTTTGGATATTCTATAGACTTAGAAGATTGGCAAAAACTATGGGATCGAAATATGAAACTTACTAAAGCGGCCGCATATAAGGAGAATTTATATAAAATGTTTTATAGATGGCATATGACACCAGTTAGACTAGAGAAAATGTTTAAAAATGTATCAAATATGTGTTGGAAATGTAAACAAAAACCAGGAACTTATTATCACATCTGGTGGATATGTCCTAATGCAAAGATATATTGGCTTAAAATTCATAAATGGCTAGAAAAGATGACTGAGATACAGATAGAATTTAAACCGGAATTGTTTTTATTAGGAATATTAAGATCTAATTACGGAAAAGAGAATGAATATTTAATCTTACATATATTAACAGCCGCGAGAATAGCATTTGCCCAATTTTGGAAAAATGAAAAGATACCACCTGACCAGACTATTATTATGAAAATATTGGAATGTGCAGAAATGGATAGACTAACTTTAGAAATTAAAGAGAAAGAAGACACATTTTTTTTTAAAACATGGGAAAATTTTTATCAATGGTTAGCAATAAGACAGAATGAAAAAGGATGATGAAATTAAATAAGATAAATGATGTATTTTCTTTTGAATATTATTTTTTAACTTTTTGGTTAGATGTTTACATTTAACTATAATTAATTATAATTAAAAGCGTTATATTGATATTTATATTTAACTATATTTACTTAGTAATACATCACTAATAGTATATTGATTATTGTTACTTATAGAATGAATGATATGTATTGGCTTAAGTTTTTACCATTAATAGTGATAAATTTACTAATATAGCTTTTTAGTACTATGTTAATCATGTATACTTAATATGTATACCCGGACGATAGTCTGCTTGCTAAAGCGTTGATTTAGTGTTGGGGTTAACCCCATTATTGTATCTACCCCTACCCTTGGTTTAATCCTTGTTTTTTTACCCCATGTTATACCTCTACCTACCCTTCCCTTTCTATCCCGATAAAAATAATAAAACATATTTAAAAAAAAAAAAAAAAGAATACGTGAGGTCCCTGCGAGGCCCATGTTTTCGAAGCGTGAAAGAATGTGGATTCCACAGGACCCTAAGGGAAATAGGTTGCCAGGAGTAGGGGATGACCGCCTGGCTGTTTGTTGGTCTGACATTGGCCTAGTGCTGATAAACAACAGGGACAGTGTTGTTTAATCCAAGGGGGAAGGGGTGTTGTGTCCTGGGCCTTGCTGAGTCATTCAGCAAGGCTCAGGAAGTCTGCAGAAAGGTTGCAGAGACCAGAACGGTTGCAGAGACCCGGACAGACCACGTGTCTGCCCGGGACCCAGACAGGCTGTCTCCAGCCTTGCATGCATGCGCGAGGCGGGAGAATAGCCTGCAATCATTGGTTGAACATCCCCTTGCACGGGGAGTATAAAAGGGCTTGTTGCCATTGTTCGCTTGCTTCTGTTCAGTGAGTATACGAATAAAAAGACATCTTTTGTTGTGAACTGCCTCGTCTCAAATGTCTGCTTGTGCGAACAGAATACAGGCCCAGAATGGACTTCCGGAAGCGGCATCCACACAGAGAACCAGTTGCTCACATATTTGAATCCCACCACTGACTGTCTCCCATGCTTTCTCCTCTGATCAGAGCAATCTGGCAGTTGGCATGATCCAGATCCCATCCAGTAACCAATAGGACTTAGGAATTACAGCTTGTCTGTGGTAGAATCTGCTCTCCCGGAGAGATGTCTGGCCCTACATGGCTATGTATAAAAGAGCCCTGAAACCTGGCTCTTTCCCCAGGCCTTAGTTTGGATTAGTGGTGGGTCCAGTGTGTTAATTTATTCTTTAATTGTTTTTTTTACAGCCATTTGAGTTTTAGCTGTATTTTATCATTTCTTTTTAATGCAGGTCACCCAGTGTCATTGTTAAGTTGAATAGCCTCATATTTTTAATAAGAACAATATGAAAATACAAACAACACCACAGACAACATTGGAGTGAACTATAGGAAATTCTGCTGCTGAACTCATCCTAACAATTCACATTGAGGTGTAAGAGTCAGAAACTAATGCTGACTTTTTCCCTACCCTCATCCTTCTTCCCCTGACAGAATCCAAAGCTTTCACTCCCTCTTTTAAAGGACAACACAGTCAAGGTGGGGGATGTTCTTAATCTTTTTCTCACACTATTTTCCCAGGGCTGAATAATCATTTTATCTCCCCCATGTCCTCCTCATTGCTAGAACTCAATTCCTTTACACTTTATCTCTTGTCTCTTTCTATCTTCTCTTCTCTTATGTGACTGCTATCTCTGGCTGGCATGCTCCAGGCCCCTTCTATTAGACATTGCCACCTTGTGGGATCTAGAAGTTATGCCTTCTAGAGGAGTATGGAGATAACCTTGAAGGAGGAATGCAAGTACATTAAAATAAATGTCAATTTAGATTGGAAAAGAAGACGGGTGGGAAAGAAATTCAAGATAGCCCCATCTTGGTTCTCTTGAGTTCAAGAAAGAGCAGATGGAAACTCCATGAGACTTTCAAGATTCTGTTAATATACAGCTGTACAGTTCCAGCTGTGGTATCTGGTTCCTAATCTCACAAGGCTGACACTTCTCCAGTGCGGCATTTTCCCTATAGAGCTGCATCTTCCCAGAGATCCAGATGGTTCTGGCCCTGCTGGTTTTTTGTAAGGCACTGAAGATTCAGATGTTCCTTTGGGCATTTGGACCAGGAGGTTAAGCAAGCCCTGATGGTTAATCTGTTTAGATCATGTTAGTATTGATTGGAAGTGGAATGAATTTAATCAAGTGGACCGTGGGCATATGTTAGTTTATTATTTTGAAAACTGTATATTGTCTTGTTACTTTTGGTTTTAACCCTTTGTCACCTAGAACCATTACTGTGAAATGGGTGCCTATATAAATTGTATGAATAAATATTTTTAAAATTCTCTCTATAGGTGGATCAGAGCTGATGTGATGTAATGGTTAAGATGCTGGACCAGGAGCATGGAAGCCCAGATTCTAGTCTTCTCTCAGATACGTAAGCTTGCTGGTGACATAGGCTAGTCAAAATCTAAAATCATAGAGATTCCCCTTTTTCATTTGCCACAAATTGCTAGTTGTTTTCTCGGGCCTTTGTCTAGGATGATGGTTGAAATCTTTCAGTATGGTTTTTTGGGGGTCCTGCCTTCTGCTTAATTGTCTTGGTTTTTTTTTTCCTTGATACTCCTTTAAAAAAAAAAAAAAACCCTGTAAGCTGCCCAGGGTCACTTTGAAACCAGGCAGTGTTGAAATTGCCATGATAAAGGGACCAAGGATGGCAAAAGAAATGTACTAAATAAGGTTAGAAATAATGGCCTTGGACAGTAATGGTCAGATAAGGGGACCTGAACCTGGGCCAAGAAAATACCTTGAGAAAGTATCTCAGTCAAAGTCCTCCCTAGTTCACATGAAGGTAAAGTGTGGGAAGGGGAAGCATATTCAGACTTACAATGGTACTTTGGTCAACACATTTTGATGTGAAAATGTTGTCCCAGTACTCATCATTTGTTTGGTACTCAACGCACAAGTTAGAACTTGTCGGTGCTGGCTGCCTTGTGACTACATTGTTCCTTATGGGGAAAATCTGTTTTGTACTCATAGTTTTTGGTACTTATTGCGCCTCCCGGAACCAATTAGCGATGAGTACTGAGGTATCACTGTGTAAGATTCTTTTACTATAATCGTTACCATAAAAATAGTCCTGACCTATATAGTGTTGGGTTTTTAGTCTATCTTTTAGGATTGACAATGACTCCCAATGACTCAGTTATACTGAAAAGCAATGAAACCAAGCATCTATATAAGAATGAGCAGCTGATCATGCAAAGCCAAAGCAGGCAAATAGAAGCACTACAAGCACAGTACTTTAACAACATTGAAGGAAAGGTTATGAGGGGAAAACATGGTTATTAAAAGGCACATTAATGAAGGAAACACATTCATTTCTTACTGTGTTTATGATTGTTGTTGTTTAGCAAGAATGCTTTATAGTAATTTATGTGTTGCAGACTCATGAGTCTGTGGTATGCAAATTTGGAAGAAGATGATGATGACGATGATGATGAAGATGGGGATGATGATGAGTATTTTGAAGCTTCGTGTATGTTGAGGAACCAAACATTGCATATCATGTTATAAGAAACAGAGCACCATGTGAACCCAGACTTTGGTTTCTTCCCAATCTGTGACTTGATTTATAGCCATTAAAACTAGCAATTTTTTTAGAAAAATAATTATTATAAAGACCTGCTCCTACCACATCCTCTTACCTGTATCTGAAAGGAATGTCAAAGACTTCAGTAAGATATTTTAATGTTCAAATAATTAGCATGTGATACCAGAATATTTATTTTACTTGTGCAGCTGGTTTTCCAGCATAGGAAGACAAGCTGCATCTCTGGGAATACATGTCCTTCTCTTCCTCTTAATTGGGCAGCCCAAATGTTCCTGGGTAGTCTACATGGGAATGGAAAATTCTAATGACCCCCAGATTGTGCCAATTGCTTTCTGACCCACATCTCAGTGTTATCTTGGCTTCCATACAAATGGCTATACTAATCCTTCTGTGGGGAGGGAGAGGAATATAAAAAGTTTTTAAAGGAACCGTGTTTTCCCGAAAATAAGACCTATCCCAAAAATAAGCCCTAGCTTGATTTTTTGGGGGTAGGCATAATATAAGCCCTACCCCCCAAATAAGCTCTAGTTAAGGCCCCACCCACCTGTTCGCCTCTTCCCTTTCACTCCCCTTCCGAGCCAGACTGCTGGCACTTTCGGCCCCCTGGCCCCCTTCACAGCTCTGCTCACAGCCACCATTTAATCTGCATTTCCAATATTAAAAACTCCAGCTCCCTTCCTAATTGAAGATTTATTCAGCATGAGGATATGCAACTGCATTGAGGATCAAAGCTGTCTCACAGGAAGTCCAGGATACCATTAATGATGGTACTGAAGGAAGGCAAGAGATCCAGGAGGATTAGGAAGTATGCTGGCCACCTACAGAGTATCCACAAGGGCAACCCATGAAAT
This sequence comes from Azemiops feae, assembly GCA_023970755.1. NCBI lineage: Eukaryota > Metazoa > Chordata > Lepidosauria > Squamata > Viperidae > Azemiops > Azemiops feae. The sequence goes on from JALGBA010000816.1 coordinate 283,710, forward strand.
CTTGAAACCAGTCTGAAAAGAACCTAGATATCCACACTTCATCCATTCCCTTCCATGGCTGCAAGCCTGTCATCTTCTTCACAACCTTCACTGAAAGTGAGAAGACAAGCTGCTAGCTCAAGAGCACATTAATCACTGCCCTTTCCTAATCTTTAAACCTCCCTCACAACAAGGGAAGTTATACATCCAGTGTAGTGGTGGCAAAACAGATGCCACAGAGAACCACATCAACTTGCTCAAGATTGACAAGGCCAAACCACCTCACATGAATGCCTCTGTCATCTCTTAACACAGGGGTCTCCAACCTTGGCAACTTTAAGACTTGTGGACTTCAACTCCCAGAATTCCTCAGCCAGCCACGGTTGAGGACCCCTGTCTTAACAGATCTGCCCAGCCAACATCTAACTCTGAGTGAATATAAGCAATTTACTCCCCCAGATGTCTTGGAAATTTTGTCACAGTGGCCTAATATGTGATCCTCTGCACCAGCTTTCTCCAGGAGTATTCAGGACACCCTGAACAGAGCCATTGCCCAGTGGCTTTACTGTCTATTTTTACATATACATTCCTTAATAGCCTTAACTTATAAATATGTCATAGTTAATTGCCCAAAAGAAATGAATTCTAGGTAAACATCTGCACTTTTGGAACTTTTAGCTACTCAAGAGTTAGGAAAGCTTAAGCATAAAATTTGTTCAGCCAGAAGGAAGTGCAAATGCTCCAGGAGTTACAAACATATACAACAGATGTTTGATACAAAAATGTGAGGAGGTATAGCTTTTTTTTTTTTTTGTATTTTGCTTGATACAAAAAAAGCAAGATGTGCTTGTCACAAAACTGGGTTTGTGAAGCTCATTTTCAAGGTCCACAAATGCCAATCTATTCTTCAGAGGATGATCAAATGTCTCAAGGGAAGCTAGCAACAAAACTCTGAAGGTTAAGTCCCTATACCAGAGGTCCCCAACCTTTTGGGCACCAGGGACGGTGCCATGGAAAGGTTTTTCCGCAGACCAGAGGGGGTGTGGTTTTGAATACTGCCTGCATCCAGAGGATGGAGCTTTGCTTGTTTGTGCGGCCGCTTGCTGGCATGCTGTGGACCAGTGCCGGTCCACGGAGCGGGGGTTGGGGACCCCTGCCCTATACCTCCCCAGAAAGTTTCTATTCACTGCCTAGTGTAGAGATTCTCTGTGGTGCTTATGATTCATGAGCATTGATGCCGTTATTTTTATGGTCCATTAAGACAGCCCTGATTCCTGGAGACTACTAGAACAAGTCCCTGCAGTTTTCTTGGCAACACTTTCAGAAGTGGCTTGCCAGTACCTTCTTTCTAGAGCCAAGAATGATTGACTCAAAGCCACCCAGCAGGCTTCATGTCTAAGGCAAAGACTATAACTCGTGGTTCCCACTTTTAACACAGCACCGAACTGTCACTGTATCTTTGTAAAAACGAGTGGAATTCTCTTTTCAAAATTATCCACACACTCAACCCATGTTACAGCTTTCAGCAGATCTTCCCTAATCTTACATTAAGTCTCACAGAAAGTTCCTCATAGAAGGAACTTTTGTTCCTTCACCTCAAATATCAGGAAATAAAGAGACACAAGTAGCATCAAAGTTTGGTAGCTATACTGAAAAATGAGCCATTGTGTCATTAATCCTAACCACCCATAGGATGGAGAGAGATCCAAATCACTCACTAATTTCATAAGAGATTACAAGCTTGTTTATGATACCTGAAGTATAATGTCATGCACGCCCCAAGGATCCTCCCTACAGCTTTCCTGTAAGAAAGGAAAACAGCAACTTGCCAATTGACTGAAGATGATGACAACAGCCTGGCCAACAAGTGTGACACTATGCAAATCTTTGCTAAGAAACCACAACTGATCTGACCACAGGTGGCCATTTGTGAGTAATGAGCTCCTGTCCAGATCCATCAGAACATGTCTTCCTTGGCTTCCGGTTCCGGATCACGGCAGACGCAGTCACACGGAGAGCCTGGTCTCTCCACCGGCTGTTTTTCCCTCCGCCGGTAGACCCTTAATCGGGTCGAAAAGTCGCCCTGGAGGGGCAACCACCATTGAGGAGGCCCTTGTCAATGGGGGAAGGGTGGCAGCTCCTTCCTCGGTCCGAGCCAGCTCCTTAGGGCCATCGGAGAAAAGATTGCCCAGTAAAATGGACGATCACTTCGCTGCGCCAGCCGAAAGCCAGAAGAACAGCTAAGCACAAAGAACCCCCGTGGAGAATCCGGGTGAGACCTTTCCTTCCCCCTCTTTCCCTAATTACTCTCCTGTAAAAAACTTTTGAATTTGAATTACTTCCCTGCTGTGAGAGCACAGCGTTTCGGCACTGTGGGAAAAACAGCTTTGGAAACTGAAAAAAATAAAACAGCTAATTTTTTATTGACTATTTAACTCTTGGAATACTGAGGGATCCTGAAAATATTTCTACTTTTGAACATTACTATTATAACCATGCTATTTTATTATCCTGGAGATGCCTTTCTTTTTTACTTTTTTGATGTGAAAAACAAAAAATCTATTAATTTGGAAAGAAAGACTTTACAGCCTACTGAGGACATCTTGTGATGAAAAGTGTTACTGCAACTGTATATTTTTTTGCTGCAGGATGGCTCTGACCTTCAAAGAATGATAAGGGTAAAGATAACTTGAAACAGCTGGGTGGTGATTTTGTCTACTAGGAATTGGAGGTGAATATTTGTTGACTTTTACTAAATATAGCCTTCACTAAAAGATTAAAAGATCTGTTCACCACTGAAATGGAGGAATCTTACTCACAGCTTGATTATGAACTTATACTGGAAAAAATCTTGGAAGCTACGGAGTACATGAAATCTTACTCTCAAATTTTAATGGATCAAGTTATAGGCCGAAGAACAATAGAGAAGGAACAGAGTAACTCCAAAGAGGCCTTTAAACAACATATACAACCTAAAGAGATGGAGGAACCATACCTACAACCCAACTATGAACTTATACCGGGAGAAATTGTGGAAACTATTGAACAAATCAATTTTACACAACCCCATATACAATTTATGGAGAAGCCTGATGATCAAAGAATAACTTTAATTGAGATGTCTTAATTGTCAAAAACAATAGAGACTGACATCCAGATACAAGTTACTGAAAATTGTGATAACGTGGACAATCAACTAGTAATTACAACATGGAATAAAACTGACTACACCACTCAAAGGCTACTAGAAGAAAAGGAAGAGAACCTTGACCAGTCTGAAGTGTTGAAAAATACCTCTTTTCAAATATTGAGGTTTGATGACGTAGAAGCGTTACTATGGAAACCGGTGTGGCACAGAAAGAAACCTAGAGTTACATTTAAAAATGTGTTTTAAAATTTCATTCAATGGGTTAAAAAGGCTTTAGAGATTTTGACTGATTCAATAACTAACGGAGTACGTGAATTCTGTAAGAGGATATCCTTTGTAATAATATTTTGTTTTAGATATAATTATTTGGAGGGGTAAACTTTACTTAATGGGTTAAAAAGACTTTCTATAGATATAGATTGATTGATAGAATATATATTTAAAATAGATAGAAATGTATCTTTGGACTGATATTTTTATTTCAAATAAGAGAGTTATTTTGTAATAGAAGGAGAATGAGAGGGATTTTTGATAAGAGAATGGTATCAATAAATAAAACATAAGAATGTCATTGTGGGAATAATATATTCATTTTAGATATAATTACTATGTTAGGGAAAAGGGAAATGAGGGATACCCGAAGTGTTAATAATATGTTTATTTAAGGCTAATTGGAATATGGTAACTGTAAATTAGTAAAGCTTAAAAATAGGATTTGGATCTTTATAACTGAAATGTGATTGATGTCTGACTGGATTGCTTGAACTCTATTTAGAAATGTATTAATTTGAATATGAGGGAAATAGAGAGGGAACTTGTAATGAATTAATTTGAGCTATATATGATTTTCCTTTTGGATGTTTGATGTACCCATCTCCACGTTGTTTCCTAAGCACCTTGATGTAACCTTCCCATCCTTATAAAAATCTAATAAAATATATTTTTTTAAACAAAGAACATTGATCCTTGTGATCATTTTCCTGCAAACCAGTCTTCCAGCAACTATTGACTTTGGTAGAGAAATAAAGGCCTTTGCCATGATTTCTAATAAGACAGACCACAAATAAGGAAACCAAGCAATAAATAAAATCCAGTTATTCTAGTTTGGGGAGCAATGGTGGTATCTAATCCTGGGGGAGAGATCCCACAATTGTGGCTGCACAAAAGGAGCCCAGATTTTATTACCTCTTTCCTTCAAGAACTTCAAAGGTACACTTTAAAGCAACTTCACAGCAGCGGGGTAAGCTATGCAGCACCAAAGTTAGAATGCACTGTTTGGTCTCTGGACTCTTCTGTTTACCTTCATTCAAGACCAGGTTAGTGGAATGTTATACCCATTTAGAACACTGATTCATCATAGTCAAAATTATGCCATTCAGAGCCAAGACCATCTATTCTAAACCTGTCCCATGAATATGGAATATGCATGATGCATGGTATAAGGTTAACTGCCTTAACCTAGTGGCAAACATTCACCTTAGGAATATTCTGTTCTAGTAATATGAAGCAAACACACACACACACACACACAAACGGAATTGCCGTTCTCTTCATGCTTTGCTATGCCTACCTATTAACTGCCGGTCTTCACCCCATTTATTTATTAATAAATAAAAATGTACAGACCTGTATTAATTGTGATGGTGTCTTTGCTTATGAACTCAGCAATCAGATGAAGATTTGCAGCTGACTTTGGTTAATCACAAAATGGTAAAACAAGATTTTGTTGGTATTTGAATGGGAGGCTACTCTCCCTAGCCTCCTGACTAGGCTAGACTCAGAAGTTAAATAGCATCCCAAGAGAGCAATGGGAAATCACTTCCTGAGTTGCAAAGAAAACCACATGGATGTATTCATAAAGTAACTGGGAACGAACTTGAAGCCAACTACCTTAATTATTTGTGACAGCATCTTCATTTATGAACAACTCAGCAATTAAACAGGAGTTTCCATAAAGCTGTTGTCCAGATTATATACTTTTTAGTTACAGCAATTACGACTTTCTGCAGGTGCCTCTTTGAAGAATTCAAAGGCCAGAATATTTTATTTTTGTTCAGCAGAACCAGATGTTTCATAGATTACTGTGCAGGATAAGAGAAAAAAGTGGTTGTATTTTTCATTTTAATGGCCATAAGAGACCTGTGAGACCAACTTATTTGTTATTTAAAAGATAACTATGATAGCAATAAGTTAACATTGTCAAAGAAAAAAACATTACTATAAGAGGTTAAAAGAATACAAGTATGTTATTATTCAAATCATATATATTTAATACACATATATAACTATCATGCCTACTATATTTAGCATAAATGAGTCCCATATTATATTGTACTTGTCCAAACCAAGTCTATGTCTATAGGCAATCCACTCGTAGGTAGCAAGTATAATCGGCTCTTCAATCCATTGCATGAATGTGGCTATTCCTTTATCTTTCCAATGCTGCAGTATCAGTCTTGTGGCCATAATAAGAGCATGGAGAATCAATAGTTATCAAATTCCATATACTAGGCATGTAATTCAAGAGAAAATTATCCTCTGAAAATGTAAGCTTTTGTCGCAAAGTCATATTTATGCCTGTGTCATAATCCATTACTTTGTCCCGACAGGAAAGTCCAACTTGGCATCCTGCAGATGTACTGGTACTGAAACTTCTTTGTCCAGGGAACCAATTAGAATATAGAACTGCAGGATAAATATAAGACTGAGGATGCCTGCAGATTAGGCTATGTGATGTTTTAGTCTGATGATTTAAGTGATCTCCCATGCCCAAAGCTAATTAATTCAAAGACCCCTTCCCTTTCTGACGGACGCAGAGCAGCCAGGTTTGAAGCAGATGAAATAGCACTAGCAATATCATAGCAATACCACAGACTAAGCGGCATAAGTCAGCATATTGCCCCCAACAATCTGGGTCCTCATGTTACCGACCTCGAAAGGATGGAAGGCTGAATCAACCATGAGCCAGTGAGACTTGAACTGCTAGTAGCAGTCAGCAGAATTAGCCTACAATACTGCATCCTAATTACTGAGCCATCACGGCTCAGTGGTAAAATGGGGTACATGCAGAGACATTCCAGCTTCTGCAAGGATTAGTTGAAGCTACAGAGCATCATTGTAAGATTCTACCTCCACCCTATTTATACCTTGTTTCTTTTTTATCTTGCTTGCTGTTAATTTTAATGTTTTAACTTTTAATATTCTAATAAGGCCTTATTAGAAGTTAATATTCTTCTAAAAAAATTATTTCAAAGAAAACACATAGCAGAGATGTAAGTGCTCTAGTTCAAGGCAACTGTAAATGCTAACTGTTTGGGTCTTTGATGTGGCATGAAATGCAAAGCTAAAAATATTTGGAAACCATGTGCTTTTGAAAAATAACAGAAATTTAGCTTTCCAAGGAAAGCTTCAAGTTCATAACTGCACTCAGATACTCTTCATTCGTAGGATCCATTTCCAGGGCTTTTTCGTAGGCTTCAATGGCTTTCTCTTTTAATCCAAGGTGTTGGTAGAAGAATCCCAAGCTTTTGAATATCTCAACACATTTTGTACCTTTCTTAACTGCCTTATCTAACAATTGCTTCAAGCTCCTTTCACACTTCTTTTGTTCAAATGAAGTGTTTTCAATTTTCAGTCCGGCCAGGTACTGTTTCATAGCATTCATTTCTGATTTTCTGTAACGTTCCTGAAAACGCCCATAATTAAAATGGAGTTGCTGTTTCTCCGTAGAAGTTAGGTTGCTGATGGCAAACACTTTCTGAAAGGTTTGATCTGCTTCCCACAGCTCTCCTTGTTCTGCATATATGTTAGCAAGGTCAATATAAGCATAGACAAACTTGGTTTTACACTCCACTACTTTCTGGAAATGAAAAATGCAAAGTTTCATCAGTTCAAACTGCTTTAGAACAGACTGCAATTTGTTTTTTGAACCTTTTTTTTTCAAAGCTAAGTATTGTGTCCTATAGCAAATCCCAATCTGATGGTTCAAGAATCCAGAGTTTGGGGTTAAGCTTAGTGCTTTCTTCAAATGTTGCAATGATGCATCTACATCTCCTTTCTTTCTGTAAAATTTGGCAGCATACCTTAATACATAAGGAACATTAGGATATCTTCTAAGCACTTCCTTAATGTATTTTTCTCCTTCCTTCACTCTGTTTATTTCCTGTAACTTTAATGCAAGAAGAGGAGTCACAAATATGTCGTTGGGATTCAGTTTTACTGCAAGCCTCAAAGGTTCCAATGAAGAGCCTATTCCTGAATGTTTTTTTGCATAATGATCTTCCAGGCGGTATACTGTAATTGCATAGCCTGAGTTAAATTCTGCGTTTTCTGGTTCTTTTTCCAGTGCTTTTTCAAAGCTCTCCTTGGCCTTTTCATAATACCTGCTTCCAAATTTTAGAAGCGCCCAACCCTTTTCACAGTAGATCTGTGGGAGCTCCATCTTATAAGGAGACGTACTTCCCAGTTGCTTGCAGACGCTTTCTACCTTCTTCACGTAGGCTTGGGATTCAGTAAGATTGCCCATGTGGTAGTGCACCCAGGCATAGTTGCCCCATGTAACCAGGCTTTTCTTTTCAACATCCCCAGGGTACTCTATGGGCACAGTCTCTTCAGCTTTCTGTAAGTTTTCCAGTGCTTCTTCCTTCTTGTCGTTCAGGAATTTCACATAGGCAAGAAGGTTGTAATTTAGAACTTTGGATTTATTGATTAAGAACCGGATCTGCTCAACAATTCTTTCCTCCAATTCATCGGGATCAATATGTTCTTTCTGCAACATCCATGTAAAATGGCATTCAATTTCTTGGAGAATCTCCTTTAAATCTTCCTGGAAGAGGAGACTACAGGACAAAAGGAAAGACAATGAGAGACATTTACATTGTGAAAATAAGAAATAGTCCTATCATCAGTGATAATGGGAGATTTAAAAAAAACAAAACTTGGTGATGCATTTTTGTACTTTTTAAATATTACTTGAATACAGGTAGGAATTAGTAGTAGTTGCAGTAATTTTTTTCCAGCAAAGAAATAGTATTCTGAATATGCCTGTGTTTTTATGAAGTGAAATAAAGAGCTGAAAAGCAGAAAAGTAGAGCACTGGAGATCATTCACAAAATGCTCCAGACAGATGCTCCTCTAATAAGGAGACTGCAAAACAGCAATCTCTAACTGTTTAGAGCACTGGGAGACAAACCATCTTTTTCAAATCCAGTTTGTGCCTTTAAAGACATTAGATATGCATTCTTATTTTTCTAAACACTTTGGGGAATTGCTTGTTAACTGCTTTTTAGCTATTAGGAACCTTTGGTTCAACAAATCTAAAAGTACCAGGTGAGTTTCCTTCAATCCTTAGTGGAAAAACTTTTAAATGCAAGTTTAAAAACTTTTTAAAAATGCACATTTGGGGAATAAACAGCAAAAGATTATTACAACTTTGATTTTGGAAAGTTACAAATGGATTAAAGGTCCAGATAGATTAACTATAACAATCCTTCTCATAAGAAAATGCTTTTGTTTCTAGTTATTTAAAAAAGGGAGAAAACTCAAAGATAGTTTACAATTAAAGGAGAAGAACACTTTAATTTGACTTATTAATACAGAATTAAGTGAAGTATTTTAACACTGGACATACTGAACAATGGACCCAAACATTAACTTTAAGATGTCTGCCTATATAGACAGATTCTGTTTAAAAGATGTTAAGGAAGGGGAACAAGTTTTATATGACAAGACAGAGACTGATCTGGAAGTGTATTTAAAAGTGATACGCTACAAGAATAATATGGAAAAAGGACTGGACATACAAAAGAAACTGGCTGATGTCTTAATTGGAAGGAATATGTAAATAACAAACCAACAGAGTGACCTGAAAATTTTCCTATACTGGATTTACAAAAGAGGCTTGTTGAAATGAAGAATTTTGTGTGACAAAAAAATGAAATCAAAATTTATGACATCATTTGAAGAAGATCCAGATTGCAAAAAGAATTCAAAGTTGGTTTATTTGATCATGGTTAAAATAGATATATGGTTAACTCTGTAACTCTCAATGGACATTTGCTGATCAGGGCTGAAATGACAAGGCTTTAAGGTTGGTTCAGGAATTCTGGGAGTTGAAGTCCAAATGTTATAGAGGGGGCATCGTTCCCCACCTCTGTTTTAAGGATTTGTTTATAGACGGGAGATAAAATATGGGGAGAAGATATTATTTGTTGTATTTTAAAAGAAGGTGATAAATTATTAAAATTGATTATACTTATATGAAGAGGAAGTAATTTCTTTATGAATTTCTTTTTCTTTGCTTTTTTCTTTCGGTGCCTTCTGGTTTTTCTTTTTTTCAGTTTGTATTAGTTTTTCTTTGCAATTGTAATTTTTAATAAAATTACTATTTAAAAAAGCAGTACAGTAATATGTGGGTTTTTCTTACATTATTTTTATTTGTATTGTAACTGTATTTCATATTAAAATAACTGCAGTTCCTCATTTGATCATTTCAAATCTGACCTAAAATCTAGCAAGACAAATATTTTATTCTATGTTAAGAAATTAGATTGGCAATTAAGCAGCAGAGGGTTTTTAAGGATCTTTCCAAATAAAATTTGCAGGTCAACTATAGTATTTTTAAAATTACCTATAATTACTTTTACCCACCAAACATCTGTTACTGTGTTCCTCATCTTCTTGGTAAAATATTCCATACTTTCCAATCAGTATTTCAAAGCCCACAAGTCTGAATGTGAGTATTGTTGTGGTTGTTGCCGTGAATGCCATTCGACTCTTGACTTGAGATTTTAGGTAAAAAGGAACTTCAAAAATATGGGAGTTGCCTGCATAGTCACAGTCCTCTCCCTCAGTATTGTTTACTCTATATTCAAGATTTCAGTTACACACCTAGCCATAAGCTAACCACTAAGGTACAATTTGTTAAGGTACGCCCTTCTGATTAATTCCTCTTACCTTGTTTCCCATTCTCCATCAAAAATTAAGAATAACCAGAGTTGCGTTTTAAGATTTATCACATTTTAAAACTGCTCATCACCCTCACAGAGGAACTCTCGGCGGTATATAAATGAAATATCAAATCATAAAAATAATATATAAAGTTAATTAAGTGAAGACGATTTTCAGGGCACTAGCCAATCCCCATTGCATGTTCCTATATGAACCCAAGCAAGGCTGCAGAGCCATGTTTTTACATCTTTTTGGAAGGCCAGGAGAGTAGGGGCCCACCTCACAGGGTGTGGGGCAGAGTGTTCCAGAGGACAGGGGCAACGGCAGAGAAGGCTCTCTTTCTGGAACCCCCCAGGCAAACTTCAGAGAGAGAGAGGAGGGGGAGGGAGAGGGGGAGAGAGAGAGAGATGATGGATGGATGGATGGATGGATAGAGATGATATACATAGATATGGACAGAGAGAGATTGATACAGATGGATGATAGTTGGATAATGGATGATAGGTAGATGGTTAGATGACTAGATGGATGAATGGACAGATGACTGGATAGCTGGATAGATAGGTGGATGAATGGATGGATAGATAGGTGGATAGATGATAGATATCGATAGATAGATAGATAGATAGATAGATAGATAGATAGATAGATAGATAGATAGATAGATAGATAGATAGATAATTAGATAGATAGATAGATAGATAGATAGATAGATAGATAGATAGATAGATAGATAGATAGATAGATAGATAGATAGATAGATAGATAGATAGATAGATAGATAGATAGATAGATAGATAGATAGATAGATAGATGGATGGATGGATGGATAGTTATAAATATATAGATAGATAGATGATAGGATATAGCAGAGGGCAGGCAGGCAGGCAGGCAGGCAGGCAGGCAGGCAGGCAGGCAGGCAGACAGAAAAAGGTCTCTAGAAACCAGCTCCAGAAAGAGAATGTGAGTGATGGGGGAGAGCAGAAAAGCCTACTTGCAAGTGTATAAAGGAGTGAAAAGGGTTTTCACATGCAAATGGACTGAGACTGGGTCTAAGAGCTGTAGACTGAGGGAAAAGGAATGATTTAAAGGGCTAAGAAATAGTTACGGTAAGAAAACAGTGCTACAAACTTTAGGAATAGGTACATACAAACTACTAGAACAGAGACAAGAAATTTATAGATCAAGTAATGGAAAAAGTTGTGAATTTATGGGTCTAAGGAGATGGTAGAACAAAACAGGAGCTTAATTTTGTAGAGTTATGTAGAAAGAAAAATCTTCATCCAAGCCCGGAATAAACAAAATGGAGACTGCTTTACAAAGAAGGTTGCAGTTTATTGAAGAGGAGAGCCAGACAGAAAGATGGCTCTGGGAAAACTGACCACATGTAGTATGGAGTGGTGCAGGCATGTCAAACTCGCGACATCACATGACATCACGCAACGTATCGGGACTTTTTCACCATTGCCGGCAATGGGGTGGGTGCGGTTTCGGCATGACACATACGGCCCACCGCACTTTGACATGCCTGGAGTGGTGGGTTTTATATCTTCTTGAGCTTTTGTTCGGAGTTGTTCCTGTGGCATGAACTTTGACCTGAATCTGAGTGTGCCTTTCTGGTATTCTGATGGTGGTGGGTTAATCCTTATGTCCCAAGAGTCATATCCTGCTTCCCTGGGGCTGGGGCTGATGACTGTCCTGTGTTAGATTTTTTGGTGTTAGGGATTGTTGTAGGGATCTTTGTCTTTTTAATCCAAGCTTCCTGGCTCCAATCTTTCTGACAAGATTATCACATCTGCATTTCTGCAGACCTGGTTTCTCTTTGGGGCAGAGAGACTTGGGGGGGGGGTTGGTTTCTGCCTTTAAGATCCTTTGGGGAAATATAATATTCTGCCTTTTAATATTCCGAAAAATATTTCTTTCCGGGGGGAGGGGGGGACTGACTTCCCACAGTTGGGTGTGGGAAAAACCAATGTAGGTCTGTGTGTCTGTGTTCCGTACCTTATTAGAAAAGCCCTAACAGGATGGACGAGTCCATTCTTTCCCAACTCAACCTATCTTTCAGGGTTAGTTCTTGCAGAGATAAAAAACCGAAAAGAAACCGCCTTGTAAGCCGCCCTGATCTTTTAGAGGCCGCTCATTTGGAACCGCAATCCAAGCGCCACAAAAACCTCCCCATGATGGAACAACTTTGACATTGAAAAAACCCGCTCAGGCTAAGAAATCATTCGACTTGAAGCCACAAGACCAAATCGGGATGAGCAATCAAAGCCAGAAATGCAACATACAACCCTCAACAACAACAACAACAACAAAAAGGTCCCTCTATTATTATCAGTTTCCTTACCTCATGATTGCAGTGTTATTATCAGGCGTGGGAGTGAAAACGATTGAATCTCCTTTTCCTAAGGAACGACTATCAGGGTTTTCTTTAAATTTTAGAGAGAAGAGAAGATGGTCGGCTGCTCCACACGGGCTCCCGTCTGATCAGAAAAAAAATAAAAACGAAACGGGAGATCCAGTGATCTTGGGAGTACCGAAACTAAACTTTGCCCTGCTGAAAGTAAAATCTGGAGCGGAATCGATTTCCATTTTTTCTGATTCCCTTGTTGTTAATCGCTGACGAGGTGGTTCACATGCAGGCTGGCCTTTCCTTTGGGGTAAAGATTGACGAATAAATCTCGTTAAGCTTAACACACGACGCTACATAAAACTGACGGGAAGGAATAGACGCTGTTTGCGGTTGTGTTAAATACACGGGGACTGCATTGCATCGCACATCTGGGAATATGACTGAAGCTGGGGGTTTTTTGGAGGTGCACAATCTAAATAACCTTTTTTGGTTGGCTCCAGAAATTTTACATTTCTATCCTGCTTTTCTTCCAAGCAATTCTCTCTCCTACATTTCCCCTCCAAGCAGCCCCTGGGAGGTAGATTGTGATTCTTAATGACTTTCCATGTCTTAAGGTTAGATCTGAAGCCAGTCTTTCTGGCCCTTATCCAATACTTGTAAGCCACCCAGGGGCACGTGTTTCGAGTGGCTATATAAGTTTGAAAAATTAAAAACACTTAACTGCTACACTAATACTGTAATCAAGCAACACTTAGAAGCAAGCAAATTTATAATCAGAAGCCAACATAGGTTTGTCAAAAACAGATCATGGAAAACAAATCTTATCTCATTCTTTGACAAAGTGACTCAATTAGTGGACCAGCAAAATGCTGTCGACATAGTATACTTGGATTTCAGTAAGGCATTTAACAAAGAAGACCACAACCTACTTTTTGGTAAGCTAGAAAAATGTGGGATAGACAGCATCACCCCAGACGGATTTATAACTGGATGACAAACTGCACTCAATATATAATCCTTAATGGAACTACATCTACATGAGGGAAGTAAGCAGTGGGGTACCCCCAAGGTTCTGTCTTAAGCCCAGTACTCTTCAATATCTTCATAAACAATTTAGATGAGGAAACAAGGGGAACTCATCAAATTTGCAGACAAAATCAAGCTGGCAGGAATGCCAACACCCCAGAAGATAGGCTCAAGATCCAGATGGATCTCGACAGACTTGGGCCCTATCTAACAAAATGAAATTCAATGTAGAGATAAGTAAGGTTTTAAACTTAGACAAGAAAAACCAAATGTATAGGTACAGATTAGGTGAAACTTGGCTCAATAGTACTAATTGTGAGAGGGATCTTAGAGTCCTAGTGGACAATCAATTAAATATGGGCTAGCAGTGTACTTCAGCCGCTAAAAAAGCCAATGCAGTTCTAGGCTGCATTTACAGAGGGATAGAATCAAGATTACTTGAAGTGATAGTATTGCTTTATAAGGCCTTGGTAAAACAACATTTGGAATACTGCATCCAGTTTTGGTCACCACAATATAAAACAGATGTTGAGACTCTGGAAAGAGTGCAGAGAAGAGCAACAAAGATGATTAGGGGGCTGGAGGCTAAAACATATGAAGAACAGTTGCAGGAAGTCGGTTTGTCTAGTGGTTGATTGTTCTCACTGTCAGAAAATTTCTCCTTATTTCTAGGTTGACTCCCTTTGATCAGTTTCTATCCATTTTTGTTGAGATTCATCTGGATCTTGAGCCTATCATCTAGGGTGTTGGCTATTCCTGCCAGTTTAATATCATCTGCAAATTTGATAAGTTCCCTTTCTATTCCCTCATCTAAGTCATTTATGAAGATATGGGAGAGAACTGGGCCTAAGATGGAAACTTGTGATATCCCACTGCTTACTTCCTCCATGTAGATATAGTACCATTAAGGACTACTTGTTGAGTACGGTTTGTCAGCCAGTTACAAATCCATCTGGTGACAATGATGTCTATCCCATATTTTTCTAGATTACCAAGGAGTAGGTTGTGGTCTACTTTGTCAAATGCCTTACTGAAGTCTAAGTATACTATGTCCACAGCATTTCACTGATCTACTAATTTAGTCACTTTGTCAAAGAATGAAATAAGACCAGTTTGGCATCATTTGCTTTTTACAAACCCGTGCCCGCTTCTAGTTATAATTATATTTGTTCCTAGATGTTTGCAGATCTGTTTTTTGATTATCTTTTCCAGCACCTTCCCATGATGTTAGGCTGATTGGTCTGTAGTTTCAGCCTTACCTGAGGCTGCATCCCTACTCCAGGCAGCACTAGTGCTTTGGCCTTCCAACCTATTGCATCACCGTTCTTTAAAATGCAACATCATCAATCCCAACTCAGAATAAAGAATGCTCACAAAAATGAACATCACCACCACAATTGCATGGAATCAAGTGGTTGCACAAGTAGACAAGCTCCTCCTCCTCCCTAGCAGCTGGTAGAAATGACCTAGTTTTCATGGACTTCCAGTGGTCCTCTCTGTCATTCATTGTTCCAAATCTCAATGACGCCATGCAATAAAATGTGTATCAGTGATGACAGGCACCAGTATTGCCTTCTGTACTTGTATCACAACACTACATAAGTATGTAATAGCAGAATCTATGCTGCCATTGTGCACTCTCTTAAAATTGGTCCTCCTTTCAAATCTTGCATGCATGCAAGAACACTGAATGATGGTTTCATCTTTTCCTGACCAGAACTCTTTGTGGAGCATATTCATCATCAGAAAATTCCACAATTTAAAATTTGGGATTGTTAAAAACAGTCATTTTTACAAAAGCACATGGCCTTTAAAATCATTCAGGGACCGCAGATCTGTACATTTGGGACTGGGAACAGGAAGACTCATTCCAGGGAAACTCTCTGTCAGATCTACTGCATAAGACTCTTGTGAGATCTAATGAAGTTAAATCTCACATCAGCTGCCTTGAAGTCTGGCACCAAAGATGAGATGCAAATCCAACATGTATAATAAAAATAAATTGCTGAGCACACCAAAGAGACACCTGAAGAAAAAGTAAAGTTTAAATTTAATTTAAATTCAATGTGCTGGAAGGAAATTTAGGGTCATATTTCCTGAGGAATTAAATTTGAATCAGTATCAGTTTCTAGGAGGTAGTGTTTATTGAGCAGGCAGAGTTCCAAAATAAGGAATGTGTGTCAAAAAGTTTAGTGACCTCTTACACATTTTTTATGCACATGTGCACAACTGTTTTACAATCCTTTGGATATATAGACAATCACCCTTCTTCCTAAACCTCCTTTTTCTAAGGCCTTTTGTTTACCAGTCACTCTCCATTAGGCTCTCCATTAATGGGGATTTCTGGGCAAGAATAACAAGAGTTGGAAGAGATCTTGGAGGTCTTCTAGTCCAATCCTCTGCTTAAGCAGGAGACCTTATATTATTCCAGACAAGTCGCTGGCAGTCTCTTTTTAAAAGCCTCCAGTAATGGAGCACCCACAACTGCTGAAGGCAAGCTGTTCCACTGGTTTATTGTTCTTGCTGTCAAGAAATTTCTGATTGCTTCTCTCCATGATTAGTTTCCAACTATTGCTTCTTGTCTTGCCTTCTGGTGCTTTGGTAAATAGGTTGCCTCCCTCTTCTTTGTGGCAGCCTCTCAAATGCTGGAATAACTGCTATCATGTCACCCCTGGTCCTTCTCTTCAATAGACTAGACCAGTGATGGCAAACCTTTTAGAGACCGAGTGCCCAAACCGCAACCCAAAACCCACTTATTTATCGCAAAGTGCCAGGGCCGCATCAGCATTGTGGTGCCCTCGGGGGTGGGTGTGTCCCACCTGGGTGGGCATGTCCCAGTGGGTGGACATGGCTGCGGTGGCCATGGTAGACTGGCGGGGGGTGGCCGGGGTGGGCATGGCCACCTTGATGTTGCTCATGGGGGGCCGTCTGTGGGGGCTGGGCAGGGTTGGGGGAGATCCAGGGGGTCTCTGGTGGGTGGGACGGTGGGCAGGAGGCTTGTCCTGCGGGGTGAAATATGGGGCAGGGCGGGGGTACCACTGCCGCAGGGCAAGACGAGGCAGGGGCGGCCGCTGCCTGACACCATCGGCCCCCGCACACAGAGGCCAGTGAGTGAACAGGGGCCAATGGTATCCATCAGCAGCCACAGCCTGCCGGCCCCTCAACCAGCACACTCTGGGGCTCCGCAGCCTGCTGCCAATACCGGGCCAACCTTCCAGCAGCAGGCAGAGTAGGGGAGGGGGGAGGCACGTGATGCAGACCGCTGGACATGCCTACTCCATCCCATGTTTTTGCTTGTAGTTGGAGAGCAGGTCGCGGCTGGTCATCTCCTTGGCCCCCTCACAGATTTTGCCCTTGGCCCGCGCGTGGTGCCTGTTCCCCTCGTGCACCCGACACACCTTGGCCCCGCCTCGGGCCACCACCAGCAGCTCGCACAGGTCCATTCGGCCACCGCCGCCTGGAACAGCAGCCCCGCCCAGTACAAAGAAGGTGAAGCGGCCATCTAGCAAGCTCGAGAGGTGGTAGAGCACGCCCACACTCAGCAAGCCAAAGGCCACCCCGAGAGGGGAAAGCCGGATCCCCATTGGCACCATGGCCCCCCAGTCCCAGCTAGGATTGCGTGCCTCCCCCCCCATCTCTGCTGGGCGTGGGCGGCCATGACGCCGATGGGGATCCGACTTTCTCTGCTCAGGTTGGCCTCTTGCCTGCTGACCCTGGGCGTGCTCTACCACCTTCCTAGCCGACCGCTTCGTCTCCTTCATGCTGGGCGGGCCTGCAGTTCTGGGCGGCGGCCTAATGGACCCGCACGAGCGGCTGGCGGCAGCAGCAGCCTTGACGAAGAGTTAAGCACAACCAGGCACCCCTTGAGGAAGTGGGGCTGGACTGGGTTGGACTGCAGGTCCTGGTACCCCGGGAGCTCAAGGGCCGGGCTGAGTGCTTGCCCTCCTCTGTCCAGGGCTCCAGGCAGCCCACACCACTGTCCAGGAGTTCCCCGCGTGGCCCAAGAGGGATGGCGAGGCTCCTCCATTGGACCATGCCCTGGCGCCTACCCCAGTCCCACCCCCCCTCCACCAGAGACCCATAGAGCCCCCCCTGCACCTCCCATAGGCACTCCGCGACCTGAGCAACATTGAGATGGCCATGCCACCACCCCCCGGCCATTGACTTTGCTTGTCAAAAAGTTGCAAAAGGTGATCACATGATCCTGGGACACTGTGACCGTCATAAATATGAATCAGTTGCTAAGCATCTGAATGTAAATCACATGACCCTGGGGATGCTACAACAGTTATAAGTGTGAAAAATGGTTATAAGTCACTTTTTTCAATGCCGTTGTAACTTCGAACAATCACTAAGCGAACTGTTGTAAGTCAAGGACTACCTGTACTTCATCACTTTTTTCCTTTTTTTTTTTTTTTTGGTCATCAAGTTTTTGATATCTTGCTAGGTGACTGTTGGTACTTGAATACTGCCATATCCTAAAAGTGGTACAATCTGTGAAAAGGTTGAAAAGCCCTGGACTAGATGACTTACAAGGTCCCTTCCAACTCTGTTATCCTGTATCTTTTCTGTATCTGTTGTGATGAACAATCAAAGCCAGAAATACAACAACCTCCTCCCCCTCCCCCACACTGTTATTAATTCCTTACCTCATGATTGCAGTTCTCTTATTAGGTGTAGAAGGGAAAGCAACTGGGTTTCTTTTTTCTAAAAAAAAATACTGTATGCTTTGGGTTTTTTTTCTCTTAAAACAAAGAGATGAGTAATCAACATAGCCTGGTCAGAAGAAAAGGAAACTTAAGAAATCCGCAGCTTGTGGGAAAGTGAAACTAAACTTTGCCATGCTGAAGGTAAAATCTGGAGTGGAATCGGTTTCCATTTCTTCTGCTTCTGTTGCATTTGCTGTTAAGGGGAACACAGGCAGGGCAGGCTGCCTTTGTCTTCTCCGGGTAAAGAACAGTAAGGATGAGTGAATACCTCTTGCCAGGTTTAAGACATGGCATTCTGTAAAACTGGCGGGAAGGAAGGGACAATGCTTGTTTTTCTGTGTTAAGCACATGGAGGACTATAATATATCACACACATCTGAGAATTTTTGTAGGCTCTTCCAGGTAGTCTTCTAGAGTTGTAGCTCTATCTTTAATGTAAGGTTACATTAACATCCCTTGCATTTATAGTCCAAGAAATTAAGGAGGGTCCTTTCTGAAACATTTGCCACACCCCATTTTTTTCTGTGAACCCAATTATTACACAACATAAAGACCGAGTTAACCATAGTTTCAATTGGGAAAATATGACTATCCTAGACCAAGGCAAGTCCAAAAACACCAAGGAATTTCTAGAAGACTGGCACTCTGACAAATTAGCCATTAATAGACACATAAACATTAACAACATCTGTAGACTATGCAAAAGAGGAGCAGCCACTCCACAATGGCTTGAATAAGTTGCTGGTTAAAATATCAAGATGGAAGAGAAAGAAATCAGGATTTTACACCATTTTTGTTGTAATATTTACAAAGCTGAATTTAGGCTTCCCTAGCTCTAGAACAGCTCTGGAGACCCTGCAATACTAACTTCTATATTCTCTTGTGGATCAGATTAACAGTACCTGGAAAGTGTTTGCTTTAAGCAAATTTTAATGTGTTATTCCCTTCTGGGCAATAAAAAGCAGGCTCTTGTTTTAGGCTTAGACTCCTTGATTCCTGTTGGGAAGGATATGTGTGAAGGCATCCAGCATCAATAATGATGAACATTCTCTGATTTTCAATAAATTTGACAGATGGGGAAAATCAACTGGGAACTTTTGATGTTGGGATAGCTTTTTAGGAAAAAACAGGAAGGTTTCATACTAATTAATTATCCAACAAATTATCCCATCACAATCAAACTTTGAGCTGCTGTGTATGTGTGGGTATGTACACAATATATGCACATGCATACATATACATTCTACTATAAACGTCTTTATATATAAAGCAAGAATTAAAACAACTACTTTCAGATAAAAGTCAATTCCAATCACCATATAAAATATATGCTAATATTACAGACATTTCTTTCCAATAAAACTGGTGCAAATTTATTACCAACTTATGTTTCCCCAGCAAGAGCAGTAATAGCTATGTTTTGGACATTATTGCACAAGCCAGCATCCATGCTTGTAAGAACCACATAAAAGACAGTCAACTCTGTGGCTTCCAGACAGGAAATTGAATTATGAACAGAATTAAATCATTGCAGCAGAACTCCAGGGCTGCTCAAACCCAGTGGAAATTAGATTCATAAATTCACCAAAGGGATACCAATTTCTTGAATCATCTTCTATTCCAATATTGTCATACTAGTATGAATTATTTTCAGGTGCTTTGCAAAGGAAACCTGAGATGCTCAGCCTTCCAAATTCCATTTTTATCTGCAGATCCAAATCCAGGTAAAAGGCTTGTTCTTTTCAACAAAAAGGAGGCAAGCCACACTGTCAAACATGGATCTTCAAAACAGTTCCTTGCAAACAATGCTGAGGCATTTCAACAGATTTTTAGAGATAGAGGGAGCCCATCTAAAAATATGACATTAGAGACCTTACTGTGCCAACATCATTTGAACCATTTCTGTGGTCCTGTTTCAGTGTCTTTCTTTCCTTTTTTTCTTTCTCTGTGAATACAAGTTGTTTCTAACATTGAGTTCATTTGCCTCACACTACAGTACTGGGATCCCATCACATTTTACAAAATCATCATGATCATTGGAGCCTTTGTTTATTACAGGCTTTTTAATTTGCTAGGAAGACAGAACATTTCTGAATGAAAAGTCTGTAATTCCTCCCTCTGTTGGAGAAAAAAAAATCAACTGTGTAGCAGACTTAGCAATTTAGGCAAAAGGGGAATGTTAGCACATCTGTCATCTTTTGCTGTGGCTGTTTGGCTCCCCAGCCAACAGTTCTTCACTTCTTTGATCCAGTTCTCCAGTTACCAGATAAACTATGGTTCCATTTGTCCAACTTTCTTGTTTGGCCCGAGTGTCTCTGCCAACTGGTCCTGAGGAAGTCGGTGTGATCTTGGCCAGTCGTGCGCAGCACAACAGTGTCGAACTGACTACCATAGAAAAACCACAAAGCAAGAAAGATGCAGTATAGTTGCCAGTTGTATCCACAAGCCAACCTGTAGGTAACACAGAAGATTAAGTCACATATTTGGATTACTTCACATAATTTTGTGAAACAGGGTTCATTGGCAATCAGTTAGCCGGGTTTATACAATGGAAATATGTTTACAGTTTACACTAGAAAACATGATGTACAAATAATAATAGCAAATACATACTGCTTTACAGTGCTTTACAGCCCTCTCTAAGCGGTCTACAGAGTCAGCATATTGGCCCCAACATTCTGGGTCCTCATTTCACTGACCTCAGAAGGATGAAAGGCTGAGTCAACCTTGAACTGGTTAGGCTCGAACTCCTGACAGTGGGCGGAATTAGCCTGCAATGCTGCATTCTGTTCACTGCACACCATGGTTAATGGCTAGAATGTCTTTCTTTCTAAAACTAAGCAAAGTGTATAAACTCAACCAGCAGGTCTTGAAAACATAAGTTTCCTTACCGTTATCCTTGCAAGAAAACTCTATCCTAAGCTATTAAATGACATATACATTCATATTCAAAAGCTAGTGACACAGCCATTCAATAGCCTGGACCCTGATACTCTTTAGAAGGGCACTGAAGATGGATGTTCCCTTGGATGTTAGGACCAGAGTATTGATGAGCATATCCTGCAAGGTGTGACATATAGTGAGGCTCCCCAAAAATGAATGTTGTCTTGCTGGGACTTTTGTTTTCCTTTCAGTGGGACTTATCATATTCTGCATTTATTGCTATCCCCCCATTTTTGCAAGTTGAGCAGCCTTATAAAGACCTTAATGAATGACTGAAACATCTTCCCACAGGACCAAAATATTTCACTTCTCCATTCCACCATGTCCAGCTTTCTTCATATTCATAACAGACAAAATCTCCCTGGAGCTCAGGAGGGAATAAACGTTCAGCTGCAAAGGCAGAACATTATGTTAGAGGGGAGTGGACCTTCCCAAGATGGGAAACTAAGATGGCCCAGTAGCTACTTATTCTCCTGCACACTTTTATTAACCTCTAATTTTCTAGAAATTGGGACCAAATTGCTCACTATAACATACTCTGTGATGATATATGTATGTGAAAAAACCAACCATTCTCAGTGGTGTCCATGTATGGGCGGGCAGAATGGTGAACTCAGCATTGTGATGTAGAGCCAGTCCTTTTAAAGATCTGCTGATCTTAAACAGACATGGGATTGTAGTGTAACCTTTCAAATAGAGATTTCATCTAATGTCTGTCCACCATTTTGCTGGTTTTTACCTCACCTCCTCCACAGCTTCTGCTGACCCTTTTCATAGATGTGTCATTAGAACTACAAATCCCAGCATCCTTCATCATGCCCTATGCACAAGGAGTATGCTATTCTGAGAACTGGTGATTGGTACCTGAAAGTCTGCTGATTCTGCCCCCTGCGTCTAAATGCTCTCTTATATAACATAAACAGCAGGAAAGGACCTGCTGAATCGACATAATTTAAGTGTGATGCATACTTCTGATTATCTTGGCAGAGTTTCAGGGCTTTGGCAGAAACATTTAGCTTAATTTCCTTTTTGGAAGAAAAGAAGGCATTCAGTACAGCAAGCTTTGACAGAACATTAAAAAGATTATGAAGAAAGAAGACATACAAAAACTCTTCTACTGTAATCAAAAGCGGAGATGGATCTTCTTCTAGACTTGTGTAGATTTGTAGTGGTGAGGGGAAGGGGGGAATGAAGCAAAGTGGTGGCACACACAGACACAAGTGGAGACAACCAGGAACAGCTTTGAAGCAGCTTTGAACCAGTTTGAACCATGAAAAAGATTTGACTGCTTTAACAAAGAGGACAGACTGCTCTGTTGTTCCAAAAGACCTCATTTGAAGGAGTTCATAGATTCAGAAAACAGAAAATGACTTTGGCAATGAAAGAATGAAAAAGAGCCAATCTATGGTAGAAAGTAATACAACTGTTCATAATATTTCAGATTCATCAAACTCCTTGAAGTACTGCTCACAGAAGAGCAACAATAATGTGTTGTTCCTTTTCTGTACAGTATTTTCCAGGCTGCTGGAGAAGAGATAAGAACACTCTGCCCTCTGGAGTTGAGTTTATGAAAAATCATATTTTTGATTATTTTGCCCCAAAAACTGAGCATCAATCTGTTTTGGGATCTGTTATTTCATGTGTGTTCATTTATAAATCCATAGAGTGAGTTGTGTATTATTTTAAAGATCCCCATAATATATTCATATGCGTAGGCAGCTTCAGAGATTCATGTGGTCCACAAAGTTCTCTCAGTATGTTGGTGAAAATCAGAGATGGAATTGTGGTGTAGCCTTTCAAGTAGACTTTAAAAGTTGAAAATGGAAAGAAATTTTTCCTTCTTAGTCCCCGAAAATGTGGGATAAGACATTCATGACTTCACTTAATTCATAGGGGATAGAGATGTACAACATACTGATGATACCTTACTCGTTGGGGCCATATAGACTCACTGAGTGGCCTCATGTAGATATTAAAAAGGAGAGGAGAAAGTGCTGAATCCTGTGGCACCCCACATAATAGGGGCGAAGGACCGGATCTTTCCTCCCCAATCATCACCAGCTCAAATCAACCCTGAGGAAAGGAAGTGAACCAGCACAACACGTGCTCCCCACCCCCGATCCCCAAAGGATACCATGTTTGATGGTACTGAAAGCCACTGAGAGGTCAAGTAGGGCAAGGATGGATGCATAACATCCCATGCCAGTGGTCATCCATGGATATGACCAATGCATTTCCATCCCATACTCAGATCTGAATCCTGACTGGATATCCATTTTTCATGATTGCTCTAACCACTACAGCATTTGCCCATACCAAAAACACATTAATTTTT
The DNA here is from genome assembly GCA_023970755.1 of Azemiops feae. Taxonomy (NCBI): domain Eukaryota; kingdom Metazoa; phylum Chordata; class Lepidosauria; order Squamata; family Viperidae; genus Azemiops; species Azemiops feae. The sequence continues at coordinate 307,151 of JALGBA010000816.1, forward strand.
ATTTTTTTTATTTAACAGTGTTAAATTTTCATCCCACCCATCCCAAGATTCAGAATGATTTACAATAAGAGCAATAAAGTAAAATCAGCCAATCACTATTATCTGTCTTACTAGCTAGAAAACCAGAAATAAATATACATGTAACACAATGAACCAATCTGGACACCAAAGCAGGCAGCCCAACAGCCTAAATCTCTAAAGATCCAACACATCCAACTATAACACAAATAGCTGACCATATTTCTAAAAACCAGTGGCCAATCTGACCTTGAGAGGCTGCTATTGACCAATTGGGGATTCACACTAGAGAACAGCTGCCTCCTGGATTCTTTTTGGTTCAATGCACACAGGGTGGGAATCTGAAACAACAAACTCTGAAAAATGGAGCAAAGTGAAGAGTTTGTGTTTGGAGGGAGCCTCAATGGTTAATTACATCAACCCTTTCAATTGCATTCAGAAACTGACTGACAACCAGTAAAGCACATCACCACCATCTTTTACATCAAGTCCAACCTGGCTGGTAGATGGGGATACTGAAATAGACAAGCTTTTCCCCTTTAAAAAGACACATTAAAAAGACATTTTCCCCATTAAAAAGACATTATAGTGTCTGTTGAATGAAGTAATCTATTTGCTGGGGATCAGCAGTCTTGGAGAAGAGGAATCAAAAAGAGAGATAAGGAAGAGTTCTGGAAGAAATTCTTCCTTGTGGGCAGTAGATTCTGAGGTACTAAACCACAGGCAGAACTGATGTCCTGTTTTAAGCACTGCTTCTCATTGGCTGATGTGCTGATCATGGTCATCATGCAAAGCTCCCATCATATTTCAAAAGGTTTTGGTGAAAGTTTGTTAGTCCAGTAGGTTTTCCGATGGGCAATAGCTCAGTGAGCAATAGCTCCCTTTTCTTGAGCATCTCAAACATGGTGATATTTTGTCTACATGTGCTTTATTTTTAGAAGCAGTCTTCTCCATCTGGGAAAGTTGGACACATCTTGATTGTCTTCAATTGGTTCATCAATCTCAAAATCTATTAATGCAGCCTCACATCCTGTGACACACTTGTTCTGCATATACAAATATTGTTCACTGAAGCAGAACTGACTTCTTTCTATCTGTCCAGCTGATTCTCCCCCCCCCACACCTCATACACACACTTCTCTACAAGAATTCTGTCCACTTGTGGACTTACCACCTGTTCCCTGTCCAAGGGACAGTCTGGGGCACTTGTTGGCTGGTAGTTTGAAATGTAGGTGTGCAGAGCGATAATCACATTTCATGTATTATATAACTGCCCCAGGCTCTTGGCTGCTACTGGTATAATCCTCTTTCTACATTGGATTCCAATTGATGTGGCAGTTTCCCGCCTTGTCATTTTGACTATGTATAGGAGCGTGTACCTGTGGTTCTTATGGAGTGCTTTCATCTTCTCTTCTAAAGCTTTTCTTCATTTCTTAGATTCAGAAGCTGACATGTCTTCCTATCAGCAGGGCTCTTTTATTTGCTCTCTCTTGGCAAGATAGGAAAGCCTTATGGGTTGATCCCCTTTGTTGAATCTCTCTGAATGCCTGCAGCATTCAATTTCCCCTTCTGGCTCTGACTGCCATCAAACTCCAGGCACAGATCAAAAGCTCCTTTGATGCCTATGCTCTTGATTCCTTCATTGCTCATCTGGACACGTGGAACAAGATCTGACACTTCAAGGTTATTTTGGTTTTCCCTTTCATCAAAATAAGCAATGCTGTATATTTGAATAATTTGGGTGGTGATATCTACAATTCTTGCATGTAGCAAATATCCAACCAGCACTCTATCCTCACATCTGCAATTCAGTTTAGTTCTCTTCTTTTTTGGCACATGGGCAAACAATGGATAGAACCAACCTAGAACTAAGGAGAAATTTCCAGAGAGTGAGAACAATTAACCAGTGGAATGGCTTGCCTTCAGAAGTTGTAGATGCTCTATCACTGGAGGATTGTAAGAAGAGATTGGACAACCATTTGTCCAGAATGGTATAAGGTCTCCTGCTTGCATAGGGGGTTGGACTAGAAGACCTTCAAGGTCTCTTCCAACTCTGTTATTCTGTTTCTGTTTCTGATTTATTTGCCAGTTCTGCATCCTGCATCTCTTGATTTCTATTAAGACAGTAATTTTACTTCATTGCTTTGAATTATGTTCTGGGAAATAGAGCACATTAGACTAATGTACAGCCATTAGTTCTCTCAAGTACTTTTGCACTAGATTTGCATATATTCACCTCTATTATCTGTGCATAGAATTTGGGATTTTCTGATAAGTTAGTTCTCACCAAAGACACATATACTTTGAACCTTGCCAGGACTTAGTGAAATGCAATCATTTGTAAAAGACAAAATGTATCTGTTTCTGCCTGATATAATTATTTGAATAAACAAAGTGTATCCGCACCAAGAGCTGGGCTGTTCCTTTCTCTTACAAATTGCATTATTTGCCACTGACTGCTAGAAGGCACCACATAGCTTCATTCTAGTGTTGGGTCTTGTCAGGCATAAGCAGCCTCCTTTATTGTTATTAATTATTATTTACATTTAACCAGATTTTATATATTGAATGTTCAACAGGCATTGTACTTGATTATACAGGTAGTCCTCGACTTACAACAGTTCATTTAGTGACCATTCGAAGTTACAACAGTACTGAAAAAAGTGACTTATGACCATTTTTCACACGGCCATTCCAGCATCCCCATGGTCACGTGATTTACATTCGGATGCTTGACAACCGACTCACATTTATGACAGTTGCAGCGTCCCGGGATTATGTGATCCCCTTTTGCAATCTTCTGTCAAGCAAAGTCAATGGAGAAGCCAGATTCACTTAACTGTGTTACTAATTTAACAACTGCCATGATTCAGTTCACATATGTGATAAGAAAAGTTGTAAAATGGGACAAAACTCACTTAACAAATTTCTCAGTTAGCAACATAAATTTTGGGCTCAGTTGTGGTTGTAAATCGAGGATTATCTGTATTGCAATGCATTTATCCTTACAGCTATCTTTGACCTAGCTGTTAGTAGCCTGTAGGAAGAAAGTCTATTGATACTATGGAGATACATCTTCCTTTTTTTTATTCATTTGAATTCTTAAACTGTAGCTATTAAACCCTTCTTATGGGGCAAGTCTTAAACCTTCTGAGACCTAGAAAAACTAATAGACTGTTCATTTGAACAAGCAAATGAACAAGATAATAAAAGAGAGCATATTTCTATAACATTTTTTCACTTTTATTTTATACAGCAGGGGCACATTTGCGAAGGCTGCATTCTGAGGTCTTTTTTCTCTCTAATTTTTGGACAGACTCTGGATTCCTATGCCACATCCTTTTGTGCTATAGGCTTAAATTCTTCCAGTGACTGCATGCTTTCACTGCTCTGAACATAATTCTGCATAAGTTTATTTTCTGAGATGGTGTCTTTTGTAAGTAATTCTCCATTTTGAATCACATAACAATGGCTGCCTAAAATTTTACTGCACTCCCGAGAAGAATACCATAGTGTTTTGCTGGTTCTTTATATATTCATGCATTTACAGAGATACCCAAACTCTTTGTGCTAACCTTTGATGAGAAGGATCAGGAAACAGGAGGTGGCTTAAATTCTCATTTAGCAAGGTGCTCACATGAGATGGCAGAACAGGAGATGTCGAGTTAGGAAAGAGGGAAGCCTTTAAAGACCCAGGAATTTATTGGGAAAAGAAAGCTTGCATATGAAGGTGATGATTGGCAGATGAAATGGCTAAAATGGATTTAGACAGCTCTAGTAGTGATTGAAGATGCACTGATGGAGATAGACTGATGTTTTTAATCCAGGAAAGATACAATTGACAGAACTGAATGAAACCATATTCAACAGTTGTATATAAATAAATCTGTATATTATTCTGATTCACTCCTCTATACTGACCTGCAACAGGTGGGCTGACCAGGTAAGGGACTGCATGAAGGAAGTAGATCATTCCAAGGGCGGAGGATAAGGAAGCGGTCCCCACGACATCTGCTGTCACCACAGGAATTAGAGTGATGTAGGCTCCATCAAAATAGCCAAAGGTGAAAGAGAAAGGCAGCAGGAGTTGAAAGCTTTGGAGAACTGGAAGGAACAGGCAACAGAGACCATCCATTGCCACAGCAAAGAGGTAGCAAACATAACGGTACTTCTTCAAACACCTGAGAGGGAATAGTCAAGAAAAGTAAGAAGAGAGTTAGTTGTGATCCTCTTTTTCCAAGGGGGAGGAGGGTCCTTGAGGGTCTTGTCGTTCCACCTCTTATTCTTCTTTCCTATGTTTGGGCTTTGGCCCTATACAATTTTTTTTTCTCCTGCCAGGCTAGCTATCATTTCATCCAAATAAAAAGCAACAGCTCCTTTTCAGGTTATACGCTAACACTAAATTGTAGTGTCTTTTTTTTCTTTTTACAACCCCGTAATCCCTTTTATTGGGGTGGAGTGGGGGCAACTGAATGGAACTGAGCATTTACTGGCTGGATGCCCCTCCTGACACCTATGTGGAGTTCACAGCAGATATTTTCTCTTTGAGCCCTGATAGAGAAATATCTGTTGCTGCCTAGGATTGAACTCTCAACACCATGCCACTCACTAAATCAGGGGTCTTCAAACTTGGCCCTTTTATGACTTGTGGACTTCAACTCCCAGAATTCCTCAGCCAGCCATGGGAGTTGAAGTCCACAAGTCATAAAAGGGCCAAGTTTGAAGACCCCTGCACTAAATTGTAGTGTCTATTTTTTAATTTTTAGAAATTAAACATTATCCATTTGTTTTATCTCTTTCTGGGATAACTGATTTGGAAATTTTTTTTTTCAGATTGGTAGCTTGTGGAAATGCTCCCTTTCTTCCAGAAAAACTCATGGAAAAAATCCATTCCTTCCTGCCTACTTTCCTCCCTAATTGCTGCTTGATCTTGCATTTTCCTTTATAAATTTAATGGGTTTTATTGTAGTGGTTTAAGTATAGCATTCTTAAATCTAGAACCTGTCCAATTAGTATTGGATCAGCACTTTTCAGAATTCAGTGCTGACTAAGAATATTACATTTAATCTCATATCTTATCGGGAGGGCACCAGGCTAGGGAAGGCTAAAACACAATGTTTGGTATGCTTTTTTTCAGCTCCAGAAGGCTACAAGAGAGGCTCACAGAAAGGTTTAAAAGAACCAAAGTGTTCTAGTAAAAATAATTTACAGGTCTGTAAAGGCTAGGCTCATAAGAGTCCTAGCACTAACCAGAGTCTTGTGATCATCCTTGGGAGGGAGTTCCGATATCCCACAACCACAAACGGAGAAGCCAGGCTTATCTCTAATGTCCTGTTCTAGACTTGGCTAATGAGGATAAAACCAATGAAGGAGAATGTTTGTAGCTCAATATTGAAATGAGAGGTCCTTGGTGCTCTCTGAGCTTGGTTGTTCTCTTGCGCTTGTTTCATTACTCAAACTAGGTAACATCGGTGATGGTCACTGCCTCCAGTTTGCCAACTAAACGAGGAAAAGTCGTTGCAAAGGGTTGGCTTCCTTCTTCCTACTGAACGCATTCTGTTCCAACTGCTGATTGACTTATGGCTACTGTTTGGAAGGGAAACCAAGTGCGGAGGCCTTATGAGATTACTACTTCAGAAAGGTGTGGTTCCCTACTTTGACCAAGGGAACATTTGATTTGCAGAAAAACTGCAGCTTCTCTTGCTCCACATTTCATAAAGCCCACACCCATCAAAAGTAAGGTTCAAACCTTCAAAAAAATAAAATAATATAGGAGCAAGGAAAAACAAAAAGGAATTAACTGCAACAATTTGTGAGGGAGTCCATCACAAATCATGCTCCTTAAAGCATGGGTAAAGGTAACTGGGTGACTGGGATGAGGTGTTAATCAATTTTCAAGTTGCCTGAGTGATAGGTCACTGTGCAGAGATGCTTCATAGATCATTCAAACCCTTAGGAGACAGTGGGAAACGTCACATTAGAAGGAGAGCAGTTGAGGTTGACTATAGGTTGGGTCCCCAATGATCTGAGAATAATACAAAGACTGCATCACAAAGAAATGTCTTCTGCAAACAGCTCCTGGCATGCAAGGAGAGCATGCAGGTACTTATTGTCTTGCACCAGGTCCTTCTCCCGCACAGCCCTCTTGACATTTACCTTTGATCCATGAGCCATCCAAAAGTAATATTGCCAATGATGTCAATGACTCCAAGGACAGACATGAGAAAAGCCGCCTGTTGGTGGCTGACTCCGACACTTAATGAGTAAGGCACTAGGTAAACGAAGAGTGGACTACAGCCATAAGCCATGAATAAGATGGACACTGCAAGCACCACAAAGTCTGGCATCAGTACAAAGTTGTACTCCTGTTGTGAGCAATGGCACACACACTTGTGAGACCATAGTTTGATCATAGGAGAACAGAAAGACCACTGTTTGAAGCCTGACTTTTGTGCTTCCAGCTCAAACTCTTGCTCAGAGAATTCCAGCATGTTCTTGTGGTCCTCTTTTCCTTCAATTGGCCTCATTAAGGCACCACAGACACAGAGGTTCAAAACAAAACCACCCAGGATGAGCAAGGCGCCACGCCAGGAAAAGTGCTCAATCAGAAGCTGGACCACAGGAGCGAGAATGAAGGTCCCAATGCCGCAGCCTGACATGGCGATTCCATATGCCAGGGCTTTTCTCTTGTGAAAATAGTTGCCCACCATTGCTATGGCTGGAGAATATGAAAGAGCAAACCCCAAACCTGGAAAGAGAAAAACACACACATACAAAACAAGCAGAAAATAAATTAACTGTAGTAATCAAGAGGGAATGAGTAGTGAAACACTGTATTAATCTGTTTGTTTTTTTCAAAAATTATTCTTCCTATTTCATATTAATCTGCCTTTTAAAATATATATGTATGACAACTGAATTGAAATAGAAGATTGAGCTAGTATTTTTGCCAACATTACCCTTAAGAACCAATATGGAGGCAATACATTTTCTCTTGGTTTATTGCATCTAAGGCTAAAAATCCCATTTATATACCACAGTCAAAACTTACAATTCCACCTATCTTCTTTTACTCTGTTTACCTAATATACCAATCATGAATACATCTAAAGCTCTGGGTTCCATAGATATTTCACTTCTCATAATAAGAAATCCCATTAAGAAATCCTCTATGGATATTTTATAATGCCATCAATAAAAAGAACAGATGCATTTACAGACAACGCTTCCAACAAAGGTTAATAGAGAAGTGTTGGCCCAACACATCAAACATCCATCATAACACAGGATTTTTGTTCCTTATATAAACAGGTTCTTGGCAGCATTTCAGTGCAATATTTCTGCAAAATTGTTATTAAATAGCAGGGGTCTAAGCAGTAAGCTCACATCATTAAGCTACAAGGCAGGCTTTAATAAGTCAGCAATTTTAGCATAAACATTTCTATGTCTCATTTTGAACTAGGAGAGAACAATGGGATGTTTTTATTTTGTTCTGTTTTTAAAAAGAATGACTCAATTCATTGGGAACGAGACTCTGGACAACACAGTCAGCAAAAGATGCTAATTCGACATGCAAATATAGTCAATTAACCATTAAATGTTAAGCCTTCACATATACTCAGATGAAAAACAGCAAATGTAAATTTTAAATTCCAAAATTAAGATTTCATCACTATTCAAATGTGAGTATTATTTTCCAGATCTAATTTTAGTTCTATTCCAATGTTTTTTATTTTCCCTTGCTGGTTTTGTTCAGAGTATCTATAGAATCTCTTCTCTCTTCTTTCTTTAAATTCTTTCTTGGATGGCAAGTCAAATATCTTTATTTTGGCAATCAACCAGCAAAAATGCTTTCTTTGAAGAGTGAAATTACAACTATCCCATTACTTTTTGATCCCTAGGAAAAATGATAAAAACACGGTACGAATACAGCTAATTTTATAAGTTTAAGGTTTTAAATATGTAAGATAATTTTCTGGAAGGTAACTCCCATTGGATGGCTTTATATAAACATTCTCTCTTATTCAGTTCCCAAACTATAACAGGGAAATTACAGTAGCCTAATTCAAATAATGTACTCAAGCTGTAATCCCAAATAAATAAATTCAAGTGTAAATTCCGCTGAATGCAGTGTGATTGTCTCCTAGGTTAATGCAGAGGATTACACTCTCATGCATTGTATACTACAGAGAATAGAACAACAGCTTCCATTAATCTGTGTGCAAACAAACCTATCAGTGCCAGTAATGATACCTGTAAGAATGCCCAAGGACAGGTAAAGATGCTCCAAAGTGGTGGCAAAGGAACTCAAGATAAATCCAGCAGACGCAAGAAGTCCTCCAAGCATGATTCCCACTTGGCTAGAGACATGATTGCTGACGAAACTCCCGAGTGGAGCTTGAAAGGAAAAGAAATCCAGCAAGAACATACTTTCATACCAGAAAAAAATATATTTCATTGAAAGCCGGGCCAAAGCTTCAATTACTTTAACTGTCCCCTTTACCCCCTTTATCTGGCTTCCCCATTGACTTTGCCTGTCAGAAGGTCATAAAAGGAGATCACATGACTGTCCCCTTTACCTTCTGATGGAATTTTTAAACAAATTTTCTTTTTTTTTCTTTTTGTTTTCCAAGGAGAAATTTTTTTCATAAAATTCTAACGGGCAGAGAAATATAATGCTTATGCTTAATATTAAATAGATATTTAAAAGAAGGAACGTTTAATTTCAAGGCGATTGGAGAATACTGGCAAAGCTTTGGTTTCACATGGACAAAGTGTCCTACGGAAGCCTACACTATAAAAGTATAATGGTTGTATGGCTGGAGTCTACCTGGGGAGACACGGATTCAGGTTCCCCCTTAGCCATGTAGTTCATTGGGTGACTCTGAACCAATCATTCTTCACTGTGGAGAGTTATAGGTACACAAAACTGAGTTCCTGGAGGAAAGACAAGTTCTAACTGTAATCATTAAAGCAAGTACAGGTAGTCCTCGACTTACGACCACAGTTGAGCCCAAAATTTCCATTGCTAAGCGAGACAGATGTTAAGTGAGTTTTGCTTTGTTTTATTATCTTTCTTGCCAGGGTTGTTAAGTGAATCACTACAATTCATAAGTTGGTAATAAGGTTGTTAAGTGAATCTGGCTTCCCCATTGACTTTGCCTGTCAGAAGGTCACAAAAGGAGATCCCATGACCCCGGCACATTGCAACCGTCATAAATATGAACCAGTTGCCAAACATTTGAATTTTGCTCACATGACCATGGGGGATGCTGCAACAGTCCTAAATGTGAAAAACAGTCATAAGTCACTTTTTTCAGTGCCGTAGTAACTTTGAATGGTCACTAAATGAATGGGTGTAAGTCAAGGACTACCTGTAGGTTTTTCTCAGTTCCACAATAATTCACTTTGTATTAGCCTTTTCCAACCTGGTATCTTTCAGTTACATTAGGGCTGCAATTCCCATAATTTCCAATTAACAATTCTGGGAATTGAAGTGTCAACAAATCTGGAAGGCATTGAGTTAGGAAAGCTGAATTAGATAAAATCAAGAGCTGTGTCCATTTGGTTCTAGTTATTTGGGACTAAGCATAAGGAGTTTATACTTAATACAAAACACAGCAGAAACAGGCATTGCTGGATGGAGGATTGCATCATCTGCCATTGTAATACTGTACAGGTAGTCCTTAACTTACAACAGTTCATTTAATGACTGTTCAAAGTTACAACGGCATTGAAAAAAGTGAGTTAAGACCATTTTTCGTACTTATGACCGTTGCTGCATCCCCATGGTCATGTGATTTACATTCAGATGTTTGACAACTGGTTCACATTTATGACAGTTGCAGTGTCCAGGGGTTATGTGATCGCCTTTTGTGACCTTTTGACAAGCAATGTCAATGGGAAAGCCAGATTCACTTACTAACTTAACAACTGCAATGGTTCACTTAACAAATGTGGCAAGAAAAGTCGTAAAATGGGGCAAAACTCACTTAAGAAATTTCTCACTTAGCAACATAAATTTTGGGCTCAGTTGTAGTTGTGAGTTGAGGACTACCTGTATATAAATACTTACCACACAACATAGTAGCACAATCTACAATGGAATGGATCCAAGCTGTCCGGGCATAATCTTGTGCAAAGTAAGTCTGGAACTCCACAAAAAATATTGAGATACATCTGAGGAAAGAAAAAATAGAAAACCTAACTTTGGATGCGATACCATCACAGTGAAAGATTAGATAGAAATTGACTGAAGACGTACTCATTCTAGAACTAAGCCAAAATCTCTAAAAAAGATATCCACTTTTAAAGATGGGGAGATGCTCTCTTCAGCATACAAATGTTGCACTCTACAATATCTGCAAATCCAACTTCCATATCAACCTTCGTATCAAGACAATAACAGCCACAAATGTCTCCCTAAATGCAGTTATTTTCACAGAGATTGGAACAAGCCACATGTAAATCTAAGAACAGTGTTTACTGTTTTCGGCAAAAAATGGCCTATCATAGTTGAACAATGGGTTCACTTTACGACTGCCATGTTTGTTTACAACCATATTTGCTTAATGACCACCACAAAAAAGGGTGTAAAATCAGATTGGTCAAATGATGAGCCACTTTATGACCGTCAGGACTTACAATTGAAATTGCCAGACTTAATTATGGTTGTAAATCAAGGACTGGCTATAATGATGAAACTATGCAGTGCTAGGAGATTTCTGTCATTAGCAGGGAAGGCAGAGGTTGAGGCCTCGTGTTCAATGTTATAATTATACAAAATAAATACACGGAGTCAACTGGTATGACTGGAGAGCCATGATCAGAACAGGCCAGATAAACTCAAAAGTTGACTGGGGCAACATGAGGAATACAAATGGCAAAGAAATTCCTCTTCTATATTCCAAAAGTGCCAGTCCTGCCATTTGACAAATTAAAGTTATGCATGTTATGGATATATATTATGGGAATATGTTTTTTTAAAAAAACAGCAATCATTATTGTGTTTCCAATATGGGAGAATCTACACTGGAGTGGTAAGCTCTATAATGATAGCTTTTAGCCTCACAACATTACCCAGTGGTCATGTGAAAATAATTATGTCACAGTAGTGATTGTGTTCAAGTGGAACACTGACCAGGCACTAAAAATATTGTTACCAGTACAGGAAAAATACTTGGTAACTGAATGGCAAATGCATCAGACATAGTAATAACTGCTTGATTCTGAGCACTGGTATTTTCTCAGCTACAGGTATTTTTGCATTTGGAAGCAATAAGTACAATAGTATGGGTAATTAAACTTTATTCCAAGGCAGTATGAGAAACAAGGAAAAATAATAGAATACAGCTCATAAAAATATATTTAAGAAGCAATAAAATGCAGCTTGTACAAAAAGTATAGTGTAAAGAAGAGAGACAAAGAGCTCCCTGCTACTCAGAAAACCCTGAGAGTAATGGCAGATGGATCCCCATCTTCAAGCTAGCAAGTGTATTCCCCACCCAGGTTAGATCTGCAGATAGGTTCTCCTCTATAGGCACTTCTGGTTTATATACATCACTGACAATAGTCAATTACACTGGCCATGTCAGTAGAAGGAAAGACAGGATGGCTTAGAAGAACAGGAGGAAGAGCCACTATCAAGGCAATGATCAAATAAAAAGGTCTGAGGCAGGGACAAGAAGTAACGAGAGCAAACACCATAGGACTATCTTCCCTAGTTCACACAAAAATAAAGGGAAAGATGGAGGAAGCCCATTCAGACTTATTAAGAGTCCATTGCTGTAATTTACAACAAAAATCTAAATGGCATTGGACTCTTACTCTGGTCTACTTGGAAGGGCTGATAATGTCTGCTCATCCCAGCCAAGGACAGAGGGAACAGGGTATCTTATCAACATGTCCACCTGTCCTTGTGAAGGAACAAGGAAGAGAAACGTATCTAACTTATCCTCGTCAGGCTTCACTTACCTATGTAAAAATCATGGCCATGGCAAGGCAAGGAGTATCTAATTAATAGCCAAGGACAGAGAATATCCAGATTTTTCATGCCAAGGACAAGATAAGACAAAATGAATGTTCAAAGTTGTTTTTTGTTCAATCCTTGCCTCTTTCTCTCTCCTTAAAGTACTTTGGTTGGAGTGAATTTAGTTGGAGTAAAAGTGAACCTCTTTTACTGTTCTGTTTTTGCTTTGATAAGTGCCTTGTATACTTTTTGAGACAAATGTTAATTATGCTTCATAAAATGAGGGGTAAAAAAGCTGAGGAGGGAGTAGCCAGACCTTTCACCACAGAAGAATTATTCTTGATAATCAGATCTCAAGATGAAACTGTTTCTGTTGCTGAGATTCTTGGAATTCAAGGGGAAAGGCCTCCAGTAAAGTCAGGCTTAATCCAATCTGTAGCTGAGAATCCTTTTCAAGATTAATCGATTCCCCAGAAATGATCAATTGCAATCTATGTGTGACCCTATTTTTTTATTTCATTCATTCATTCATTCATTCATTTTTTATTATTCTTGTAAATAACTCAAGGCAGCAAATCCACATAATACTCTTTCCTCCTCCTATTTTCCCCATAACAACAACACTGGGAGGTGAATTGGGTTGAGAGAGAGTGATTGGCCCAAAGTAATTGAGATGGCTTTCATGTCTAAGGTAGGACTAGAACTCACTGGCTCTTGGTTTTTAGCCTGGGGCCTTCTTCCCTCTCCAATTGCAGGCTGTAAGAGAGGGCAAAAATCTCTGTGAATAGTTTGCAAAGGGGTTTTGAAATTCAGCCAAAGGATGTCCGAATGAATGCAAGAACCACAAGCTGTCCACTTCTACTTGTTTTCATCCTGTTCATTAGAAATCATTGTTTGCTACTTTGAGCAAAGGACAAAATTATTAAAATACAGCAAAGTCTCATGGCCACAAAGGTTACCTGGTCACAGCTCGAGTGCAGATAGTAACAAGGAAGCAGCCAATCACAATCATCCATCCCCATCCGCCATCGGGAGGGGAGGTACTTGAACGTTTCTTTGCCACAGCCATAGTTTGTTGAGGAATTACCACCACTTTTTAAACTGAGGTAATTAGTTTAAAATGATGACTGCCAGTGAAAGCAGAATATACAGGGAATACTACCTGTTACAAGGATTATTCAACATCTGAAATGAGGAGAACAAAAGAAAAACATATATTACAGCCAGCTGTTTTTTTGTTCTCTGAAAAAGCATTTATCAAATATTAAGGTGTATTTCTAGCTCTGAGGATTTGAAGATACAAATTCTACACATTGTTGGCAGCTAGATAAATCAAGAGTCCTTCCAGTGATCTAGAATGTCTGATTTGATTTAACTGATTGATCTGAATTGACACACCAACTATTGAAGCACCTCAGTGTTTCCAAAAACCAAATTTAAAGCCACAATTTTAAAGACAGTGAAAAATGCAAGTAAAAAAAATAATTAAAATCAAGAGTTAAAACAATTTAAAAGCCTGTATGAAACATGTGTTCTAATTGCCTTTTTAAAAGCTAATGAAAATATTATGCCTCTCAGCTTTTCAGATGAGCTTGGATGGCAACAGGGAAAGGTGATTTCTAGTCATTGTCAGTTGAGCTTCAGGAAATCATAACTGTAGGTCCACAAATACTCTCAGGAAACATCGAAGTTCATATCTTTTCTTAAAACAGTTGTGGTGGCGTAGTGGTTAGAATGCAGTATTGCAAGCTGACTCTGCTCACTGCCTGGAGTTTGATCCTGACCGGCTCAAGATTGACTCTGCCTTCCATCCTTCTGAGTTTGATAAAATGAGAACCCAGATTGTTGGAGGCAATATGCTGACTAAGTAAACCACTTAGAGAAGGCTGAAAAGCATTATGAAGTGGCATACTGTACAAGTCTAAGTGCTATTGCTATTGCTAAATAACCTGAACCTAAGCAGTAGAGGTCTTTAAGATAATGACCAATATGTTGTATTTGCCAGCCAGTTGGCAAACAATGCAGGGCTTTGAGGATAGGGATCATATACATCCTTCCTGAAACCAACCTTTTGTTATCAGTTGAAGTTTCCCGATAAGAGACAAATGTTTGAGTGGGGGGTGAGGGGATTTCAGATTAGAAGAACTCCAAGGTCTCTTCCAATTCTGTTATTCTGTTGCCCCATGTAAATCTCATTGCTGTAGTCTATCCTGGAAGTTGCCAGAACATGCATCATAGCTTTATGCTTATTATCTTCCAGAAAGGAATATTGTTGAGATACCAGAAAAGCAGATCAAAGGTGTTCCTGTCCATTGCTTTAATCTAGAAAATCAGAGTTCTGCATCCACAAAAACTTAAAAAATGCATACCTCTTCCTTCAAGTCCATTCAGTACAGACAGATCTACCACATCTTTGAGGTTGTTCACAAGAGACACCTCTGTCTTATTTGGATCTGATGTCCATTTATTATCTCTCATCTAGTCCATTTCTGCCTGCAGAAAGGCATTGAGGGAACATGACCATTTTCTGAAGAAAATATAGACAAATAAATCTGGGTATCATCAGCCTCTAATATCCAGATCATCCCCACCCCAGTAATTCCATGCAGATATTGACCTACACTGGAAACAAAATGATCTTTTCCAGTTTAGCATATTGTATAGATGTAATCTGCCTGATGTCATGATTTCTTACCTCTAGAGAAAGGAGATTAGGTTAGAATATATTCTCATACAGTAACAAAATTGCATTCCCCAGAATTTTCCAGGAAAAGGTATGATAAACTGATTGAAAATCTCCTCAACTGATCTGCTAACAGGTAACTAAAATATATCTCGGAAGAAGAGAAACAATGTCTGAAGCAGACAATACCATCCTTGGCAGACTTGAAGCCTGGTATCAATTCTTTCAGAATTTTCCTTTGGAAACTCAGGGATCTCCACAATGGGGGGGAGGGAAATCTGAAAAAGTCAAGATGGCAGCCAAGCCAGACAATGCATATAAAAAAGGGATGGGGCTTAGAGTGCATGCTTTTTTAATCACCCCATGGACCCAGCAAACGCAGAAAATCCTTCAGATCACCTATCTTAATAGCTCACAATGCTGTTGAAAGCTATATGGCTTCCGCCCCTTCCCCACAGCCTTCTCAATTAAATTAAGTTTTCAAACAAGTATGAAAAACTCTCTGGTGTTTGTTTTTTTTGGAGAGGAACTTAAAATGGCCCAGCTGCAGTCTAATTAGCTATTGCACACACAGTATTCACGTTGACAAGAATCACAGGCTGACCCATCAAATGTCATCTGATGCCATCTAGGCTGAGACCAGTTTCTCTGTAAACAATCAAAAGTAACTTAAGTGTCAAGGCCCACTTCAAAACCTCATCCCAAGAAAGCAGAACTCGTGGAAGCGGTTTCTTCCAAAAGAAACTTTTATTAGGAGAACTGATAGTAGGCATACTAGACAGGATCTGAGGATTTCCCGCTCAGATCGATAGGTAAAAAGTGTCCCAAGCAAAACCCCACCCCATTGTTAATCCGGTCAGTTCAAATGGCCCAATCCCCAGGTGTTAGGTTCTTCGTGGGAACAGGGAGATAACATCGGGCTGTCTCTAGTTGTAGCTACGATGTTTAGGCGGCCCTTCGCACCTTCTCTGGGAGCACGGAGATAAAGCAGTCGCCGGAGGTTGCATTCCATTCTTCCCCTCACTTTGCTAGCTGACAGTAAGGGATGGGAAAGTTCACAAGAAATAATGCAGGAAAGCAAAGTGTTACATTGTAGCAATAGAGGAAGTCAAGGCAATAACCCTCAAGCACTCCCCCCCTCCCCCCTAGGAGTATGGCAGAACCCAGGATGAGAAGAGAGTGAGATTCGGGTCAGGATGAAAGAAGAGAAAATAGCAAAAGCGGGAAGGGGGAAGGAAAGGATTGGGGAACCCATTGATATGGGTTCTGACATCCTGCCTCCCTTAAAAAAAAGAGAGGTCCACCTGTGGAGAGATAAAGATAAAGGCACATAGGTTAGTCAGGTTTGTTTGGGTATTCTATGTGAATTTTTTTCAGTAACTTTGGAGCGTTAATGTTTGTGGACCCATTCGTTCTGGGAAGAGGGGAGGTGTTTCCAGGCTACTAGGTATTGGGTTCAGCCGTGATATTTTCTGGAGTCTAGAATGTCTTTTATTTCAAAATGTTGTTCTCTCTGTACCATAATGGGAGGGGGAGCAACAGCTATTTTGAATGGGTCCGGCTCGATTCTTTTCTTGTCTGCTTGCGCTTTGTAAGCTTGTCTAGCATCATCTAGTGCTTTTCTAACTACCGGCCAGGTATTTCTTAATTGAGCGATCCATTCCTTTAGGGAGGGGATGGCTGGTTTGTTGGGTGATAGTTCTGGCATTGGGTTGAAACTTTGGCCGGTAGCTACTTGGAAAGGGGTGTGGCCAGTGGTGGAGTGAACTGCATTGTTGTAGGCAACTTCAGCGAATGGAAGTAAGTCAGTCCAGTTTGTTTGCTGGTAATTAATAAAGCATCTTAAATATTGTTCAAGTACTGAGTTCAAACGTTCCGTCCCACCATTCATTTGCGGGTGATGACTAGATGACAGTCCCTGGGTGGTTCCCAAAAGGGATAGGAACTCTTTCCAGAACTCTGATGTGAATTGCACCCCCCTGTCTGATATCATGCACTGGGGTGCCCCATGCACTCTGTAAATGTGTTGAACGAACAGCTTTGCTAGGTTTTTGGCGGTTGGGATTTTCGGGCAGGGAATGAAATGCACTTGCTTGGAAAATCGGTCTGTCACCACCCAAACAACTGTATTCCCACTGCTTTCTGGTAGTTCTAATATAAAATCCATGGAGATTTCCTTCCATGGTGCTGAGGGGCTTGCTACCGGCTGCAGCAATCCGGGTGATTTTCCTTGTAGTCTTTTTGCTGCTGCACATGTTGGGCAGCTGGCTACATAGCTTTCAATGTCCTTTTTGAGAGAGGGCCACCAGAATTGTCTTTTGATTAAATATAGTATTTTCACGAATCCAAAATGGCCCGTTGATTTTGTATCATGGCATAACTGCATAAATGTAAGCCTTTGGTTTTTTGGTATGTATAATTTCTCTCCCACCCAGGGTAGTCCATCTGTGATTGTGCATAGGTTTTTGTGGCTTAGGAACCATTCATCGGTTTCTAAGGCTTTCCTAAATTCAAGCTTTCCTGCTTGGCTGGCTAATGGTTTCCTCCATTTTGCTTGTGCCCGAGTAGCTACTCGTGCCGCTAGTTGCGTTTCGGGCATAAGAGGCTTTGTAACACTAGGTTTGGTACTGTTGTACTGGGGCATGCGGGAGAGTGCATCAGCTAGGAGGTTCTTCCCCCCTGGTAGGTGTTTGATTGTGAAATTGAACCGGTGAAAGTGTTGCAACCACCGGGCTTGTTTTGGGGTGAGTTTCCTGGGTGCTTTTAACACTTCCGGGTTCTTATGGTCAGTCCAGACCTGGAAGGGGATTTTGTTCCCTTTGAGGAAATGTCGCCAGGTGAGGAGCTCCCACCTCACCGCGTAGGCCTCTTTCTCCCATACTGCCCATCACTGCTCTGTCTCAGTGAGTTTTCGAGAGGTGCATGCGCAGGGTTGCAATGCCCCTTGTTCATTTTCTTGCAATAGCACAGCCCCTACAGCTACATTGCTGGCATCTACTTGTATTACAAAAGGCTTATCTGGGTTGGGGTACCGCAGGACGGGTTCAGCCGAAAAAAGTCTTTTTAGTCTTTCAAAAGCGGCTTGACATTCCACCGTCCATTTTAGTGGTTGGCTGAGTTTCGGTTTATCTACCCCTTTGGTTTTTAGTAAATTTGTGATTGGTAGAGCTATCTGGGCAAATGAGGGGATGAACAGGCGGTAGAAATTAGCGAACCCCAGGAAGCTTTGTAATTGCTTTCTTGTGCGGGGTGGCGCCCATTCCAGCACCGCTCGAACCTTTTCAGGGTCCATTTCTATGCCCTCGGGAGAGATCCGGTATCCTAAGTAGTCTAACTTTTCCTTGTGGAATTCACATTTTGATAGTTTGGCGTAAAGGTGAGCGGCCCATAGTTTCTTTAGGACGGCTCTAACTAGGTTCACATGTTCTTCCATAGTTTCCGTGAATATAAGGATGTCATCCAGGTAAACCAGGCCCCCCTTGTATAGGTGGTCCCACAGCACGTCATTTATCAATTGCATGAAGACTGCTGAGGCTCCTTGCAATCCAAAGGGTAGGACCCTGAATTGGTAGCATCCCATGGGGCAATTAAAGGTGGTTTTCCATTCATCTCCTTCTTTGATTCTTTTTTTTTGTAACAAGTTTTTATTGGTTTTCCAGTTTTACATTTAAGTATTTGGAAAGCAGCGTGGTGATTGGGTAGTCAATAGTACAATAACAAAATCTTTAGTATATATCTCAGGTTACATCATCAAAAAATTCCTTCTCTATTTCCCTTAAGATTTACTGTATCATATTTAAGCTAATAGATTTCTAGTTGTAACAGGCTCAGTTAAAACATTCATCCTTATATTTTTGCTTATACATATCCATATCCTGTATGTAAATTTTACCTAATTTTTAAATTTTTAATTAAAATATTCCAATTTAACCTTTAACATCCATAGTATTTAAATTCCAGATAACCCAAATTTCCTTTATTTCACTCTATAAAAATTATAACTAAAATATACCTATTGCTTACTTGAATATATCCTTATTTTATTTCATAAACAGTTTCTATTTCTCATCCTAATACATCACTACTTACTAATGAAGTATCCTTCATTGTCTCAAATCCATCATCTGTGCTGTCTGGGCTAAGCAATGATTCAAAGCTATTCCCTAATAATTAGTTTTCATTTCCCTTATAGATCTAAATCCTCAATGTTAGGCCAATTAATCCCTTATTTTTTATCATTTCCCAACAATAGTTAAATCTAATAATCGTATTTCCCTTCATCTCAAAAATTCGCTTTAGCCCATCAGTTGAGACTTTAGGATCCTCTGTAATAAATCAAAAGACCCCATTTTTTAAATCTAACTCTGGCTTTCTTTTTATGCCAACCAGGCCTCGATACCAATGCCTCTAGATCATCAGATAGATCTCCCTTCATTCTTGTGCATGTTACTTGAACCAAGGGAGACATCAATTTTCCAGAGGAATTGGCCCATTTACGGTCATTAAGTTGTCGCCCTGGTAGCCCAGATCCCCATATTTGCTCTAAGATATTTGTCTTCAATTCAATCTGGTCTTGTTCCTCGGGTTTCTTCTGGTCTAGGTAAAAAGTCATGTCCAATTTTATGATTGTTATTTGGTTGTCTAGATTTTCAATAGGTAGTACTTGTTGATCTTTAGCACTCTCCATCTTGGTATTTCTTTCTTCCGCTTCTGTTGTTTTTTGGGTTGTAGATTCTTTAGTTGCAGACAGGATTTGGTTGTCTGGATTTTCAGTACGTTATTCTTGTTGGTCTTTAAGGTCCTCTGTCTTTCTTCCGCTTCTGTTGTTTTTTTAATTGTGAGTTCTTTGGTTGTAATCAGGGCTTCATTTTGTAGATTTAAGCTGGCGCCTTTGTCTTTCAGTCTGGCTTTAATTATCTCCGTGGCTTCAAGAAGTTTTTCAAGTATAAGTTTATAATTAAGTGAAGCTGTTGCTGGTCCTCCTCCATTTCTGATGTAGTTATAGATAGTCCTTTAGTGAAGGCTATTTATTAAACGAAAGTCAGTAGGTATTCACAGTCCTCCACAGTCCTAAAGAGCAATTTCACCGCTCAGCTGTTCTCTCAGCTTGTAATCTCTTTTAGATAATAGCTTCGCCCCGGGTTTAATCTCTATTGCACAGTCTGTGGGCCGATTGGGGGGGGGGTAATTCATCCAATCTTTCCTCACTGAACACTTCAGCGAGGTCCCTATATTCTTCGGGTATCTCGGGCAATTCCTTTTCCTCTCCCACAGCTGCTTGCTCGGCTGAGGGGTCGTGCGGGGCTCTTTGGGTCGGTGGGCTTTGCCATTCTCCCTTTGGGAACCTGAGCTCTGCTGTTCGCCAGTCCACCCTGGGGTTCCATTTTGCTAGCCATGCCATGCCCAGAATTATGGGACATTTCATGCCTAGGGTGACCACGAAGGTTTAGTCTCTATGTGGTCTCCCAACGTGAGTTGAACTGGCAACGTGGCTAGGATAGCTAGCATCCCCCCTGCTATGGACCCATCTAATTGACCAAAAGAAATCGGTTTTTTCAGCCTCACCGGAATGCCCAGGTTTACTACTAGCATGGGGCTGATGAGGCAATGTGTGCACCCAGAGTCAATTAGTGCCCGTACTTCTACAGCTTCGGGCATGGAGGGCTAGTATAGTCACTGTCCGCGTGAGGGGCACGATGGGTCCACTTACCAGGGGTTCGTCTTTGAAGTTGTCGTCTGACAAGTTGGACGCTCCTGCAGTGTAGGCCGGAGTTCCCTTCCCTCTTTGAGCGGTCGGGGGGAACTCGACAGCCTCGGTGCCCTTCATGGCAGGCTCTTGGGGCTTGGCTGGCAATCTTCCGGACTTTCCAGTTGAGCTCCGATCTGGTTTCTTGAGTGGAGTGTGTGAGCGGCACGGTGTCCTTTTCCACATCTGAAACAGCCAGTGGGTTTCTTTGCGGTGGGTTGCTGCTTCACGGTCTCACAGGGTGTTTCGGGTGGTGGCTTTCCCCAGGGCTTCCCTCTGCGATGTCACTTTGCCAAGTCGATCTCAGTCAGCTTCTTCGGCCAGGATGTACCAATCATGCAGTCGGTGCGGGTCTCCTCGGGGAAGGCAGGCATCGTAGAGAATGTAGTTCAGGCCATCTTTGAAATGGCTGAGCAAGATGTCTTCTGGCCAGTTCAGCTTGCTAGCGATGATCTGGAACTTCTGGGTATACTCGGCCATCGGGCATCTGCTTTGCTTCACGGTCTTTATTCTCTCCCGGGCTTTCTGGTCTGCCAGCGAGTCCTTGAACCTGCGGCTGAGGGAGAACATGAACTGGTTGAAGTTTAGCATCTCCGGTGCATCTGAATCGTACAGGTACACCAGCCAGTCAGTGACAATGCCGTCTAGTGCCACCTGCATGATGCGGATTCTGGCACGGTCAGTGGGGATGTCTCGGCCATATTCCTCCATGTAGTTGAGGACCTGGGTCAGGAAAAATCCCAGGCGTTGCGACTCCCCATGAAACTTCACATCCAGGGGTGGGAACTTCTGGATGGACCGCTGCCTTTTCTTCCTCCTGTGGTCGCCAGCTGTGGTGCGGCAGGGAGTAGGGGCTGCTGTAGCGACCGCGGCAGGCTCAGTTGTCTCGCCGGATGTGCCTGGAACCTCAGCTTCGGATTTGCCCTCAGTATCTTTTTTGCTGCAACCCAACCGTATGGTCCTGGTGCACGGGTTGGGCCTCGAGAGAGTTGAAAGCTGTCTTCATCATGTTGATCGCTTGCTCCAGCATCCAGCTCGGATGTCCGGGATGATCTCCCTCCTCTTCGCTGAGGTGAAGAGACTTCTCCATCTCCAGCTTCCATCCTGGTTGATGGCTACCCCAATGGAGAGTCATGTTCCACGCCTTTTTCTCCCAGTCGTCCTTCTTCCAAACACCCATCGACCACCGAGGCTTGTGGCTGCGAACGTCCACTACCTCTTCTTCCGATGTGTAGGAAGTTTCGGAGCTGGACAGTTGGTAGGTCTCCGACTGGCAGGGGGGTTCCTTCGCGGAGGGTTCTTCCTTCCCTGCTCCCATATCCAACATGGATAGTTTTGCAAAGGCCCCCGGTAAGGGTCTTCCTTCTGGGCTGACTGTTTCTGCAGATCCTGTCTAATGCCAGGGCCCACTTCAAAACCTCATGCCAAGAAAGCAGAACTCGTGGAAGCGGTTTCTTCCAAAAGGAACTTTTATTAGGAGAAACTGCTAGTAGGCATACTAGACAGGATCTGAGGATTTCCCGCTCAGATCAATAGGTAAAAAGTGTCCCAAGCAAAGCCCCACCCCATAGTTCATCTGGTCAGTTCAAATGGTCCAATCCCCAGGTGTTAGGTTCCTCGTGGGAACAGGGAGATAACATCGGTCTGTCTCTGGTTGTAGCTACAATGTTTAAGCGGCCTTTCGCACCTTCTCTGGGAGCGCGGAGATAAAGCAGTCGCCGGAGGTTGCATTCCATTCTTCCCCTCCCTTTGCTAGCTGACAGTAAGGGATGGGAAAGTTCACAAGAAATAATGCAGGAAAGCAAAGTGTTACATTGTAGCAATAGAGGAAGTCAAGGCAATAACCCTCAAGCACTCCCCCCTCCCCCCTAGGAGTATGGCAGAACCCAGGATGAGAAGAGAGTGAGATTCGGGTCAGGATGAAAGAAGAGAAAATAGCAAAAGCGGGAAGGGGGGAGGAAAGGATTGGGGAACCCATTGATATGGGTTCTGACAGGTCACCATCTCTAATTAGCACTGATCTAAGAAGGTAACTACCAAGTACACACCAGAATTGTGCAACATGCTATAAGAGCTTCCTGTGGAACCAGGCTATATGTTGGTAATTAGTTTGCATTATGGCCTTTGCACATTCGAGCTACCCATTAAAACAAATCAGCTGTAAATATTTGACCAGATCCTTAGATTCTACACAGAAGATCCCTTAGTGCTAATATTTTGAAATATGCTTGATATTTGCTGGACAACATGGATCTACTCTGATGATTCCTAGCCCCTCACCCATCACCATCGGCGATCCTCAAAGCTCTCCATGAACATAAGGTGGCATAAGGTGGCAAAATGGTCACATTTCTGTAGTACAATTTTCTGTCAAAATTGAACTGACTCCATCTACCTTCCTGGATACTACTGGGTTTGGGCCATTTCTAGGTAAAGTCAGTTTTAAGTAGAGAAAATATTTATTAATTTAATTATTTTTTTTAAAAAAACTCAAGGTAGTAAACATATCCAACACACCTTCCTTATCCTATTTTCCCCACACCAAGAATCCTGTGAAGTGAGTTGGGCTGAGAGAGTGTGTAACTGGCCCAAAATCACCCAGCCAGGTTTCATGGCTGAGGTGGGACTTGACCTCATGATCTCCCACTCTCTAGCCTGGTGCCTTAACCACTGGCTGAAATAATGAGATATCACAGTACTGAACAGAGTTCTTGGGGAATTTTGCTAGAGTGAGTTTCTACATTCCTTTTTAGCCAGAAATGCACCGAATCATCGTGCCTATTTACTGTCGATATCTGCACAACATACATTTTGTTCTCCCTAGAAAGAAAGCAAACAAACCAACTTAGTTTAGCCTTAGGTGCCGAGATTTTTTTTTTTTAATAATAGCAGGTGGTTATCAATAGAAGGCCCATATATTTTACCTTTCTACAACATCATCTTGTCTTGAGGGAGAAGACAAGTCTTGGAGGACAGCCTATTTTCCAGGTTATATAATTTGTTTTTTTCAAGTTACGGTGAATCATGCTTCACTCAAAGTACAATAGATTAACCAGATCCATGGTATTTTTACATGGACTGTGCGAAATGTTTGCAACTTGGTGGTATTGGGAACTGTGGACTACAACTTCCAGAATTCCTAGGTAGTATTTGAGAGCTATGGTTCCAAGAAATTTGAAGGACAATCAGGAAGGAGGTAGGGTGTGCCATATCCAAACTTTCTCAGCCCTAATATGAAAAAGTTGCCCCAAATATTTTCTTATAAACTCCATAGACCTGTGGCCCTAAACTTCTTTAGCTTGCTATATAGCTTTGCTATGAATACATTTGCTATCCATTTGACACCATATATGTCATACACATTTGCATAATCAAATTCCTCACTAAGATGCTTGGGTAGCATCTAAGAATGTCTGCAAAGATCAAACAGCCACTTTTTTTGGCAATACTGATATTGGGATCCCTGAAAATATGTCAGAATGAAAATGACATATTTCAAATTGCTGACAAAAAATACTTCCAATCAACTTTTTATCAGGAAATCACCTTTATTAATTTCTGGGATTTTATAGGACTGCAGAATACGGGTAGTTCTCAACTTACAACAGTTCGTTTAGTGACTATTTGAAGTTACAATGGCACAGAATGACCTTTTTTCACACTTACGACCATTGCAGCATCCCCAGGGTCATGTTTGGTGTTCAATTGTGGTCATAAGTCGAGAACTACCTGCATATTTCCATTTGTAAATTCCTCCTGTACTGCTTCCTGCATATATTTTTTATCCAGAAAATCCACTGAACAAGAAAACAGGATCAATGTCTTTTGAATGAATAGTTTTCAGAGCCACCTTCTGAAAAGTCATTTGTGGCCCTTGGATAGATAGTGACTTTAAATTAATAATTCTTTCCTGTTTATAAAAACCAACTGAATAAACTTTCAAAAGTCTGCTCAAATGAGCATGACTATTTAGTCATACAACCAGATTTATTGCATTGTCTATATTTCATTCTCCCATCTTTCTCTTTTCCTTTTATGTGACTTGACTGTGTAGACTTTTTCTTGTAGATTGAAATGGTAAAAGCAACACATTCATTTTATCAGGCTGGAAAAGAAAAGTAAAGGGCATTAACCTTCACCCCAATTGCATTGTTAGTATAAGCTTTATACCTAATCAAATTGTCAAGAAGATACCCCAATACTACAATGCTTCAATTTTAATAATAATTTATCTCTCTTTATGTTCTTGAAAGTTTATGTTAGATTTACAGATATAGTATTAACAAATTTCTTAAAAGTTTTTGAATCATTCTGTTCTTCCTCTTTTCACTCCAAATTCCAATTCCTCATGCTTTTGACTAATAGTTACATCTGGAATTTTGAGAGTCTATACGTGAGATCAGAAGACATCACTAGAAATACAGTTAGGCCTGTTGATAGATTTCTCACTTGTTTCTGTAGTGTTTTCTCACTCATTTTTAGTTAAATGCTTCTTTAAAAAGAAAATAAAAATAGGATGATAAGGAAGTTGAAGAATATCAGATAATGTTTTAGAGCAGGGATGTCAAACTGCCGGCCTGTGGGCCGGTTTCCTCATACCGAAGCCGCGCCCACCTTATTACCGGCAATGCAAAAAGAGTCGTGCCATGTCACATGACGTGGCGAGTTTGACACCCGTGTTTTAGAGTATGTAGTTGGATTCCTGCAATTAGGTTGGGAAACTGGCAAATGTAGGATGGATTCATCACAAATCCAATATTAGAAATAGTTTAATATCCCGCAAGAAAAACAATGCAACTTTCCAGGAAACTCTGTTACTGAACTTAGACAAAGGAACAAAGGACATCAATGCCAGATTTCAATCTGAGCTGATGGAAATGAAATTTTTATCAACTATATTCATCTTCAATAACTGCAAATACTGTTGTTATTATTAACTCTGAGTTAGTCAGCTTACTTGTGCACACATGTCTACTTTGGCACCCATTAAGTGTTTTCTGAATGGCTATGACTCATAAGGGAAAGCTGACTATCCTTTCTGCATTTTATCCCCATTTGAGTTCAGTGTTTACAATGCACTCAATCATATAGGCCAGGAATTTAGTATTAGCTTTCATGCATCTGGAGAAATTGGTGCCATTCCATAGAATGCCATCATAAATGTATTAGCCTTATATTAATGCACTGCAATTACTGGGTTCTCTGGTCATTTGGAAGTCTCATTGCATTAAACCCAGTGAAAGGAGACATACCTTGATCATCTTTAAGTCAGATATTTCCCTTTGGTGTCAATTAACAAGATGAACAGTGCAAACAAAAGTAAGATTAATCTGTGTATAAGCTCAAGGCAATTGCAAAACAAAAGAATAGCTGTCTTCAGAGAAAGGGGAAACATTTTTTCTAGGTGATATCTGTGATTTTTTTTTAACTGCTCCCTAAAGGTCAGAAATGCAGAACGTTTATCAGAACCCATTTCTATTTCATTTCTATCTATCTCCTCTGATCTAAAACCAAATCTCACTTTCCCCTGGGTTCTGCCATAGTCCCAAGGGGGAGGGGGGATATGCCTGCGGGGTTATTGCTTTCACTTCCTCTATTTGCTACAATGTAACCTTTTGTTTTGGTTATTGGCTCTGTGTCTGTTGCCCGCTACAATGTAACAAATTGCTCCCTGCCCTGTATATCTCTCTGAACTTTCCTCTCCCTAACCTGTCAGCTAGGAAAAAGGGGGGAGAAAGAAATACAAACCTCCGGAGCCTGGCTTATTTCTCCGGTCTCAAAAGGAGGTGTGAAGAGCTGCTTGAACATCGTGCTACGACCAGAGCTGGACCGATGTTATATCCCCTTTCCCACGATGGACTTAACACCTGGGGATTGGCCGGTCTGAACCATCCGGATGAACTGTGGGGTGGGGTTTGCTTGGGGACACTTTAAAGCAGTGGTTCTTAACCTGGGCGATATTGCGCCCCAGGGGGCGATTTCATTTTTCAGGGGGGCGATGGAATGAAAAGGGACGATGCGGGGGCGAAGGAACGAAAAGGGGGTGATATGGGGGCGATGGAGCGAGAAGTTTTGGGGACACTTTTGAGACTTTTTCGTACAGTGAATCGCTGTATATCTGTCATACAAAAACATCAGATCGCTCGCTATTAGTGGATTGAATTGTTTTCAAATGTTCCTCCAGCTAGCTTCAGTACAGAACGCCGTACATATGTGAATACGCATCGCTTATCTTCATGCGCGTTGCACAGCAGCCTCTACCCATACAGTGGCGCACCATTGGCCAGAATGGGCAGTGATGGAGGGGGGAGCGCTTCTTTCGAAACATCGCATGCTGAGTGGCTGTCCCCTGTGACATTTTATTTGTGTCTTTTTAATCCTTTTTACAGTGTGCGAGACTATATATACTTTCCTCGAATCTTAATTTAGTTTCAGAGTTTTCGTCTTGAAATTCTTAGTTTTTCTTTTTGGGCATTTCACTTTCTTGCAATTGAATTTTGTTTTCAGTGGTCATTACATTTAAGTGTCTTGAATAAATAAGATAATAATGAAATACATGATTCACGAAGTTTGGGAATAAAGTGACGGGTGGCACCAAAATTTTTCACACAGTTGAGATATGGGAAAAAGACTGGAAATAAATTATTTGCATCGATATGTCCTGATGACAATTTTAAAGAAAACAAAAAAAGTGTTTGCATAAATTGAAGAATTATTTCCTATGTTGTGATTGAGAGGTTATGTTGGGGGAGGGGGCGATGACAACTTCCTCATTGGCTCAAGGGGGCGATTCGTTCAAAAAGGTTAAGAACCACTGCTTTAAAGTATCACATATAGACTCTCAAAATTCCAGATGTAACTATTAGTCAAAAGCATGAGGAATTGGAATTTGGAGTGAAAAGATGACTTTTCAGAAGGTGGCTCTGAAAACTATTCATTCAAAAGACATTGATCCTGTTTTCTTGTTCAGTGGATTTTCTGGATAAAAAATATATGCAGGAAGCAATACAGGAGGAATTTACAAATGGAAATATGCAGGTAGTTCTCGACTTATGACCACAACTGAACACCAAACATGACCCTGGGGATGCTGCAACGGTCGTAAGTGTGAAAAAAGGTCATTCTCTGCCATTGTAACTTCAAATGTTCTTTGATATGGAACAGATGAAACAATCACAGATCAACCATTTCTACTGAATTACTGCTATATTTTAAAAGTTTATATTTTATCACTTGGGTATTTGTCAGCATGTGATCCACTGGAGAAGGAAATGGCAACCCACTCCAGTATCTTTGCCATGAAAACCCCATGGACAGTACCAAAAGGCAAAAAGATATGACGCTGGAAGATGAGCCCCTCAGGTCGGAAGGTGTCCAATATGCTACTGGGGAAGAGCAGAGGGCTAGTACTAGTAGCGCCAGAAAGAGTGAAGCGACTCGGCCAAAGCCGAAAGGACGCTCAGCTGTGGATGCATCTGGTGGTGAAAGGAAAGTCCGATGCTGTAAAGATCTATTCGCCATAGGAACCTGGAATGTAAGATCCATGAATCAAGGCAAGCTGGACATGGTCAAACAAGAGATGACAAGACTGAACATCGACATCTTAGGAATCAGCGAACTAAAATGGACAGGAATGGGTGAATTTAATTCAGAGGACCATCAGGTATACTACTGCGGGCATGAATCCCTCAGAAGAAATGGAATAGCCTTCATAGTCAATAAAAGAGTAGGAAAAGCAATACTGGGATACAATCCCCAAAATGACAGAATGATCTCAGTGCGAATCCAAGGCAAACCATTCAATATCACAGTACTCCAAGTCTATGCCCCAACCACTGGTGCTGAAGAGGATGAAATTGACCGGTTCTATGAAGCCCTACAGCACCTTATAGAATCAACACCAAAAAATGATGTCCTTATCATCATGGGGGATTGGAATGCTAAAGTAGGAAGCCAAAAGATAATCGGAATAACAGGCAAGTTTGGCCTTGGAGTACAAAATGAAGCAGGGCACAGGATGATAGAATTTTGTCAAGAGAATACAATGGTCATAGCAAACACTCTTTTCCAACAACCCAAGAGACGGCTCTACACATGGACATCACCAGAAGGTCAACACAGAAATCAGATTGACTATGTGCTCTGCAGCCAAAGATGGAGAAGCTCTATACAGTCAGTAAAAACAAGACCGGGAGCTGACAGTGGCTCAGATCATGAGCTTCTCGTTGAAAAATTTAGGCTTAAATTGAAGAAAGTAGGGAAAAACACTAGGCCACTCAGGTATGAACTAAATAATATCCCTGATGAATATACAGTAGAGGTGACAAATAGATTTAAGGAATTAGATCTGATAGACAGAGTGCCAGAAGAACTATGGACGGAGGTTCGCAACATTGTACAAGAGGTAGCAACTAAAACCATCCCAAAGAAAAAGAAATGCAAGAAAGCAAAATGGCTGTCTGAGGAAGCTTTGCAAATAGCTGAGGAAAGAAGGGAAGCGAAAGGCAAGGGAGAAAGAGAAAGATACACCCAATTAAATGCAGAATTCCAGAGAATAGCTAGAAGAGATAAGAATGCCCTCTTAAATGAACAGTGCAAAGAAATAGAAGAAAACAATAGAATAGGGAGGACCAGAGATCTCTTCAAGAAAATTGGAGATATGAAGGGAACATTTCATGCAACAATGGACATGATAAAGGACCAAAATGGCAGGGACCTAACAAGAGGCAGAAGAGATTAAGAAGAGGTGGCAAAACTACACAGAAGAACTATACAAGAACGAGCTTAACGTCCCTGATAACCACGATGGGGTGGTCACTGACCTCGAGCCAGACATCCTAGAATATGAAATGAAATGGGCCTTAGGAAAGCTGAGCAACAACAAAGCTAGTGGAGATGATAGTATTCCAGCGGAGCTATTCAAAATCTTAAAAGACGATGCAGTAAAAGTGCTACACTCAATTTGCCAGCAAATTTGGAAAACTCAACAGTGGCCACAGGATTGGAAAAGGTCAGTTTACATTCCAATTCCAAAGAAAGGCAATGCCAAAGAATGTTCAAACTATCGCACCATTGCACTCATTTCACATGCTAGTAAAGTTATGCTTAAAATACTACAAGCTAGTCTCCAGCAGTATGTGGATCGAGAACTACCAGAAGTACAGGCAGGATTTCGAAGAGGCAGAGGAACTAGAGATCAAATTTCCAACATACGCTGGATCATGGAGAAAGCTAGGGAGTTCCAGAAAAACATCTACTTCTGCTTCATTGACTATGCTAAAGCCTTTGATTGTGTGGATCACAACAAATTGTGGCAAGTTCTTAAAGAGATGGGAGTACCAGACCATCTTATTTGTCTCTTGAGAAACCTATATGCGGGTCAAGAAGCAACAGTGAGAACTGGACACGGAACCACGGATTGGTTCAAAATTGGGAAAGGAGTCCGACAAGGCTGTATTCTGTCGCCCTGCCTATTTAACTTATACGCAGAGCACATCATGAGAAAGGCAGGGCTAGATGAATCAAAAGTTGGAATTAAGATTGCCGGGAGAAATATCAACAACCTAAGATATGCAAATGATACCACTCTAATGGCAGAAAGTGAAGAGGAACTAAAGAGCCTCTTGATGCGGATGAAGAAGGAGAGTGCAAAAGTTGGCTTGAAACTCAACATTAAGAAAACCAAGATCATGGCATCCGGCCCTCTCAATTCCTGGCAAATAGATGGGGAAGAAATGGAGGTAGTGACAGATTTTATCTTCCTGGGCTCCAAGATCACTGCAGATGGGGACTGCAGCCAAGAAATTAGAAGACGCTTGTTCCTGGGGAGGAAAGCTATGGCAAATCTAGACAGCATACTAAAAAGCAGAGACATCATCCTACCAACAAAAATATGTATAGTCAAGGCCATGGTTTTCCCAGTTGCAATGTATGTCTGTGAAAGTTGGAGCATAAGAAAGGCTAAGCGCCAAAGAATTCAGGCCTTTGAACTATGATGCTGGAGAAGACCCCTGCGAGTCCCCTGGACTGCAAGGCGATCAAACTGGTCAGTCCTAGAGGAGATCAACCCTGACTGCTCTTTAGAAGGCCAGATCCTGAAGTTGGAACTCAAATACTTTGGCCACCTAATGAGAAGGAAGGACTCACTGGAGAAGAGCCTAATGCTGGGAAAGATTGAGGGCAATAGAAGAAGGGGACGACAGAGAATGACGTGGCTGGATGGAGTCACTGAAGCAGTAGGCGTGAGCTTAAATGGACTCCAGAAGATGGTAGAGGACAGGAAGGCTTGGAGGAGCGTTATCCATGGGGTCGCGATGGGTCGGACATGACTTCGCAACTAACAATAACAATTTGTCAGCATGATCTTTTGGAGGTTTGCAAAAATGGAGCCCGTTTTTTGTCCTCCCATGTTTTAGAGATCCAGGAATCTCAGGGAATGGGATGGGGACAGAAAAACTGAAAGCATGATAACATGAAAGGGCACATGTGCAATGATTTGTTTCTGTTCCTGGATTCTAGACCATAAGAATTGTTATCATACCCAGAAATTATTTTTCACAGATAACATTTCAGAATGTAAAAACAGATAAACACAAACTTTCAGAAATTAGCAGCCCAGGTTTAGAAAGAACATCCACGTTAAGAGATCACTGCAAAACTCCAATCTAGGAATGACTTTATGAGTCTTCAGAAAAGTTTTGGGTCAAAATCCAAATAACTATTTTAGGCCGTTCTGGGCTGGCGGGGAGATGGACATGTTCCATGGAATGCTTAACTTACGTTTTCTTTCAAATAATAGATTCCATGCAATATTACATTTTCAATGTCCTCTCACTTCTAAGAGATTTCTCATGGAATGCAAGAAGCTGCTCATCATAAAGCTGAAGTTACAACAGAGAATAACAGAGCTGGAAGGAACCTTGGAGGTCTAGTCCAATCCTCTGCTCAAGCAGGAGACCTATATCATTCCAGACAAATGGCCATTCAGACTCTTCTTAAAAATCTCCAGTGATGGAGCACCCACAATGTCTGGAGGTAAGCCAAAATTTCCTTATGACCTTCATTGATCTGATCTGATCTTAGAATACTGTCAGCTACTGAGGTCTCCCTTTCTTAGCTCCAGTTGACAAGAGTAATGGAAAGATATTGTCAAAATTGTCATCCAAAATATCTGGAAAGCACCAACTGCTTATCAGCAATTCATTACCCAACATGCATCTGCATTTGTTTTTTTAAAACAGTGTTTCTCAACTTCTGCAACTTTGCTGGCTGGGGAATTCTGGGAGTTGAAGTCCATGCATCTTAAAGTTATTGAGGTTGAAAAACACAAGGAAACCCAGTTCGGACTAGGTTTAATTGTTTTTAAGAATGAGAAAGCAGATTGGGAAGAAAGAAATATGGAATGCAAGAGTCTTCAATCTTTTGTTTCCCTTGCTGTCATTCCCTTGCATACCTAAGATTTACAAAGGAGATGAAAGCAAAGTCCATTTTCAATTCCTCTTCAAATTGCTACTGTGGGATGCCCTCATCTGGATTGGAAAAGGGGAGGGAAGGAGGTATGGGTTAATTACTCCATTCAAAGCCAGAATCCTGATAGGGATGGGGTCATTTTTATGAGAATATAACTGCTGGATTATAAAAATAAAAATTGTGTCCTAATATTCCCAAACTACAGATAATACTCTTCTTCAATCTTCAACTCCCAGACCTCAAGGAACTTTATGTTGTTGGGACTTCTAGGCACTACACTCACAGAAAGCTGGAGGACCCCAGGCTCAAAAAGGCCAGCCTTAAATATAGTATTGATTGAGCTACATCTGTATATTGTGATGTATTTTGTTGAATCTGCTATAAACCATAATACATTAATACTCAGCTCTAAGCTTTTATGCAGTATTTCACGTTACAACATTTGTAAAAGAAGGAATAAAGCAAACATGTTTACCTCAAAGAATTGGAGGCTGCCAAGATAGTTCTTCACCCACAGAGCAAAGCAAAGAGATGGAAAGACACTTCTGTAAAGAAATGAATATAAGATTGTTCTTTTTAAAGAGGATTTATAAAGAAATGAACACCAAAGAATGCAGATTTGATCATGCAGTCAAGGTTCCATCCTGACACCATCAAGATGACTTTGGAAATGGATTATAAACAAACTTGGTAACCTATAGGTTTCTTTCCACATTTACATGTAATAGCCACTTATCAAAGATCCACACCCAATTCTTATAAAAATATGTTCTGAAAACAGAAATAACATCTTCTTCTTCTGCCATATCCGTTATCGGACGCTGGCGATCATGTTGGCGATCCTGTTTTTATCAGCAGCCGCACGAAAAAGTGCTGCTGAGTTTTGTCCAAACCAGTCCCTTATATTTTGAAGCCATGATGTTCTTCTTCTGCCTGGACCTCGTTTGCCTTCAATCTTTCCTTGGAGGATTAAATGGAGTATGCCGTATTTTTCTGGGTGTCGCATCACATGTCCAAAATATTCTAATTTTTGTTTTTTAATTGTTTTGCTGATTTCCCTTGGCTTTCCCAGGCGGCTTATAGCAAGGGTTATTCCAAAATGCATTTAAGGTTTGAAACAAGGATCATCCTAGCAGCCTAGATGTTTTGTTTTGATTCACACATGACACTAAGGCAAGCTTTGTTGAAAAATGATAGTTGGATCATGGAATACATTATTAAGCCATAATTTGACAGCTGATTTACATACTGTAAGAGGCTAAGCTGAAACCAATTCCTTTTCCCATAGTAGGTCTTAGTGAAGTCTGAATCAAGGTTTTCTACGATCATAGTTAGTCAATGTATTATACAATTGCTTCATATCAGACTCCAAATAATTTGGAGCAAAGGAGATCAACACATGGTAGAAGAGAAAGAAGAAAGAAGACAAATCAAATAAAATACGGTATATCCCTGAGGCATCACATTCTCTGGATCTTTGAAAACATGTTTTGTTGGGGCAATGACAGGGCAAAATACATTTTGCCTAAGTATGCAAAATTATTGATCAATGTGAATCAATTTTATCTGGGACCCATTACACCACAAAAAGCTTGTCAGAACAAGTATTAGTTGAAGTTAAGCGGCGAATGGTAATCTAGCCTATAAATTAAATGTCAATCATCTTCTCCCCATCTTGGAAATACAGATTCTGATCAGCAGGTTCAGACAGCCCCAGTTGGCACCTTACTTCATGGCTTGCAGAATGCCAAGTCAAGATGACAGTAATCCATTATCACATACTCACTTTAGTGTGTTTAACAGTTTGCATGTATTCATATGTGAAAACCTATGTCGGATTAGCATCATAAATCTGCTTCGTAAGGGAGGCTAAACTGATGGAAAGTTTATTATTGGAGG
Organism: Azemiops feae; assembly: GCA_023970755.1. Classification (NCBI taxonomy): domain Eukaryota; kingdom Metazoa; phylum Chordata; class Lepidosauria; order Squamata; family Viperidae; genus Azemiops; species Azemiops feae. The sequence goes on from JALGBA010000816.1 coordinate 340,934, forward strand.
CAGTCTATTCTCAGGATATGCATGTCACTTGATCCTGTTGGCTAATCACACTGTCTATGGTACATAATCTGCGTAATCTTTTGAATCAAAAACAAATGTACATGAGTGGCACATGATATAATTAAGTCAATTACCATTCTAAAGCCACCCTTTTTTTTTAATCAAGGGTTGTGCCAATTTCAGGACAAAGCAAGGGTCATGGACCAAGAAAAAATACTCGGGATACGTGAAGGATGGCATTGACTCTCCAGAAGGACCAGGACTTTTGTCCCTTGAGAACACATGAGGACACTCCACAACTGCAATTTCTAGCACTGAATGATCTGATGTTACATAAAGTGGAGAAAATCTACAAGTGACTCTTTCCACAGAGGTAGATCATATATCTCTCTGTAGGTGGAATGCATGAGAACTGCCATTCAAACTTCAGTCACACTGAGCCCTTCCCTGCAGGCAAGTTTATGTGCTTTCCACCCATCCTCAGTCTGACAAAAAACAACCCCAACATGAAATCTGTCTCCATTGCTAATCTCTAGTATGCCTCTATTTACTGCCAATTCCTTGACTTTCTTCCAAAATAATGGGTGATGAAATTTTACTCATGTTCAGGTGGCCCTATGTAATCTCAGTGCAACCAGTTCTCCCAAAAAGATCAGCTCTGCCTTACAATCCAGCAGGAAAGAAAGAGCCAATTGATGACATGTCTATACATTTTCCCACTCCTTTAACACAACTGTACAGTAATTTTGTTTATTTATTTAATTTGTATTCCTCTTTATTATTTTTACAAATAACAAGCCAGTGAACATATCCAATACAACTTCCTCCTTCTATTTTCCCCACAAAAAACCCTACGAGGTGGTTGGGCTAAGAGAGAGCAACTGGCCCAAAGTCACCCAGTTTGCTGTTATGGCTAAGGAGGGATTAGGACTCACTGTCTCCCACTTTCTAGCCTGGTGCCTTAACTAGTAGAGTGTAAAACAAATTGCTCTTAATTAATTAATGCTCTTGTACAAAAATCAAAGGTCTTGGTCACCATTTTATTTTTTATTTTTAAAAAAGGTTTTGTCATTCATCTTAATATTCTTAATATGCTGTTCCAATTCCTTTTTCTCTTGGGGGTAGGGCACCTTTTAGAGTATTCTTGCATAACTTCAGTCAATGGTTAGCACATTATCAAAAATCAGTGTTTGGGTTCCTTTTTTAATGATTTAGTCTGCTTTTTAAAGTGTTTGAAAATCAAAGATAGGGATGAGCAGTGGCCCTGTTCCTTTTTATTGGCCTTTTTAAAATCAGGATTTCCATTTTTTGAAAACAGTGGTCTTGCTTCTGTGCATCTGACTTTGCTGACTAACCATTCTAGCACGCTATGAATTGCATGGCACTACATTCCAACTGAGTTTCTAAGGCTGTACCTTTGAGTGATTTTCAAGGATTCTGAAAAAACTTGACCCTGCTTTTTTAACCTTTTTACCAATCCTTTTGGAAAAATCATAACCTCTGAAGTCCAATGTGGACTGTTTATTATTGTTAATCACCTATTTCAGGGCTTTTCAACCTGTGGTACGCATACCACTTGTGGTACATTAACAAGTGGCAGGTGGTACGCAGCCCTGCCTAGCCAAGTGTAGTGGGGGAGGGAATGAGCCAGCGCAGGCAAGGACTTACAGTGAGAGAATCCTCTGGAGCTGCAGAGTAGCTGGGCGAGATAAAGGCCCCAGGCTCAGTTCTGGCTCACCCTCTCCCATGAGAAAGGAGGAGGAGGGGGCTGAGACAGGAGAGGCTATAAAAGGAAGCAGTTTGGGAGGGAGAGGGAGAGAGAAAAAAGCAGCAGCCTTGGGAGGAGGCGGAGTTAGCTGCACCGAAGGGAAAGGAGGAGGAGGAGGAGAGGAGGTGGGGGGGGGGGGAGAGGAGATCGAGCAGGCCGGCAACTTCTGTGACAGCCACCTGTGCTGGCAGCAGCAAACAGGCAAGAAATGCAGTGGGGGAGGGGTCGCCCTCCAAGAGGAATGAAAAAGGGCAGCAATGGCTGGAGGTGAGGAGGGAGGGAGGGAGGGAGATGGAGAGTGGAAGGATTCTTATGTGCTTTTGTGACTTTGAAGTTCTGGGATTTGTGCAATGTGGGCTTTGTGTTCTTAAGGAGTGTTTGGCAATTTCTATTTGGCTGATGGCTGATGGCTGATGTCTAGTGTTAGCTTCTATTGCTCTGCTATTGTTAGCTGTAAGTTTTGCTGCAAGGGATTTTGAAGTATTTTTCTCCTGAATGGATTTTGCCTGTAGATTCCTTTACTTATGAATGGAGCCATTTGGGGAGGCTGCCTTAGCCGGCAGCCAATACTTAACTACATTTTTTTTTCTTCCTTACTTTCCTTTCTAGCCAGTACCTAATTCTTAAAGGGGAATGTGCCTTTTTAAGCTAGTTCACTCAGCAGTTTGTCTTTTCTGTTTCTGGAGGCTTTTCCTTGTTTGATGAATATATGGAAGAGAAAAAATATGGGGGGGTTTCAAATTCTTCCTTCAGAAGGAGGTGGGCATGAGAAAGAGGGAGGCATGGAAGGAGGGAGGGAGGGAAGTCCGGCCTTAGCACTTAGCCACCAGCAGCCCTGCCATTGACTTTACTTGTCAAAAGTTTGCAAAATGGGATCACATGACCCTGGGACACTGTGACCATCATAAATATGAATCAGTTGCCAAGCATCCAAATATAAATCACATGACCCTGGGCATGCTGCAATGGTCATAAGTGTGAAAATGGTCATAAGTCATTTCAGTGCAATTGCAACTTTGAACAGGGTTTTTTTTTTGGTCATCAAGTTTTTGACACCTTGCTAGGTGGTACTCGAATACTGCCATATCCTAAAAGTGGTACAATCGGTGAAAAGGTTGAAAAGCCCTGACCTATTTCCCTTATTATTTCAATAATTCCAGTGCTATATAGGCAATCACTGGAAATGAAGTGAGAGGCAGAGTCTAATTGATTCTACTCAGGGTAAACAATTGATCCGTCATGTTAATGCTAGAGGCAAAATAAGCATGCGGGAAAAGAAAAGCATGAAATTGTGATCCTCCAGCTGTTTCTGGCTACAATTCCCAGCAACCACAGCCTGTATGCTAATAGTGAGGAAGCTAGAAGTTTTAGTTGAGCAACATCCTAAGGATCACAGGTTGCCCAACAGATATTTTCTTATCTTCCACAAAATGGCAAAGGTCAATACATTGGCCTAGTTCACATGTAACTCTAACTCTAAACTCTAGTTTAACAGCATGTGCAGGAGACATGCTTGTATGCTCCAACCTCTTTTTTCTTTTAGAGTATCTACAAAAGACTTTTGCTACCCTGTTCAATGAACCATGGTTTCTCTTAAGAACAATATCAACTGTGGTTTTGTAAAATAAGCAAAGGAACAACAGCCATCATTTGAAATTGGTTTGTTGCTCTCATCAGATTTGGGACTGGTAGACACATTGCATTCGGTCCTAGTGTATTTTCTTGACTTAATAGAATCCATGATTTACTTCTATGTACTATGTAAAGTCACTCAAGCATGACCTAGTCATTTTAAGATGTTTTAAAACTGGCTTAGGTCGGTGTGTGAGCCCAAACCTTGTTAAGGGAAGGACTGAGCAAGAAAGAGAACCGAATACTTCCAGTCCAAAGTTCATTCAGATTCATTCCAATAGCACTAAACCAGAGTTGAACATTAAGTGTTAAAATTGTTCTCAGTCATTTCTTCCTTTTTTAGAAGGCAGAACAGAGAAGAACAAAAGAATGATGAAGTCTCCTTGTTTTCCTTCTGTTTTTACTTACAAGTCTGAATTGTCAACAGTGTTCTTTTGGTGGTATATCAACTTAACCGCCAACAGTTGACAATAATAAACTTGAAATAGAGGCAAACAAGGGTGTGCTATACTGCTTCAGGATTCCTGGCACATTTTTATCTGAGTCATGATTTCCATGTAACCTGAAACAGGCTCAAAAAAGTATTAAGCCATCAATTGTATACATCAGCACAACTTTTTCCTATGAATGCTGGGAATTGGAATCTTTTTATTACTAATCTCTAGTTGCTTCATACCCATCTGCAATGCTGAGAAGCAAAGAAAGGTAGCAAAAGAAACTGTCCCAGGCTAGTATAAAGCTCACAGCCCTCCTGGTTTTTTGTTCACACAGGTAGTCCTCAATTTATGACAATTGAGCCCAACATTTCTGTTGCTAAGTGAGACATTTGTTAAATGAGTTTTGCCCCATTTTATGACCTTTCTTGCCATGGTTGTTAAGTGAATCACTATAGTTATTAAGTCATTATTAACATGGTTGCTAAGTGAATCTGTCTTCCCCATTGACTTTGCTTGTCAGAAGGTCGCAAAAAAAGATCACATGATCCCGGGACACTGCAATCCTCTGCTGTGATAGCCAGCTTCTGGTGCAGCTCATCAAGATAGGCTGACCTTCTTTGCTCCTGCCTTTTCTCTGCCCTACGTGTTCTTGGATCAGGTACAGAAGGCAGTTCCTCCTCCTCTTCATTGGTCATCTGCCACTGCAAGCTTTCTCCAGCTGGAGCCTCAGTCAAATCCCTTCTGGCTGGTCATTCAGAGCCATCAATCAACTCAATTCCTGATGTGCCAGGAATTGGCTCATCTTCCCCTGAGCTGACATCTGAGGAGGTATCTGGGGAATCGTTCAAGGGAGACACCTTGCCAAGTGTATGAATGACACACCTATAAGAAATCCTCTCATTGAAAATTGGGCTAAAAGAGGCAGGTCTATGCCAGCAACTTCATTTGGACAGATAAGCTGGATCAGTGATGAGGAAATATGGTGGTGAGAATCCTTGAGTAGGTCTTATGATCAAACAAATATCTGATTAAAATAAATCAGATTTTTAGTCTTGCTTTCTCCTGTTACAAATCAAACTCTTCCCTTAAATAACCTGACAGATTATTTAAATAATCTTACAAATTCCTTAAATAACCTGACATCTGTAGGTAGGTAAATAAACCAATTAGCACACTTATTGTGCCTATATTACTTTCTATAGTTGTATACTAGTTGCTTATAAATATTTTACATATTTTATACAATATGGTAGCAGTGGATATATTAGTTTTGTTTTTCCTATTTAGCAAAAAAGGTAAACATTTTTTTAAAATTAGGGAGAAAAAAGGTCAAACGAGATTTGTACAATTGATATATGATTATGTGCCATAAAGTTGCTGTTGAATCTTAACAATCACATAGATTTTCTCCATGATAATCTGACCCTAACTTGGTCCTTCAGGTCTTCCAATGGTACAATTGTTGCATTGTAACTGAATCTATCCACCTTGTTGCTAGTCATTCTCTTCTTCTCTTTCCTTCCACCTTTCCCAGCAATAGAGCTATAAAGCTAGATCTTTGCACAATGTGTCTGAAGTATGATACTTTGAACCTGGTCCTTTGGGCCTGGAGTGAGAACTCTGGGTTGATTTATTCAATGATCCATTTGTTTGTTTGTTTCACTGTCCTCTGTATTCTTAGGAGTCTTCTCCAATTCCAGAGTTTAAAGCTGTCAATACTCTTTCTACCATTTTTTTTAAAAAAGTCCAACTTTCTCTTCCCTAAAGTGTCACAGGAAATAACATCATAGGTACATATCGCAGCATCTGAATATTTTTTCCAAGGCTTTCATAATTACTTACCAGTGCTAATCTGCGGTGAATTCATTGACTGCTTCTTCCTTTACTGTTGATGGTAGATCCTAAAAGGCAAAATCTATGTACCACTTCAATATAATAATTAGCACAGTTATTGCTTTTTAATATCAAAAAGCCACCAAAATAAAATACAACTAGTATTCAAATTAGCCAACCCATTATCTTCTAAAATCACAGCTAAATATTTAAGCTCAGAAGTCAGTGACTTCTGAAACGTACTACAAATGCATCAAACAATAAATCAAATATGAAATTGAATAGAAGTGGAAGTTGCTAGCATTACCGGTAGTCTTTGACTTACAACCATTCATTCATTCATTTATTTGAAATTATCATAGTACTGAAAAAAGTGACTTGTGACCAGTTTTGCAAAGAAATTGACAAATTGAAGATAGCTGTCTTCAGCCAGGCTATCTGGGGATGCTGAGAGTGATACCCTCATCTGGAAAGCATCACTCTGGCAAAGAAGACTGTCCTTGAAATTAGTCCCATTGAACTCAGGAGAGCTTGCCCAGAACAGACACAAACAGTTTTGCAAGAAAAACAAAAGTTTACCATACACTGTAGGGTTACAAAATGCCATTCAAGGATACAGAATGTTCTGTAGGATGCAAATCCTTGCTGCATATATCTTTATTGTCTTCTCATATTCCCATCTCAGGTTATCTTGAAAAATTAAACTACATCCAAGTAATTTCATTGCCATCCTCACCCTTGCTTCTGATCTCCACTTGAAATCCTGTTTTGCAACGGAAAATTTATTTTACTGTGCAATAGTATTTATTGTGCATTTTTATGGATAATTATTTTGGGTTTCCTTTTTCAGCCTGTCATGCTGTTTCTTAATACTCTTTAAAAAAAAAGTTCATTAAAATTTTGTTATCTTCAAGTATAATTTAGAACCAGTAACTGCAGTTTTTAAGTAGAGACTTAACTGTATATTTTTATTAATTCAATGATTTTTTAATAATATTTCATTAATTTTCCAATTTTACATTTAAGTATTTAAAAAGCAACGTGGTGACTGGGTTAATCAATAGTACAAGTCTTTAGTACAAATCTCAAGTTACAACATCAAATATTTCTTCTCTTTTTCTCTTAACATTTACTGTCTCGTATTCAAGCTAGTACAGTTATTATTATATCAACTCAGTAAAAACATCATTACATTTATCAATAAATTTTTAGCTTATACGTATCTTAATTACATTCAATCTTCATAAACAATCTATATCATGTTATTAATTTTTACCCAATTTTTAGTTTCTCATCAATATTCCAATTTAACCTTTGATATTTATAATTTTCAGACTTTAGATAACCAAGATTTCCCTTGTCTCAATTCATAACAAAATCTAATATCCAAAATACACATTTTATCTATTTGAATGCAATCTTGTTCTATTTCCTAAGAGTTATCTATTTCCTACCATATTAAATCATCTACTTAATAATACAATATCCCCTTTAATAAATCAAAACCATTATGTATATTACCTGGGTTAATCAATAAATCAAACATATTCATAATAATTAATTTTCTTTTTCTTTTTAGGTCTAATTTTTAAATATTAAACAGATAGTCCTTATTTTCAACTAATTTCCAAGTATTTTAAGTCTAATGACCAGAATTCCCCTTATCTCAACTTCTCCCTTTAACCCTCTAATTAATAATATAAAATCCCCTCTAATAAGTCAAAACCCCAATTTTCTTCAACCTTATTCTGGCTTTCTTCCTTTGCCAACTAGGCTTCCATATCAGTGCTTTTAGATCATGAAATAGATCTCCCTCTATTATTATATATGTTATTTGAAATAAAGGAGACCATTTAATTGCCATTTTTTGGAAGGACTAGCCCATTTGTATTCATTAAGTTGTCTCCCTGTTATTCCAATTCCCCATGCTTGTCCTGATATGTTTGTCTTCCATTCAATCTGTTCTTCTTCCTCAAATTTCTTCTGATTTATATAGAAAATCATTTCCATTTTCAGTGTTGTCACTTCCTTTTCTGGAATTTCCATCAGCTGTATTTGTTGGTCAATTGAGTCCTCTGTCTTAATATTTGATTGTCTCACTTCTTCTGTTATCTTCTGCATTGTTGGTTCTTTGGTTGTAGTCAAAGTTTGGGTTTGTGTATCTAAGCTGGCGTCTTGATCTTTTATGTTAGGTCTTATTTTATCACAAGCTGAAAGAATGGTTTCATGTATTGCTTTCAGCATGGAAAGGATCTTTTCCTGGTCTTCATCCATCTCTTTCACATGTTTATAAATAGTTGTTTGTTAAGCAAGATTTTATAGTCCAAGGTATTTCAAGATCTCATATAGTGACCAATATTCCTCAAATAAAGAGATAGGAAAGCAATTTCCCACATATAACTCTGAGAGCCAGTAAAGGTTTACATTCACAGTTCAAGTAGGCCAGTTATGCCGCCCAGCTGTTCTCTTACAGCTAAGTCTCTCACAGGTGGTGCCAAGGTCAGAAAAGTCTTATCTAAGGTCTGGGCTTCGAGCCAAGTCTCTTTTAGGAAATAACAATACCAAACTTCGCCACAAGATGTCACCGATGCCATTTAAGGTTTTTTAAGTCCAAACTTTTTATAATCCTTTTTCCAATTTTATTTCTTTTTTGTAGATTAAAAACAAGAGTCTCCAATAAAAATAGGAAAATTTTTGGTCCCCAAGTTTCAGGAACATATAAATCCAATTAGATTAAAGTTGTTCTTTTAATGCTTTGATTCCCCTGGGTAGTCAGACGCCGCTATTCTTAGAGGGTGGAATAGAAATTCCCTTCCCTCTCTCCTCACAGGGGGAAAGATACATAAGACAGCTTTTACAGGAAGAAAAAAAAGTACTTAGGGTAAAGAGAAGATCAGATCTCACCCGTTGCTTTCGAAGAGCTTGGTGGTGAGTTTGACTTTGGCTGTCTGCAGCCTAACGACAGGCCATATTACTATGGCCAGTCTTTCCTCTGCCAGTTTGGAGGGCTGCCCCAGATCGAGCGGAAGGGCTGCCGCCCTCCCACGATCAAGCGGGAGTCCCGTCCTTGCTCGTCGCCCCTACAGGGCGACTTTCAAACCTTTCCAGGGTCCCCCAGCGGAGCGAAATCGGACACGGAAGATGGAGCTCGCCTTCCAGTGTCTGCGGCAGCGGCCGCGATGGCAAACCGGAAGTCATTAATTCAATTATTCTTAACCTGTGGTCCGTGGATCCCTGGGAGGCTGTGATGTCATCATAGGGGGTCCGTGAAGGCTTGAAGAAATATTATGATTTAAATCTAGAGTTAAATCTTGGGGGTCCGTGGCCATGATCTATGGCCACAAAAGGTATTTAAAGGGAGTCCATAGAAAAGAAAAGGTTGAGAACACTGTATTAATTGACATGTGCCATCAAGTCAGTATCGACTTTTAGCAAACACATATTTTTTCTCCATGACGGCACCTATTGTCATTTGCCATTTAATCCACCCATCATGCCACTAAAAAAGTAAAGCTGAAATATTGATAAAGTGCTTTACTGAATGCACACAGCTTATGTGCTCATAATGCAGTTCTCAGGAAAATATTACTATGCATTTTATTTTTTTTAAATAGTCAGTTTAACTGCTTCGTATTGTTGAACACTAAAAGTGGCAAATAAAAAAAAAGATGATGTTCAGAAAGCACAATATATGTTAAACTTTCAAGTAATTTGTGTTATATTAAAACACAAATAAGTTAGGAGTTTGGAGGAGAAGAAAGATATCTAACATGAAAGCAACAGACTAATGTTAGTAAGCCTTCAAAATCTTGTCTGCTGTATAATTGTCACTATCTGCAATAATCCCACTTTGATGCAATTATTCAAAAGTTTTCTAAACATGTCAGCCCTTTTCTGATATGATGGAGAGCAACAAGCGTTTGACCATGGCTCTTTTCATAAAGACAGGATAAGACAGATCACTCAAATTGTCCTGCAATGATAATGAACTCTTAAGGTATTCAACTATCAAATTTGGAGGAAAACAAGGAGGGCAATGCAAATATTGGAAAGTTACTATTTCTAATTTCAAGAGTTCCAAAAACCATGTTTGGATAATGCCTTCACTGTCATTGCCAATGATGAAAATCAAAGCTTTAAGTTCTTTTAAGCTCACTATCAAGATAGATGTCAAGGAGGAGGAGGAAGGAGGAGGAACAAGGAAGCTAGCTTTATGTTGAAGGAACAGTGACTGGGTACACATATGATGCTAAGAAATGAAATGGTTTATTTGGTTCTGACAAACCCAACAAACAATAGTTAAAACAAGCTATACCTCTGAATTATATGCAATCACAGCCAGACTTCATTCTCCTTAATATGCAGCCAGGTGGAAAGCTCTGAAAAACGTATATTTGTTTCCTATCTTATGACATTTTGGTTGGCCTTAAAGAATTCATTGTGTATTTTGAAGTGTTTCTTATAGACCATTACATCTGTCTTTGCATTCTTATTTCAAAGTTATCAGAAATATCATACGCATATCAATAATTGATGTTTACAAGCAGACATTAAGCCTGTCAGGTTCTACGTTCATCTTGGAAGGTGCTTTATCACCATCTCAGAACAACTGTTATACTGCTATCCGTGTCAGAAGCATCAAAGCACTTCCGTGGTAAAAGGATCAACTAGTGAAATCTCTGTTGTCTGGAGGACACCTAGTTGGGGGCTCCTTTTGTGTCCCCGTTAAGCTGCCCAGTGAAATTGTACCCATTTATCTACTCATGGTTGCCCACTTTTGAACTGTTAGGTTGGCAGGAGCTGGAGCAAGTGACGAGAGCTCACCCCACCACACAGCAGCAACTGGGTCTTGAACACAAGTCTGCCAATCATCAGCCCAGCATCCTAACCATGTCCTAACCAGAACAATTGCTAAACCACAATAGTTTCATAAATTTCCAGCACTGCTGTCATCATACTTCAGAGGCAGTAGCATGACCTGTGTGGCATTTTAAAGGATACTGCAATACAGTTCTTTTACTCTTCAAAGCTATATTCCCACAAATAGAAAAAATATTGAATCAGACAAGTTTGTCTCTTGGTGTGTTTATGAATAGTTTGTGTAATTTTCTTGGCACCAACATGGAAGTGATTGGCCTTGATTTTTTCAGGATGTTTTGATGACTTTCCATCTAATGTCTACTATTATTTCCAGTCTCCCATGCAAAGTAATCATTAAAAAAACAACCCTGCTTAGCTTTCAAGATTAGCCAAAATTAGTTAATGCTGCTATCTTGATGGGGTCAAATGTAACACACAAGAAATTGTGCAGTGGTTAGACTATCAGATCTAGGCTGCAGAAACCAGAAAGCCATTAAATGGCAGGAAATAATGTTAACTCCATGACATCTGGTTGTTGATGGGATTTTTACAGCCCCATTCAAGATGGGCAACATGACATCAATGTGATATTTAATAACTATGTTTTACACATGAAGGACACAATATTGCTCAGCATGAAGAACTTATGGAGAGAGGACATATGTGTCAGTTTCCATAAGTAATTTATAATCTTTAAAAAAAAATGTAGTATGGTAGTGGAAAAGATAAGTTCTTGCTGTGGCTGAAACCTTGTTAAGGATATGTATTTAGATATTCCAAAATTTTGGATGGCTAACAATCAGGACCAGGATTACCCCCAAACCAAAAAAATAATAAACCCACCCATGATATAAACCAAATGGAAACATCAAAATAATAAACTGAAAATATAAAGTCATGCACTTATCAGATTCCAACCCTCACTTGCAACAGGTAGAACAGCTAGGTATTAACAGATCTGGTGAAACCCAGGAGAGAAAGAAAACTAGCATTGATGATGTTACCTTGTTTGGTAATAAAACATCTGCAAGAAACCAACCAATCTCAGAGAGCATCAAGGACCCCTCAGAGAAAGACAAGACTGGATCTCAATAGGGAGATAATTCTGTTAGTATGTGCAGATCAAAATAGGAGATGGTCCTTGAGATACACTCTGAAGCTCAGGAGCATTTTATTGATTCTCGAATGCATTACTTAGCCATACAGGGATTAAGGCATAGTGTGGTTTGTTGACATGGGGTATGCATACCCCAAATCAGCTATTGTGGGGTTTTTAAATAAATTATAGTTAATAAGCATCACTTTGTATTATGTGAATGTGTTTCATGTGTGTTTTATGAATGCAGCGTCAAGCTACAACTATATATGCTGTAGGTTTAAGGAGTCAACAAGTATGATCCACACACAAGATAAAAAGCTTTGAGGAGCTCAAATGTTTGTAGAAAAGTAAAAACAGGCCCCTGAAAGAAATGATGGAACATGATCACGGGTTAAAGAAAGCTGTCTGGTAGTTTGGGGAAATTAAAAACCAATGCCAAAAGAAGGATGAAGGGGCTGGAGACCTGAACCAGGAGCACCCCACTATATTACAGCTGTGATCCCCAGCGTTTCATTTCAATCTCATTTGATAAGCTCCGGTTAGGATGTCATTCAGCCATCAAAAGAATGATAGTGATTTCCCAGATATGGAGCCAATATTCCTGTCTCACTCCTCTGCTTCTAGTAGGATCTTTCCATCTGAGGCTTTAGTCTATGCAGCATAGAGTTCCCCAAGACCTTTCTCTTTCTAAAGAAAAAAGAACCACATCATTTTTAAATTCAAGCTTTAGAGGAGGAGGAGGAAGAATATGGCAGGAAAAAGAATATTGTGAAGATGCTGAGAATGCGTGGGGCTGTTCTCTGACACTCAAGAGCAAGCAAGGACATTCCAGAAAAGTTACAAGCAAGTCAAGGTAATATTAACCAGAATGGATGTGTTAAGATATTTAAAATTTAATAGCTGGAGCAGTGAAGGATTGGACAATGAGTAAAAACACATAGTTATAGCTAATTGGTTGAAGAGAGCTAGCCATTGCATGAGGGAATCTGAGCTGTGATTGGTTGCCATGAGAGTAAAGGGGAAATTTCCTTGTTTCCCGCCTTTTTCCTCTGGGTGCCCTGGGTGCTCTCTGTGATTTACCTCATGATGTTCCTGCTGTGTTAATTTACCTGACAATGCTGTTTGCCTCTCTTATTTACTGTAAATATATTTATTTATAACAGGAAGAGGCCTTCATCCTGTAGTGGAGACAATGGTATGATGCTGCTGCTGCTGCTACTGATGATATAAAACTGCAACTCCATTTGGACACCGGCTGCGCAATTCTCTGACAGGACGTCAGATTCAAGTAAGCAAGTTCAGCTAGAATGTTTTCTCAGAATTTCATTTCATTTATTTGAATGTGTGTCCACTAGCTGACAGCCCCTCTACCTTTGACACTTTTGTACCTTTGCTATGCAAAACAACATATATTAAATTAAGGTCTTGTGAGCTTTGGGCAGCAAATCTTACCCATATAGGTCTATGACTATGTCTCCTTCATAGTATTTTACAAGAGATTTCTTTTAATAGGTTATTTGTCATTCAGTTACACTTAAAATCCTTATTTTATTCCCTTGTAACTGACTTACATTACACCTTTTAGGGAGAAAAGCTTAAAATAAGTTTTACATGTATCGTTTTATTGCCTTTCTTTTTTTAAAAAAGTTTATTTTTAAATTGTCCTTTTGTCCTTTTGTTCCAGCTCTTCGATCACAGCTTTTTTGTCAAAGGAGCAGAACTTGGCATGACAGCGTTCATTCTCCTTGTTAATAAACATCCTTTTTATTATCATCATTCTCAGTTTACTGGCAAGTAAGTGTTCAAGATATGGACTCAATATCTGTCCCACATGCTGGGGTTAAGGGGATGGTGTCATATAAAGACATTTCCAGAGCAAGCAGAGTGGTTGCAACCATAAATTACCAATGTGGTGCCCCAGGCAGAGAGATGGACCAAATCCAAGAGGATTTCTGGGACCAGAAGATTGAAACCCTAACCCGTCCCATTCACATATGAGCTTTGCCTTTATTACTACAGCCCCATTTCCCATATGGAAAAAGATATGGGTAATTCTTCATGAAGATGGGTATGAAGATGAAGATGAAAAATTCATTTTATATACACCATAATAGTCAACAACAAATACTGAGTCCATGTTTACCTTTGCCATCTACTGTATTCATTTGTGTTATCTTCTCATGAGATTTCAACATTTGGTCTGAAACCTCTGTCCTTGATGACTTTATTAAACACAGCCCTAAATTCCCCTGGTCTTCTCCTAGCCTGGAGCCTTCTAGATATGTTTAGACTACACCTCTAAAAATTTCCAGCTGGACGACATCAGGCTTAGGAAGGCTGAGTTACTTTAGCATAGTTTTAGCACAACCTTGTAGGAAATCAGAACAACAAGAAGAATGGCATGTATCCCTTACAGTTTGCTAAATTTTTGGACAAACTACACTGAAAATTCAAACAAGGATAATGATAATAATTAAATAAAAGCTTGCCTCAAAGTTCATTGAGATACCATCAGTAAACTGGATGGCACAAACAAAGCCTAAGGATGCTAAACTGTAATGAACCATAATACAGGAATCGCTTAGTACACACACACACACACACAAAACACAAAGTTTCCATAGTGCAGAAGTTGAAGCAGGACATAAACGAACATTGCTGCTTCCTAATCTGTTTCCAGAAACTAATCAAGGCAGGGTGTTTGGAAGACACTCAGCAGTGAAACAAAAATTGAGGCAAAGTCATTTAAGGTCAATGCAGTTAGCTTTGTTCCATTATTCGTTTAATAAAACAAAGATATAACTCCCTGGATCCTTTCCATTACCTCATGACTACAACAATTTGCAATCATAATATTAAAAAAATACTTGCAGTTGAAACCTGCTTTCTCTTTAGCATTCCCATACACTTTCATTTATAGAGGAGGCCAGAAAAATAAGCAGCAAGGACAGGAGTTTCCTATTCATTAATTTAAAAAAAGATGATTCACACTATTTATGACATGTACAAATAGAAAGTTCTTCAGTTTTTGTGCAATTGCCAATTGGACAATTGCATAAGAGTTTTGACTTTAACAGTAGGCATCAGATTTCCAAAATTGGGAAAGGTCCAAATAAATGTATTAGCAAGCTTTAGGACAGTCACAACCTAATGCTACCTTATATCTCATGAAACCCAATTTATAGTTCTGTAAAGTCCTAGATAGATATTTCAAACTTGAGCCATTCTGTACCAAATTCCTCTATACAAATTCTGGGACCCAACCACTCCTTAGAGGGGGGGGGGAAACACCCCTGAAAGGACAGAATTGCTTGGTGATGCAAGGAGAATTCTCACCAAAAGAATATAACTCTTTTTTTTTTTAATCAAGCTGTGGAACTGAGAAAGAATTACAAGATACGTTGGCCAGGCTGCATTTGGAACATCAATACTGAAAGTGTTTGCAAATCCTTTTTCTGTACACTTATATATAGAATTGACCACCTTTTATTGTAGATGATCTTACATCATATTTTCATACAGTATATTTTGGAACAAGTGAGGGAATAAACACAGCCCATTTGTGACTTATGAAAGCAATTGTTTTCAGAACTGCATAGTCATATTTCTTTTATTCCGGAAATGGAAAAAAAATCAGAGTTGATTTCCAGAAGCATTCCCAAAATATGGGAGTTGGAGAGAATCAATTAAAAAATGTTTTTCAAAGCCTCATATTGTTGTCTTATCATACATGGGTGTGTGGGTGCATTATATATTTTAAAATACACACCTTTTATAGACGTATGGCTAAGCATTTAGAACACAGCAGTCTCTAAATAACAACAGTAAATCATCAGTTGTTATTAATTTTGCAAAATAAGTTGATTGTAAAATAATTATGGATGCAAATATTGTAAAGCAGGGACTTCAGGAAAATAAATTTCAAAGAATGGACGTGCAGTTTATAATCAATGGTTTACTTATAATGAAGGCAAATGACTTTTAGAGCAGCTCTTTAATCTTGCCAGGCTTCATTAATTCCATTGTTTCAGTAATTTGCCAACATTAGAGGAAGTGTTCCTTCACTGACTCCGCAGGGAAGAAATATTGTACTGAACTAGTAGCAAAAGGTGATCCATGCCGGCCTGCTTGTTATTCCAATCAAATCATTACAGTAAACATCTTTGTGCTAGCAAAGTCACTCAAGTGCTCTCATGAAAATTTTAGAATAATTCTACTTGTGTTTGTTTCTTCTGAGCAATTAAGCACCTTAAAAATGTAACAAGTACAATTTAGTCTCATTTTCTATGGTTATACAAACTTTTTGATACCCCTCATTATCAAAAAGCTGTCCAGAGCATGTATGAAGAAAAAAAACCCAAACCATAATATATGGAAAATACATTATGAACATAACATTCACACCCCGAGGCTATTGGAATCCCCTACATATTTAAAAAATGGAAAGTGAAAGCCCCAGTTGTAGAAATATTTCCTGTTCCTAGTTCATTGTAGAGCTAACAAATTTAGCTTGCAAAAACTCAGAGAACCACTAGATAGCAACAAAGAGTTAGATTTTTCTAAATCTCTTTGTTGCCCCAATTTCTGCCATCCAGTTCTAGAACTCCTAGTTTAATGCATGAAACTGTTGCTTTCCCAGAAAAAAAAAATCAAGTCTTGCAGTTGTGTTGATTAAACACATATAAAATGCAGGAAAAGGTCAGCCCTAAGCCTTTCAAAATCAAACATAAAATCCCTGAGTGGTGTCTCTTTTGTGTGTGAGCCAAACAAATGCAGTTGGGTAGGCAAGTTGACTTAAAGGAAGGTACGTTCTGTCCCTCTTTTCGTGAAATTATACTGATAAGATGAGAACATAGTATGAAGAGCATAACAGCCTCTGAAAGGTCAGTTATTAATTTGTCCATCTTGAGGACAACCTCCAGCACTAGAACAGCTGCAAAGAAAAGGTTTTCCATCACCAGTTTCAGCATGCTCTTAACTGCAGCAGCTTTTCTGCATAAAAAAATATGTAAGACTGCTCAGCTGTTTTCTGCCCAATATGCCTCCTCAACAATAGCAAAGGAAGCCTCTTACTTTGACAAATGAGTTAAGGAAGAAGGTTGATACTCCCCAGCTTTTCATGCAGACCTCTGCACGTTGTACCTACCAATGTTCCTTTTTTGGCCAAACTACAGACAGGAATTGAAGTGCCATCCTCCTTTGCTTGCGTATGATCCTCCTACAGGCCAGTTCTGACTTTCCTCTGTGTGGAACAACATTCAGAAAACCATTTCACCTTCTCCATGCTTTTCTTCAAACAAAAGTGGCCCTGCCTTCCGTCCATCCTGCTGGTTCTCTCTTTGAAGTTTGCTCAGACAGCAAGAATGCTTGAAGGGGAAGGAAAGGGTGGTCAGCAGGGAGTGTGAGTGAGGCATAAATTCTTGACTATAAACAAAGAAGGCTTCTATCATATTGCATCCTCAACACAGGGTAGCTGCCTGATATTCTTCATACACACACACACACACACAAATAAATCTTACAATTGTAATAAATCAGTCCAAAACTAGGGCTGCCGATTTGTACTCAAGCAAGGCAATCTGGCAAATGTTTCCTGGGGAATAAACCTTATTAAGTCCTTACTTGAAGGAGATCCAGGAATGCATATTTGCTTAAAGCAGATTAGTAAGTCTAGTAAACAGTTTGAAAATTTGTAGAACCAGTCTGGGCATAGGTCCTCCTGGAGAAAATCTACATGGTCACCAAAAGTTGATACTAACTTGATGACACATAATCAATCCATCCTTTTGCACTGCAGAACATTCCCTAGTTCAGGGCAGTAACTCCTATCATTAGTTCACAACTTAAAGATATTGCTTAAAGGTCCCAAACACCGAGAGTCTGTGACACTGTTGAAGGTTCCCTTTGAACAAAATATAGCAGCTATGTCTTTACCAATGTTTCTCAACCTCAGCAATTTTAAGTGTGGACTTCAACTCCCAGAATCCCTCAGCATGAATTCCCAGTAGTTGTACCAGTGGGTAGATCATATATATCAGTTGAGGAGATTTTGAACAGAGGTTTTGCTTGCTTCCAATTTCCAAGGTTCAATCTTTCCTCCATGAATGGAAAAAGTACATCCACCTTACAACATTCTTTAATCACCTCAGGTTTATGAGTGAAAGGATAATGCAAGTAAGTCAAGAAGAACTAATGAGTTGTTTTGGTTTTTTTTTTTTTTTAAGGTACATTTCAGCACTACCAGTATGTCTTAATGTCTACAGAAAGTTTCCTTAACCTGGTGTCTTCTAAATATGCTGAGAGTTTGTCTGATTGTGGCTTTGGGGAGGCTAGAATAACAACATGCAACCACATGCCATATATTACTAATTATTATTGAAGTTCCATGCCACCCATTAAAACTGAGCCAGTTCGGTTTGGAGGTTAAGGCATCCAGCTAGAAAGTAGGAGATTGTGAGTTCTAGTACTGCCTTAGCCATGAAAGCCAGCTGTGTGTCTTTCAGTTATTCACTCATTCTTAACCCAACTCACGTCACAGGATTGTTGTGAGGAAAATAGGAGGAGGAAGGGTGTGTTGCATATGCTTGATGCCTTGAGTTATTTGTAGCACTAATAAAGGCAAGATACAAACAAAATAAATTTAGAATTCAAGCTTTATCTTTTCCTACTGGGTCAAGCATAAAAGCAGAATATGTAAAGCAGAATAAAAAATCAAGGCTCATTCTCCAGATTAACCCACCCAGGTTGAGTTCACACACAGTGGTAAACCGTAATGTAATCAATAAGTCATAGATTATATAAGCCAAGCAAATCACACCATTATGCCTTAGAGGAGTGTTTTGTAATAGTAGGGATAAATCTGGTCACTTAAATATCTTTTACATTATTCATACCTCTAGTGTAATATTTGAGACACATACTGTAGTTGATTCAGATATCATGTTATCCTAAGTATGTTTGAGGAGGAAGCAAGGAAACACCACCTCCAGACTTTATTCATTCTTAATTCTAAATGATTTATTGAAGAGCCTAATGCTGGGAAAGATTGAGGGCAATAGAAGAAGGGGACAACAGAGAATGACGTGGCTGGATGGAGTCACTGAAGCAGTAGGCGTGAGCTTAAATGGACTCCAGAAGATGATAGAGGACAGGAAGGCCTGAAGGAACATTGTCCATGGGGTCGCGATGGGTCGGACATGACTTCGCAACTAACAAAAAAAGTGATGACAACTACTCTTATTGCTGCAGTCCTATAAATACAGACACTGAAAATTGTGTTAAGAGCTTTTTTCTTAACATTTAATAGCAATCACATCTTAGGTAACTTAGCACCCTATACTTGGCCTAACAAAACACAATTACCATGTCCCCAAAATTAACTATGATGGCAGGATTCATTTTAGAATATGCTAAAATAATGTCAGTTCCCATAACATGCCAAACCAGACCATGAAGACCTGTTTTACAGTCTAATGTTTTGTACTAGGTCAATACCAGTAGCAGTGGACCTTTTGAAAGATAAAGAGGAAGATAAACTGGGTAGGAATCTGTAATCTCCTACCTGATCAACTACAAACCCTCAACCAAGGTGACCAGCAGCTGGGAGATATAATTCAGCAACACTGGATGGAATCTCTTTACCAACTGTCTCAGAAAGCGAGGGAGAGCACCTGTTGGTTCCAGATTTAGAGAAGGGCTACTACAGCAGGGTGGCTTCTGGTGTTCATCTGGATTGCCGCAGATCAGATTTGGTAACTTTAACCAGAATCCTTGGTTGTAGATTTCACACAGAGCTTAACTTTGTAGCACCAGCAACTCACTCCATCCAGTAAGAATACAACCACCTCCTCATAAGCAAACTAGCTCATAAATTACTCATAAACTATCATATCATCATCCTGGATTCCCTTCTGCAAAAACTGGGTGGAACACAAGCAGAGGAAAAGTTTTCACTTCTTCCTCTACTTCCCTCACAATTTAAATAAATCCCAGTTGTACACATTCCCACGACTTTCTCAACATAAATTATTTTGCCTGGCTCCTTCAAAGCGAAAAAGCTACCAAGAACTTCAGCGTGCTGGGGCCATCAACCCTCGTCCCCTAGCACGGCATGTCCCCTCATCGTCACGACCACCTGTTGGAGATGCTGCACCTGTTGCGTTTCTGCCTGATCCTAAAGAGGAAGAAACCCCGCTAGCAACCCTTCCCGCGCCTTTTACTAAGCGCCCCATCGGCGTTATTTTCGTCCTACCTCGGAGGTGCACCCGGAGCCGCGTGGCAACGGCTCCGTTGAGCCTTCGGCAGCGCCGCACGGCCGTCTCTGCGCTGGGAAGGGAGGGGAGACGGCAGGTTCAGGAAGACTCCACCTTGGAGGCGCCTGCAAAGCAGCTGGGGTCGCGGGATCAAAGCAACAGTGCGAAGGGCTGGCCCTTTCCTTCCTTCCCTCCCTCCTTCTGTCCGCTAGGCTTATTCGGAGGCAGGGATTTCCAGAATAGCAGGGATGGGAAACCTGCGTGAATTCGGACGGGGGGGGGGGGACCTAATTGCGAAAAGGGCGTTTAGGGAGCGAGAGGCTCCGAAGAGGGAGGGGAGCCCTAGGCTCCGGTGGACTCATTTGGTAGTCCCCTCTGAGTTCATAACTGCAGCCTGAGCCTCCCCCCCCCAACTAATCGTAAAGGCTTTTGCACCGCCTTCAGGAGGGCGCCGTTGCTAAGCGTTCGGGCATTTATGTTCCCGGAGGTCGGGCTGATCGCTGCGCGGGCGTGCTGGGAAGGAAGTTTGATAGTAGAACGACCGTCCTCGACTTACAACAGTTCATTTAGTGACCACTTGGAAGTTACAAAATCGCTGAAAAAAATGACTTATGACCGGTTTTCACACTTATGACGATGTTGCAGCATCCCTATGGTCGCCTGATCAAAACTCGAATACTTGGCAAGTGATTCACATTTACGACGGTTGCAGTGTCCCGGGATCATGTGATTGACTTTCTGATAAGCAAAGTCAATGGGGGAAGCCAGATTCATTAACAACCATGTTACTAACTTAACAACTGCAGCGTGGCAAGAAAGGTCACAAAGTGGGGCAAAGTTCACTTAATGACTATCTCACTTAGCAACATACGTTTTGGGCTCAATTGTGGTCGTAAGTCGAGGGCTACCTGTACAAAGCTGTGCAGGTTAAAAAGCAGGAAGACAGTGTCTCTGAGCATACTTATTTTTGCTTCAGCGTTTTTAAATGCAGTGTGTTGACCCAGGAGATAAAATAATTTCAGTTGCTCAAGGTAGATGCTTTTTTTCCTGAAGATAAGTGGGAGGGTGAAAAGAGCAGCTGAAAGATCACTAAGTTCTTACTACTAATACAGGTAGTCCTCAACTTACAACAGTTCATTTAGTGACTGCTCAAAGTTACAATAACACTGAAAAAAGTGAGTTAACAATTGCAGTGATTCATTTAACAACTATGGCAAAAAAATCATAAAATGCGGCAAAATTCACTTAACAATTGTCTTGCTTAGCAACAGAAATTTTAGGCTCAATTGTAAGTCGAGGACTACCTGTATTCAGATAGACTGCTTCTGCTTGGAATATTCGACTGTCCTAATAAAATAACACTGCAATTAGTATTCATGGTGGCCTCTGCCGCTTTATTCTCACCACAAAAACTCAATTAGGCTAACCGTGGCCCAAATTAAGAACTGAAATTTATGCGGAATTGAATTCTGGGGTTTAAATATCTGCAGCACAACTACGCAAAATCTGTGAGACAAAATCTAGACTAATAGCAGATTAATACTATCTACTGTGCCTGTCCTTTGTTGTTCTCCCCTCACTAAAATACAGTTTACCCCATCAGGCTGGGCTGGGCCTGGGCTTGCTGTCCTCACCAAGCCTCTTGGGAATTGGCCTTTGACTCTGCTGAGGAACTTCTTGTCTTATTGCAATTGTACTAATGTTCTTGACTCACACAATTTAAAATTGCAACCAAGTCAAAGAGTATAGCTTCCAGACCACCTTGACCCCAGAATTCTGGGGAATTTAGTACAAGTAGACCAACCCCTTACTGAAACAAGAAACTCTATCCATTTCAGACCCTATCAATTTCTAACCTCCTCCCAAAAACCTCCAATAATGAAGCATCCACAGTTTCTGGAGACAATTATCCCACTGATTAATTATTCTTACAGTCAGGAATTTGTTACCCAATTTCTGTTCTTTAAAAAAAACAAAAACAAACATGCAGACAGAAACTGCCTCCCTCCCCCCTTTTTTTCTTTCTTTTTTCTGCATCTCTTACTTTTCCAAGGCAGAAATTCTTGGGTTAAAAAAGTAACAAACTAAACATGTTTAAAAGGATTGCTCAAAAATTTCACCCCCCTTGAGATGGGCTTTAAACCCATTCTTCCTTCCAATGTAATATTATATACTGTTTCTGGTGAATTACTTCATCAGGGTTCTTTAAAGTCACCTTTAAAGGGTCCATGTGTACACCTCCTCTATTGCCCTCTTGGGCCCATATAAGAGGGTCCACTTTTCCTTGAGCTTCCTCGCTCAAGGCCATAATATTTACAATTATTTCTCTTTCATTCCCCATAATAACAACCCCCAATTTACCAATTAAGTACTTCCTGGCCAAATTGCAGCTCCCTTCTACCAATACATAGTCCAGGTCCTTTTACTGCTGTCTGGACCATAGCAGGTTTAAATATTGTTGCTTCTACTACATGTCCTCAATTCCCTGATCCTTAATCTTCCCTTTCCCAATTTGCATTCCTGGAGGTATAGTTCAGGGTAAATCTGGTGGCTCCGGAATCCACCGAGTACACCTTTCCTCCTCCAGGGGTCCAACCTTTAAGGTTTATCAGGGGTTCCTAAAAAGCTGGACCAGAAAACAGATTAGTCCCCCGACACCCCTAATCCTCAAAATTCACCAAATTTGCTAGTTCTTCCCCCTCCTTCCTCTTAGGGCACTCATTTTCCCAGTGTCCTTCCTCCTTACAAGAGGCACATTTATTTATCTTCCCCCTCCTTCCTCTTTGCTGGCCTGTTTGCACCAATTGAGCCATCATTTTTATCTTATCTCACGTTTATCTCTCTCCTCTTATCTCATATACTTTCTGAGCCTCTCTTACCAGTAATAAATCTTCTATTGTTTTAGTTTTCCATGTATCTAATTTCTGCATTTTTACCCTAATATCTTCTCATGCTTTCCATAGAAATTGATATTTCAAAATCATTTGATGTCCTGGATTACCAGGATCCAAATGTCCGTACTTTTGAAATTGGCTTTTTAATCTCTCTAGCCATTCAGTCATGCTTCCTCCTTTCCTTGTTCTAATCACAGTGCCTTCTGAATATTAAGACTCTGAGGCACTGCATATTTAAATACCTTCTATTAAATATCCCCTATAATCAGCCGTAGCATTCCTCTCTGCACTCTGTTACCATCCTGTAATGTATTGAGGTAAAGTATTTGGAATTGTTGAAAAAACAGTCATAAGACTCTGTCAGTTAAGAGCCAGACTTGCTGTCTACATGCTAATTATCTTGTGTTAAAGCAGGAACTAATATTTGAATCCTATTGGCTGCTACCTAGTTGTTGAGTGTATAAATAGAGGTGGAGCTGCAGTTATCCAGGCTTCTGTTTTAAACCTGCAATAAAGAGCTGTTTGTTCATCTACTGCCTCGTCGATGCCTCACCGAACACCAAACATAACAGTGGCAATGAAGATGGGATGTGCTGCCATATTCGAAGAGCTGAGTCACTAAAGGTGTTCTGTTCTCCGAATTGAGACATCAGGTGAGGCAGGTGCACAACAAAAAGGTTCTTTATTGAATACATTCACTGAACAGAAGCATAGAGAGAGATTGAACAGAACAGAAACATAAGCAGGAATCAAGCTACTAACTACTGACTGGCCACACTGGCCACTCCTTCTTATATTCCCTTGCAAGGGAATGCTCAGCCAATTGATGCAGGCTATTCTCCCGCCTCGTGCATGCGCGCGAGGCTGGAGACAGCCTGTCTGGGTCCCGGGCAGACACGTGGTCTGTCCGGGTCTCTGCAACGGTCCCGGGCAGACATGTGGTCTGTCCGGGTCTCTGCAACTTGTTTCCAGTCTTCCTGGGCCTTGCTGTATGACTCAGCAAGGCCCAGCCTCTCTGCAGACTTTCTGAGCCTTGCTGAATGACTTCAGCAAGGCCCAGTACATAACACCCCTCCCCTCTTGGATTAAACAATACATACACGTTGTTTAACACTTAACACACAACAACCTCATGGCAGGCCGGTTGGCCTTTGTTCAAACAGTCTTTACCTTACAACCCCCAGTTCCTGGGTATATTTCACTTTGTTGACAATATGAGCACCTTAGAGACCTCACATCTGCTGTACTGCTTGGAGGACTCTTAACCCATTCTGCTGCGTGGAAACAGACTGGGTTTAATTACAGTTGTAATCTTTGAGGTAGGTGTTGAGTTGTAATCTTCGAGGTAGGTGTTGCCATAGGCATAGGTGCCTGGAGTGCCTGTTAGGTGTTACACTAGGTATAGGTGCCTGGAGTGCCTGTTAGGTGTTACACAAACACCCCCGGGCTATTTTTTCCCAGACAACTCAGGGGTTCCCCCTGACAGCTGACTGGCTGGATCCGCTAGACCCAACACCAGAGTTCCTTGGAGGGGTTGAGTTCCCCCAGTCCCTTGGTGGGGTGGATTTCCCCGGAATTCCCTGGGACTTCTCTTGGGAGCATTGTCCCTCGAGCCCAAGACCAGCAGCCGGATTACCCCGAGTGGCCCATGAACGGGGATTTGTCCCTAGCCAGGGACCTCTGCCCAAGTCAGGAGCCGTCCATGGCAAGACCCCCATCTGGAGCATTTGAAGAACGCCCTCATGGGGAGACTGTGATCCCCAATCATAATTGGGGTCCCCCTCCCCCCCGAGAGCGGAGCCAAGGGAGGAACCGTGCCCTGAAAACCCCAGCACAACTGGTCGATGTGGCATTGAAATAAGCCACAAGATGGAAAGGGACTTGGATTCCTCCCATTGAATGAATGCACTGTGAAGAGAATGTGTCCCAATTGCATTCACATCCTGAACATAGGAGCATGATGAGAATGTACAAAATTTGCAGAAGTTCTTACATGAGGATTCCATGCAGGGTTTAGCATCTGTAGCCTTAGCAACGGTTGGTACACAATACTACAGTCAAAGTTGGAATCATACATTTTGCAATATTGAAACCCTTGTTTTCCCCATGACTTCACTGAGGTGACTATTTACAGTGACT
Source organism: Azemiops feae (assembly GCA_023970755.1). Classification (NCBI taxonomy): domain Eukaryota; kingdom Metazoa; phylum Chordata; class Lepidosauria; order Squamata; family Viperidae; genus Azemiops; species Azemiops feae. The sequence goes on from JALGBA010000816.1 coordinate 365,848, forward strand.
AACACATGTACAGCATAAACATTCTCTTTGGTACAATAAGGAGATGGTTTTCCTTCACAGTAACATGATACATACAACCAAGTGTTAAGGTAATCCCTTTATTGATGAAACCACTTGAAGTCCCCGAGGTGCCTGCAGCCGTGACACCTGTGAAGAGCCACCCGGTCTGGGTGAAGCCTGTCCAGCTTCGTAATGCGTCTGCGACTCCAGCGGAATTCAGCTGGGCTCTTCCTGTAGCTGTGCAAGGTGTGGTGCGGTGTGTAACTAGAGAATCAGCTAACCTGTGATGCCAGGGTCCTTGAGTGATTCTCTTGCATGTGTCTTTGGTGGTGCGCACCATGCGTTCAGCCTGACCGTTGGTGGCAGGATGAAAAGGAGCAGATGTGGCATGCCGGATCATGTTGGCTTGTAGAAATGCCTGAAACTCAGAAGAGGTAAATTGTGGACCATTGTCTGAAACTAAAACATCAGGAAGGCCATGGGAAGCGAAGATTCCTCTGAGCACCTGGATGGTCCTGGCAGTAGTAGTAGAGGACACAGGAACGACCTCTAGCCACTTGGAATGGCTATCCACAAGGAGGAGGAAGAATTGCCCCTGAAAGGGCCCAGCATAATCAATATGGACACGTGACCAAGGAGTGAGTGTCTCCTCCCACCTATGTACAGGGGCCTGGGGCATTTCTGGCCGTGATTGCTGGCACACTTGGCATCCCTGAACCTGGGCCTCGATGTCTTTATCGAGGCCATGCCACCAAAGATGGCTGCGCGCAAGCGCCTTCAACCTCACTATTCCTGGATGTCCCTCATGAAGAGAGAGCAATACTCTAGTCCTCAATGAGGCCGGGATGACTACTGTGTTGCCCCACAGGATGCACCCCTTGAGTGTGGACAATTCGTGCTTCCTGCGCGAGAAACTCTGGAAATCAGTACCAGGACACGTGTCAGGCCATCCTGACAACACACATGTCAGCACGTGTGCAAGCGTGTGATCAGTGGCAGTTTCTGCAGCCACATCCCTAGCATTGAGGGGAGATTCTGGTAAGTCCTGAATAGACAGAATATGTACAGCAGGAGCAGGGTCTGCCTCTATTTGCTTAAGAGGTAACCTGCTTAGGCCATCAGCATGGCCCATCTCAGTACCTGGTTTGTGAACCAGTGTGTAATCATAAGCTGCTAAGAAGATAGACCATCTCAGCATCCTAGGAGATATAATCTGAGGAGTTTGTTTGTTGGTTGTAAACAACCCCAGCAAAGGCTTGTGGTCAGTATAGACCGTGGAATGGCGGCCATCGCATTCCTTACGCTGTACTCTTAGCGTGGCCTCCCCCTGCACACTGACTCGTGGAACCTGAAAGTCAGGGAGGATAAGATTGGAGGGCCTGAGCTGGACTTGTGAGCCACTTCTGGAACAACCCGTATTAAAGGTGTCAGCAGCAATAATAAGAAGAGCGGACCCTGTGTCCAGCTCCATGGCCAGGGGAACTCCCTGCAACTTAACAACCATGTGCAGTTGTTTCTTAAGGGGCCGGTGAACCCTACGGGACACGCAGACCCCCACCCTGTGTTGGCTGGGGCCCTTGGTACCTTTCAGAGGCAACTCATTAGGGGACCTCCATTTCTGGTGACCCCAGCAGGCGGATGCGATGTGGCCTTGCCTGCCACATGCCCGGCAACAGCAGAATGAAAATGGCAATCGGCTCTCCTGTGGCGACCTCCACAGCCGAAACACCGACAGGATGCAGGCGTCTGTCCTCTGTGCTCTTGCAGTCTTCTTGCCACCAATGGTTGAAGTCTGTCCTCGGATTCGTCTCCGGAGGCCTTTCGCATGACTTCTTAATGGACGGGGACTGCAGCTGGAGGGTTCTTGGTCGCGAAGTGTCGGACTCGACAAGATGGCCCAGCTTGGACATTGCTGTGCCCGATAGCCTCGTAGATGTCTCTCGCCGCAAGGAAGGAGGAAGGAATGGGAATGAGTCCCACGAAGCCAAACCCACCTCCAGCGTTTACGTACTGGCAGGCGGCTGCTTCTCCAGGACGCCGCGCTTCTCGGGGAAGGGGTCCCACACAGCCGAGCCCGCTTCCAGCGTATTCGTACTGGCAAGCGATGGCTTCTCCTCGATTCCTTCCACTTCAAGGCGTGAGAAGGGGTCCCTTGAAGCCGAGCACGCCTCCAGCGTCTTCATGCTGGCAGGCCGTCGCTTCCACCGGACGCCGAACTTCTCCGCTCGTCAGGCCTTTAGGTGAGTAGGCCTATCAGCATCGTAGCAGCCTTCCGATGCGGTGAATCCCACCTTCGTCGCCAATGTTCTGTTCTCCGAATTGAGACATCAGGCGAGGCAGGTGCAACAAAAAGGTTCTTTATTGAATACATTCACTGAACAGAAGCATAGAGAGAGATTGAACAGAACAGAAACATAAGCAGGAATCAAGCTACTAACTACTGACTGGCCACACTGGCCACTCCTTCTTATATTCCCTTGCAAGGGAATGCTCAGCCAATTGATGCAGGCTATTCTCCCGCCTCGTGCATGCGCGCGAGGCTGGAGACAGCCTGTCTGGGTCCCGGGCAGACACGTGGTCTGTCCGGGTCTCTGCAACGGTCCCAGGCAGACATGTGGTCTGTCCGGGTCTCTGCAACTTGTTTCCAGTCTTCCTGAGCCTTGCTGAATGACTCAGCAAGGCCCAGCCTCTCTGCAGACTTTCTGAGCCTTGCTGAATGACTTCAGCAAGGCCCAGTACATAACAAAAGGGGTAAGCCAAGCGACGACGCCTTGGTTGGGCCGCGTCCCCCCCCCCATTCCTGCCAGTACGAAAATGCTGGAGGAAGAGCACTCCCAGGAACCGTCCCTGGAAGCTTAAAAGAAGCCTTGGCAGCACAAGGCATTGCGAGGCTGAAAACAACGGAAGCAACTCACCATGGCCAAACTCGGGAAACTCTCAGAATTCAACGTCGCACATCCAGAGAGGTGGAGCTCGTACGTCGTGAGAGTCGAGAATTACTTTAGAGTCAACCAAGTTCATGAGGATGACTTGAAAACCACAACACTGCTGTGCGTTTGTGGCCAGGCGACATTCGAGATCGCCGAAAACTTAATAGCTCTGGCGCCGCTTGAATCTGTTACTTATTCCGAACTTAAGAGAATGCTCAAAGAACACTTTGAGCCGAAGCTATCAGTCATCGCCTGGAGGCACGCCTTCGAAAGAAGAGACCAACGACCGGGTGAATCGGCTGCCGAATTCATTGCTGCCCTTCGTCAAGTGGCCCGACCCTGCGAGTTCCAAGATCTTGAAGAGAGGCTGCGAGACCGCTTAGTGTGCGGGTTAAGAAGCAGGGATCTCCAACAGAAATTGTTCGCCAAAGAGACTATTTCATTTCAAGAGGCCCTAAGAGAAATCACAGCCGAAGAAGCCACCAGGGGAGCCGTCAAGACCTTACGACTCTTCAGGAGCATTCCCTGCGCAGAGGCCGTCCACCAGGAGGGTGCTGAGAGGCTCGAAGACTCCGAATCGGATCAAGAGGTCGATCACTTACAGCAGCCTCCAGAAAGAAGGCCACCATGCCCAGTTAACAAGGCAGTTCCCTTCTCTCAATGTGCAGGGTGTGGAGGCCAACACAAACGCATGGACTACCGTTCCGCACCGCAACGTGCCGGGCGTGTGGCAAACAAGGCCACATCGCCGCAGTCTGTCTGGGTCGTCGGTGAGTGAGTCCACCAGAAGAGTTTCCCCATAAAGGTACCGGGGCCCCGGGGCAACACAGGGTGGGCTATTGTGCCACTAGGAGGAGCGTACTTAAAACAGGTGCCCATCGCCCTCTTAAGGAAAAACTGCAGCTCAAAGTTAAGCTGCAGGGAGTTCCATGCAACATGGAACTAGATACGGGATCCGCATTATCCATAATTTCCCAGGGAACATTCAAACACATTTGTAGTCGCAGCGGCAAAAGGGTTAAGCTCAAGCCGTCGAACCTTGTCTTAATGGATTTCCAAAACTCTCGAGTAACAGTCAAGGGGGAAGCTTCACTCTGGGTGCAATTCAAGGGATTTGAGGGTCCCCTGGAAGTCGTAGTAGTTGAGGGCAACTGCACAAGCCTCATTGGGCTTGATTGGTTTGATGCATTGGGAATCCATGTAACTGGAATAAACAGCATACAAGCAGTGGACTTAGCAGCAGTTTGCCGGGAGTTTGCTGACGTTTTTAGCCCTCACTTAGGGAAATATAAAGGTCCTCCCATAGCTCTTCAGCTTGATCCTGCCATAACTCCAATACGGATCAAGCCTCGTAGAGTGCCCTTCGCCCTCAAGCAGAAGATCGATGCAGAGCTGGATAAGCTGGTGCAGCAAGGAATCCTTCAGCCAGTGGATAGCAGTCAATGGGAAACCCCCATAGTCATGCCACTTAAGGCCAACGGAGAAGTGGGAATATGCGCAGATTACAAGTGCACTATTAATAGAGCACTCCAACAACACGCATATCCGGTGCCTGTAGTCAGCCACATTTTGGCGTCACTACAGGGAGGTCGCATCTTTGCCAAGTTAGATTTGGCTCAAGCCTATCAGCAACTGCTGGTGGATGATGCCACGGCGGAAGCTCAAATCATAGTTACTCACAGGGGAGCTTTCAAGGTTAAGCACCTACAATTTGGGGTCAGTGTTGCCCCAGGCCTCTTCCAGGGAGTGATGGAGCGCACGCTCAAGGGTATTCCAGGCATGTGCCCATATTTCAATGATGTCCTCATAGCTGGGGAATCAGTCGAAAAATTGGCAGAACGGCTGAAGGCCGTCCTTCAGCGCTTCTGCGAAGCAGGGCTGAAGCTGAAGCAGGAGAAATGTAAGATTGGGATAGCTTCAACTGAGTTCCTCGGTTTCCATATAGATGCCCAAGGCATTCATCCTGCTGAATCCAAGCTCAAAGCAATTCAGCAGGCCCCCAGTCCAAAATCAAAGGGGGAGCTCCAAGCGTTCCTAGGACTGCTCAATTTTTATCATGCCTTCCTACCTCACAAGGCCGCAGTGGCAGAGCTGTTACACCGGCTCTTGGACAAACATGCACAGTGGAAGTGGACCAGCATCCACGAGAGGAGCTTCTCAGCAGTCAAATCACTGCTGTCTTCAAACTCCGTTTTGATGCATTTTAATGAAAAGCTGCCTGTCTGTATCGCTTGTGATGCATCACCATATGGGGTTGGGGCTGTGTTGAGTCATGTAATGACTGATGGAAGACAAGCTCCAATAGCCTATTACTCGAGGACCTTGTCCTCTGCAGAGCGTAATTACGCTCAAATAGATAAAGAGGCCTTGGCCATAGAGGCAGGGGTCAAGATGTTTCATGACTACCTGTATGGCAGGCCTTTCACGGTCTTCACAGACCACAAGCCACTCCTGGGGTTGTTCACAACGAACAAGCAAACACCCCAGATAAGATAAGATAAGATAAGATAACCTTTATTGTCATTTTTATATTGTGGGCACAATGGCACACATCAAAAATGAAATTTAGTTGCCCGCTCTCAAAGTGAAACACATACATGACACACACCTAAACATACTATGTACAACATATATATAGACCCACATCCCTACATATACATAGCAAATAAATTTTAAATACTGTCCATCTTGAATATATAATGCAAGGAGGAAGCTTGAGAGTTCGCAAGGTTAATGCTGTATGGAATGAAACTATGGCTGAATCTGGATGTTCTGCTACGGATACCACGAAGTCTCCTCCCAGAAGGTAACAAGGAAAACAGGTCGTGAAGAGGATGTGTAGTGTCCCAGATAATCTTACGGACCCTGCTCAAACAACGCTTCTGTGCTATGTCCTGGATGGGAGGGAGGGAACTGCCAATGATCTTTTCAGCCATTCTCACCACTCTCTGCACCGCCTTCCTGTCTGAAGCAGTGATGCCTCCAAACCAGACTGTGATGCTGTATGACAGGATGCCCTCGATTGTCCCCCTGTAGAAAGTGGTCAGGACAGGGGAAAGAAGATGTGCTTTTCTCATGCAGCGCAGAAAATGCAGGCGCTGCTGTGCCCGCTTCACCAGTTTCTCACTGTTGAGCGACCAAGTCAGCCTACTCGTTAGCTGCACACCCAGGAATTTGATGCTGGTAACCATCTCCACAGGTGAATCATTAATGCACAGAGAAGTGTGGCTGTGCCTGCCTTTTCTGAAATCAACAATGATCTCTTTGGTTTTTCCTGTATTTAAAACTAGGCTGTTTTCCTTACACCAGTTCACCAATCCCTCAACCTCCTTGCAGTAAGCTTCCTCCTTGTCATCCTGAATAAGACCCACTACTGTTGTATCATCTGTGAACTTCACAATATGGTTGGTGGCAAACCTAGCACAGCAGTCATGGGTCAACAGGGTGAACAGCAGATCATATCTCCTAGGATGTTGAGGTGGTCAATATTTCTGTCAGCATACAATTTCAATTTGATTCATAAACCAGGTAGGGAAATGGGCCACGCAGACAGCCTTAGCAGACTGCCATTGCCGCATTTAGAGCCTGACCCCGCTCCAGCCACGCGCATCCTGGCTATCCAGGATCTGCCTGAGTCTCCCCTTAACGCAGGGGACGTGGCTGCGGAGACAGCGTCCGACATGACGCTAAGCCGCGTGTTAAACTGGGTGCTCACAGGGTGGCCAGAAACTAGTCCAGGGCCTAACTTCCAGAGTTTTAGTAGGAGGAAGGACGAGTTGTCAGCTCACAGGGGGTGCGTCTTGTGGGGTAGTCGGGTTGTAGTCCCGAACTCACTGAGGATTAGAGTCCTGGAGTCTCTGCATGAGGGACATCCGGGAATAGGAGATGGAGAGTGGAAGGATTCTTATGTGCTTTTGTGACTTTGAAGTTCTGGGATTTGTGCAATGTGGGCTTTGTGTTCTTAAGGAGTGTTTGGCAATTTCTATTTGGCTGATGGCTGATGTCTAGTGTTAGCTTCTATTGCTCTGCTATTGTTAGCTGTAAGTTTTGCTGCAAGGGATTTTGAAGTATTTTTCTCCTGAATGGATTTTGCCTGTAGATTCCTTTACTTATGAATGGAGCCATTTGGGGAGGCTGCCTTAGCCGGCAGCCAATACTTAACTACATTTTTCCCCCCTTACTTTCCTTTCTAGCCAGTACCTAATTCTTAAAGGGGAATGTGCCTTTTTAAGCTAGTTCACTCAGCAGTTTGTCTTTTCTGTTTCTGGAGGCTTTTCCTTGTTTGATGAATATATGGAAGAGAAAAAATATGGGGGGGGTTTCAAATTCTTCCTTCAGAAGGAGGTGGGCATGAGAAAGAGGGAGGCAGGGAAGGAGGGAGGGAGGGAAGTCCCGCCTTAGCACTTGGCCACCAGCAGCCCTGCCATTGACTTTACATCAAAAGGTTGCAAAAGGGGATCACATGACCCTGGGACACTGTGACCATCATAAATATGAATCAGTTGCCAAGCATCCAAATATAAATCACATGACCCTGGGCATGCTGCAATGGTCATAAGTGTGAAAATGGTCATAAGTCATTTCAGTGCAATTGCAACTTTGAACAGGGTTTTTTTTTGGTCATCAAGTTTTTGACACTTTGCTAGGTGGTACTCGAATATTGCCATATCCTAAAAGTGGTACAATCGGTGAAAAGGTTGAAAAGCCCTGCTATAGATTAATTATCAACTTAACTCTCTCACACAAAATAGCAGGTCAGAGTTCTCGCCTTTCATTCTGGCCAGGCATAAAACTTCACACAGCTCCTTTCTTTCTCTCTCTCTCTCCCTCTCTTCCATCTGATTATTTCCATTCTTTTAACATCTTCTATTGTCCTTCTAATTACCAAGAAACTAGCCTTCTTCACCCTTTCTTGCATTTACACCAGACACAAAAAAATTCCAAATACTTCACCCCAGGCAAAACAATCATTATTATTTTCAAGGAGCTTTTTAAGCCAATGAGCTCCATTTCCTTTTGGAATAAGGCCTTGTTTTGTATATTTACTGTTAGAGGGTCTCCCCCCCCTCCCCCAGGTCTTTAGAAATGAGTCAACACAAACACAGTGACCCACAGATCCTTAAACATCATTTCCAGACCTTTGGAGGTTTGTGTCCCTTTAAATTTCCACTTTTACTCTCTTGGGGCAACTTGTAGCTTGTTCTCCAGGCAGTGGGGAAATGCAAGGAGCATTTCTGATAGACCTTAACCACTGCCTATCCATTCCCCACCGCTCTAAGCCAAGCTGAGAAGCCCAATTTAATTTATTGGCTGGCCAAACATGTACTTAGGCCAGATATATACTGTAATGTATCATCCTTCCTCTGTCCAAATGCCTTGTTTAAAGCATTGACTTAAAATACTTCAACATTTTCCCTAAGGAATTCCCATCTCCCTAAGGGGGTTCATTCCGGAATGTAAATACCTTTCCTCTTTTTCCTTATTGGCCGGCACACTGGCCGGGGAGGCGTCCCTCCTTTTTGCACTCATTGCCCTCTGGTATCTTACCTGTCAGGCTGAGTTGAAGTCCTTCCTTGAGTCGGCCGACTTTCCCTTAGGTTTTCACTGGGTCCTGGCTTTTTGTCTCGGGATTTCCGATTCCTCTTTGTTTGAGCAGGGGTAATCCGACCTTTAGGGCTGGGAAAAACTTACCCAGGTGCGCACTCCCCTTTCGAATATCCCCGGCTGCCAAAGATGGAACGGATGCAAATCCCGGAGGAGCCCCGAAGGCTGTTATGTGCTTCTGGCTACTTTCCTTTGTGACCAGAGGCAAGCTCGCCTGACCAATAACCAGCCAAGACACAGTGAAGGCCTTTTGTTTCGTTTATTGCAATAAGCGGGGAGAGAAGCTATCAAGGCTTGGTTCTTTCCAAAGTTCCAACCCAAAATATTTCCTTTATACATCCCTATCCCAGCCGCACATCCCTCCTCTTTCCCCATTGGCTGAGGTACTATGAGGTTACACTCTTTCCGACCGCCTCCTACATATTTCCTGCTACATACTAAATCATATTCACATATACAATAATAATAAGAAAAATTAGACATTTAAATGGTTATTTTGAACTCTGTGGATATTTATGTCCCCCTTTTAGAACAATAGGTTTTTTCTTGTTTTCCAATTCAACATGTCTTTCCTGGCTAGCCATTTCCTCTTACAGCTATTTTTTATAGTTTTCTTCTTCCTTTCCCACTCTAAGACCCAGCTAATTTTTGCCTACATATTTATCTTACATCCTGTCTTTATGCTCTCCTTTCCTGGTTCCCATATATTATAGTTTCTCCACTCAGTAAATTTCCACTGCAGCAAATTCAATTTTAAATTTCTCTTTCAATATTAAATTTTTGAAGACCTTTCCTTTACTTCTATCAGCTCTGGAAGAAAAGAGAACACATGTAGTAGGGATTGGGTTTTTATACCTTCTCGGGCTCTTGAGATTGTTTCCTGTTCCTGTTTGAGGCTTTGTATTTCCTGTGTCATGTACTTTGACTTGAGTCAGAGTGTGCCTTTCTGGTATTCTGATGGTGGTGGGTTAATCCTATTATGTCCTGTCTTAGAGTTTGGGTAGGGTATATAGATTTTAAGGGTCTTTGTCTTCCTGATCTCTTCAGCTTCTAGCTGGAGGGCTCCAACCTTCCTGAATGGATTATTACATTTGCATTTCTAAAAGCTGGTTTCTGCTGAATTGTCTGGCTGGGGCGGGGTGCGTGGAGAAGTTTCTGCCTTTTTTAAAGATCTTCTCCATTATTCCTTTGGGAAAATATATTCTGCCTTTTTAATATTCCCAAAAATATTTCTTTTCTCTGGATTGTTCCCACAGAAAGATAGACTGTAAGGGTCAGAAGTAACATTTGGGATCATCTAGACAGAATTAGAGTTGGAAGGGACTTTGGGAGTCTTCTAGTCCAATCCCCTGCTCAAGCAGGAAACCCCTACCATTTCAGACAAATGGTTGTCCAATCTCTTCTTAAAAAACCTCCAGTGTTGGAGCACCCACAACGTCTGGAGGCAAATCGTTCCGCTGACTGTTAGTCCAGCCACAATTTATTTCAGTCAGCAGTACACAAACTTGGGAGAAATGATCGATTGGCATAGCAACCAGGAGGCTTGAAGAACTGTTTAATTTAGAATACTTTCTTTACATATATTCTAATTTTTCATAGTTTTCCAATAAGTCACCTACTCTCGGTAGTCCTTGTGAGGAAAATAGAAAGAGAGACCATTTTGTACATAAAATAAAGATGGGAATTAAATAAATCCTAATAAATAATACATAAAGCTATTCCTAATAGAATTACCTCTACAGGTGGCCCTTGACTTATAGTTCATTTAGTGACTGAAGTTACGATACTGAAAAAAGTGACAGCCAGTCCTCGCATCTATGACCAGCATCTCCACAGACCAGCATCTCCACAGTCACGTGCTCACAATTTGGGAACTTGGCAATGGCATGTATTTCCAATGGTTGCAGAGTCCTGGGATCACATACATGCTCACCGCTTGTGACCTTTCCAACTGGCTTCCAACAAGCAAAGTCAATGGGAGAAGCCACATTTGCTTAACCAAATGTTAACCAAATGTTAAGCAAATTTCGTTGATTCGCTTAACAACCATGGCAAAAAAGTGGCAAAACTGGACAAGACTCATTTAACAACCACGTTGTTTAGCAACAGGTATTCTGGTCCCAATTGTGGTTGTAAGTTGAGGACTACCTGTATCTATGCAAGACTTTTGGTCACAGAAAAAGGATGCAGAACAGTAATATAATACAATCATTACCATATTTGCTATATTCAAAGGCCATAGAAGTTTCCTTTTTCCATCCATTCCCTCCCCTTTCGTTCCTGTGAGAGTCTGAAAGTTGGAGAATGACTTTTTAATATTATTTTGTGATTCTGAGCCTGAGAGTTGGAGAATGACCTTTTTATATTATTTGTGAACAGATCTGGAAACCTTTAGGCAGAAGAACAAGGTGGAAATACTTCAAATGGAGAAATAAACCTAAGAAAGGGAGTGTTCCACCATTTGTGAGCAATACTAAAGAAAGCCCTTTCCCACATAATCAAAGAAGAGCAACTAAGATGATTAAGGATCTGGAGACAAAAAACATATGAAGAACAGTTGTAGGAATTGGGTTTGGCTAGTCCAGAGAAAAGAAGGACTGGGGGGGGGGGACACATGATAGCAGTATTCCAGTGTTTGAGGGGCTGCCACAAAGAGGAGGGGGTGAACTAATTTTCCAAAGCACCAGAAGGCAAGACAAGAAACAATGGAAACTAATCAAGGACAGAAGCAACATGGAATTAAGGAGAAACTTCATAACAGTGAGGACAGATAACCAGTGGAACAGCTTGCCTCCAGAAACCGTGGGTGCTCCATCACTGGAGGTTTTTAAGAAAAGACTGGACAGCCATCTATCTGAAAGGGTAGGGTCTCCAAGGTCCCTTCCAGCATTATTCTGATTAACTATCATTAGGCCCTTTCAGTAAACAAGAAGTTTAAGAGTTTAATGTCCAAACTTGATTATTCTATTATTTTATTTTATTTTATTTCATTTTTATTTATTGCATTATTATACACACACATATGGAATATCTAATCCTTTTAACTCTCTATTTGTAAGACTTTCAAGATGGTTGTGTAAAAGGTGGAATGACATGACCTATAGGGAGCTTTTTCTTTTAAATTAAAGTAAGTATGTTGTATCTTACTTGGGAAGATACTTGTTAATTTAGATTAACATATGCCAAAGCAAATGCCAGAAAGATGATATAATCAGGAGCAAAGGAAAACAAGGAAAATAAGGAAAACAAGCAGTGGAAGGGTAGCTTTATGGCTGGAAGCCCAAACTCTAAACTTACATATCACTTTATTTATTAGATCTATAGATCTAAAAGAATTTGGAAGTCTCTAATCACTGATGGTAATACTAACTAAAAATGCAACACATTTATGGGTGGTGTAATGTATTGAGTTAAAATCTGAGAATTGAGTTGCTTAAAACTGTAATAACGGTTAGCAGACCACGTGGCCAGCAGGCCAGACTTCCTGTCTGCAGACTACTTGTTATGCATTTAAGCGGGAGAATACTGTGCTCCTATTGGCTGCCGCCTTTAGGCTGAGTGTATAAGTATGGGTGGAGCATGTGCTTGTTAGTTTCTGTTTTGACTTTAATAAAGAAAGTAGTTTTTCACCTGCTGCCTCTTCAATGCCGCATCAAACAGAGAACATAACACTGGCGACGAAGATGGGATCATGCTGCCTTCGACCCGAAGAGCTGAGTCACTACAGGGGTTAGGCCTAGCAGACGTTTGGTCGGAACGGTGTTCCCCCCCCTCACTCTATCCTGCCAGTACGGAAACGCTGGAGGAGAGTGCTTCCAAGGATCTGCCCTGGAAGTCCCAGGGAAGCCTGCACAGCATGAGGCATTGAAAGGCCCACGAAAAACTCACCATGGCAAAGATCGGAAAACTCTCCGAATTTGACGTCGCTCAGCCAGAGAGGTGGAGCTCCTACGTTGCGAGAATTGAAAACTACCTGCGGGTAAACCAAGTTCGAGATGACGGTTTGAAGGCCGCGACGCTGCTGTGTGTGTGTGGCCAGGCGACTTTTGATATTGCTGAGAACTTGGTTGTGCCAGCCCCGCTCGAGTCCATTGCGTACACAGAACTTAAGAAGATGCTCAAAGAACACTTTGAGCCCAAGCTATCGGTCATTGCCTGGCGGCACGCCTTCAAACAGTGAGACCAACGTGCCGTCCGCCGCTGACTTCATAGCTGCTCTTCGTCAAGTGGCCCAACTGTGCGAATTCAAAGACCTTGAGGAAAGACTGAGGGACCATTTATTTTGTGGGTTAAGGAGTCGAGAGCTGCAACAAAAGATATTCGCGAAAGAGACTATCTCATTCCAAGATGCATTGCGGGAGATCACAGCCGAAGAAGCAGCTGGCGGAGCCGTCAAGGCCTATGGCTCTCTCAGCAACCACCTGAAAGAAGGCCTCATCGACCACTTGACAAGACAGTTCCCCTTGCTCGATGCGTTGGGTGTGGAGGCCGACACAAACGGGTGGAATGTTGGTTCCGCACGGCAACCTGCCGGGCGTGTGGCAAGCAAGGCCACATTGCCGTTGTTTGTAGGGGTTGCAGGAGAGAATGCTCATCAGAAGAGTTGCCTCGGAAAGGTACCGGGGTTCCCGGACAAAACAGGGTGGGTTTTTGCGCTAGTCAAAGGAGCGTGTTTAGGACAGGTGCCTATCGCCCACTCAAGAAGAAATTGCATCTCACAAGTTGCAAGGGATTCCTTGTGACATGGAGTTGGACACTGGGTCAGCTTTATCAATAATTTCCCAAAAGACCCTCCAGCAAATTTGTAGTCGTAGCAGCAAGTGAGTTAAGCTCAAGCCGTTGAACCTCGTTCTAACTGATTTCCAAAACTCCCGAGTAACAGTAAAACTGGAGGCCACAATGGGAGTGCAGTTCAGGAATTTCGAGGGTCCCCTGGAAGTCATAGTAGTTGAGGGCAACCGCACTAGCCTTATCGGGCTCAATTGGTTTGATGCATTGGGAATTCAAGTGACTGGGTTAAATAGCTTGCAGACATCGAGCCTCTCGACAGTTTGTAAAGAATTTGCGGATGTTTTCAGCCCAGAGTTAGGGGAGTACAAGGGGCCCCCAATTGCCCTCAGGCTCGACCCTACAATAGCACCAATAAGGATAAAGCCTCGTCAGGTGCCTTTCGCCCTTAAGCAACGAATCGATGCAGAGTTGGACAAGCTGTTGCAACAAGGCATATTAGAGCCGGTTGATAGTAGACCATGGGAAACTCTTATTGTAACGCCACTTAAGGGAGAGGTCCGCATTTGTGCTGATTATAAATGCACGCTAAATAAAGCCCTCCAGCAGCACTCGTACCCGGTAGTCAGCCATATTTTGGCATCTCTACAGGGAGGTCACATTTTTGCCAAATTAGATTTGGTACAGGCCTATCAGCAGCTGCCGGTGGATGACGCCACAGCTGAGGCCCAGACCATAGTAACCCACAGGAGAGCTTTCAAGGTGCGGCGGTTACAGTTCAGGGTTAGTGTAGCCCTGGGGATTTTTCAGAGCATAATGGAGCGCATGCTCCGAAACATTCCAGGTGTGTGCCCGTATTTCGATGATGTCCTCATAGCCGGGGAATCAGTCGAAATCCTAACTGAAAGGCTTAGGGCCGTCTTGCAGCGTTTCCGCAAAGCGGGCCTGAAACTAAAGCAGGGAAAATGTAAAATTGGGGTTACTTCCACAGAGTTCCTTGGGTTCCGTATTGATGCCGAAGGCATTCACCCTGCTGAATCCAAGCTCAAAGCAATTCAGCAGGCACCCAGTCCCAAGACAAAAGGAGAACTTCAGGCCTTCTTGGGACTCCTTAATTTTTATCATGCCTTCCTTCCCCACAAGGCCGCAGTGGCAGAGCTGTTACACCGGCTCTTGGACAAGAAGGCTCAATGGAAGTGGACGAGCGTCCACGAGCGAAGCTTTGCAGCAGTCAAATCACTGTTGTCTTCAAATTCAGTGTTGACCTATTTTAATGAGCAGCTACCAATCAGCATTGCTTGTGATGCATCCCCGTACGGGATCAGAGCTGTGTTAAGCCATCTTCAGGCTGATGGGACACAAGTTCCCATAGCCTACTACTCTAGGACCCTGTCTTCAGCAATTACGCCCAGATCGATAGGGAGGCATTGGCCATCGTAGCAGGCATAAAAAAGTTCCATGACTATCTGTATGGTCGCCCATTTACGGTCTTTACAGACCACAAGCCACTTCTGGGTCTGTTCACTATGAACAAGCAGACACCCCAGATTATTTCTCCTAGGATGTTGAGGTGGTCAATAGTCCTCTCCGCTTATAGTTACTGTCTAGTTCACAAACCGGGCAAAGAAATGGGCCATGCAGACGGCCTTAGCAGATTGCCCCTGCCGCAATTAGAGCCAGACCCCACTCCAGCTAACCGCATCCTGGCTATCCAGGATTTGCCGGAGTCTCCCCTTAACGCAGGGGACGTGGCTGCCAAAACAGCTTCAGACAACACGCTGAGTCGCGTGTTAAACTGGGTGCTCACAGGATGGTTGGAAACGTGTCCGGGGCCTAACTTTCAGAGTTTTTGGAGAAAAAAGACCAAGTTATCTGCTCATAAGGGTTGCATTTTGTGGGGCATCTGGGTTGTAATCCTGACCTCACTGAGGGCTAGAATCCTTGATTCTCTGCATGAGGGACATCCGGGAATAGTCCGGATGAAGGCACTCGCGCGTAGCTATCTTTGGTGGCCTGGGCTCAATAAAGATATCGAGGCCCAGGTCCACAGCTGCATTATTTGCCAGCAGTCAAGGCCAGAAATGCCACATGCCCCAGTCCACAGATGGGAAACGGGTAGCCCCATGGTCGCGAATCCATATTGATTTTGCAGGGCCCTTTCAGGGGCAACTCTTCCTCATAGTCATGGACAGCCACTTCAAGTGGTTAGAGGTCGCTCCAGTATCCACTATGACTACTGTATCCACTACAGTATCCACTATGACTACCATCCAGGTTCTGCACAGCATCTTTGCAACGCATGGGCTCCCTGATGTCATAGTCTCTGACAATGGGGCTCAATTTACTTCTGCAGAATTTCAGTCCTTTTTAAGGGCTAATATGATTAGGCATGCCACTTCGGCTCCTTTTCACCCGGCCTCTAACGGTCAAGCTGAGTGCATGGTCAGAACGACGAAGGAATCCTTGAAGAGGATTGCAACTGGCAACTGGTACCATAGGCTGGCAGATTTCTTACTTTGCCAATGCACAACGCCCTGCACTTCTAGGGGCAAAAGCCCAGCTGACTTAAGATAGGGGCGGCGTTTGATCACAAAGCTGGATCGCTTACATCCAGACGGTTGCTTCACAAGCGCAGCAGCCTAAGGGTCCGAGGCACTTGCAAGTTGGTGACCCGGTGTGGGCGCACAACTACAGGCAAGGGGCACTGTGGGTGGTAGCTGTGATTTGCAAGGTGTCAGGGCCGCTCTCATACGAAGTTTCTGTTAGTTCTCATGTTAGTTTCTGTTTTGACTTTAATAAAGAAAGTAGTTTTTCACCTGCTGCCTCTTCAATGCTGCATCGAACAGAGAACATAACAGGTGGTATGTAAGAATCAATTAGGGAAAGCTTTTGCAAACCAGAAGAAAACTAGTTCTAGACCACCTCTTTTAATCTGTCATTTATATTTTATCTTTCTATTGTTTCTTATTCAGTATACATACCTTAGCAATATATCACAGGTATGAGAAATTGTTTATAAAAATCAAAATTTTATGAACAAAAGTGCACAAACTAAATTAAAAACCATCTCTAAAACAAATACGCTAAAAAAAATTGTAAAATTATCCTTGAAAATCTAGAAGATGAGCACAAACTGCAAATTATTTCTGAATTTGACCAGCCATATGCCACCATTAAAAGGGAACAAAATATGAAAATAGAATATAGAATAGAATAGAGCTGGAAGGGACCTTGGAGGTCTTCTAGTCCAGCCCCCTGCTCGAGCAGGAGAACCTATACTATTTCAGACAAGTGACTGTCTAGTCTCTTCTTAAAAACCTCCAGTGATGGAGTACCCACGATTTCTGGAGACAAGCTGTTCCACTGGTTAATTGTCCTCACTGTTAGAAAGTTTCCCCTTAATTCCAGATTACTTCTCTCTTTGATCAGTTTCCAACTATTGTTTCTTGTCCTGCTCTCTGGTGCTTTGGAGAATAGTTTGATGCCCTCTTCTTTGTTGCAGCCCCTCAAATACTGGAACACTGCTATCATGTCTCCCCTATTTCTTTTTTCTTTAGACTAGCCAAATCCAAGTCCTGCAGCCATTCTTCATATGCTATGATTCCCAATGTTGAACAGGAAAACCACTTGTTAAGGGCACCGTTTCACAGAATAGGTGCTAAAAATAAATCATTTACGGAATATTTTTACTTTTTAAAACAGTTCAATGCATTGGAACCAAAATTTCATGACTTGCAAGATTTGCCTAGCTCATGAAACTCTGGCCACTTGAAGGTATTTTGAACAGGACTTGAATTTAATAGCCTGTATAGTCTTGAAATTCCCAGTCTGGTTGATACAGATTTGCCAGACTCTTTATTCTGTTCCTCGGGACCACATTCCTGAAGCAAAGGAATGAGAGCTCCCAGCAGTTTGTTTTTTTCCAGTTCCCTGACTTTTCCTTAAGGTAATCAAGATTACTAAACTTGCAACATCATGAAGTAAATGTTCAAAACAAACTTGAAACCCCAAGTGAACTGGCATTCTCTGGCCGTTAATTCTAGAATATTCCCCCCTCCCTTTCTTTTGTATGCTCTGCTTGAAAACTTCTGCACTAAATATCTTCTTAAATTGTACAATAGTGCCTCAAGCACTGAATGTCCTACCAAGAGAGGTATATCGGTGCCATCTCTAACATGTCTCTGTTTTTTCTATCTCTTTTTTTAAAAATAAAGCTTTAGGTTGGATCCTTACAATTGCTGTGGTCCTGGAAGATTTCAGGCCCATCAGTTTAAGAGCTGGAGAGATTTATGGCTTATCTGTCCTCTTGAGGTCCTCTCCCCTCTCAAAAAAAGCCTTCTATGGTCCTTCTGAAAAAAAGTGAAACATGGAGATATTTTGATTGGATCAGGAGAAGACCAGTGGTGGGATTCAGCTGGTTCGCACCACTTCGGCAGAACCGGTAGCTAATTTTTTGTTGCCCAGGCCCAGAATGGACTTCCGGAAGTGGCATCCACACAGAGAACCGGTTGTTCACCTATTTGAATCCAACCACTGGAGAAGACTTCACCCTTCATACAGTCTCAACCATAAAGGACATAATTTTCTTCCAAATAAGAGGAAGGGGATTAAAAACAAATCTTTAGAAGAGGAATTAACATATTGCCATGAATTCAGAAGAAGACTTGGAATCAAGGTCCCTCAATCCTCTGCTTAACTTTTAGAGCTTTGTGCCCTAGCTTCCTTTCACAAAGTTATTACATTAGTTTTATAATATTTGATTTTGTTTTTAAATTCAGTGACAACTGATCGGCGAATTATTGACTCACTGATTAATGGGCTTTCTAAGGGCAGCTTATAAACTGAGCAACTGTGTCCATCTAATGGTGTATTTCTAATTTGATTGTTACGCTTCAGCTAGTGCTGAGTGCAGATTTTACACTGAATTGTCTTTCCTCCACTTGGTTTCAGTTCATACGAAGAAATATAATTTTTTCTCTGTTTTGGATACATTTTCTGATTTTTTTTAAATTATACATGTTTGGAAAAGAACAAGTGTGACTTATTATTATGGTAGGTTGCACAGTCATCCACATGTATAGACTGGATTTGGTATCTTTATGCACTTATTGAGAGTTTCCCAAGAATCTGGGATAGGTAATGTTGTTTGATGATGCTAAAGGTATTGTCACAGGATATAAGCTGCTCCAAGTAAAGCTGCCTTTTGCAATTGATTAATGGTGATTTTGCCTATGTCAATAGTGTTCAAGGGATGCTCCAGATATTTATTATTTTTGACAATGTTTTGATAGCTTTTGTAAACTTTTGGCTTAAACTCCATTTTAACATTGCCATCTACTGGGGAAAATAGGGGAATGTTAGTAAGAGATTTGAGCATTCTATAAAATGGATATTGAGATTTTCCTCCCTGCATAAATACTTAAAAAGTTTTGTTTAGTCTCTCCCCTTCTCCAAAACATTCTAGCAAATCCTAAAGGTGAAATAATTATATTATGTAATTTTCTAAGTAAGTTTTATTTTGCAAATAAATAACTAAGCTGTTAGGATATTTTCCTTATATCTCGAACAAAGAGTATCTTCAGCTTGTACAGAGCAAATATCCCTTAAGATATTATGCATCTCTTTAAAACTCTAAAGTTTTAAGTGCACCCATTTGAAGAGGAGATACAATAAATTTTGAATAATGATATTTCCCAGTGAAATTCTGTAAAATTATGCACAGCTCTTTGTTAATGTGAGAATTCATATCAAAATTAAATACACAGCATGAAGCAAAATGATTTTAATTCATAAAGCAGTAAAAAAAAATTCACATCATCAAATTTATTTAATTATTTACAAGAGTTACATGGCTGTTTATCTCATACAATGACTCTGGGCAGCTCACAACAATCCATAAAACATAATTAAAAACAAAGGTAGCCTTCCCCCATGTGCCAGACTGAACAGTCTCACAACTCAATCCCCATCCTAGCCCCATGCTTGGGGGAAGAGCCAGGTATCCACAGCCCTCTGGAAGGCTGAAAGGGCAGATTACTGAGAAGGCAGGTGTACAAGGTCCCATCAGGTTGCAACATTTAAGAAAGGGGACATAAAGCATGCCCACCTTACATAATAAAGGAGGACAGATCGGTCTTGCAAGTAACCTGATCCTATGCCATGTAAGACTTTAAAGATGATAACCAGGCACCTTGAACTGCCATTAGAAAGCAGGTAGAAGCAAATGTATTTCACACAACAGTGGGGTTACCTGGGTGAATCCTGTTGATGTTGCTACATTCTGACCATTGCTGCTTCTGGCTGGTCTTCAAGGGCAGCCCCGTGTAGTATGTATTGTGGTAATCCAAACATTTGTGTCTATATATAATCACTTTTAAATGTGGAACATAACATTTACCTGGTTCTGATTTAGCTGGTCAATTTACAGTAATCAAACTGAATATATTTGTAATAGATATACCGTATTAAAAATATAATACGGAAAGCCTTCTTAATCATTTTAGAACATTTTTATCAATCAAATGAATATGTAATGACAAAAAATAAGCTGATTAATCAATGACAGTGCACTTATTTTTGCAGTTATACAATCATGAGATGTACTGTGTAGGACAATATATAAGAACCACCATTTCTCAATGAAAGAAGCAAAGGAGGCAGCTTGAAGGGATGTTTTTGCTCAGATCTCCAATAAAACCAAACACCCCTTTTGTGCATAGCCTTAATAATTAGGGAGCTGATTTGGTCTAGTGGTTAAGGCACCAGGCTAGAACTCAAGAGACTGTGAGTTCTAGTCCTAGCTTAGACATGAAAGCCGGATGGTGACTTTGGGCCAGTCACTCTCTCTCAACCCAACTCACCTCACAGGGTGGTTGTTATTGGGAAAATAAGAGGAAGAAGGAGTATTGTGTACATTCAATTTTGCAGCTACTAAAATTGTTGGTCGTGTAGGCAGAAAGGTAGCCAGGGAAATGATTGAAGCCTGGGAAACAGGCCCCTTGTCAGTCAACAGGAGTGCTGATTTACCAGTAGCTTATCAGTACTTAAGAGCCGAGGACTTAGCAGCACTTAGCAGCACAAGGAAACAACAGCCAATCACCAGTCATCAATACACCAATCAACCAATAGGAAGGCACCACATAAATATGGTGCATAGAATAGCCCAAAGCACACATTCTGGTAGAGAGAATTTCCCTGAGGATGGGGGCTCCAGCACAAGTCTGAAAGCTTGGAAGACTAAACCTCTGGTCCCGGAGACCAATCCAAATTGGATCTTGCAGTATTATGTATGTTCACCATCTTGAGTTATTTATAAAAAAATAATACAAATAGTTGACTTACAACTGTTTGCTTAGCAACTGTTTGAAGTTACAGCAGAACCTCAAAACAGGCCAAGTAGCTCCGTCCTGGAAATGGGCACCATTTCCAAGTGGCCACAATTCATTCTCTCCCAATTTGGCACCGACCTCTGGGACAGAGGCCAAGCAGCCTCCATTGTGTAGGAAGTGCAGTGCAATGGCTGCTTCCAGAAGATCCACAATAAAAGTTAAGTGACTGATGGATGACAGGGTAGGGAGGACAGTGTGGGTCCCATTCGGGTGGGAAGCAGGCCTGTGGGGACACATGGTGCCTCAAGGAGTGGAGGAGGCCTTGGGAGGCTCAGGGAAGGTGGACCTGTACCTGCACTGTGCTTTCCAGAGCCTTCCCACCCAAAGCACCCCATGCTCCACTTTAGCATATGCTATTAACTCTATTGGAGAACGCACAGAGAAGCAGAATCAGTAGTAATCATCAAAGCAGAGCAGGAAATTGGGCCTCTGCTGAGAAATAAAGAGGTAAATATCATTGCTCTAGATTCAAAACTCCTTCATGGATTACTGCCTTGTCGTGGCGAAGGGGCTTGCATAACTCAATGAAGCTATGAGCTATGCCGTGCAGGGCCACCCAAGACGTACAGATCATAGCAGAGAGTTCTGACAAAATGTGATCCACTGGAGAAGGAAATAACAACCCACTCCAGTATCTTTGCCATGAAAACCCCATGGACAGTACTAAAAGGCAAAAAGATATGATGCTGGAAGATGAGCCCCTCAGGTCGGAAGGTGTCCCAATATGCTACTGGGGAAGAGCAGAGGGCTAGTACTAGTAGCGCCAGAAAGAGTGAAGCGACTCGGCCAAAGCCGAAAGGATGCTCAGCTATGGATGCATCTGGTGGTGAAAGGAAAGTCCGATGCTGTAAAGATTTTTTCTCCATAGGAACCTGGAATATAAGATCCACGAATCAAGGCAAACTGGACGTGGTCAAACAAGAGATGACAAGACTGAACTTCGACATCTTAGGAATCAGCGAACTAAAATGGACAGGAATGGAGGACTATCAGGTATACTACTGCGGGCAAGAATCCCTCAGAAGAAATGGAGTAGTCTTCATAGTCAATAAAGGAGTAGGAAAAGCAATACTGGGATACAATCCCCAAAATGACAGAATGATCTCAGGGCGAATCCAAGGCAAACCATTCAATATCACAGTAGTCCAAGTCTATGCCCCAACCACTGGTGCTGAAGAGGATGAAATTGACCAATTCTATGAAGCCCTACAGCACCTTATAGAATCAACACCAAGAAATGATGTCCTTATCATTATGGGGGATTGGAATGCTAAAGTAGGAAGCCAAAAGATAACCGGAATAACAGGCAAGTTTGGCCTTGGAGTACAAAATGAAGCAGGGCACAGGATGATAGAATTTTGTCAAGAGAATAGGATGGTCATAGCAAACACTCTTTTCCAACAACCCAAGAGACGGCTCTACACATGGACATCACCAGACGGTCAACACAGAAATCAGATTGACTATGTGCTCTGCAGCCAAAGATGGGGAAGCTCTATAAAGTCAGTAAAAACAAGACCAGGAGCTGACTGTGGCTCAGATCATGAGCTTCTCGTTGCAAAATTTAGGCTTAAATTGAAGAAAGTAGGGAAAAATACTAGGCCACTCAGGCATGAACTAAATCATATCCCTGATGAATATACAGTAGAGGTGACAAATAGATTTAAGGAATTATATCTGATAGACAGAGAGCCTGAAGAACTATGGACGGAGGTTCGCAACATTGTACAAGAGGTAGCAACTAAAACCATCCCAAAGAAAAAGAAATGCAAGAAAGCAAAATGGCTGTCTGAGGAAGCTTTGCAAATAGCTGAGGAAAGAAGGGAAGTGAAAGGCAAGGGAGAAAGAGAAAGATACACCCAATTGAATGCAGAATTCCAGAGAATAGCTAGAAGAGATAAGCATGCTGGCTTAAATGAACAGTGCAAAGAAATAGAAGAAAACAATAGAATAGGGAGGACCAGCGATCTCTTCAAGAAAATTGGAGATATGAAGGGAACATTTCATGCAACGATGGACATGATAAAGGACCAAAATGGCAGGGACTTAACAGAGGCAGAAGAGATTAAGAACAGGTGGCAAAATTACACAGAAGAACTATACAAGAATGAGCTTAGCGTCCCTGATAACCACGATGTGGTGGTCACTGACCTCGAGCCAGACATCCTAGAATGTGAAGTGAAATGGGCCTTAGGAAAGCTGAGCAACAACAAAGCTAGTGGAGGTGACAGTATTCCAGCTGAGCTATTCAAAATCTTAAAAGACGATGCAGTAAAAATGCTACACTCAATTTGCCAGCAAATTTGGAAAACTCAACAGTGGCCACAGGATTGGAAAAGGTCAGTTTACATTCTAATTCCAAAGAAAGGCAATGCCAAAGAATGTTCAAACTATCGCACCATTGCACTCATTTCACATGCAAGTAAAGTTATGCTTAAAATACTACAAGCTAGACTCCAGCAGTATGTGGATCGAGAACTTCCAGAAGCACAGGCAGGATTTCGAAGAGGCAGAGGAACTAGAGATCAAATTGCCAACATACGCTGGATCATGGAGAAAGCTAGGGAGTTCCAGAAAAACATCTACTTCTGCTTCATTGACTATGCTAAAGCCTTTGATTGTGTGGATCACAACAAATTGTGGCAAGTTCTTAAAGAGATGGGAGTACCAGACCATCTTATTTGTCTCTTGAGAAACCTATATGCGGGTCAAGAAGCAACAGTGAGAACTGGACACGGAACCACGGATTGGTTCAAAATTGGGAAAGGAGTCCGGCAAGGCTGTATTCTGTCGCCCTGCCTATTTAACTTATATGCAGAGCACATCATGAGAAAGGCAGGGCTAGATGAATCAAAAGTTGGAATTAAGACTGCCGGGAGAAATATCAACAACCTAAGATATGCAGATGATACCACCCTAATGGCAGAAAGTGAAGAGGAACTAAAGAGCCTCTTGATGCGGGTGAAGAAGGAGAGTGCAAAAGTTGGCTTGAAACTCAACATTAAGAAAACCAAGATCATGGCATCTGGCCCTCTCAATTCCTGGCAAATAGATGGGGAAGAAATGGAGGTAGTGACAGATTTTATCTTCCTGGGCTCCAAGATCACCACAGATGGGGACTGCAGCCAAGAAATTAAAAGATGCTTGCTCCTGGGGAGGAAAGCTATGGCAAATTTAGACAGCATAGTAAAAAGCAGAGACATCACCCTACGAACAAAAGTATGTATAGTCAAGGCCATGGTTTTCCCAGTTGCAATGTATGGCTGTGAAAGTTGGACCATAAGAAAGGCTGAGCGCAAAAGAATTGAGTCCTTTGAACTATGGTGCTGGAGAAGACTCCTGCGAGTCCCTTGGACTGCAAGGCGATCAAACCAGTCAGTCCTAGAGATCAACCCCGACTGCTCCTTAGAAGGCCAGATCGTGAAGTTGAAACTCAAGTACTTTGGCCACCTAATGAGAAGGAAGGACTTACTGGAGAAGAGCCTAATGCTGGGAAAGATTGAGGGCAATAGAAGAAGGGGACGACAGAGAATAAGGTGGCTGGATGGAGTCACTGAAGCAGTAGGCGTGAGCTTAAATGGACTCCAGAAGATGGTAGAGGACAGGAAGGCCTGGAGGAACGTGGTCCATGGGGTCGCAATGGGTCAGACACGACTTCGCAACTAACAACAACAAGAAGAAGATTCAAAAATTCAAAATATGGTTGGCAGAATATTTTGCTACTGAATATCAAAAATGCACCCATGGTTAACTCAGCAAAAGCAGCAACATCGGCAGTTGGAAATAATGTTAGCGAATGCAGTTATCCAGATTAGTAAACGTGAGCATGGAAAATAACAAAAATCTAAATGTATAAAACAATTAATGAAATGGACTTTTATAAATGAGCTTGTTTTTTAATTATCCAATGAATCTGAAAAATACTGATTATGACTTGGGGAGGTATATATGGCAACAGCAATGTGCTGTTTTACTATTTCAATTAGTTTACTAAACGTATTAGATTGAATGTGCTAATTAAGACTCTTAAATCTTTTGAGGGTAGTATTGCATGAGTTATTATTCCATGAGCTATTTATTAACAGAGCAGGTCCTGGAGTTATGTAGATCTTTTTTCTATAGGACAGTGAGTACCTCTCCCACTCATTCTGGAGGGAGAGCTAGAAAGTCTTCTGATGTTGGCTTCTGTGGGAGGAGATGGCTTTCTTCCCATTTCAAAATGTCAAAGTACAAGGAAAGCTCATGGGAATTAAGGTTCTAGAAGGCAAGAATACAGGAGACCTGGTTGGAATATAAATGGGCTTCCTAGAAATCTCTTGCCTTTTTTCCACCAGTGCCTGGATAAGCTGGATGTCTCTTCCTGCTGTAGAAGGTCCTTCACAACAAGCACAGCTTACCTTCTGTTCTCTTGCTGTTTACCCTGTAGAATAACGTTCTCTACACCTCCACCATTAAACTAGACTGCCTGCCTCTCAAAAGGCATTAAGAGACCTGATTTTTTCCCCCAAGAATTGGATCTAGGAATCGTCTATGGAGATTCTCAGTCATCCAGGTCATGGTTGTCCTAAAGGTGCTTTTTTTAAATAGATAACAGCTTTCTTTTTCCTAGAAGACATTTCGCTTCTCATCCAAGAAGCTTCTTCAATTCTGTATCGTTCCCTTGAATTTTTGTATTTTATTATGTAGCTTTTATTGATTTTTCCATCATTGATGATATATGTTGCCCCGAGTCTTGTGTTGAGAATGGCTATATAAGTTGACTGATTACACATACATAGCTTTCTTAGTTGATCCAGATTCTGGTTTGAGACCTAGCACAGCTGTCCTTGAGAGAGACCCTATTTGGGGGTGAGGGGGGGAATGATCCTTCTTGGGAACTATTTTTTTCTGCCAAATAATGTTTTGGCTCAAGACATAAAAATTATCTTAAGGTGTTTTTGTAAAGGAGGAAATGGACAACCATGTAGCAACATGATGGTGGTCTCCTGGAAGAGACAGATGGGTTTGTAAATGTTTTATGAAAACACTGAGACAATTAGGCACCATAGCTACATTTTTTCCTTAGGATTTCTGGGGAGAAGATAACAGGGACTTTGAGGGGTATGGAGGGGGTAGTATTTGGTGAAACCAGCACAGAAACAGGAAAGTAGAACTGCCTATACATTGGCGAAGGATGGTGAAGGAATCAGGCACCTGGTTCTGTCATCTTCCACTTCCTCTGGTGTTCAGACCATCTGGATCCCTGAAGTTGTGGTTGCAAGTGTTCCATTGGTCATAAGAGGGCACGTGGTTCACAGCTGGTCACTTGGAGCCACCGTGTTGGCCATGACAAATTGGAATCACTGTCCAATGAGGAAATGCTGTATGATACTGAACAGTGAAGGCCAACTCCCTCCATCACCTCCTTCACTGAAAATCTCACAAGAAGCCCCAAACTATCTCTTGCTATTATTAGTTTGCTATCTGAAGCTCTGAGGGCAAAAACTAAGAACTAATAAATCCATGAAGTGAAGTGTGTGATCAAAATGGCCCTGATTAACAATGATGGGGAAAGTATGTGTTTATATTCTCTGGAGAAAATGATATTGCTAAAGCAAAAAAAACAAAACTGTATTTATAAATCTTCCCAATGCAAAATTTACCAGGAGCACATGCAGATTAAAAACAGTTTCAATAGCTAAATACGGTTAACCGAAATGAACATAATATATCCCAGGAGGAAACAAACGTGCCCGATCTGAACAAATATTGCATACCAATGTACACACCAAGACTTATCCCAGAGCTTCGGGGAAAACCAGGTTTTCAGAAATTATTTACAGGCTTACAGAATCAGGGCAGTTTGAACCTCAGGGGAAATCCAGCCACAACAGAGAAGATATGCCTCCTAGGTTCATCAGATGTCATTTCCTAGAGCAGGGGTAGGCAACCTTGGCTCTTTTATGACTCGTGGACTTCAACTCCCAGAATTCCTGAGCCAGCCATACTGGCTCAGGAATTCTGGGAGTTGAAGTCCCCAAGTCATAAAAGAGCCAAGGTTGCCTACCCCTGTCCTAGAGGGAAAACCTGTAGCTACTAGAGGCCAATCAATTAATAAATTTCCATCAAGCAATGCTAAGCCTTAGTGGATCTTTGGTGATTAATAAGGAGAGCTGAAGACTTAGAGATGAGTTTATATAAAATGGGGTGAGGTATGGAATGAAAGTATTTGGTTGCATTGTAAGAGACGACAATAAGTTGCTAATATTGAATATACTTGTTAGGGGTGAAGAGAGAAGTTTCCTATATTTTCTCCCCCCCCCCTTTTTTTTTTGTTTAGGAGGGGATCATGCACTTTCTAAATATTTCATTTTTTAAATGTATTTTGTAGTAGGTTTTTGCCTTATCTGTTTAATATAATCCCTTGTAAAATTATGCAAAAAGCAATGTTAACACATAGTGACTACATAGATAGATCTTCTCCAGGATGATCTGTCCCCAACCTCTCCCATCATCCATCATCACTGAACAGGTAGTCCTCAATTTACAAACCACAATTGAGCCCAAACATTTTGTGGCTAAGACAGTCATTGAGTGAGTTTTGCCCAGTTTTACAACATTTCTTACCATAATTGCAGTTAAGTTAGTAACATGACGGTTAAGTGAATTTTGTTTCCCCACTGACTTTGCTTGTTAGGTCACAAAAGGGATCACATGACCCTAGGACACTGCAACCATCATAAATACATGCCAGTTACCAAGTGTCTAAATTTTGATCGCATGACCACAGGGATGTTGCAGTGGTTAGAAGTGTGAAAAATGGTCATAAGTCACTTTTTTCAGTGCCACTGTAACTTCAAATAGTCACTAAACAAATAGTTAAGTTGAGGACTACCTATAATTAAGTCTATGAATCTTGATTAATTTGAAGCCTCCTTATTTGTGCCTTGAGTGAAAACTCTGTATTGCTTTATGATTACTTTGTTTGTTTTCTTGTCTATCCATAGTATTCTCAGGAATTTTCTTCTACACCAATGTTCAAAAGTGTAATTACTCTAATTTAAGACCACAACTACACTACAAATTGTCACAGTAATAATGTACTTTTATTCCAGCCAGATAAGTGAATGTATTTTAATGTATTTAAAGTTTCAAGGTAAAGAAATCAAATATCTATTCCAAACAATCCAATTTTACTAGAGGATATTTATTCAGTAAAACTATATTGTCCCTTAATGACCCCTGTAGAATGTCATAACAGAACAAAAAATAAGAGATTAATACAGTAAATAATAATGTGTTTATAATTTTAATACAACCAATCATTGGCTAATTTCAGTATGACTTTTTAACTGTGGACAAAAAAAATGACATATTGGACATTTTCAATATATATTAAACATGTAGCATAGCAAGTTTTCCAATTTGTGTATTTATTTACCATAAAAATTATTGTCCTTCGAAGTTGACTTCTCGCAAATGAAGATGAAGTAAGCCTGTTTCTGGATTGTACAGTATACACTAGTAACTCACTTTTTCTTTCTTTTCTTTTTTTGCAATAAAAAAAAATTACAGAGAGACAGTTTGAATATGTAGTTCAGAAGAATTTTATCTACTGTTCTGGAGAAAGATCATTCAATTACGCAACATGTTTAATACCTCATCCAGAAGAGACCATTACAAGTCGCAATGACAACAAAAGGAAGACAAACGAGTCATGAAGTCGCTGTCCCAATGAAGGGCTTATTCAATGATATCATGATGCATGTCCATAAGTTGCATAATTTGTATGATGATATCATCACACGTGTCATTTACTGCCTTTCCAGACAACTCTGACCATTCTTTTATTCAATAATCACATGTGTTCGGCTAAGAGAACTAGAAATAAGGATTTCCAGTGAATGAGTACTGAATAGATGAATTTTCCTAAGTTGTAAATATAATAATAAAAAAATGAGGTATTCTCTTTCTTTTCAGTAGATTTGATGACACACCTAAAAGTACTATTTACTACTGCTGACATGAACAGCTAAACAAAGGTAGTTAATTTATGACGGAGATGAACATAATTTAATAGAATGAAGGTAGCAAGATTCATTATTTTAGTGTTCACACTAAATGCCAGCTTTGCAGTTTCATTTGAAACCAACAGCGATCATGAAACGTCATGAAAGATTTTTAAAAAATCTCCTAGAGCGATTACTAAATGAATCATTATCACACTAGATCAGTAAACTCCAGAAGAAAATAATAACAACAATAATAATAATAATAATAATAATAATAATACCAGTCTTATAATTTAGGTCCTTTTTCTACTCAGTGCCTATTTTTTAGACACAATCCATAAAAATTGGCCACACTGCACATTTATCTTAAAAATGTTGTATCCCCATAAAAATGCCTGGTACAAAGTCTGAAGTTAATGTCCATCCCTAAATTTAAAAGATCAGCTAAAATAAGTTTAAATTATTACAGTATTTACAAATCCAGCAGGTAGAACAGCTATTGTGGCTTTTTTCCCATCTTCCTAGCAGCTTTCATCCTTCAAGCAGCTTTGATGGCTCCCTCAGCTTCTAGAAGCTTCCTCATTTATCGTCAGTCATTTTGAGCAGTTCTAGAAGAGCCCCCACAGCACCAAAATAACCCTTCAAAATGATTGAAAAGGAGGAGTTAGCAAAAACAAATCCAAACTAAATTATTGAAATATTTAACAAATTTAACACTGGGAATATTTTTTAAGGCTGTGAAAGAAAATACACAAAATCATAGAAAACAAATTAGCATTAGCTCATTTGTATGCATCCAGCCAGTTAGTAAATATAGGTATACAGAACCCAAAGTGTTATTCTTTTTTTAAAAAATCCCCTCTTATTTTTAAACAAAGTCTTAGCTGATTCATTAAAAAAAAAATATTCATATTTTTTACCAAATTTTCCACCTGTGACCACTAACACTCAACCCAAAACAGGAGCACAAGCTTGTTCACAAGTTTAACATGT
Organism: Azemiops feae; assembly: GCA_023970755.1. Classification (NCBI taxonomy): domain Eukaryota; kingdom Metazoa; phylum Chordata; class Lepidosauria; order Squamata; family Viperidae; genus Azemiops; species Azemiops feae. Next base: position 395,482 of record JALGBA010000816.1, read on the forward strand.
TTCAAAAGATAATCTTCTTCAGAATAATTCAAGCAGGAAAAAAAGTGTATGCTAAAGTTAAAATTCTCCATATACACTAGGGCTGTGCAAAATCTTTCAGAAGGTTATTCTTTGGTTCTGCTGAGGAATTCAGTGTCACAACAGTGCATCCCCTCAAGGGCTTAGCAAGGCTGTTCTACACGCTGGCTGAGCTTGCACAAAACATACTTCTGCCAAGACTGCCACACAATGTCATCTGTGCATCATTTCACACAGTTCTAGTACAAACAAGCTGCTGTTATCTATATGGTACAGGATATATCAATTAATTACTCTGATAACAACTTCTAATAGATTTCAGTTAGTTAGTTATTTACTTGTGAAATTTACTGGCCACCCGTCTTACTTCAAGCTAACTCTGGGTGGCTTACAATCATAAACAAAGGAAAGGTAGAAAATTAGCAATGCAATCTTACCCATCCATCTCAGAAGTTCCACAGAATAAAAAGGAACTTGTTTTAAAACAAGCACATTAATTGCAGCCTCCTTACTGCTTTCTAATAGGAGTTTATTTCTATAGTCTCTGCTGGATCAAATACTCTTACATCAGCAGAAGGACCCAAGGAGATGAAGCTTAATGTTCTTTCTTGCCCTCACAACTTTACTAAAACAGATGCTTTATGCAGATATTTCCTTATAAAACCGATATTAATTTGTTTTCCCATTGATGATTTAGAGCAGGGTTGGGGAATTATGGCCCTTTTATGACTTGTGGACTTCAACTCCCAGTATTCCTGAACCAGCCATGCTGGCTCAGGAATACTGGGAGTTGAAGTCTACAAATCATAAAGGAGCCCTAGTTCCCCACCTCTGATTTTGAGTGAAAATTATTAATAATGATAGTTATGACAGTAAGTGATTGATGTTGTAAGCCACCCAGAGTCGCCTTGCAATGAGATGGGCAGCAAGCAAACTTAATAAATAAATAAATTCATTACCATATTAACAAATATAACGCTTTCTTTTTGAATGGTTTTTACCTCATGTTCCAAAAAGAGCGCTTTCAGTTGTCCCTTTGACCAATAGTCCATGGCATAGGCTAGCACCTTCATAGCAACCGTGTTGATTCTCAGGAAGTTGCCTACAAACACCACTCGATCAATATTCTATAAAATTTAAGTAAAATAGGTGAGTTATGTGCAGTTAAAAGGATCTTATTTTCAACGTTATACATTGAAAAATGTTCAAAAGTGCTTAAAGTTGAAATATTCCTTTGGTGTTTTGACAATAAGACCTCAGATGGACAACCCAAAATGGATGAACTTGTTTATGTAACACAACTGATCCTAAGTAATGTTTTTCTGTAAACCAAGCAACATGAAAAAGAAATTTAAAAAGCAATAATATTGTTACTATATAAAGTTTATCGAAGACTCATTTAATTCACTGACACATAGCAAATACATTATTTACCATCACATAATCTTACATTTATTTTTATTTTTTAAAAAAATAGCCAATCTCTATAGATTATGAGAATAATCTCCAGCATATCAATGAACTGTGAAGAGTAACTATTCAGGATTAACAGCACTTCTTTCTATATAACCATGCATAGAGCTGACTATTTTTTCATTGATAAATGTTCTACTATAGGTCATCTGGAAAGAATTCTAATCATATATATCCAGTGAGCACTTAATTTTGATTCCTAAATATAGTGGGTCATCTAAACAATATGTGAGTAATTTAGTACATTCTAGAAAATGTTTATCAAAACAATTTTTTTTAGCCATCTCTGTACTGAAGGAGTAGAATCTGCAGCTGAAATGGGGAGGAAGAGTTAAGAGTCTGAGTAGCCTGGGGGAGTCGGTGAAGGATACATGACTTCTCACCACCCCCCACCCCCGATATCTCTTGGGTGCTTAAGTAGTTGTTCTCAAGAGACTGTAGTTAATCTGGTGAGATTCTTGTAAATAGGCAAGTAGCAATAAATAAGCTTGGTATGTCTTTCTGTTTTTGCACCTGATAGCTAAAGTACTTTATCAAATTCAATATACTATTCTCATCTCTGAAGTAATGCATTTCCCCAAGTATTAAAGAAATGTTATAAATATCGTGTGAAGGTCTGAGTTTTACCAAGCCACAGAGGCTTTGTACAATACACTGAAACTGCCTAGAGATAATTTTGTTCTCATCACAGAGAATTAAACTTAATTTTGTTGCTGGCAGTGATGCTAATCACTGAAATGACCAGAAAATGTCTGACGGTAAAGAAAAAATGGAATCTCCAGGCATTTATTAGAATTTCAATATACTACCACCATCACTACACATACACACAAAACCCTGTGATAGGCTTCCTCCATGTGCCTTCCAGACTCCAATTCTCCATATTCTTTACAATGGCCATAAGAACTGAGGGAGTCTGAAAGATGCACAGGTTAGAAATTAGTTCTATCACTGCTTATAACAAAGATATGAATTTATAAGACAGCAACATCCACATTCTGGACAGAAATGACTGCTGGCTTGAAAAAGGGGTTAAAGAGGCCATCTGCATTAAGTTTGAATAATCCTCTTGCAAAATAGGAGGAGGGATACCACCTATCTCCTGTTTACAACACAGTCCTTTCAGCAGTTCCAAGAAGGTTCCGCACTCATTTGCACTATTCAGGTGATCCTGAGGGCACAGATAAACCTCCAAGTGGTTTCAATGACTCTCAGAAAGAGTGCTAACAACCAGATGACTGCAAGGAATATAAATTCTTCTATCCTCACCATTCTGTCCAGTTGCCTTTTGAAAAAGCACCTTTGGGTTCATCACTATTTACTCTTGTGTATTTTACACATCAAAAATATCTTTATTTATGCGGTCCGCCGTTACCAGCTGTTCGTCGGAGACGAAGATCTTAAAGCTGTGGCAAACAGCTGATCTGGGTGAGAATACTTTCTCCTTTCTCACTAGACGTGGATACTAGTTTGGCAAATAGCTCTTTCACAGCCTGAGAGCGAAGCCTTTACTTTTAGGGAGGGGGTGGATTTTTCTTCCCCCCCCCCCCTGAACTTAAGCGGCGGTTTAAGCTTTTGGCAAACTAAAAACTTTCTATATTGCAAAGCTGTCTGAGGCATAAGTCAATTTGGGAAGCTTCTGTTCTTATAGAGATTTTTTGTGTCTGCTTTTTTGTTTGAAAGCCATTATAACTTTTACTTTTAAAATCTTTACTTTTACTTTTGATTTTTTTTCTTTTTTAAAAAAATGTGCTGGGAATGGACATCTAGTGCCATCTTGTGGTGAAACTGAGAGCTATCTCCAGCTTCCCTTGACTGGAGCTTACTTGGATTAAATTTGGCTGTATGCCTAGACATTGCTTATCTGAAAGTCCTTGAAAACTTTGCTGGAGAAAAGACTTTTTTTGGTTTATCTAGTTTTACAAGATACACTATAACCATAAATAAAATAGTATTTGGAGCCATCTGACTTCCCTGGATTACAAACACAGCGTGTTTTGGAACTATTATAAACTGCCTCAGAAGAATTGAATACTAAGAAATTCCCTGGAATAGAATTTGGTGGATTATAATTTTGGCATTCTTTTTTTTCTTTTGGAACATTTTTTCTTCTTCTTCTTTTTCCCTGTTGCTATTTTTATTTTTCCTTCTTCCTGCTTTTATCTTCAACTATTTTTATGGATTGCCTCTCCTAACAATTAGGAGCCTATTGGATTATAAAATCTGGCCATTTGGCTACCTGGTAGATTACAATATATGAAGTAAAGACAAAGATGAGCCCTTCAAATTTATCCAAACTTGGGGAAAAAGGATCCTCCGCTCCTGCCTCGACTTCTGCAAGTCCAGTATATCAAGAGATCAATTACGACAATGCTTCAGCAAGAAAAGACGGATATTCTCCAGAAAGACACTCAAGCTATTTTGCAAGCAATTGCAGCTCAGACGGCAATCTCGACAAAAAACCATGAAGACTTGAAAAACGATCTTGATAAAATGAATCAAAAAATTACCAATATAGATTCCCAAATTGAAAATTTTAAACAGATGATTACAGATAATCAACAAAGAATCCAAAAAATGGAAGACAAATCAGTTGAAGTTGACCAGAAACTAGAAGCTTTAAAAGATGAAAATGAAAAATTGGCACAAATAAACAGAGAACTAGAAGACTCGTTAGCAGTTATAGAAATGGAAAAGGCCTCATATTTTCTAAGATTCCAAAATATAATAGAAGACAAGGAAGAGGATCTTTTAGACTTGATAACTGAGTTACTGGCAGGTGCTTTAGGAATTGGGAAAGTACAAATGGAAGGAGAACTGGATCAGATTTATAGAGTCAATTCAAATTATGCTAGAAGAAATAAAGTGCCTAGGGAAGTACACGTTAGATTTCTTAAAAGATCCATAAGAGATGAGATTCTGAGAAAAGTAAGAGATGAGCCGTTAAAATATAAAGAAAAAGAAATTGTAGTTCTCAAACAAATCCCTAGAAGGATAAGAGAGGCTCGAAGAGAATACCAGTTTTTAACTAGGAAATTGGCTGAAAAATTCAGATGGTTGATTCCAGAAGGGATTTTAATCTATTGGGATATGAAAAGATACAGATTGGACACACCACTCAAAGCATTGGAGTTCTTTGACAAACACAGAGCATTTCTGGAAAGAAGTGATCCCAAACCCAAGAAACAAGAAGAAACTGTAGTTGAAGGAGTGGCTAAACCAGGGGTAGGCAACCTTGGCTCTTTTATGACTCGTGGACTTCAACTCCCAGAATTCCTGAGCCAGCACAGCTGGCTCAGGAATTCTGGGAGTTGAAGTCCACGAGTCATAAAAGAGCCAAGGTTGCCTACCCCTGGGCTAAACAAACAGAGGAGGAAGAAGTCAAAAATACATATTCAGAAGAAGGAGCAAGACCAAGAGACCAGTGACAGATAAGATTGACTAGAACAGGGCTTTTCAACCTTTTCACAGATTGTACCACTTTTAGGACATGACATTATTAGAGTACCACTAATGCTTAGCAAGGTGTCAAAAACTTGATGACTAAAAAAAGGGGGGGGGGTTACTGATTAGATTCATTTGTTGTTATAGAAATGGCTAGTTTATAATATTATGCAAAAGTAAAAAGTTGAGGTTCAATGTTAATGCTTCCTTCTACTGCAACAGAGGAAGTGTGTTCTTTTTCCCTTCTCCCCCTCACTTCTTCCCCCTTTTTCCTCCCCACTGTGTCCTACTATTTGCTTTTGTATTTTTGTATTTTATTCTATAATCTAATAAAATATTACAAACTGTAGAAAAAAAGTAAAAAAGTACTAGTTTTAATTTCTTTGGTGTCTGTTCCTTTGCTGAATCACTTTCCCTTTGCACTGACAAACGTATGATGAATTTATCCATGTTTATTAATATGCACCACTACCAGCTAGTTCAGGGGTCTTCAAACTTGGCACTTTTAAGACTTGTGGACTTCAATTCCCAGAATTCCTCAGCCCTCGTGCCTGGTTGAGGAATTCTGGGAGTTGAAGTCCACAGGTCTTAAAGTTGCTAAGTTTGTAGACTCCTGAGCTAGCTGGTTGGCCCTTCTGAGCTCTAGTAAGAATGAAGCCCCCCCCCCAATCCCTTCCCTGTATCCTTAAAGACACAGGAATCAAGTGCAAAGCAAGAAAATAAAGAAACACAAACTCCGTTTTTTCTTTCTTTCTCTTTAAGCTGCCTCAGGCATGTCATGTGTCACAATGTTGCAATTCTAGACTGAAAGGCTCCGGCAATTGCGAAAAGCTTTAGCTTTAAATTAAGCCTGTTTACCTTCAAAGAAAACTTTCTAAAAGCCACAGACAGACTCAATTAAAGGGGGTAAAACTAATTACATTTGTTTAAAGGGATTAAACCTTTCCTGTTGTCTTTTTTCCCCTTCCCCCACCAAAACCACGTTCTTTTATAGCCTCTTCTCTCTCCCCCCCCCCTTTTTCTTCAGCTCACCTCCAGCTCCCAGCTGCTTCTGGAAGCGCCAATCAGCTGGAGCCAATCAGCTGGAGCCCTGCCGGCTCCTGGGGCTTCTGCCGAGCCCAGACAGTCCTGCAGCTGCAGCTGCCTCTCTCTCAGGCTTGGCTCACTTAGGCTCATTCCCCTCCACTGCTACACTTGGCTAGCAATCGCGTACCACCTGCCATGTGGCAAAGTACCACAAGTAGTATGCGTACCACGGGTTGAAAAGCCATGGACTAGAAGACTGAGACCTAGATATAATTGAAAGAGATGGAGGAGATTGGGATTTTATCAATAAATATAAATGAACTAAACTTTCCTTCAAAAAGAAGAAAAACTTTTACACGATTACAAAAACTAAAAATGGATATAATCTGTCTTCAAGAGACACACATTAAGAGACACTTTAAAATCTTAGAATAACCGAAAATTGGCAAACTCTATTTCGCGCTTGCATCTCAAAAGAAAAGAGGAATAGCCCTTTATATTAAAGAAAAGATGAACCCTAAGCAAATTTATGCAGATGAAGAGGGGAGAACACTAATGGTGGAAATTACGATGGATCAAAAACAGATATTGATGGTAGCAATATATGCACCTAATGATAAACAAGAGCAATTTTATCAAAAACTATATAAGAAAGTAGTAGACTTAAATTACCAAAATCTTTGTATAATGGGAGATTTTAATGCAATAGCAGATGCGATTTTGGATTACAAAAGCCCTAAACAAGGGAGAAAAGGAGGAAATATACTACCTAAAGCATTTTCAAAAATGATAGAAGAATTCTGTATCCAAGACATATGGAGAGAGAAAAACCCAGAGAAACTACAATATACATTTTATTCAAATAGACATAAATCATGGTCTAGAATAGATATATGGACATCCTTGGATTTGAAAGCGATAATACAAAACGTGGAGATAGAAACTAATATCTGGGCAGACCATAACCCAATAAAAATGACTTGGAAAGGAATCAAGAAAAAACCAAGATGGTCCCTGAATAAATCTATATTGAAAGAAAAAGAATTTCTGCAACTAGCGACAAAGCAAATGTAATTTTTCTTTAAAATAAACAAAAAGGAAGAAACATCGCTTCAAAATGTATGGGATACGGCCAAAGCATACTTTAGAGGGTTGGCTATAACTTATGCTGCTAAAAAGAATAAAGAAAAGAAATAACTACAGTTAAAGCTGAGAGAAGAACTTAGAAAGCTGGAATTAGAATTACAAACAGATCCACAAAAGAAAGTGCTTAGGAAACAAATAGAGATAATAAAGCATAAATTAAACCTGGCTGAGATGGAAATAATGGCTCAACAGATTAAACGGACCAAACAGAATTTCTTTGAAAACGCTAATAAGCCGGGGAGATGGTTAGCATATAGATTGAAAAAAGAAAAAAAAAGAATGATAAATAAGCTACAAGATACAAAAGGAGAATTACACTTCCAAAATGATGCAATGAAAAAAATCATTAAAGACTACTACGAGATACTTTATAAGGCAGAGGAAGTTCCTAAAGAAAAAATACAGTTGTACTTAAAAAAAGCAGACTTGCCAAAAATCCCGGAGAATATTCGAAATATACTAAATGGAAAAATATCAATGATGGAGATTATAGAAGCCATAAAAAGGCAAAAAAAAAAAGGTAAGACTCCGGGCCCAGATGGACTTCCCACAGAATTTTATACATCATTACAAGACGTATTAAGTCTGACTTTGAAAGAACTGTGTAATGAAATCTTTTTGGAGGCTAAAATACCAAAGTCATGGACTGAGGCTAACATTACCTAATACTTAAAGAAGACACTGATCTTACACAAATAAAAAACTATAGACCAATATCGTTGTTAAATGTAGATTATAAAATTTTTGCCTCGATAATGGCAGAAAGAATTAAGAAATTCTTGACTGAATTTATACACACAGATCAAAACGGCTTTTTACCTAAAAGACAGATAAAAAATAATTTAAGAATGATCCTTAATGTGCTAGAGAGTACTATGAAATCCATCCAGGGAAACAGATGGCATTAATATTACTTGATGCACAAAAAGCGTTTGATAATCTAAATTGGCAATTTATGTTCCAGCAGTTGGTGGAAATGTATTTTGGGAAAAAATTCATAAATGCAATCCAAACAATTTACCATAAACAAACTGCTAGAATAATTCTAAATGGAGACTATGCAGAGAACTTTAACATTAAAAAAGGTACAAGACAAGGATATCCATTATCCCCATTGTTATTTAAATTAACATTGGAAGTATTGAATAGAAACATTAGACAAGATATAGAAATTAAAGGATTGGAGATAAAAGATGAAAAATATAAATTACAAGCTTTCGCGGACGACTTAGTTTTTATATTGGAGAAGCCACTTGAAACATGCACTAAATCAGGGCTTTTCAACCGGTGGTACGCGTACCACTAGTGGTACGCGAGCACATGGCTGGTGGTACGCGTAGGACGGGTTGAAAAAAAATGTAAAAAAAATATTAAAAAAAATATTTTAAAAAATATTTTTGAATTTTTTTTTTTTAAAAAAATGTGTAAAAGTGGAAGAGGTGAAGTGGCAGCAGCGCCGCAGAGGCCTGTGGCCAAGTCAGCTGGAACTGCACGTTGCCTGGGTCCTACTGAGAGCCCAGGATCAAAGCGCGCAGCTCCAGCTGATTGGCGGTGGCCTTGGGGGTGGCAGGCAGCCTCACGCAGTCTTCAGGGGAGATTCCGCCGGAGCTGTGTGACGCATTGCCTGCCCCCCCATCCCCGCCCCCACCCAGATACCCTCACCTCCCCCAAGCGTTTTTTTACTCACCTGCTTTCAGCTGCACTCCCTTTCTCCTGCCCTTCTCGGCCTTCGCCGTGTGTTTGTGAGACAAAAAAAAAAAGTTCCATGAGACTTTCTAACTTCTCGCGAGAAGTTAGAAAGTCTCATGGAACTTTTTCTTTTTTACCCACAAGCACGTGGCGAAGGCAGAGAAGCAAAAGGAGAAAGGGCGTGCAGCTGAAAGCAGGTGAGTAAAAAAATGCTTGGGGGAGGCGAGGGCATCTGGGCAGGGGTGGGGGCGCCAATCTTACCCTGCATGGTGGCGGGAGGGTTAATGGCGGGCGCGGGGGGCCGAGGAGGAGCTGTGCAAAGCAGGCAGAGGGGAGGCCGGGCAGATTGTGGGCGCTGGCAAGCGAGCGAGAGGGCAAGGGCGCCAATCGGTTTGTGCTCAGAAACGCCGATTCCGCGCTCCTGCCCAGCTCACTTGCTCGCGTTTTGCCGGAAAACATGCCGCTTGCTAATTTAGCAGAAGCGCGAATCAGCTGTAGCCCGCGCTGATCCTGGCGCTTCTGCTAAATTAGCAAGCAGCATGTTTTCTGGCGAAGCGCGAGCAAGCCCAGGATCGGGGCGCGCAGCTACAGCTGAGTCGCGCTTCTGCAGAGCAGCCCAGAAGCGCGACTCAGCTGTAGCTGCGCGCCCCGATCCTGGGCTTGCTCGTGCTTTGCCGGAAAACATGCCGCTTGCTAATTTAGCAGAAGCGCGAATCAGCTGTAGCCCGCGCTGATCCTGGCGCTTCTGCTAAATTAGCAAGCAGCATGTTTTCCGGCGAAGCGCGAGCAAGCCCAGGATCGGGGCACGCAGCTACAGCTGAGTCACGCTTCTGCAGAGCAGCCCAGAAGCGCGACTCAGCTGTAGCTGCTCTCCTGCCCAGCTCACTTGCTTGCGCTTTGCCGGAAAACATGCCGCTTGCTAATTTAGCAGAAGCGCGAATCAGCTGATCCTGGCGCTTCTGCTAAATTAGCAAGCAGCATGTTTTCCGGCAAAGCGCGAGCAAGTCAGCTGGGCAGAGCTCTCCTCTGCCTCTGCGCGTGCACAGACAGATTTGGCATGTCGCCATGGCCACCGGCAGCACAGCCTGTCCCCCTCCAGCGAAGGAGAAGCGGTGTGAGGGCAGCCTCCTCCGGGCTCTTTTATGCCCTCCCTGCTCCTGTCTGGTGAAGGTCGGTCAGGACCCCTGCAAGTGAGCCAGATGGGCAGGGGCGCGAATCGGCGTGTGCTCAGGAATGGCGATTCCGCGCCCCTGCCCAGCTCGCTTGCTTTCCGCTTGCTTTCTATCTATCAACAGCTTTTGATGCCTTTCCGTGTCTTCTGAAGTTTGTTTCTCTGCTGCTTGGGACAATCTACTCCCTTGTTTGAATCTGCTTAATTGTAATTTCCTTGATTAGCTACAGTTTTCAAGCAGTTATAATCTCTCTTAACCTCGATCTATTTGATTTCTCCAGAGTTTCTTATTTCTTCCTGTCAGTTGTAATATGTTAAACATCAAGATCCTTGGCCCCCCAATTTTAATTACCTTACTTTTCATAGCAAATTTCTGCCAATTTGAATCAAAGGCACGGGTCCTTAGCACTCTCTGAGCTTTGTTGCAAAGAAACAAAAAAACCTCTAAGATCACTCCTCCCTATACTGACAGGGCAACCTTAACAGCAAACCCCATTCCCTACTAGCACTGCTGATGTTACCTAATTTGGGTAATGAAACATCTGCAAGAAAACAACCAAGCTCAGAGAGCACCAAGGATCCTTCATGTCAACCCTGAGCTATAAATACTCTCCTTTATCAGTTGAATCAAAGTGTTATTCTTTTCAATATTTCTCAACTTTACTGCACCCTTCTGAGTTGCATTGTCATTATCATCATCTTAACTTGATTGCAGTCATTAATCAGAACAAAAGAATTGGCATTCAAATACTCAGAATATCCAAAACTAAAGTGACAAATTCAGGATAGTTAAAAAAGTACTTTCAGACAAACATTTTGGCTAAAAAATAATATCAAATCAGAATATGTTAAAAGGCTTATTCATACTACAGATATACAACAAGATGAAATTTAAATATGCAATCTGGATAATATGAACTTGGAATAGCACTATAAAATATGAATATATGCACAAATACATATGCATATTCATATACATTCTCCCTCTTCCTTTCTCACAGACACACACACACACACACACGTAGCCCGCTGATCCTGGGGCTTCACTTAGCAAGCAGCATATTTGCCCTTCAGAGTATAAACAGTAACATGCCTATTGAAAAGTTTGGTTTCCCTTCTGCCCACTCACAATAGTAACAACTTTTGGGGTGTCTTTTATGGTGGGTTGTAGTTCTTACACAAAGGTTGAGATTTCTTGCACCAGAATCTTGGCATGCAGTTTTTGCAACTGTTCCTGTATCAAGAGATTTAGTCATTCCTTTATATTGGACTTAACACTGCTCACCTTAATTATTACAGTGCAAAAGGAAAGTGATTCAGCAAAGGAACCACCATCGAAGAAATTAAAACTGAGTGATGGAGGGAGGGAGGGAGGGAGGGAAGGACAATGAGAGGAAGAGAGGGACAATGGAAGGGAGGGAGGGAAGGAGGAAGGGACAAAGAGGGAGGGAAGGAAAGAAGGAAGGAAGGAAGGGACAATGGGAGAGAGGGAGGGAAGGAAGGCACCCACCCCAGTCCCACCCCCCTCCACCAGAGACCCACGGATTCCCCCCCACAGGCACCCCGCAACCTGAATGATGAGCTGGCCACCCACCCCCCACCATTGATTTTGCTTGTCAAAAAGTTGCAAAAGGTGATCACATGACCCTGGGACACTGTGAATGTCATAAGTATGAATCAGTTGCCAAGCATCCAAATGTAAATCACATGACCCTGGGGATGCTGCAACAGTCATAAGTGTGAAAAATGGTCATAAGTCACTTTTCCCAGTGCCATTGTAACTTCGAACTGTCACTAAGCAAATTGTTGTAAGTCGAGGACTACCTGTACTTTATCATTTTTTTTCCTTTTTGGGGGGGGTGGTCAAGTTTTTGACACCTTGCTGGGTGACTGGTGGTACTCGGATGTTGCCTTATCCTAAAAGTGGTACAATGGGTGAAAAGGTTGAAAAGCCCTGCACTAAATTGTTGGAGAAAATAGAAAAGTTTGGAGAAGTGGCAGGTCTGAAAATAAACAGAGACAAGACTAAAGTATTGACAAAGAACTTAACAGATAAACAGAAAATTCAACTTACAAAAAAGACAAATCTGCAAATAGTTTAAAAAGTTAAGTACTTGGGAATCTATTTAACAGCAAGATGTGTAACACTAAAAGAAGATAACTATGAAAGATTGTTAAAACAAATAAAATTGGACTTGGAAAATTGGAAAAATCTCCAACTGTCAATGTTAGGAAGAAGAGCTACAGTGAAAATAAATATCCTACCAAAAATACTCTTCTTATTTCAAACGATTCCTGTAAAATTGGGAAAAGTTTTTTTTGATGACCTGAATGCAACAATATTGAGATTTATCTGGCAAGGGAAAAAAGCACGAATTAAAGTGAAAATGCTACAAGAAGCTAGAGATAGTGGAGGATTTGGACTCCCGGACCGGAGATTATATTATCAAGCAGCTATTTTAACATGGCTTAAAGAATGGATAACGCTTAGGAATAAAAGACTACTGTACCTAGAGGGGCATGACCTCCAGATTGGTTGGCATGCCTTTCCGTGGTATGGGAAGAATAAAATACACAGATATTTTCAAAACCATTTTATAAGGAATGCACTTCTTTTAGAATGGGAAAGAATAAAAGAGAAAATTTATATTAAGATACCTGAATGGCTCTCAACAATGGAAGCCTTGGCTTACCCAAATTTAATTAACTTTGACAAAGTCGTGACTTATAAAGATATTTTGGATAATGAAGGAAAACTGAAAGATAGACAAGATTTACAACGACAAGGTATTGATATAGCATGGTGGCCATATTTGCAAATTCAAACGAGATATGAAAAAGATGAGAAAACAACGGGATTTTATAAAGAATTGACAGAATTTGATCAAATATTGCTAAAAACAGATGAAAAGTTCATTAAGAAACTATAAATTTCTGCTAAATTTAAAGATGGAAGAAGAACAAGCAAAAGAAACAATGATAACATGGGCAAAGAATTTTGGATATTCTATAGACTTGGAAGACTGGCAAAAACTATGGGATAGAAATATTAAATTAACTAAAGCAGTGGCATATAAAGAAAATCTGTACAAAATGTTTTATAGGTGGCATATGACACCAGTGAGATTAGCGAAAATGTTTAAAAATACTTCGAGTAACTGTTGGAAATGTAAACAAAGGCCAGGTACTTATCATATCTGGTGGACATGCCCTAAAGCAAAAATGTTTTGGGTTAAGATACATGCATGGTTGGAAAAGATGACTAAAAAAGAGATAGATTTTAAACCAGAACTGTTTTTGTTAGGAATATTAGGAGCTAATTATGAGAAGGAGAGCGAATATTTAATATTACATGTATTAACAGCAGCGAGAATTGCATTTGCCCAATATTGGAAAAATGAAAATTTACCAACTGAAGAAGTATTAATCAAGAAAATTTTAGAATGTGCAGAAATGGATAGATTGACCTTAGAGATTAAAGAGAAAGAAGATTCAGTTTATTTTAGAACATGGGATAATTTCTATCAATGGCTAGGAAAACGAATTAGGGAGAAAGGAATGTGATATGTTATTTTGAATACATACTAGTAAGAAGAATGTTATGGATTGATTAATTAATACTGTTTATGATAACCAATTATACTCACTACTGTTATCTATTACTATATTAATTATTGTTAACTATACATATGTACCCAGACAATATTCTGTTTGCAAAATATTGAAAATGTTATTGGGGGACAACCCCAATGTTGACCCTAACCCTGTCCTAATCCCAAACCCTACCCCAACCCCAGTTTAAATCCTAACCCCATTCACGACCCCATTTTATTCCTAACCCTATAAAATCCAATAAAATTCTTTTTAAAAAATATCTTTATTTTCTTCTGCCTCTATAATAAGGCTATTCTGAAATTCACCAATATTTGAAAGAATAATTCACTACCAACTGCAGTGATAATACTTTTTTACCTTTAAAGAAGGAAAAATTAATTATCACTCAAGCTTGTAGCTAAACAAGCATCAGCTTCTTTTAGTAATAATTGCAAGTTATTTTTGCTCTGAAATGTTGGAGGTGCTAACATGATCAAGCTTAGTGTTAATCATGCATATTTTAAGCTTGTCTTTCTTGTCAACTAAGTGTGTCTTTTGTGATCCAGTTTAGCCCGGGTTTACTATAAAGTCAGTAAAAATATTGCTTCAGAAACTTTCTTGAAATAAGTTATTACTAATATTTCTAAACAATTTACTATAGTGTTTACTATACATTAAAAAATCAAAATCACCATTTTTGATCCAATGAGTCTAATGAGGTATTACTAGGTGGATTCATTATTTGGATGCACTAGAAAAACAACTGCAACACCCAAAACAGTCCCTCTGAGTTCGGACCACAGTTAAAAGTTTCTTGAAGTGAAATTACTATGGAATTAAGATGCTGCACAGACAGTTCTCACAATTTTCACAATGTGGACTCCAACTATGTATTGTAAGGCATAGGCTTAATTTAGATTTCTCCCAATATTTTTGGAAAATCAATGCTCAAGCCACGTGCTCATTTGCACTCTCCTCAGTTATTTTATACAGTCTCATTTTAATCACTAAATCAAATCAATCATGGTCCACCATAAGAACAAGCTATTGTCTGCCACAACTGCAAAATCAGCAGAATTTCATTTGTCCTACAAACTAAATAGAAACTATTCTTTGACAAGGCTCCCAATTTGCTAACCTAAATATTATATTAAACTTGCTAATAGTTTATTATGCAAACAGCTGTTAAGCAAGAACTCAAAGCCAGAATTCAAAAGACTGCATTAAATGAGCAAAAATCTCATGAATTCCAGACTTTTGCAAAAAATCTGCTGGGATCCAAAGATCACCAGAATGCATATCTAAAATTGCAGTCAATTTCTTCTGCCCGAACAGAAATTAGATAGTAACAGAAATATATAATTTGTCTGAAATATAAAGAATCCCATTCACATATGTTCTCACAAGCCTTCATAACAATAATCATCTTTCAAAACTAAAGAGGTCATATTAAGAGTTCTCACTAGGTCTCTTTATATGAAATGAAAGCTGTGTTGCTTATTGCAGTTAACTCTCTATGCTTTGATAGCCCTGTACAATGCTGCTTGAACTCCATGCCACAAGGCAACACTGTAAAGAAGCTGAAAGCAAAGAGGAAGATCGGGACTACTTATTATTGCAGAGGCTTCCACTGATATTCCTACGTAAAATATTCAGGAATATTAAAAGCTTATGGTCACCAATACATAGAAGCAACAGACACAGGTCCTCAGCACGATATACTAATATCTTACACTTGCATTTCACCTAACCTATTCAAAACCATCAAACTATTTGACAATATGCCAGATGTTGCTCTGTATCTTCCTTCCTCTTGTCATATATTCCCTTACTACCTTTGACTTGAAAAATGTCATAGAGAGGCTCTATATTGAACCTACATGCTGCTAGGTTTTACCAGTGGGCAGTAAGATAAATCGCTATTATTCACAGCATCTATTTTAAACTTAAAAGTTACTGTCTGGGATACGTTATGCCAATGGCAATTTGTTTGAAGAATTACTGATCTTTATAGTTGAACCAAATCTGATCTCCCACATCCAAGTTCAACATTCTAGCAATGATACCATATGATAATAATTTGTAAGTGCTAGTGATATGTCTGAGGAGAAAACCAGGCTCCAACTTTCCTCTCTTGCAGCTACCATCAGGCTCCTTGGGACAAGCCCCTTCTAGGCACCAGGAGCAGGGAAAACCTGTTTTGAGCTAGTCCTCACTGAGGAAGATCTAAGGACTTGGGAGGATGGAAAGCAGTCTCAGCTGATGAAGTTTCCAATCATTGATGTAGAGTTAACCACACGTACCTTTAAAATGCTCTGATGTAGTCATGATCAAATCAGATTGTATCACTTGTATAAACAGGTATTCTTATGGCTTTACCTTTAAAAGATTGTGTAGTTTTTCTCTGCTATGGCTAAAGTACAAGTCAGAAGGTATATAGTTCTTGCTAATTATTATGACTAAAAGTTTCTAAAATGTAGATTGGAAAGAATTCAGACCATTGGACCAAACAACATATGCAAATCATACTGATTATACTTCCTCAATAACAACTGAACACTACAATTAACTTGATGGGGTCCATATGCTTTCAGTGTAAATATTGGAGGCTTCAAATAAAACAGCACATCTGTAAAGTAAATCTTGAGCAAATACTGTACAGAATTCCACTTACCGGCCCAAAGAATTAGAAGTCTCAGGAACAGTGATCATTCTACTTAGGTGAAGTTCTTAACAACTTAGCAAAGACATACTATCTATAAAAATTATCATTTTAATTTTTTTTTAAAAAGGAAAACAGTAGGGCCAGTTCATATCATGGAATAACATGCTTTAAAGCAGGGGTATCCAACCTTGGCAACATGTCTGGCTGAGGAATTCTGGGAGTTGAAGTCCGTAAGTCTTAAAGTTGCCAAGGCTGGATACCCCTGCTTTAAAGGACTGTTCAATATTTTCATTGGTGGGAGAAGGTATATAAACCAAAACCCCAAACCTTCTTAGTAACCCAAAAATAGCTTGCTATTAAAATGATCTCACCTCATTCAAGGCGCACATCCGAGCAATGGAGCCAATGTTATTGGTGATGGTGACTAATGTTGCTCTTGCCAGATCCTCTTTGCTGATAGTCTCTCGCTTTTCTTTGCTCATCATGTTGCCGAAACTGTGTAATAATACTAGAGGATGTGATCTTTCTTATATTTTTCAGAAAGGCCAAGGTTTCTAAAAATATGTTTTAAATAATTTGTCTGGGATATACAGAGTCATTCATTCAGGAAGCAAAACATTCACTCACATACAAATATAGAGAATTGATCGATTCCAACTACAGGTAATCTTCACTATCAATAAATATAACTTTATCAAGCATATAAAAGTTATCACAGAAGAATCAATGTTGCTTTTGTAAAGCTGAGTCCTGGCTCACTAACCTTCTAGCGTTCTCAGAGAGGAACTTTAAAAAGGTTTTTTTAAAACAATCAAGGATACAGAAAGGTCAAGTGAAAATAATTTAGGATTTGAAGAGTACTAGTGAGGAAAGCTTACAACATGGGGGCTTTTTAGTTTAAGAAAAAAAGTGATTCAACAGAAGACCATGACAGAAAGAAACTAACATTGAAAAAATTCTCAGAATACAGAATTTGATTTTTTAAAAATATTACTTTACACGGTGCATTGTCAAGTTTTGAAATGTATTATTGCAAGATACGTCTGACTGGTTTCTAAAGGAAATTGGATCAGCTCTTGAAGGATATAGCTCTTGCACAATTATCTTGCTTTTACTCTTCTAAAAACAGCAAGGCCATTGTACTAAGGAGCCTTGGATCTGATCAAGCATAATTTTTAAGTTCTTATGAACAAATTTGAATGAAGTGTCTTTATTCCAGTCCTCTCAGATAAAATATAGATCAGCAAGCTAAGATATGTTGGGTTTACTGTACATAGATTGGGTTCCTAAATCACGTAACAATAATCACAAATAAGCTGTAGGGGTCCTGATAAATAAATAAATCTGGAAAGTAGGTGTGCCAGACCTACAGTAAATCATTCTTGCAGTTTGGCAATTAATTTGAGTAATAGCACTGATAAATTGAATTATGCATAATACAATTTACTGTTTTCCAGATGCTGGTTGATTTTCTGATTTCATTTTACAATGCTACTGTGAAAATCCATTATATTTTATTTTATATTTAACAATCTTTATGACGGAAGATAATTAGCTCTAGACCAGGGGTGTCAACCTGCCGGCCCACAGGTTTCATCATACCGAAGCCGCGCCCACCCCATTGCTGGCAATGCAGAGTCGCAATACATTGCAACACGTCACGTGACGTGGCGAATTTGACACCTGTGCTGTAGACCATCTAGAGCAGCAGCCCCCGTTTTGGGTATCAGGGACCAGTTCTGTGGATAGAGGTTTTTCCGCGGACTGGAGGGGGCGTGGTTTTGTGTGCTGCGTGCATCCTGCAGATGGGGGTTCACTTGTTTGTGTGGACTGGTTTCTTGCATGCCATGGACCGCTGCCAGTCCATGGACCAGGGGTTGGGGACCCGATTTAGAGCCTTAAAATGCTTGCTTTTAACTTCTAGAGCAGACATGTCAAACCCGCAATGTCACATGATGTCGCATGACGTATCGGGACTGTTTTGCCATTGCCGGCAATGGGGTGGGCGCAGCTTCCGTGTGATGCGTCCGGCCCACGGGCTGACAGTTTGACATCCCTATTCTAGAGCATGCTGTAAAATTTAGCATTTTACTGTGTGTTTAGAATGCACAAAATGCAATTGAAGCATTGAAAAATTATCTCACAATCCACAAAAATCCCATCCTCCCTCTCCATATGGCCTTGCCCACTTTGTGTCTTCATCCTGTTATTCACTGCAACCTTCAGTGTCAAACCACTCACTGCTATAACAAAGACGTGTGGCCATCAGGCTGCAAAATACTTCCTATCCCTGTTACAGGACAATAACAGCTGATTGTTATTGCTGCAGCTGACTAAGATGGAATGATGGGGATGGTAGTTAGATTAGCATGAAGCAATATGCTATTGTTGAAAAATATACATATAAATAGAAGGCACAGAATTTGCATTCTTGTGACTTGTCCATGCGTACCTTGATGCAACAGCAGATCCTTGAAGACCAAACCGTTCATAATCTCCTCCATAAATATCCTTTACCAGCTTATCAACATTGGTGCTGTCTCCTTTAGCTGCCATTTCTAGAGCTTCCTCAAAGGTCTCACAGCCAGTCAGCAAACAACACAGACCCAGGAATGTACCACCACCAAGACTATAAGGCAAAAATGATCATTTCCATCATTGTGACATTGGTTATTTTACAAAAGAATCCAGGGCCCCCTACACTCAGCTAGGCACTGAGGCTGCTTGCAGACTTAAGGAAAACAGTAGGCAATAAGATTGATGATTGTATAGACTTAATTTGTGCAGTGTTTCCTACCTCGATGAAAGCAGGCGATATGAAACATACAAAAACGCAGAACCTTACAGCCAATTGCTCTCTTTGCAATTATAAATCTATTCTTTGCATTATAAATCTATTTAACTGTGCCTATTTAATTCCCCTTTGGGTGTCATGCTTTGATCAGCAACATTAGAGAGCAGATATTCACTAAGTTCCTGATGAAACTATTCATTTTGAAATAATTATCTCTAAGCAGGCACCATACATTTTCTTTACTTTGAAGCTTTATTCTTCGGTTTGAAAAAAACCTCATCTATCTATATTAAAATTAGATAGCATATTTACTGTACTAAATGAACATTTACTAAAATGTGGCGGAGGGATTTTCAATGACAGAATGGAATGAAACCTGCTTTTATTATCTAAGCAGCTTGTTTGAATGATTCCTAGCTGGAAAGTGGGTCTGGTTAAGAGTATCGAAAAAGAAAAGACATTTCTTTTATTTGGCAAAGTATCTGTAGAACCTGTGTTTAGGCCAGTTATGTCTGTATGTAAGTTGCTAGTCTCTCAAAACTTACATAGCAAAAAAGAGGGAAAGAAATATGGGAAAGAAATAAGACCAGTCAATAAAAGCAAGCAACAGGTAAAATTTTGGATTAGTGTTTTGCTTTTAATATTCAGGATTTTTTCCCCTGTATGTTTTCAGGAGCCACAAATTAGCTTTCCTATATTTTTGCTCAACTATGCATATTTAACAGTAAGAAAAACATCATGTTTCTTGTCATAAATCCCACAGCTATAAATCTGAATAGGCTAGCCTATAGAAGGGGCGTTGTCTTACCTGAACGCCTTTTCTCAGCATGACGATGGAGAATCCACGAATGGGTTAACCTTGTCTTCCTGCCCTTTAAGACTAAGTCAGTCAATCTTTGCCACGCCTCTCTCCTGGACTAGGAGTCTCCCAGTCACGACGAAGGCGCAGCTGTTGATAATTCAACGTGGTGGCTCAAATACCCCTGACACAGGACCTGACGGAACCTAAGGGGTGGGAGTGGATTCTCCATTGTCATGCTGAGAAAAGGCGTTTAGGTAAGACAACGTCCCTTCTCCAGCATGATCGATGGAGAATCCATGAATGGGACATACCAAAGCCTCACTGTCCCTGTGGGAGGGAAGTAGTCTGGGCCTGTGTCCCACCATCTGGTACTACTTGCTGTAGCACTCTCCTGCCAATTGAGGCATCCGCAGAGGCAAACTTATCTAGTTTATAATGCCTCACGAAAGGAGAAGGCGAGGACCAAGTCGCCGCCTTAATATGTCCTCAATTGACGCCTGTGTCACCCACGCCGCTGAGGTTGCAGCACTGCGAGTGGAGTGTGCAGTGATACGACTTGGAACCAGCAGGGAATGTGACTGGTATGCCCCTGCTATGCAAGCCCTAATCCCTCTGGGATTAGTGGAGGCAGTCACTTTCTGCCCCATTGAAGAGGGTTGAAATGAAACGAAGAGGGCTTCAGATATGCGAAAGGATGCAGTCCGCCTGATATAGTGACGCAAAAACTCTGCGAACAACCAAGGTATGCCATTTACGTTCCAAGTCATGAGACGGCGGAGGGCAAAAATCTGGCAGCACCACCTCCTGAGCCCAGTGAAACAACGAATTGAGTTTTGGAACGAAGGAAGGGTCCAATCGCAGGACCACCCTGTGTGTATGAAAGATGCACAAGTCATCTCCGATAGAGAGCTGCCAGTTCAGAAATGCGCCTAGCCGATGTGACGGCTACTAGGAAGGCGACCTTAAGTGTCAAGAACCATAGAGTGCAGGTTCTGACAGGCTCAAGTGGAGGGGAAGTGAGGACCTGTAAGACCCTGGACAGATCCCAAGAGGGATATCTGTGAACCACGGGTGGTTTGCTGTTGGTTGCTCCCTTGACAAAGGAGCGCACCATGGGATGCTGAGCCAAGGACTCTGAATTGCCATACATAAGCACCGTGGGCAGAGCAGCCCCAGTGGAGCGACTAGTATCACCTCTGCCCGTTCCTGCAGTATCTTACGGATAGCTGCCTGGAGCAGAGGAAGAGGATGGAACACATAAAGAAGCCCCCTGGGCCATGGGCTGCGGAGGGCATCTACCCTCTCTGCCCCCAGACGGGAACCGGGAGAAAAATCTCGGGAGCTGGGAAATCGCTGGAGTAGCGAACAGATCCAGCACTGGATGACCAAACCTCTCTGATATCTCCCTGAAGAGATCTGGATGCAGGTGCCACTCGGAGTGGTCCACTGTCGTCCTGCTCAAGAAAACCACTTGTCGATTCGTCTCTCCCGAGATGTGCTTGGACTTGAGGGAGGAGAGATTGATCTCTGCCCAGGTTCTCAATAACTGAGCCTCGGCCACAAGGGACCTGTAATGGGTACCCCCCTGCCAGTAGACATGGGCTTTCGCCGCCACATTGTCCGTGAGGACTAGAACATGTTGTCTTGCCACTGTGCTGCGAAAGTGGCGGAGAGCCAGGTGTACAACTCTGAGCTCCAACCAGTTTATGTTGTGCTTCAGATCTAACCGCGACCACCGGCCCTGAGACAACTGTGATTGCAGGTGTGCTCCCCAGCCGAACAAACTGGCATCCGAGATCAGGATGAGCCGGGTGGGTTCCTTGAATAAGGTCCTCTTGACCACCGCTGGGGAGACCCACCACTGAAGGGATTTTAGGGTCCGTGACAGAACCCTTACCCCTTGGCTGGAGGAACTGGTGCCCAGTCTCTGGAACGGGAGCAAGAACCATTGCAGGTTTCTGGAGTGTAGTCGGGCCCAACGCACCATTGCTATGCAGAAAACCATCTTTCCTAACGATTGGGAAAGCATAGCCAGGGTGACTACACGCTCCCTTTGAATCTGGTTGACCAGGGATCGGATGCTGTCCCGACGTTCCCGAGATAGGTAGACCTCGCCTTCCTTGTATCTATCACCGTGCCCAGGTGAAGGACGTGGGTGGAGAGAACCATCTGGCTTTTCTGGAAAGTTACTGAAAACCCATGGGTCTTGATGGGCAATGCCAGTTCTAACTGAGCCAATTGAACTGAGGAGGATTGAACGAGAATGTCGTCCAGGTAACACTGGATATGCACCGGAACGATCCTCAATGCGCGGCAAGCGCCTCCAGGACCTTTGTGAACACTCTGGGGCCGATGAGAGGCCGAAAGGTAGAGCTCCCTATTGAAAGTGTTGGCCTGCGTAGCAGAGCCTGAGGAATTTCCGGTGCCTGGGAAGGTTTTCATGGAAATAAGTAGGTAGGCCTCCGTCCAGTCGACGGATGTCAGGAGGTCCCCTCTTCTGATGCTGGCCAATATGGATTGGACCATTTGCATCTCAAATCTCCTGTATGCCAAGTGAATCCTTAATCCTTTTGAATCGAGGATTGCCCTCCATCCTTCCAAGATCTTGGGAACAATGAACAGAATGGAATAAAGATTTTTCTCCCGGTTCCCGTCTGGGGGCGGAGAGGGTAGATGTCCTCTGCATCCAATGCCCTCCCTTCTGCCCTGCCAGTACCGGCTCTATGGCCCGGATCTCTAGGAGATGTCGAATGGCCTCCTGCCTGAAACCTCATTTGACTGGATTTTTGGGTGATGGGTAAGAGACGAAATGTCTCGGGGGGTTGGAGGTGAACTCCAGAAATAGGCCGAATCTGATGTTGAGGACTCAGAGGTCCGTGGAGGTGGCTTCCCATTTGTGCGTGAAGAGAGCCAACCTGCCCCCTATGGGACCCTATTACCAGATCTGTCGACTTGACGGTCTAGTCTGGGGGAAAAGGTCGGGAGAACTGAACAAACTTCGATTCTGTCCCTGAACAAAAGGACTGCCTGCGGGCGTAGGAGGTAGTCCTCCCATCTACCCTCCTGAGAGGATGGGAGATAACCTTGCATTTATCCTTATTTTCAATTAGATAAGGATTTAAGGCCTCTCCAATAACTGTCCGCCTCTGTAAGGGGCAGCAGCTAAAACACCACTTGAACCTAACATCCGCTCGCCACTGTTTTGAGCCTGATGCAGCCACTAATTTGCTCAAGTCGTGGTGCATCCGTACCTCTTCTGGCGGAACTCTAGCCTCTGGGCTCAGAGGCCTAACCCTCGTTGCAGGTGCGGGAATCGGAAGGCCAGACCCCTCGCCGTAAGGGGCCATCTTTACCTGCCCTGCCCTGCCCTGGGGAAAACAAACTGACCTGATCTCCCTTTCCGGAGACCAGTCACTTGGGGCAGTCGAGGTTGAAGGAGCATGTTGTGTGCCAAAAAACCGATGCCTCCATGGGGACAGGGGAGGCCTGTCCGGCTGCTGCCGTGCCATGTCGCTTTTCCGCTTTGGAGAATTGTTTCTCTAAGGCCTGGTGCCTCCTGTTGACTTCCTTCTCAGCAGCTTTAAAGGACTTCTTGCCAGAGATAGACCTGGACTTTTTTGTGTCTGGAAGAGCTGCGGGAGGCACTTTGAGAAGTCTGAGATGCAGTGTTGTCTGCCATTGTAAATAAGAGATATCTCAGTGTTGTGCTGAGAGGGATCTCGACAGTAAGAGGCCAAGTACTGGTTAGTGGTGGTGGCTGCAATAGCCGGCACGCTCACAATCCTGATAGTAACTGTGGACCAATTTAATGGAAATAGCCAGTACACGTAAGGTCAATAGTGGCTGCAAGTCCAACTTAATGGTACGGCCAGGGCACGTGCACTGCTCTTGATGGCAGCAAGACCAGTAATGGCACGGCCAGTGTCCTGGTAAATCCTACAATGGCGGCAAGACCAAATTAATAGTACGGCCAACACACATGAAATCCACTTAGTGGCGGCAAGACCAACTTAATGGTAACAGCCAGTACACATGCAATCCACTTAGGGGCAGCAAGACCAACTCAATGGTAACGGCCAGCCTTCATGTAATTCACTTGGTGTTGGCAAGACCATCTTAATGGTAACGGCCAGCATAATAGCACAGCCAGCACACTGTAACCAGAGGAGGTATAGGCAATCACAGCTGTGAGTTGCCGGCCTTTGTGCAGGAGCCAAATTGGTGGCCATTGAAGAGGGCCCAGTGACGCTCTGAAGCATTGGTAGTTGCTCCTGGTGATGCCTCCTGCTAGTCTCTTTCTCAGTCGCTTTAGGATTGTCTTGTGAGAATTAGCCTTGGCCTTGAGTTTCCCAGCAGTCTCCTGTTTGAAGGACTTGGACTTCTTGGGCCTGGAAGTGCTGCTGGAGGCCTTTTGGGAAGCCTGAGGTGCCGTGTTGTCTGCCATTGCAATCAGAGATATCTCAGTGGTGTGCTGAGAGGGATCTCAACCGAGATATCTCAGTGGTGTGCTGAGAGGGATCTCACAAGGTAAGGAGCCAAACACTGGTTAGTGGTAGAGGCTGCAATAGCCAATATACTCACAGCACAGTTGGCTGATGGCCAGTGTTCTCAAGCTAGCCTGGGCTGCAAGACCAACTTAATGGTACGGCCAGCACACAGGTAATGCTCCTGATGGCAGCAGGACCAGTGATGGCACGGGCAGTGCTCTGGTCAATCATGCAGCAGCGGCAAGACCAACTTAATGGTAATGGCCAGCTCGCATGCAATTCACTTAGTGGCGGCAAGACCAACTTAATGATAACGGCCAGCACACTAGTGACCGTTGGTGGCGGCAAGACCAACTTAATGGTAACGGCCAGCACACTAGTAACCGTTGGTGGCGGCAAGACCAATTTAATGGTACGGCCAGCACACTTAGTACAGTCAGAGGAGAGGTGAGCGATACTCAATTGAGGGCCCTGTCCAGGGCTAAAATGGCGGCTGTTGTAGGCCTTGTACAGAGGCTTGAAATGTACTCTCTTCCTTTCCCCTTTTTTTTAAAAAAAATTATTTAGACAAAGGTCAGTAAATGAGGCGATCACTATGCAGTACATTGCCAAAGGTGGAAACCGTTGAATTCTTTACTGTGTAGTTTCGCGTTACGTGGCCTTAGAATGACCGGCACTAAGGCAGTCAGAAGTTCTATGAAACATCTGCCGAATTGACGATCGCTGCCAATCTGTCTGAATCACACCCCCGCAAGGCGGCTGTCTTCTCCAGGAAAGGAGCTCTAATAAAGGGGGTTTCTCTCCCAGCAGAGAGGCTGCACATGCGGCGCCCAAAATGGCCGCTGCCGAATGAGAGGAAGGCTGAGGTTGGAGCCGAAAGCTCCCAAAAAAACCCCAATAAATTAAACAGCTGTAGATCGCTCTGAAACGGGTGCTGCAGATCGTGAAAGACAATATATTCGGAGCTCTAATAAAGAGGGTTTGTCTTCCAGCAGAGAGGCTGCGCGTGCGGCGCCCAAAATGGCGACCGCTGCCTGCCAAAAGCGAAAGGAGTTGGTGCTTCAGCCGAAGCCTGTAACAGCAAGAATTGAAACAGCTCCAAACTGCTCCGAAATGAACACAGTAAACAGTAAACAACCGGCACGCTGCAATCCGCTCCCAAACCGAGCGCAGAGAAAAGAAATGGGACGAGTACAGCAAGTGTCCCACGCGGCGCCCAAAACGGCGCCCGCAATGAAACTGGCCGCCGAAACGAATGAGGCTTGAGGCTTCCGTTTGAAGCCTGCAAAGTCCTAAACCGGACAGTTTAGCGCTGCGCTGCTAACAGCGCAGCGAAAGGAATGGGGGAGAAACAAAAAAAGCAAGAGCAATACAACCTGATCATTGCTTCTGCCTGAGACCAAGAGCCAAGCTTTGCCACGTCTGTCTTGGGCGGAGACTAAGTCGTGACTGGAGAGAGGCATGGCAAAGATTGACTGACTTAGTCTTAAAGGGCAGGAAGACAAGGTTAACCCATTGATGGATTCTCCATTGATCATGCTGGAGAAAAATATATATCAATATGTAACAGACATGGAATTGGTCTGATTTTATAGTTTTAATTCTTTTAACATTCCTGTTCATTTTCTTCATTTGTGTTCATGGCCTAGCAAATAAAACATTCAGGAAACAAAACATTATTGCTCAAGAGAATCATCATCACAACGTAACAGTGATCATTGTAACATATGCAACCTCATGAACGGTGGTTTAAATAGGCAAGTATGGTGAGAAAGGAAATGCCAGTATAGGTGATATGATATACAAAATTCTGTTATTCCCTATCAGAGTATAAATCCAGTACAAAGCAGAGGGACAATCTGTTCTGTTTCAAATGAAAAGTGCAAAAGGGAACGGGACAGGATCATAATGGCTTACTGCTACTAATTCCTGCAATGTCAAACAATGATTTACAGTAAAGATAAAGACCCATGTCCTGCATACAGTCCAATACTTTTTTTTTATTTTGCAGCCTCCAACTGTACTATCTTAGAAGCAAAAAAAATATATATCCTAATAGAAACTGGGATGCTAAGGAGGGAATCTTTTAGAGCAGGGGTCCCCAACCTTTCTGGGTTGGTGGCCCGGGGCGGGCTAGGAGGGAGGCGCCTTTATGCATGCGAGAACGCGCCCTGGGCTGTGTGCGCACAAACGGGGCTGTGATTGCGTGCGCGATGCAAATGGGGCCAAGGGTGCCCGCGCAATACTCAAGCAACGCTAGCGCCTGGAAAATACCGTGATGCTAGCACAAGTGGGAAAGTTGCGCTTGCAGCAACGAGGACCAGCATGACACCGCGTTAGAGCAAGTGGGGGGCGCTCGTGGCAACGCTACCGCCCACCCAACGCTCATGGCACTGCTAGTGCCCGCGCGAAGCTAGCACAAGTGGGAGGATGCAAGCATGTACACCCACGTGCACTGGCCAGCCACTCACGCGGCCCACTTTCCAAGAGCCCATGGCCCAGTAGTGTGCTGTGGACTACAGGTTGGCAACCCGTTTTAGAGAAAGGACAAGAATAATGTAGTCCATCCAATTTGTGTGATACAGGCGAACAATAGCTAATAACAAACAGAATTTCAGACATAATTAAAATCACCCATTTGGATTTTATATATGAAAGAAGACTATTTTTTTTCCACAATTTTTTTGTCCAATGGAAGATTACAATAAACGGTAAAGAGGTATATGGCATCATTAAAGTTGGGAATTTGGACATCTGTGTTTGATTGGAATCTCTTCTCTTAGATTAATCTGAATACTGATACTACTTTTAATCTTACAGGTCTTGAATAAAAATAATTTTAAATAAAATCAATTGGCTCTTAGCCATTGGATTCCCTTCCCTATCATCCTCATTCTCTAATCACATTTTCACTTTTTTCATAAAGCACCAACTCAGAATAAACAGACAAGGGAAGATAACAAATTTGAGATTTGGGGAGAATATACTTTTCAGGGACTACATATGAAAGTATAACAAATTGTTGATTTCAGTGATTTGGGGATTGTTTTTAGTCATATTTCTCTACAGGTTTTGCTTAGTTACATCAGCTAACAGTTCTGGTTGATTATTCCACCTATTCCACAAAAATACCTTTTAATATTCATGTATTGTTTTTGTTTTTTTGCATTTTCTAACTTTTATTATATTGTAAGCTGCTGTATTAGTGATATGGTTTGCATAGAAATGTAATCCATAAATAAAAAATAGTATGTATACTGTTGCTCATAGTGCCGAAGCCACAGCCAAAATGCAACTCTTAAGATTCAGCTACTGTGTTGTTGGATCCCAATTCCCAGCTCAAGAATGAGATGGGAGTCTTTTCATCAGGAAAAAGTTCTTTTAGGAAGATAGTATATTCACCTGGTCCCTGTAACTCTCTTATAGTTGTCTTTGGAATACACTGCTAAAATGCTGACTCCAGAGCCTATGTTAACTAGCAACATAGGAAAGGGGTTATCGAGGCAGTAAGGCTTTTTTTGACATCGCTCAGGTGCTGAGGGGTTTTCAAAATAATAGCACTCCGGCTGGCCATTGAAGCCGACAGAATCCACATACAGAAGACCTTGGATCAGGCAGTCCAACTCATCTAGCTTATGAAGCTGGAGGTCAGCAATCTGGAAGAGAAGTTAATGAATGAACAGTCATTGACACAGCAGAAAAATCAGCAGAAAGTTGAAAACATAGGGTAGAAGACTTTGTACTATTTGAATTACCTAATAGATCAACATCTGAGTATTAAATAATTATTTGCACAGGAAGTGTCAAGTCAAGTATGCTGTCTGCCTGACAATAAGTGTTATTTACCTGGTCAAGATATGTTACGTTTTTGAGAATTAGGGGAAAAGATTTCTTTGGTATTATTTTTAAAGAGATCTCACTATTTAAGTCATTATAGAACAAAAAATTAAAAATGTTTTAAAAGAAGGATCATACAGGTAGGCTTCGACTTATGACCACAATTGAGCCCACAATTTATGTTGCTGAGAAATTTGTTAAGTAAGTTTTGTCCCATTTTACGACTTTTCTTGCCACGTTTGTTAAGTGAATCACTGCTGTTATTAAATTAGTAACACGGCTGTTAAGTGAATCTGACTTCCCTGTTCACTTTGCTTGTCAGAAGGTCGCAAAAACTGGTCACATGACCCTGGGACACAGCAACCGTCATAAATATGAATCAGTAGTCAAGCATCCGAATATAAATCATGTGACCATGGGGATGCTGCAACGGTCATAAGTGTGAAAAATGGTCATAAGTCACTTTTTTCAGTACCATTGTGATTTCGGTCACTAAACAAACTGTTGTAAGTCGAGGACCACCTGCACTCCCCTCTTTCAAGTTTTAACTCTGGTCAATCATTAAAAAAAAAAAAAAACCCTGCATGACATGTTTTGCAAGAAGTAGTGACGATATATATATATATTTAAAAGTTGTATATTATAGAAAAATCCTCAAAACATTTCTAATTCTTAGAAACGCAGAGTTGCAACATGCAGTTGTTGTTAATATCAGCAGTCTGTTAAATGTGAAAAACGTAATTAAATTTTGTAATGTGTAGTTGCGTAACAATTTATTTTCAATATAACTAGAGCCAACAACATTTCAGGAAGCTCTGTTATAATCCTCCAGGAGGATTTCATCAAATGAAACCATTTTTTTTTTCAAATTTTGATATATTTTTTTAAGGCTGTAAAATTGAGAAGATTTCTAATTCTTTTATATGCTAAACTCAACATTTGGTCAATGGGTTATATAGTCAAGTTTTTAACCATTTACCTAATGATCTGTGTAACATGGCATTTCTAAATAAAAGTTACAACGAGCAGCAGAATGGCTTACCAGGCTTGATTGGAATATTATGATTGGATGAAGGTTATGCTTCAAAATTATTTAAACTAATAAACAAAATAGCAAGAGGCACAACTGGTTTGTTTTCAGATTCCTATGCTTTTTCCTTACCTCTTACATCTTATATAACTTACATGCATAATACAAACGATGCATAATTGAATCAGAAAAAAAATCACAAAACTATACATGGCTGGCTTCAGTTACACATCTTTTATTACCATCCCTGCTGTTGAATGCTCTACTCGTTACCAGTAATGAATTAGGTACAATTTGAAACCCATGTCTAGGGCTTTCATAGATGATTAATAAAGGCTAAAAAAGTGTTGATAGATTTAAACTATTCCATTTCAAACAAAGCTGCCTGTGAATGCCTGAAGCATGAAACACAGCAATGGGGGGAGGAAGTGTGTGTGCTTGTGTTACCTAATCCCCATGCTACACCTCACCCCAAAAGAGATACACATGTCTCACCTTACCTGCCTTGCCTCACCTTATGCTTCAAGCCAGCAGCCAGTATGAGAAGGGGCGTTGTCTTACCTGAACGCCTTTTCTCAGCGTGATGAATGGAGAATCCACCAATGGGTTATCTTGGACCTCCTGCCCACGTAGACCAAAACAATCAAAGCTGCCACGCCTCTCTGGTTGAGGGCACGCCCCCAGTTTCGAAAGGGCGAAGCCAATGACTGCACGACGTGTTGGCTCCCAGACCCTAAACACTGGACCTGACTGCGTCCAAGGGATGGGTGTGGATTCTCCATTCATCACGTTGAGAAAAGGCGTTCAGGTAAGACAACGCCCCTTCTCCAGCTTGAAAGAATGGAGAATCCACCAATGGGACTTACCAAAGCCCTACTGTCCCAATGGGAGGGGAGCAGACTGGGCCAGTGTCCCTGCCGCCGGCACCACCTGTTGCAGTACCCTGCGGCCAAAGGATGCCTCCGCCGAGGCAAACTTATCAAGGCGATAATGGCGCACAAAAGGGGAAGGCGAGGACCATGTCGCCGCCCTGCAGATGTCCTCAATGCTGGCCTGTGTGGCCCATGCTGCTGAGGTAGCAGCACTGCGAGTGGAATGGGCCGTCAAGTGACCTGGAACTGGTAAAGAAGATGTCTGATACGCTTCGGAAATACAGGCCCTAATCCACCTACCAACGGTAGAAGAAGATACCTTCTTACCCTTGGAGGCCGGATGGAAGGAAACAAAAAGGGCCTCAGATCTACGAAAGGACTCCGTCCGCTTGACGTAACAGCGCAACACCCTGCGAACATCGAGAGTGTGCCATTGCCTTTCCAAAGTATGAGACGGATTAGGGCAAAAGTTCGGTAACACGATCTCCTGTGCCCTGTGGAAAATGGTGTTCACCTTAGGAACAAATGAGGGGTCCAGGCGTAGGACCACTCTGTCCGTGTGAAAAACACACAGGTCTTCTCTGACAGAAAGAGCTGCAAGCTCCGAGATGCGCCTAGCCGAGGTAACTGCAACCAAGAAAGCAACCTTAAGAGACAAGGACCTAAAAGTGCAGGACCTAAGGGGTTCAAAAGGCGCCTGCGTAAGGGCCTGTAAGACCCGGGGCAACTCCCAAGTGGGATATCTATGAACTACCGGCGGTCTACTGTTGGTGACCCCTTTTACAAAGGATCGTACCTTGGGGTGATGGGCCAGTGGCTCTAAGGTGTCACAGGTAAACACCGTGGCTAGAGCCGAGACCTGTCGGTGAATAGTGTTAGGCGCCAAGCCTTTATCAACACCCTCCAACAAATAGTCTAATATCCGTGGAATGGTTACCTCTGAGATAGCTAAGTGATTGCTGTCACACCAACGGCAGAAATGTCTCCAAGTGGAGTCATAAATGCGATTGGTTGCCGGTCTCCGGGAGGCCTGAATCATAGAAATCACTCCCGAGGAATAAGATTCTTGGGTCAAGGCCCTGCGTTCAAGTGCCAAGCGGCTAACTGCAGCCACTGGGGCTCCGGGTGTTGTATGGCCCCCTGCACTAGTCGAATCCGATTTGGAGGAATCCTCCACGGAGGGACCATGGAGAGGCTCACGAGGTCGGCAAACCACGGTCGTCTTGGCCAGTGCGGGGCAATGAATATGACCTCTGCCTGTTCCTGCAATACCTTCCTGATAACTGCTGGGATCAGAGGGAGAGGTGGGAAGGCATACAGTAGTCCCCCTGGCCAAGGGCTGCGAAGAGCGTCCGTCCTCTCTGCCCCCGGAGAGGGAACCTGGAAAAGAACCTTTGAAGTTGGGAGTTCGCCGGAGAGGCGAATAAGTCTAGGACCAGCAACCCGAACCTTTCCGAAATCTCCCTGAAGAGATCCAGATGTAGGCTCCATTCCGAATGGTCCACTGTTGCCCGGCTTAAAAAATCCGCCTGACGGTTTGCCTCCCCCGAGATGTGTTCGGCTTTCAGGGAGAGGAGATTGCTTTCTGCCCAAGACCCCAATAGCATGGCCTCGGCCATGAGAGAGCGGGATCGGGTACCGCCCTGACGGTTCACATGGGCCTTTGCCGCCAGGTTGTCCGTGAGGACCAGCACGTGCTGCCCCGCCACCTGGTTGCAGAAGTGGCGAAGGGCCAGATGAATGGCTCTCAGTTCCAGCCAGTTGATATTGTGTGCCAGATCTGCTCTGGACCACCGACCCTGAGCCAACTGAGATTGGAAATGGGCCCCCCAACCAAACAGACTGGCGTCTGTGGTCAATGTCAGCCTGTTGGGCTCCTTGAATAGTGACCCTTTTGCCACCTCTGGGGAGGCCCACCACAGAAGGGATCTTAGGGTCTGAAGGGGGACCCGTACCTTTTGGTTGGAAGAGCTTGTGCCCAGTCTTTGGAATGGGAGCAAGAACCATTGCAGGTGTCTGGAGTGTAGCCTGGCCCAAGGTACTATCTCTAGGCAAGATATCATCTTTCCCAGTAACTGGGAGAGGACAGCCAGTGTTGCTACACGCTCCCTGCGGATCTTGAGAACCATGTCTCGAATGCTGTCTTGTCTGTCTCGAGATAGATAGACCCGGCAAAGGTCTGTGTCTATTATCGCGCCCAAGTATAGCAGGCGTGTTGCGGGAGTCAGTTGACTCTTGTGAAAGTTGACTGAGAAACCGTGACCCTGGAGGGTCCTTATGGTGAGGGCCAGTTCCGCCTGGGCGGCCAGAGCGGAGGACGACTGGATGAGAATGTCGTCCAGGTAACATTGGACGCGCACCGGTACTAGTCGTAGGTGTGCGGCAAGTACCACCAGGATCTTGGTGAAGACCCTGGGAGCTGAGGACAGGCCGAAGGGGAGGGCCCTGTACTGGTAATGATTGTTGGAATAACAAAACCGGAGATATTGCCGATGGTTTGGATGAATAGGGATGTGAAGGTACGCCTCTGTAAGGTCTATGGATGTCAGAAAGTCCCCCCGTCTGATGCTTGCCAAGATGGACCGAAGCGTCTGCATCTTGAACTTTCTGTACGACAGGTGAGAGTTCAGGCCCTTGAGGTCTAGTATCGCCCTCCATCCCCCTGAGGCTTTTGGAACCACGAATAGGATGGAGTAAAAACCCTGTTTCAGCTGATCGACTGGAACCCGTTCTATGGCTCGTATGTGTAATAGATGCCGGATGGCCTCCCCCAGGAGGGTCTTCCTGACTGGATTCCTGGGGAGGGGACAGGAAACAAAGCGCCGGGGTGGCCTGGCCACGAACTCCAGAGACAGCCCGTCTCTGATGGTGCTTAGCACCCAAGAGTCCGTGGTGGTGGTCTCCCATTGGTGGAGAAAGTAAGTTAGTCTGCCACCTATGGGAGCTTCCCTCCCCGAGTCACCTGGATCTACGGAAGGGACGGCCGCCCCTGCCTCGAAAGGGTCTCTTACCCTGAGCCTGCTGTCTGTATCTGTCCCTGTACCCGGACCGGTCAAAGGAACGGTCCGGGCCTGCGGGAAATGGCCGGGCGACCTGTGCTGAGGCCGAATCTGATCCCGTCCGAAAGGGCTGTCGACGGGTGTACGGGGAGAAACAGCGGCCCGATCTCCTGGAAAGGTGATACAGAACCCTTCGTTTCTCCTTGTTTTCGACTAAGTAGGGGGTCAGGACCTCCCCAAAGAGGCGGGCGCCGCGGTACAGGGCGGAAGCTATGCGCCATTTGTGTCTAGTCTCAGCCTTCCAATTTCTAAGCCATAGAAGCCTGCGTGCGGAGACGTTGGATGCGATGGCCCGGGCAGAAAATCTTGCCGCCTGCAAGGACACGTCCGCCATATACTGTGATGCGGCCATGAGCTTTGTCAAGTCCTGGTGGACTCTTACCTCTTCCGGGGGAATTCTAGCCTGCAATTGGCGGAGCCACATAAGAGAGACCCTGGCGAAGAATGAGGCTGAGGTAGAAGCTCTTATTGACCAAGCTGAAGCTTGGTGTGTCCTGCGGAAAGAAGCCTCGGATTTTTTATCCTCGGGCTTCAACGCCTCCGCCATATCTCCAGGTACCCTGGAATCAGAATATAAAGGTAGTAAGGATTCATTAACCTCAGGCACCTCCAGGGCCTCATTCAGAACTGGTTCCGTATCAAGCAGCCTGCGGTCTATTCCCCCAGTAGAGGGGGGAGCACCTGGGGCCTCCCATTGAGCCCTAATGGATTTTAAAAACATGGGGGGGCAAGGTATATGTTTGTGTAACACCACCGGTTCTAAAAACAGCGGATCTGTGTCTTGGCCAGGAAGCTGTTCAGGCACCTGTTCAGGTACCGAAGGCTGAGCCGAGTGTATCCTACCGGTCGCACAGGCCTTGCGGAGCAGAGACGGAAATAGCGAGGGATTAAACAGTCCTATTAGAGGGGGAGGTTCCTGAGTAGGCTCCTCATCGTCCGACCACTCTCCCTCCGCCTGATTGTGCTCCGTGTATTCCGAGCCCCCGCTGGCAAAGGAATGAGGAGGAGAATCAGAAATCGGGTACTGTATTGCACCTGACCCCGCTGGGTCAGGTAATGGCCTGGGAATTATGGGAGCGGGAGTCTCTTGAGGACGCCTCATGGGCGCCATGGCTTGGGCAACTGCCTGAGAAACCAACTCTTGCAGATGAGCTTTGAAGGATGGATCCTCCAGCTCACGAAGCCCCGCTGCTGTGGGGGTAAAAGTGGCAGTTGGAGCCTGGCCCACCGGGGGTGATCCCTCAAGGGGCCGTAGCCCCGCTGCAGTTGGTGTAAATGTGGCTTCTGGAGCCTTAGGGTCCTGAATTCCCTGTTCCTCCTCAAAGAGGGAAAGGAGTTCCTGATAAGGACCAGTTGAAGGAGCCCCTTCTGAATCCCGCTCTGGTGACCATGGGCTGAGGCTCAGGTTGAGGGCCACAAGGGAGTGCCACCATTGTGGTAGGGGGCGGCTTAACCGTCTCCCCTACAGCCAGTTTTTGCGCTCGTGAGAACTGTCTCTCCAGGGCACGATGCCTACGATTGGCCTGTTTATCGGCCGCCTTGGAGGCTGCTTTCTTTGAGCCGGCCTTGGTCTTGGCCTTGATTTTTGCGGCTGCCTCCTGACTAGAGGACTTACGCTTTCCATGCCCACTGGAGGTGGAAGCCTGTGGCTCGGTGTTGTCTGCCATTGTAAAGCGAGAGTTTTCAGTGGGGTGCTGAAGCGTCTCGGTCTGCAAGAGATGCAGCTGTTCCCCACCTGAGTGGGACTTGCCTCCACGTGGATCAGTGATGGTCCGGCCCACCGGCAAGCACAGACTCACACTTAGCGACGGCTGTCGCGGGTCACCAGCGATGATGAGACTGAGCGTGAGACCTACTTTGAGGCCAATGTCGCGCTTAGTGACGGGATCAACACGTGTCTCTTAGTGACGGCAAGCTCAGTATTGACCGTTCACTAGATGCAGACTCTGGCAGCAGGCTACGACTGGCAAAGGCCCAATGGGTGCAGCTGCTAAAAGGTAAACTGCTGCTTTTTTTTTTTCTTTTTTTTTCTACCTAGCAATACAGGGGACTCCTATATGCCTGATTAGGGACAAATCTCTGGACAGACCCCTGACTGATGATTCTGAAAGGGTAAAGACAGAAGTGGGGCCTTTTGGTCCCTCCCTGTTTAGTGGCCAAAGATGGCGGTCGCCAGAAGGGAAAACGAAACTAACCAATCCTCCTGGAGTTGCTGGGCCTCCTTTCCATTCTCTGAAGGGAAAGGGAAAGCGAGGTAAAAGGGCCGTTTTCCACGCGGCGCCAAAAATGGCGGCCGCGACGATCGGGAAGGAATTTGGAGGCCCCGGGGCAGCCTGCAGGATAGGGGCTCCCTCCTCACAGCAGCAGCTCTCCAAACAAAAAAACCAGCACCTCAGTTAGAAAGAGAGAGGCCGATCGAGTCGCGGCGTCCAAAATGGCGGCCGCGACGATCGGCCGAAAAAACCAAGGCCCGAAGTGGTCCTAAGAGGGGGGGAACGCACTCCCACCCCCAGGGGACACCCCCCCTAGACGCCTAGCAGGCGAGAAGAGCCAGAAAAACAAGGGAAAATCCGATGGGGATCGGATCGCCTCGCGGCGCCCAAAACTGCAGCCGCGAATCAGCTGTGTGTGGGGGGGGAAACACGAGTTCAACAAAAAAGACACTGACAACAAATAAGAGCTGATTTCCCCTTCTAGAACAGCGCTGATCCCAGCGCTGGCCAGGGGGGAAAGAGAAAAACAATGAAGAATCCACCAATGGTAGAAATAACTAAACCTGAATCTCAAATCGCTGGGAGCCAAAACTACCACGTCTGTCTGGGCTGAAGACCAAAACGAAACTGGGGGCGTGCCCTCAACCAGAGAGGCGTGGCAGCTTTCATTGTTTTGGTCTACGTGGGCAGGAGGTCCAAGATAACCCATTGGTGGATTCTCCATTCTTTCACGCTGGAGAAACATACTGAACACTGTAAGCTGTTGGCATACTCAACAAAAGGCACATAATTGATGAGTTCTCGCTGTAACTTTTCATTCCTGTAGACAAGGAATCTACAATCTCACTGACAACGATGAAAAGGCAGAATGAGAAAAAGAAGATACTGGTCGGTGGTGAAGAATGTTAGGAGGTGGGGCTCAGTAGCACTGTTTGGAGAACCAGAGATTTCTAACTTAAGGCTTCAAAGCAAATGTAAGAAATACCCAAATACAATAGTTTTTCTCACAAGCAATATTTACTCTTGCAATCACAAAGGGAATTCTATTTTCTTAGGCGAGGGTGGCAAAAGCTATCATCCTCTCTAAAATGAGAGTATAGACATGACAAATCATTTAACATTTGAGGTTAATAAGGCTCGGTTTCTCAAAAAAGCATAGCCACCTAACCAACTCTAAAATAAAGGAAATTTTAAAAAACCTCCACTCTTAAAAGGTTTGTAAGCTCACCCAAATGACTGCTGAATCATCAAGACGGAAGCAGCCTAGCCATTCATATGACAGGTTTCCCAATTTTGCTTTTGGGTCTGCAAAGAGGCTTAGCCTGCTATAAAACAGGATGATAGCTGTATAGTTTAGCAGGACAAAGTTTATCACAATTCCAATGCAAATTAAAAAAACAACATCCGAGTATAGCACAAATGCTGACATGACAAAATAA
Source organism: Azemiops feae (assembly GCA_023970755.1). Taxonomy (NCBI): domain Eukaryota; kingdom Metazoa; phylum Chordata; class Lepidosauria; order Squamata; family Viperidae; genus Azemiops; species Azemiops feae. The sequence goes on from JALGBA010000816.1 coordinate 432,241, forward strand.
CACCTTTATGCCCCACTGCCATCTAGATGTGTGAAGTCTGGGCCAAATATATCTACTTACAGTATGAATGCCAGACGCTAATGCAGTAAAATGTTCCTCTTAATTAATGCATTTAAGCTAAAAAATGGGTTTGATGTGACAAAAATAAAGATGACTTCCCTGAATTTGATTTGGCAGTTTTACCATAGGGAGTAGGAACGCTCCTGAACTAAGACAGAATGTAAATTCAAGTACCATTCGGAAATCTTCCTCAAACTTGTAGGCTCCACCTCCAGTGGCACAAAGTGTGGTATGCAAGCTTGAAAAGTTTTTTTCGCTGCCCATCTGTATGAACCTGTGCATAGCACAGCTTGGGAAACGGATGAAATGGAGATTCCCTTTACGTCCGCACATAGTCAAGTTTTTCAGTTCCAGATGGACATCTCGGATCCCTGTTTTACCGTAGGCTGTGTTGGAAGTCAGATACTTCCTAATGCTTTTGAGGTTTTCTACTTCTTCCTGCTCTTCCTCAGCTGTAATGTCTTTTGGTTCAAAGTATACCAGTTTAACAAGGGTCCCACCAATATCCATGCCAAACCATGGGAATGCTAGAGGAAGGAAGAAAATAAAGATTACTGCAGGAACACTTTAAACAATACTTTTACATATTAAATGTAATGGTTAGGCATATATATATATATATAATTATATATATATATAATCTACTAAATATATATATGGCTGACAAAAGAGGGGAGGAGAGCTGGTGGCCTGATGGTTAATACAACTGCCTAGCATGCAGGCTGTCCAGGTTCGAATCCCATAGAGTGTGTGGCTTGCTGACGAGGGCAGAATGAGCCCGAAATAGCTATTCAAGTCTCCCATTTAATCCTTTAACTCTTTGTCAACAAAAAGAAATTTGAATTTGTAAATGTATCGCAGTAGCGACTTAAGCCTGCTTAATGCCCCTAGTTGGGGGGCTGCAAGGCAAAAGTGATTATAAAAAAGTATAACTGCAGTATAGCAGTTAGAATACCAAGGTGCATCAACCAGACCGGTTTGTCCGGAAAAAACTTTCTCTCTATATATATATATAGAGAGAGGAATTCTGGGAGTTGAAGTCCACGAGTCATAAAAGAGCCAAGGTTGCCTACCCCTGGCCTAGACCAAACTTTCCCAACCAGGTATTCTCTAGATCAAAGGTCCCCAAATGTTTGGGCACCAGGGACCGGTTCCGTGGTTTTTCTGCAGACCGGAGGGTGCGTGGTTTTGTGTGCTGCCTGCATCCTGCGGATGGGGCTTTGCTTGTTTGTGCGGACCAGCTGCTGGCATGCCGCAGCCTGGTAGTGGTCCACGGACCAGGGGTTGAGGACCCCTGCTCTAGATCAGGGGTCCCCAACCTGCAGCCCTGTGCTGGGCTACAGCCCGTTCAGAACTGGGCCACAGAAGTGGTGGGCAAGTGCGCACGTAACCATTCCCTCTCCCCCCCCTCCATTGCCACCACCTCTGCTGGTCCGCTGAGCCGAAAAGGCTGGAGACCGCTACTCTAGATAATGATGGGCTTCCAAAGGATTGGAAATTGTGGAATTTCAAATCCACTTCTGGAAAGCCTATTCCATCTTTTAACAGCAACAACAATGTTGTCAGCCAAGTCAAATGATCAACTGTGCATGTTGAATCAGCCTATGACATGCATACTTAGCACAGAGTCTCATTTTGTTGTTTATAAAGTAATTCAGAGTTTATGTTCAGTCAGAAATTGTTCTCTTGACCTGAAGATACCCTATTTCAGTGGTGGCGAACCTATGGCATGGGTGCCAGAGGCGGCACTCAGAGCCCTCTTTGTGGGCACGTGTGCCATGCCCCAGAGATGGCAACCGTCCCTCTTCAACCAGCCGCCCGAGGTCCTACATGGCCAGATGCATCCCGGCACGGTTGGTTTCCCTCCCCCCTGCCCCGTCCCTCCTGGCCTCACATGCTCTCCTTTTCCCAGGCACGACCCACTGCATCGCCTCCTCAGCTGTCGGCCAGCTGTCCAACTCAGAGATGGCTTCTCTGAACTGCTGGTGGTGGGCTGTGGAGCCCCAGAGTATGCTGGTCGAGGAGCCATCAGGCTGTGGCTGCTGACGGACACTGGCGGCCCCCATGCGCTCGCTGGCCTGTGTGTGTGGGGGCCAATGGTGTCAGGCAGCAGCTGCCCTGACCCCTGCCTCACCTTGCCCCGTGGCAATGGTATCCCCGCCTCGCCTCGACTCACCCCGCAGGATGAGCCTCCTGTCCAACGCCCCACCTGCCAGAGACCCCCTGGATATCCCCCAACCCTGCCCATAGGCGTCCCTCCCCACGAGCAACATCGAGGTGACCATGCCCACTTTGGCCACACCCACCCAGTGGGCCACGTCCCACCTGGCACCCGGCGATAAATAAGTGGGTTTTGGGTTGCAGTTTTGGCACTCAGTCTCTAAAAGGTTCGCCATCACTGCCCTATTTTAACTTCTTCAGATTCCTGAACCTTTTTTTTTTCTTTTTTTGTATTAGTGGGACACCTTGCTTTTTGCCACCATATTTTCAGCAACAGTGTCAGCAAAGTTCAGCAATTCCTTTTTCTAAACCTTGACCAAAGGCTCCTTCCAAGAGACTCCTTGGAAAAGGAATTTCTTCTTTTCTTTTATTATATTAAAATATAATGCAAAGCACCATGACAATCAACAACCAAAATACAAATAAATATTGAATTTACTGTTTGAAAATACAAGTGTCCATGAGCACTATGACATTTATGATAACTTCTTTTTGGTAATAAAATAATCGTTTGAATACTGAAATTAACAATAACAACAACCTAATGGAATTTGGCCATAGAGAGGATTCTTGCTTGATGCAAGCAAGGCTACAGGCAAGAAGGCATCTATATATGTCTATTTTGGAAGATAGCCCATTCATTATTCAACTTTTAAAGATGCCAGGGCTCGAAGGAAGTACTACATTTGTTCAACTAAGTCTACCTTTGTTTAAAGGAACAATGCAAATATAAAATAACATATTTATCACAAAGCTTATTTCTAACTTCCTACAAATATTGACAAGGCAGCAATATATCAATTATTCTGTTTGTTTTTTAAAATTACTGAACCAAGCACGATTAAAAAGGAAAAAGAAAAAAAAGAGGAACAAAACAGCCACGCTTCTGCGAACTGTTTCCTAGTCTCTGTCCATTAGGAAACAACAGTCCCAAAATAGTCCCTGTTCTTCTGTTTTTGGTACCAAGACAACAGTTGCAGAGGGATGCAATGAATATGTGTGCAGCAATCACATGGAAATATCAGCCTCTTATCAAAATAATTGTTTCAATTATTGGTACTGTGCCAAAATACAGTAACTTAAAGTCAGTGCTATATCTAGGCCAGAAACCATCAATCACACATCCCACAGGATATATAAAACTCCAACTGCAATTTTATGTGCATTCACCAGGACACATACCCCACTGAATACAAGGCAGCTTATCTTCAGTATACCTATGATTGCCCAGTTGAAAAGATTCTGATTTCCACTAACCTCTATGCCACGTGCAGCATTGCTTTGCCAAAGTGGTACACTACAGCCACACTAGCATACAGTTGTTACATAAATGGGGAAATGCAGGGCTCTATGACAATTTGCCGTGGCTGACTCACCTCAGCCAACTCGCCACAGCCAACTCACTACAGGATAACTCACCACGGCCAACTTGCTGTGGGACAACTCTCTGCGGGACAAGAGTTATCAAAGAAATGATAGAATACAATCATTAAAGAAAGGATGCAAAAGAAGTGACAGGATGAAATGTGAACAACAAAAATTAAAATAATGTTTAATTTATCTTAAATAATTAAATTGAATTGTTAAATTGTCCTGCGGCAAGTTGGCCCACGGCAAGTTGGCCGTGCCAAGTTGTCCTGCAGCGAGTTGGCTGTGGTGAGGTAGCCATGGCAAGTTGGCCATGACGAGTTGGAAATGCAGGGTTTACAATGACACCATGCTACCAATGCCAGCTGAAATAGGAGATGGGTATAAGATAGCACTTAAATCAGAATTGAGTAGAAAAGCAGCAATATCCCTAGGGCAGCAAATTAGCCTCAATCTCACCCTATGGGCAAAAGTCCAAAGTTTGTGAATAATTTCAAGGCATCCAGTTTTCCCAATTTTTACACCAAATCGAAAAATATAGGGCAAATTATAAAAACATTTTTCAACTATTTTAATGACTGTGTTTCATGTTTATTGTTATACAGCTTTTTGTTACTGTTATTGTTCACTTCTTGTGAGATGTATAAATTTGATAAAATAAATAAAAACTTGTACCTTTAGTTTTAAGCTCCCAGTTAGGGAGACTATATACCAGTGATGGCGAACCTTTTAGAGACCGAGTGCCCCAAAACAACCACCACCACCCGTGCCCGCTCCAGCGTGCCCGCTGCACCACCCACCACCTCCATGGCCCGCCACAAATCACCCAAGCAGCTCAGCAGCGCCATGGTGGCCACGCCCTCCGCCCGTGCCCTGCGGCATCATCTGCGCGCGATGGGGTGCAAGGGCGGAGTCTTGTCCCCGCTGCCCGGCTACCATGTCCTTGGCTGCGCAGCATTGCGTGGGCCGTGCCCGGGGGCGACTCTCCTCCGGAGGACTGCTAGTGAGGAGGGGGCCATGGGAGGAGGCGGGCTGGGGCGACGATGCGTGTGCCCACAGAGAGGGCTCTAAGTGCCGCCTCTGGCATGCGTGCCATAGGTTCGCCACCACTGCTATATACAGTATGATCATCCAAGAATCTCCTGAATTCGTTTAGTCACTAAGTTGTGTCTAACTCTTCGTGACCCCATGGACCACAGCATGCCAGGCTGCCCTGTCCTCCACTATCTCCCGGAGTTTGCCCAAATTCATCTTCATTGCCTCAATGACACTATCTAATAACCTCATCCTCTGCCGAACCCTTCTCATTTTGTCTTCAATCTTTCCCAACATCAAAGTCTTTTCCAACGAGTCCCCTCTTCTCAGTTGGTAGCCAAAGTATTAGAGTTTCAGCTTCAGTATCTGTCCTTCCAGAGGATAGTCAGGACAGTTAAAGAAAGAATGCAAAAGAAGGGACAGGATGAAATGTGAACAAAAATTAAAATAATGTTTAATTTATTTTAAATAATTAAATTGAATTGTTAAATTGTCCCGTGGCAAGTTGGCCCATAGCAAGTTAGCCGTGCTGAGTTGTCCTGCAGCAAGTTGGCTGTGTTGAGTTGGCTGCAGTGAGGTAGCCATGGCAAGTTGGCCGTGACAAGTTGGAAATGCAGGGTGTACAATGACACCATGCTACCCTTTAGTCAATTCCTTTAGGATTAACTGACTTAATCTCCTGAATTGACAGGGTTAAAGGCTAGTCTACTTTGAACCAAAAGTTATTACATCCTCTTCAGACTACAGCTGCTGATTTCAGCAGAAGGCTTCTCACCCTTTGCCACACAAAACCATAGTTCAATATACCTTCTATCAACTGGATTTAGTCAACAAGAGATAGCAAAAGGTGAATGAAAGATAAATCAGTCTTGCAGAAAACATCAGTTATTTACAGAATGAAGTATAGCAAATTTCCAAGTCTGAGACAAAATTATTTGTATGAAAAAGGAGTATATAAAGACTGGATTCTATCTTGGAATCTTGTATTCTGGAATCAGTTTTTATTGGCTTTCTACAAACAGGTATAAACACATTCGAAATGATATGTTTTCTATATTGATAAAGCATTAAAACATGTTTCATATAAAAAGGCCTAGCTACATGTCACATTACATCAACTATTGAATATACATAATTTTGCAAAGTCCAATTTTTTGATAGTGCACTTGCTGGTCAATCTGGAAGAATTTATACTTGGCCCAGATTTTTATCCATACCATAGAAATACAGTAGAAAAAAAATACTAATCAGTTAAAGAGTTTCAATATGGCATAGTTGCAACAACAAAAATAGCTGTGAAAGGGACCTTCTTGTTAATTTGGAAGGCCAAAATCTTCTAGATTCTACAGAACATTATCTATATTTTCACAATAAATATCTCAATACAGTATATGCTAAAATCTACCTAATTGGAATGGAAACTAATCTAGAAGTCAAAACAGGTAAAAGAGGATTTAGTCCTAATGTCACTTAAATATTTGTATGCTGCTTCCTATAAAAAAAATCTGAAATAGTTTACAATAAAATAAGCATTTGTGTGACTATTTCATGCCTTTTTGAATTTGGACATTTTCTTGATCTTCTCACCACTTCAGAAGAGAAGGAAAATTAATTATACACATTTTTCCTTCTCAACAGCTATAGAGCCAATACCTCTTCCTGTGTTTGGGATTTCTGAGAAACATGGCCTGAAGGAACTACGGTATGTAAAACATTCTGGATTGGACCAAGGAGCTTACCTCTTAATGTTAAATAAAATCCAAGGCCAGATGACAGGGGAAAATATCTTGAAAAAATCAAACAGATCTCAGCAATACTGTATTACAGCCCATTAAACCCATAGACTGAATTTTATTACAGCTTTATCCAAATCCTATTCCTTCAGCTGTAGATATCTCAAATTATATGCTTTTGTCACAATGCACGCAAAAATCACACTTAGTTGTCTGTTTTTAGAAGGTTAATTAGGGTTTCAAAATAAAGTCATGCACAAATTCACTAGTTCCACACAAAAATAGTAAGTACATCTTTCAACATTCACCAAAATGAAGAAGCGCAATATATTTGTCATCTACTTTGTAAAAATTTCATAAGATTGAACAAGCTTGAAATTCCATGTAAGGTCTCATCAGAGGTCTCATTTGTTGAAAGTCAAGAGCTGGAATGGTCACTCTAAGTCTAAGACATTCTGCAACTGTACAAGACTATGTTTTGGGATTGGGAGTAGTTTAAATACTTTTTAAACTGCATTTAGTCCGAGCACTTGTAAACTTTTAAAAATTTGCTTTCCTCAGAAAGTCAACTGAACGTCATGCCTCCACCATTAGACCATGTGCTACAAAACTTCAGTGATGTAATATCTGAAAGCCACATAAAAGGAGCATTCATAGGGAGCATGTAGTGTAGGAGTTGCTTGTTGCTCATTCTGATTTTCCTGTGGCTTTATGTGAAAAATCTCTTACTACTTGGGGGCGGAAATGTCTAATGTCTACATAACATCAGTACATCACAATAACCTCTGCACAATGAATTATTATATTGGGATTTTCAAAATTCACCTTCAGCTTAGAGGTAGTACTTGACTTAAGACCACAATTGAGTCTGGAATTTTGGTCATTAATTCAATTTTACAACTGCTTTTGTGATGGCTATAAAGTATTCCAATTGACATTTTTTGCCATTTTCTGTCAGGAAGCATTCAATATGGTCACAAATATTGGTTATATGATTGCAGGATGCTTTGGTCAGAAATACGAATTTGTTGCCAGGCAGTGAAATGAGATCACATGACCATGGTGTGTGTAGGGAGGAACAGGTGTAACTTTGAGGGTGGGTCGTAAGTAGCTCTTTTTTAGTCCATTGTAACTTTGTGGTTGTTAAGCAAGGACTACCTATATTACGGAAGACTGATGAGATAAAGAAACATTAGGCTGTGTCCATGTTACTTTTGGAAGAGAACTACAAGTCAAGCAAAATAAGACAATAATAAGAAACATTTTAGCTCTGTTTGAGATTGAGAATGTTGTAGACACTCTCACTAAATATTTACTTACCAAATCACAAAATGCTGTCTAATAAATACACCCAGTCACAGAACATCCATTTCTGAATGATCACCTGGTAAGAATTATCCATCTTAGTATATGATGTGCTCCGATTATGGTAGCTTCTCTTTTTTTCCTAAACGAATTAGCACTCAGGTGAAGATACTTATTATTTTTATATTTTAAAAATTCATGCAGGATGTATGTGGGGCCCAGAGATATTATTGTAAATAAGAATGATGCTAGAACTTAATGGAGTTTATAGTATTAATAGCAAAAAAAAAAAAATCATATAAACCAAGCCAATTTTCCATCATTACAGCTTTGCCTCATGATCCAAAGTTTTTGTTTTTTAATCTAACAGGTTCCGTGGCCTAAAAATTTGAAAATCCCTGTTCTAGAAGGTAATGTTTTGTGCTCTTTTCTAGACAATATAATCGTTTACATAATTAGGTACAGTGGTGCTTAACAAGTTTGTGAACCCTTTTGAATTTTCAGTATTTCTTCATAAATAAAGCCTAAAACTCATCTGTTCTCCACACAAATGAACAAATAGAACGTTTTTTTTTACTTGTTTGTTTCATTGAGTACTCTATCCAGTTTTAGGATGTATGTGAAGAACAAGTCACATTTTTGCTCATATTTATGCGGAAATACTGAAAATTCAAAACGGTTCACAAACTTTTAAGCACCACTATAAACTGGGAGTCTTGTAAGCGGCATGCAAGCTGCCCACAGATACCATCTCCGTTAAGGAACTATGTTAGAAATGTTCACAGAGCAAATGGAGCATTTAAATAAATAATGTTCTTTGTGCAATCATGGAAAACTGGGCGTCTGTTTTCTAATTAGGAGGATACACATTATGCTATAGGAAGAAATGTGTGTCTCTCTTTTCAGGAAACGCTGGAAGTAAAACAATGTTTCTACCCTTCTCTTTTTTAAAAAAAATAATATTTTTTTTTCTCACTTGGGGTAGGCAAAATAAATTACTTGTGCTTTGCCCCTCCCAATTCCATAATGAAGCAGATTTTGGTATGCATGCTAACATCAGCATAAACACAGTTCTTTATATCAGCGTTGTGTTAGGTATAATACAACTTGAGACCAATCCAAGACAAAGGAATCTGAACCCAGGGAGAGGAAACCATATGAATGACCTACAAAGGGCAAACAAGCTCTAAAATCCACTTGAGGGCAGCAGAGAGATTACAGTACACAAATGACAACTGCAGAGTGGTATTGCAGTAATGTTAATTGGTTCATGTTTTGTGGACTTGGCATCACCACATTTGATAATAGCATGTTAGCATAACCTGACCTATCTGTTCAGCAAACCTTTCCCTACAGTGTCTGAGGACTGTGTACATTGAAATCAAAGAATTATGAAAACGGGGTAGATCAGTATTACAGTAGTCCTCGACTTTTGACGACCATTGAGCCCAAAACTTCTGCTGCTAAGCGAGACAATTGTTAAGAGAAATTTGTCCTATTTTACAACCTTGCTCGCCACAGTTGTTAAATGAATGGCTGCAGTTCTTAAATTGATAACACAGTTGTCGAGTGAACCTTTGCTTTTCAGAAAGTCACAAAAGGTGATCACATGTTCCCAGGACACTGCAACCATCATAAATATGAACCAGTTGTCAAGCATCTGAATTTTGATCACGTGACCATGGGGATGCTGCAACGGTCGTAAGTGTGAAAAACGATCCTAAGTCAATTTTCAGTGCTGTTGTAACTTCAAACGGTCACTAAACAAATGGTTGTAAGTCGAGGATTACCTGTATTTCCACCGTCAAAGTTTTTCAGAAAATTCAGAACACTGTTGTACTGGAGTTCACTTTTGACTCCTATATATTTTATAGTTTTATGGTTTCACAACAGCTAAAAAGCAGTAGGAGACCTATTTTTCTAGCACAAAACCAATGCTCAAGAACACTACAGAGTTTTTTGGTTTGTTCAACAAGGAAGAAAGACTCCATTTCTTCACTCTTCTATGTAGAAGCTTAGGATCAGAAACTAGGCCAAACAAAAAGATACTAAGGAATGCACCATCTTTCAAGATCTTCAGAACATTTTATTTCTCTAAGTGGTAGAAAAGCAGGGGAAGATATAAATAACAAGTTCAATATTTAGTCCACGTTAAATTTAATGTTGGGTCATATTCTCTGCATTTTAGATCCAGTACATGACGTAGATTGCTTGGTGAAGTAATCCATTGCACCTAAATGCTGCATGGATCAGATTACAATGATGATTCAGGAGCATGGCAGATACTGCTTGCTGAGTACAAACAAATTGACTGTAATCCAGATTTGTCTTTTGCCTTGAGCAAAATACACAGGTCCTTAGTAGGCAGCAAACAAAAATAGTGAAAGATACTAGATATTAATTCGGTATGCTGCACTAAGCAAAATATTCAACTTATCTAATCTAGAGACTCGAACAAATGGAAACCCTCAGAGACCCATTTCAGGAGATTAAAAAAAAACTTTCTAGTTGTGCAGTCATCCTTGCCCTACTTGACTTCTCTGCAACTTTCGATGCCATCAGGATACCATGGTATCTTTCTGGATCGGCTCAAAAGATTGATAGTATTGTGCTGGTTCACCTTTCTCCACAGACAATTCCAGTTGGTGATTGGGGGGGGGGTGGGGGGAGAGAGAGAGAGATCCCACCTTTGGCCCCTACTGTATGGGATGCTGCAGGGTTCAATTCTTTCTCCACTCTTATTCAGTATCTATATAAGGTCACTGGGTAAGTTCATCTGTTGCCATGGGATGAGATATCAAATATACATCTCTGCGCCTGGCAAATTAAATGACACTGTGGACATCTTATCTGGTGCCTGGAGGCTATGAGGGTCTGGATAAGGAATAACAGGCTTTAGCTGAACCCTGGCAAGACTGAGTGGCTTAGGAATTGGGACTTGCCAGTTCTAGGATTATGCCATCTCTGATGCTGGATGGAGTTTCACTGTCCCAAACAGACCTACTGCACAACCTGGAGGTCCTCTTGACTCGTGACTCTGGCACGAAGAACAAGTAGCAGTCATGGCTAGTCTTTGCATAACTTCATAATTGTACCCCAGTCCTCAGGCTATCCCAGTTCACCTTAACCAGTTCACCTTATTCATTTGTCTAACTCTTGAGAATAATAGAAAACCAATAATCTGGGAATCCTTATTGTGAGCAGTTATCCACTAATCTGATGAAATAAAGCACTAGGTGGTAGTCTTTAAAACAGCAAGTCTTCTAAAGCCTGGAAGAAATTTCTCTCCCTTGGTTACTTATCATTTTAAAAAAGTGTACCTTTTATGGAGAAATTAATATTTCCACTCCCAGTAAAATAAAGCAAAAGGTGCAACTGTTTCCTATTTTAACTGTATTTTAACACAATCCTGAATCATTACTCTAGGATCGTGTCATATAAAGTTGATTTTCTTTTGTTCAGAAAAATTAGTTGGAATGCACCAACCTTGTTACACAATATTAATAAAACTTCGAGAGATTGGGAGAAGAAATTCAACACTACTATTGTTTTATCAGATATAAAATCTGTATTGGTGCAAGACAATCCAGTTCTACACACTACACTATTCATACAGGACAGCATAAAATTAAACATAAGATAAATCGCGTAATGTGAAGATTCTAACCGATTACATCTAAAACAATTTAGTAGTATTAAATGACATAATGCAGAAATATGATGCTCAACATCATTCTATGATATGTTAGAAATCCAAATTGCGTATTATTAATACAAAGAAAATGATGAACTAAGATTCACTTCACATTGGTATGATAATTCTGGATCTAACTGATGTTGCATAAGACGGTGGACAGAATACATAGGATGGCAATTGATTATGAAAAAACAATCTAATACATAGGAAAGAATTTAGGAAGAATTTAGGCTAGACTAAAAATATTTTTCCCAATATCAAATTTTCTGTGCTTAAAAATATCTTCTATTCAATTGCAGTAGCATAATTGCATCCGAAATTGTACAGCCCAGACATACATTTGCAACTTCTATCACAACAAGGACTAAGTAAACAGAGAGTATCCAAAACATTACAAGGGTCATTTAACTTGATGGATGTTAACAGCTGAACTATATAGGGGAAAGTTCATTAAGGGACAAGACAAGAGAATCTTTAACACTATTTATGAGCCTACCTTTGGACAAATCCACAGGTTGCCAAAAACTGATGAGCTACGCATGCTTTAGTAACATTTTTATTTTTTATGTTTTTCAAAATCCAGGTAAGAGTTTATTTTAATGTAGCACAAGGAAAAGGGATTCTAATAGGTGACGATGATTGTGTTGAAAGACAAAAGCTGGAATTAAAACAGAAGTAATTCTTCAATTAATTCACATAGCTTACAAGGATGTAACTGAGAGCACAAACCTCTGGTGCCAACTTCAGCACAAATTTACTCCAGCTAACATGCTTATTTGCTTACTGCGTATAATAATTAAATTTGGATATATGGATATAACACCAGAAAAAAAGATGTCCCAAACTGCAGCAAAATTAATGAGCATTCTTCTAAAATAAATCGCTGAAGTCTTGTGCTCAGTAATCAGTACCAACATTCCATATAAATGTTTAAAAGTGATATTTGTTTAGATGAGCAAGAAAAGATGGTTCCTATGCTGTCCTTTCAAAAAGCGTCATTGGGGAAAACATGATAGATGCATATCCAGGTCCAACGTTATACTGGAACAGATATGGTCAAAATATTGGCTCAGGAATTCTGGGAGTTGAAGTCCACGAGTCATAAAAGAGCCAAGGTTGCCTACCCCTGACCTAGACAATCATTTGTTTTCCATAACAATCACCTGGCCTATCCAATTGTCAAGGCCATTTCAGTCCTGACACCAGAAGCAAGCATTTCTTAACTTTTTTAGCATAAATCAAAGGATAATAATCTCTTCATAATCTGAAATTAACACTATCTCGACAACTGTCTATAGTTGTCTGTTATTATTAGATTTGTACCCTGCTTTTATGTTATATAATTTAAAGTGGCATACATAATGTTCCCAATCTCCTATTGCCAACAACATCAATCCTATGAGGTAGGATAGGGTTAGCCAACATAGAATGACTAGTCCAAGTCACCCAGCCAGCTTTCATGTCTAAGGGAGGATTACAGCTCACAATCTCCTGGTTTCTAGTCCAGCTATTTCACCAAACTGGCTCTCTGTTAGATGCTTACTATCGTATTACTAAATAAAAATCTGAAGAGACTTTCACATATATAAATGGGACAATTATTTCTTCTTGACTTAAAAAACAAATGATAGCAACTATCTTTTGTGTAATGCAAGGGATAAGTAAACAAAGTTGGAATTCCAAATATGGGTTTCAGGTCCTCTCTTTATTAAGCTACAATCACACAAGTTACATCACGCAATTTGTAAAGCACACTTTCACATACAAAACTAATAAGCACCTTTTAACACTGACCTCTAAATAATCCTGCCAAACCAGAACAACCAGATTATTCAGTATTGCATTTTATACAGATCTCTTCAGTGAAAATCCTTATTTTGCTACTCAATATAAACAGTCCAAAGCTTCTAGGAATCTCAGTTTAGATGTTTTATCACCATTTTTCCTTATTCCTCCTCATTCTTTTTATTCTCCTCAGAAAATGGGAATTTAAATCCATGTTTTTTTAATTAAAGCTCTGACTGTGGAATTTTCAAACCATTCTTTGTAAAATAAAATATTCTTCAGAAAATACTGTATTATTCATTGTAGATCAGGATTAATATCAGTAAGCATACATTGTTTGCTGATATTACAACAAAGATGAAGATTACACGATACTATTATTCTTAAGCACAGGATTTAAAGATAACATCACCAGCAATTGTACAAGCTAAAATCAGAATAACAGCATTGGATGGGACTTTGGAGGTCTTCCAGTCCAACCCCCTGCTCAAGAAACCCTATACCAGTTCAGACAAATGGCTATCCAATCTCTTAGGGCAACAAAGATTTGAGAACTGAATGCAAGAGCCACAAATATTAAGTGATTTTAAAGATTATGCATACTAAAGTCAGAAAAATAAGGTAAATGTAGACTACCAGTATTTGAACAAATGAAAAACAAGCTACTAATAGTACAATCTACTATTATGGATGTGCATAAAAATTAGAATATAACAAAAAACATTAGTTGGTACTGAAATGATTAAATTGATGCAGAATAAAGAATTATTCTGAAAATGCATTTTTTTTGTCCTTAGATTACATTGCTACATTTCTCCAAAGAAATCACTCCATGATGAACATATTTAAAATCTTGCAATACTTTTTTGAAAAATGTTACATAAGGCTAGAGCTCTGTTAATTTCAGTGGGGTTCTTTCACATGCAGAAGCAATCATCACAGATGGGTACCACAATATTAAATGACAAAAAAAATCAATAAAAAAAATCAAAGTCAACAACCATATGCAATCATTTGTGAACTAGATTTACATCCCAAGTCTCTATGGTTTACCATATTGTAGACATTTCTAATAAATGTAAAAGTTCCTAGAAACACTTCTGATGGGAATAAAATTTTCATGCATGTATCATTTTAATGGGTATTTTACTTTCTTTAACCCTTTCCTGTTTTATCCAGCTTTGGACTGTTTTCTTTTAAAATAAACAAACAACTCCTTACCTTGTAAAAGTCCCAATCTATCAGAGAATATAATGGGAAAATAATATGCCAAACATTTCAATGAAACAATGAATGAACGTTTTTTTGGAGCAGCCAGTTTAGGAAAAGTGGTTTTTCTTTCTCAAAATCCAACAAAAAAGCTATCAAACTTATATATTGCAGCTCAGTGGGGTTATATCTAAATGTACTGACTAACTCAAGGGCCACATTGAATAAAATAGGGTCTGACTTCCAAGTAAGTTAAGAATTGGATCAAGTGAATATCATTGTTTTAGCAGCATGCTCACACAGATTTTTAGAATCTATTTACAAAACTCAACACTCTGTATGTCTAATTATTTTGTATTATTATGTTACACCTTAAAGAAGCTGCTACAGCCACAGACACTACTCCTAAACACATGCTAGTGAGACTAATCTTTGAGAAATATATTGAATTTCATAGAACTGAAGAGGGGGATTTTTTTTTACTCAAACCCAGTAACTTTCAGATAGCATCCTGCTATCCTTGCTGCCTAGTCAAACTCTTCCTCATTCCTTAATAAAGGTGCCACCAATGACAAGAGAAAACCAGACTGATTATAAAAACAAGGCTAAAGTGTCGTTTACTTACAATGTTTCTTGTCAATGATTAGCCTCATTTTGAGTTACTAAAAGGAACAGTTGGCTTGAATCCGAGTCTGTGACTTTTACATCCCCAAAACTGGGCAAAGCGCTTTATCAAGGGCATATTTATATAACTGAGAAACCCCTCGTTTTAGCGCACTGCACAGAACAGAGGAGACATGAGACCAGCCCACATCTTTCCAGTCTCCTCATTGGTCAAGCCTGGGACCAGCCTACGTGGGATCAGTGGGTGTGCACCCCGAGAAGGCGCCCCTATTGGCTGAGCCCAGACCATATTTAATGAACTGATGTTTGGGCGGCGGAACAAGAGCTCGTCGCAAGTCAGAAACCCCGGAGCCGCTCCTTGGAGTTGCAGCGAAATGGGAAAGCGCGATCAGATCCTGAACACAGAAACGGCATCACCCCGGGAAAAAAAAACAAAAACCAACGGCTCGAAAAGAGAGAGCTGCGGCGTCCTTTGTTATTATAACAAAATAATATTAGCGAGCGATGCAATGAGCTCTTGCTGCGCAAGTCCTGCCTAGCTCTTTCATCACGTGAATGTGCTTTTAAACATTCTGATGGCACATACACGTGAGCGAGGCAAGCCTGCCCGCCGGTTTCGGTCACAGATAAGTTTATCGCCCTCCCTTAATGAAACAGCCGCGCCACGTGAACCGGGACCGGTCGGGGAACCCTGGAAGGCGGAGGAAGCTGCCCTGCAGCGATGCGCCTGATGCAACTCTAGCTTTAAGGGCCGCCTTCTGCAAGCGGGTTCTCAATGCCATGCCATGCCATGCCATGCCCCCGAGTCGGACCACCCCAGCCCTCACTTACGCGGCCTGTTCTTTCTACCCGAATCCATCCTCCGGCGCGCCCTGCTTTTTTTCGTCGGCGAGTCGTGGCTGGAGAGCGGCAGCTCCGAGCGAAAATGCAGCGGGTGGGAAGCCTCGCCATTGCTGGCGGGAGGGTGAAAGCCGTTGTGCAGCGGCAGCCCGTTGTGCAGCGAGCAGGTGGGGGGAGCCGCCGCCGCCGCCGAAGAGACGCCGGCTTGGCCTCGCAGCCTCTCCCCCATGACGCCGCCAACAGCTGCCGCCGCCACCACCCCGAGGCCGCCGCTCGTCCTTTGTCTCGCCCTTCTCCCCGCCGCGCGCGAGCGAAGCAGGCGAAGCAGCGTCCCGCAGCGCCCACTGTGCTGGCTCTCCGCAGAGGCTGCCGAGCGGCCGGGACGCGCCTCCACCGCCCTCCCGAGGCAGCTCCAAGCGCAGGCGTCCTGCCCACCGCAGGAGGAGGAAGGAGCGCCCGGCGAAGGATTGCTGGGAAGGGGGCGGTAGCAGAACCGCAGAGCGCCGGGCTCCTTCCCGAATTTGGGGCGTGACCCACTAGCTCTTCCTCGCCTCCCCGCACGTGGCGGGTTGCTGCGGGGGGAGGGGGGCTTTTGC
Source organism: Azemiops feae (assembly GCA_023970755.1). Lineage (NCBI taxonomy): Eukaryota > Metazoa > Chordata > Lepidosauria > Squamata > Viperidae > Azemiops > Azemiops feae. The sequence goes on from JALGBA010000816.1 coordinate 448,713, forward strand.
CCTCCCCCGAGGGTTGCGAGCGCCTAGTTCTAGGGAAGCTTTTGCTCCGTTGCTCCTTTCTCGCCTTCCTGAGGAAGGCGCCGGGCTCTCACAAACCGACCGACTGACCGAGGAGCTTCGGTGCAGCCAGCCTGGTTAAAGCTCGGTGTCTTTGCTATGCGGGAGAAGAAACCACACGCGCGCGAAGGCGCGTCCCTCTACTGCTCCCGGATAGAGCTCAGCAAAGGAGGAAGCGATTGTAAGGCGAAGGAAAGGAAACGTTAAAAACAAAAACTATTTACTGTAAATCTCCATCCTGGCATCCCAAGTTTCTATCCTGGCAAAGCCTCCTTTCTTTCTCCTGGCTTTCTAGATTTACCTTTTATTCCTTCAACTTTCCCCCTCTCTTTCCAAAGTTTATCAACTCCAAACAACCACCACTTTCTCATCCCCCCCCCCTTTTCTCAACCCCTTCCTATAGTTTGCAAACGATTCTCATTCCCTCTGTCTACGAAACGCCTCGGCAAACTTCGTTTGTACTAGTTACTGGTTTCTGTGATCGGCATCCAGATGCTCTTGATATTATTTCTTCTTACACGCCCTTCTTAAATGCTCACTGATTTAACTACTGTTACATTTCTCTTGGCACATAGTGATGGGGTTTGTGCTCAAGGGGATACAACTTATGCTCAGCCATATCAGAAAACAACTTTTGATGCACAGCAATCAATCAATTAACTGATTTTATTTATAGCCCAAAGACCCAAAAAGCAAGTGACAAATATAATCTAAAACTGGCATTAGATAAAACGGTTTAACAAGTAAAATATTTAATAAATATTCATAATACACTTAAAATCTCAACTCATTGATTACTAAAAACTTTTTTAAAGCCTTCATTAAAAATCTGGCTGTTGCCACTGTAACTTTAGGATTTTCATCTTCAAGTAGTTTTTTACACAACTTCCTAGTTTATATTTTGAAATAAATATATGTGTCATATGAATTTGCTATGTACTGATCATAGCAAAAATAATATTTTTACTACAATGGAAAGACATCACTATCCGGGATTTGAAATCTTGGACTGATGGTATGTGCTTAGTTCTCTGCTTATGAACTATTAATATAATGGAAAGACTGATCAGTATTATTCTATGGGGGCAATACATGTTTGAACACATTCTTGCTCTTTTTTATCTCTATTATTGGAGCTTTTATGTTGCTTCTGTAAGATGTCAGTACCCCCCCCGCCCCCCGGAAAATGAAATATTTTGGGGGATAAGGCAGGATAGAATATTTCCCCTGAAGGAGAAATGGACAAAAATCTTAACAGCAGAAAGCAGCGGTCTTAGGGATTCTTTGGTTGGGCTGTTTACTAATGGCTCTTTGGCAGTTTCTTGATTGGGGTATTGCTTACTTGACTGTTGGTCTGAAACTGACCTTGGAGCTAATCTACGCTGATCTGAGTGTTGATTACTGGTGGGGAGGTGATGGAGTCTTTTTCTCTTTTGGGCTAGTTGATTGTCTTTTTTGCATAGTCTATAGATGTTGTTAATATGTGAATAGAATAGAATAGAGTAGAGTAGAGTAGAATAGAATAGAGCTGGAAGGGACCTTGGAGGTCTTCTAGTCCAGCCCCCTATGCAAGCAGGAGAACCTATACCGTCCCAGAAAGGTGAATGTCCAGTCTCTTCTTAAGAATCTCCAGTGATGGAGCACCCACGATTTCTGGGGGTAAGCTGTTCCACTGGTTGATTGTCCTCACTGTCAGGAAGTTTCTCCTTAGTTCCAGGTTGCTTCTCTCTCTGATCAGTTTCCAACCATTGTTTCTCGTCCTTCCTTCTGGTGCTTTGGTAAACAACCTGGCCCCTCTGCCTTGTGGCAGCCTCTCAGACACTGGAACACTGCTATCATGTCTCCCCTATTTCTTCTTTTCTTTAGACTAGCCAAACCCAAGTCCCATAGCCGTTCTTCGTATGTTTTAGTCTTCAGGCCTTTGATCATCTTAGTTGCTCTTCTCTGAATTTTTTCAAAACTCTCAACATCTTTTTTGTGATAAGGTGACCAAAATTGGCTGCAGTATTCCAGGTGTGGTCTTATTAGGGTTTTATAAAGTGGTAATAATACTTCACGTGATCTTGATTCTATGCCTCTGTTTATGCAACCCAGGATTGTATTAGCTTTTTTGGTTGCTGCTACACATTGCTGGCTCATAGTTACGTGATCATCCACTAGGACTCCAAGGTCTCTCGCACAGTTGCTGTTTTTAAGCCAGGTCTCGCCCAATCTGTATTTGTATCTTTGGTTTTTCCTGCCTAGATGTAAGACTTTTCTCCACCTTGAAACTCATTTTGTTGGATAGGGCCCATTGTTCAAGTTTGTCAAGATCTTTTTGGATCCTGAGTTTGTCTTCTGGGGTGTTGGCTACTCCTGTCAGTTTAGTGTCATCTGCAAATTTGATGAGTTCCCCTTCAATTCCCTCATCTAAGTCATGAAGATATTGAAGAGTACTGGGCCTAAGACGGAACCTTGTGGTACCCCACTGCTTACTTCTCTCTATGGGGATGTAGTGCCATTGAGGACTACTCGTTGAGTACGGTTTGTTAGCCAGCTACAGATCCATCTGGAGGTGATGTTGTCTATTCCACCTTTTCCTAGCTTACCAAGGAGTAGGTTGTGGTCTACCTTATCAAATGCCTTACTGAAACCTAAGTATACTACGTCCACTGCGTTTTGCTGGTCTACTAGTTTAGTCACTTTATCGAAGAATGAGATAAGATTGGTTTGGCATGATCTGTTTTTAACAAACCCGTGCTGGCTACTAGTTATGACTTTGTTTGTTTCTAGTTGTTTGCAGATCTGTTTTTTGATTATCTTTTCTAGGATCTTCCCAGGTATTGACGTTAAACTGATTGGTCTGTAGTTTCCTGGGTCCGTTTTTTTCCCTTTCTTGAAGATGGGGACTACATCAGCCCTTTCCCAATCCTCTGGTACTTCCCCGGTGCTCCAGGATTTATGAAAGATGTGGTACAACAGTTCTGAGATAACATCTGCCAGTTCCTTCAAAACTCTGGGAGGTAGCCTGTCGGTCCCGGTGATTTGTATTCGTCAAAGTTGGATAGGTGTTCCCTTACCATTTTCTTGCTTATTTTAATTTTTGTTTCTAGTATGTCTTTTGCAGTGTTTTTTTGAGTGTGTTGGGCTATAGTTTCTTTTTGTCTATTGATGGCTGATTTGTCAGAGTGCCAAGCTTCTAGAAATTCCCTGGAATTTTTGGATTTGGTCTGGTCTAGGATTGTCACATATTCCCAATTGAAACTATGGTTAAATCTGTCTATATGTTGTGAAATTAAAGAATTTTCGTCATGCCTTTTGACTGCCAGTTGGTGTTCATGGATGCGTTCTGCCAATCTTCTGCCTGTTTGTCCTACATAGTTGCAGTTCTTACATTGTATGTTGTAGATAACTCCTATTTTTTCTTCTGGGGTTGCTGGGTCTTTTGGTTTGCTTAGGATATTTGAAGGGTTTTAATTGGCTTGTTTGCTATGGTGATTCCATGTGGTTGTAGCAGTCTATTTAACGGTTTCTGAGATATTCTTGATGTATGGCAGTCTAATTCTTTTTAGGGTTTGTCTTGGTTGTGCTGTATTGGGTTGAGTGATGAAGGACTTTTTGATGAAGTTGTGTGGGATCCATTTTGTTGGAATGTGTTGTGTAGATGCACCATTTCCATTTTCTGTTGTTCTGGCCCAAACATATTGCTGCAACCCAGAACAGCAGAAAAAGGTAAATATAAAATCCACTGAGGATTTTTCTACACAGAGTTTTGGATAACAGTTGTAGAAGGCCCATGCAAATCCTTATTGTTGTCCCTCTCTCCAAATTTATATTTGTCTTTCCTACCAGTATTTAATTTTGGTGTCCTGCTACAGATAATGCACATTGTGCATGAAGCAGTAGTCTTTTGCATCAGTGATTTTGTTTCCTCTGTGGCCATAATGTATGCACTCTTTGCAGCCTATGTCTGAAAGTCTTTTCAGGAAATCAGTTCCAGTACAAGTTTTTACTTGTTCTTTTTTTGCATGTATTATTAGACTGCAAACACCCAAATCCACAAATAAGTCTTCCATTTGGCAAATGTTTGGTGTTTTAACAGTATCAGGTTTGTTGTTGCTATTTTCTGAATGAAAATAAGACAGTTAAAACATTTCACAACTTACACATATGGTGTTGTCTCCAGATATGTCAAAACTGGCATACCAATGAATAGAAAATGTCACAGAATTTTAAATAGGAGAGAACCTGTATTATGTAGAAAGAAGATCGGTAAGAAGTTGATTCTATGAAAACATTGCAGATTTCTGTATGAGGAAAATGCCAGTGCACTGGAGACATCCTTATGTATAATCAATATATACAATAATTACCTGGTGCATATCAATAATTACCTGATTATTACAGTCTGGGGGGTTCTCCTGGACTTACAATTCCTGTTCAAGGAGCAGGCAGCAGTCATGGCTAGGAGGACCTTTGCTCAACTTTGTGTTATGCACATTTACACCCCTTCCTGGATCAGGAGGCCCTTCTCTTAGTCACACATGCCCTGGTCATCTCCTGTATCGATTATTGCAATGTGCTTTACATTTTACTGAGGAATTGTGTCCTTGTATGGTTTTTATGCTTTTAGCTGTAAATCAATCAGAATCTGTCTGCAAGTGAGATGGATGGTCCCTAAATTTAATAAATACATATATTGCTATTTATCACAATGCACATGTAATTGCTTAGTACCTTTCCCCAATGGTAAAATCTTAGTTTGTTCTATCCCAGATAAGAAATCTAGATTCAGTTAGTATAAGATCATCATCTTCACTTGATAATAGAACAGATTATACACCCACTATAATATAAGATCATCTTCTTCACTTGATAATAGAATAGAGATTGTACACACACCATAGTAAGTTGTCACCTAGTAGACAGTGTCATGCATTCTTCTTAAAGGAATCTGTAAGGATTGTAGCATCCCCATTTTTGGTGGGATGTACAGTAGGTGTTTTATACACTGTTACGTGGCCAATGTGTTATTTGAGATGGAGTCTATATTGATACATATGTTTATATTAGGCAGAGCTCTAAGCGGGGAGACAGATGGAATCTTATTTCTAAGAGTCTATCATTGAATCCGTCATTTGCACCTCTATAACTGTCTGGTTTGGCATAGCAACCAAACAAAACAGGCCCAGACTTCAACAGATAGTTAGGACTACAGAAAAAACAACTGCAGCCAGCCTTCCTCCCATTGAGGACCTGTATATTGCATGAGACAGAAAGACGGCTGAGAAAATATCTACAGACCCCTCACACTGTGGACTTAAACTGTTTCAACTTCTTTCCCCAAGATGACACTATAGGGCAGGGCTTTTCAACCTTTTCACCCATTGTATCACTTTTAGGATAAGGCAACATCCGAGTACCACCACTCGCCCAGCAAGGTGTCAAAAACGTGACCAACCCCCCCCCCCAAAAAGGAAAAAAATGATAAAAGTACAGGTAGTCCTCGACTTACAACAATTCACTTAGTGACTGTTCGAAGTTACAATGGCACTGAAAAAAGTGACTTATGACCATTTTTCACACTTATGACTGTTGCAGCATCCCCAGGGTCATGTGATTTACATTCGGATGCTTGGCAACTGATTCATACTTATGACATTCACAGTGTCCCAGGGTCATGTGATCATCTTTTGCAACTTTTTGACAAACAAAGTCAATGGTGGGGGGTGGCAGCTCATCACTCAGGTTGCAGGATGCCTGTGTGGGGGGAATCCATGGGTCTCTGGTGGAGGGGGGTGGGACTGGGGTGGGTGCCCTCCTTCCCTCCCTCTCTCCCATTGTCCCTTCCTTCCTTCTTTCCTTCCTTTCTTCCCTCCTTCTTTGTCCCTTCCTCCTTCCCTCCATCCTTACCATTGTCCATCCCTCCCTCCCTCAGGTTTCAGGGTGCCTGTGGGGGGGGAATCCATGGGTCTCTGGTGGAGGGGGGTGGGACTGGGGTGGGTGCCTTCCTTCCCTCCCTCTCTCCCATTGTCCATTCCTTCCTCTCCTTCCTCCCTCCCTTCCTTCCCTCCCTCTTTGTCCCTTCCTCCTTTCCATTGTCCCTTCCTTCCTTCCTTCCTTCTTTGTCCCTTCCTCCTTCCCTCCGTCCCTTCCATTGTCCCTCTCTCCCTCTCATTGTCCTTCCCTCCCTCCCTCCATCACTCAGTTTTAATTTCTTTGATGCTGGTTCCTTTGCTGAATCACTTTCCTTTTGCGGTTGTGCTCGGTGCAGCCCAGCCCAGCCGCCGTTCTTCTGCAGGGGGAGGAGAGCGCAGGCAGCGGAGGAGCGCACGGGGGCGGGGAAAGGGCCACGGCTGCCAGACTCCCTCTGGTGTGTTGTGCACGGCCACAGCCGGAGAAAAGCAGCGAGCGGGGAAGCGCTCATTCAGTGCTGCAGCCAGCCCCGAGGAAGAGCCGGCACAACCCCCAGGCGAATCCTGCCTGGCTACATTCTTTGCGGCCGAAAGAAGGGCTTTGATCCCGCTTCCCCTTCGCTCCGGCCGGGTCCGTGAATGCCAGATCTAACCCCAGGGCGGTTCGAAAGGCCAGCAGGCTGGCTGGGGGTTTTGGGGTGGAGACGTGAGCCTTCCTCCGTCTTCTTGAATCTGGCTTTGATCCCGCTTCCCCTTCGCTCCGGCCGGGTCCATGAATGCCAGATTCAAGAAGACGGAGGAAGGCTCACATGTCTCCACCCCAAAACCCACAGCCAGCCTGCTGGCCTTTCGAACCGCCCTGGGTTAGATCTGGCATTCCCCTTCGCTTCGGCCGGGTCCGTGAATGCCAGAAGAAGCAAAGAAGCGCCAATCAGCTGGAAAGCGGGCTGATCCTGGCGCTTCCCCTGACCCCCCACAGCCCCCAAGCATTTTTTTACTCACCTGCTTTCAGCTCCACTCCCTTTCTCCTTTTGCTTCTCTGCCTTTGTTTGCTTCTCTGCCTTCGCGAGAAGTTAGAAAGTCTCATGGACCTTTTTTTTTGTCTCACAAACACATGAAGGCCGAGAAGGACAGGAGAAAGGGAATGCTGCTGAAAGCAGGTGAGTAAAAAAACGCTTGGGGGAGGTGAGGGCATCTGGGCGGGGGTGGGGGGGCAGGCAATGCGTCCGCACCTCCAGCGGAATCTCCCCTGAAGACTGCGTGAGGCTGCCTGCCACCCTCAAGGCCGCCGCCAATCAGCTGGAGCTGCGCGCTTTGATCCTGGGCTCTCAGTAGGACCCAGGCAACGTGCAGTTCCAGCTGACTTTGCCACAAGCCCTGTGCAGCGCTGCTGCGCTTCACCTCATCCACTTTTACACTTTTTTTTACATTTTTTTTTCAAAAAATTGTTTTTACATTTTTTTTAACTTTTTTTTTTTTACATTTTTTCAACCCGTCCTACGCGTACCACCAGCCAGGTGCTCGCGTACCACTGGTGGTACGCGTACCACGGGTTGAAAAGCCATGCTATAGGGCATTGCATGTCAAAACAACTAAACACAAGGACAGTTTTCCCCCCATGCCATCTCTCTGCTAAACAACTAATTCCCACTACACTGTCTTATATCCTGGGATGTCAAACCACCTAGTAGGACTGTATTACTATTATACTATTATACTATATCCTATTATCCTATCACCTATTTCCTTAGCTTCTTAGGACTTTGTTGTTTGTATCTTATGATTTATGTTGATTGTTTATTTAGTATCCTATGACTATCACTGAAAGTTGTATCTTATTATTATGATTATTGTATTTTATGATTATTATCATGATTTATCACTTGTTCCTTATATGTAGTGAGACAAATTCCTTGTGTGTCCAATCACACTTGGCCAATAAAGAATTCTAAATGTTCTAAAAAAATGTATCCTCCAGCATTGGAATTGTTGATCAACAATTTGGATTAAATTTAGGTCCCAATTACTTGTGGGACTGAAAATCTGAAGTTATTTGTAATTTATGAATGAATTGTTTATAGACATAGAATTACATTGATGATTATAATATGGTCATATTTGAATGAAATTATGTGAAATTTTACATAGAGCTACATGTATGATAAATCATTTTATATGTGTATGCATATGCATATAATATGTATTCTGTTCTATTTTTTTCTTTTTCATGTTTAACTAAAGTCAACTTTTTAAAATGTTGCAGTATTTAGATGATGCATTGTTTACATTAGGCAGAACTATAAGCAGAGAGACTGGCAGAATCTCTTTATAATGTCAGTCTGATTCTTTCTCCTTTGATCACACAATTGACTCTCTTCCACCATTATCTATATTTTTAAAATAGATCTAATCAGACTTTTTTTTTTAAAAAAAATGATACTTTAACTCCCCTCCTGTTCAAATCTGCTTTTAGGGCTGAGACTGAGTGCTGAAATAAATGAACCAAACTTTTCTTTGATCTGGTAACCAGGTGAGTAATAAAATAACTAAGACAGCCGAACAGTGAACATCCCTGTAGGATATAAGAGGTTCTAAACACATCTCACTTGCTTTGTGGAAAAGCAGCACAATGACCAAAGGAGATAATTTAAGAGAGTGTAAAAGAATGTACACTCAGGCAAATATTCTAATCTAACCCATATATTTTGGTGCAAGAAACATTTTGTTGCCAGGAACAAATAACACAACACCCCTTTCTGAGAAACTGACCAATTATATCACACAGGACTTCAGCTCTGGTAATTAAAACAGAGGCCTTGCAATCAGGTCACCAAGCAGCAGAGCAGGTTATGAGGCTCAAACACCTCTCTTTTTCAACATCTCATTACTTTGCCTGCTTCACAACATTCACTGCCTAAGGCATCCATTTCATTTTGCTTATTAGTAAAAGCAGATCTGAGGCTTTTAGGGACCCATAAGGAATTATTTACTCCTGACTGTGTATCAGCTGTGAAAAGGCAAATCCTGTATTATGTTTTATGTTTTGGAAAATTATTAAAGATGTAATGCAGGGGTGGGGAACAATGGCCCTTTTATGACTTGTGGACTTCAACTCCCAGAATTCCTGGCTCAGGAAATCCAAAAGTCATAAAAGGGCCATAATTGCCCCCTCTCCTCCCCACCCTGATGTAAGGAGTGGCATCATAGTTTTTTGGATCGGAAACGGGCATATTCATAATTCTTTTGCAGCTAAAACTGCATATTTAATTAAACAATAAAGGTTTTTGCCCTTTAAGGATTTGAGGTGGTGCATCAGGTAAGAGATGGAGTACAAACAAAGCTTTATGGCTTATGGAGGAAACAGGCAGTTTGGTGAATTTGAAGGAATAAAATAAGAGTATTCTGAATTGTTATATAGTCAACGGGGACATTTTAGCTCTTTTAGGAAAAGAAAATTACCAAAAACAAAACAAAATCACCCCAACCATTACTGAATTTTGGCAGAATTCTGGGAAGGAGGGGGTAGGCTGCAAAAATGGGTTCCAGGAGCTACTTGGGTCCTATAAGACATAGGATGCCATATGTGGTTTTGCTGTATGGTATAGTTGTATTTAGTGTATTTCTCATTTAGTTCTACCTACACTGAAATGAGAGAGGTATGTTGTGAAAATTTTGTCTTCACCAGTTTCTCTGCCACAATGAAAAATAGCTGCTGGCAGCGGAAGGTTTTTCTTGGATTATAGCATGAGAGAAAAAAACTCTCATGCACAAGCCCTAACAGCTATTAAAACAAACAAATGAGCAAAGAAACCACAGATATTTTAAATGCACAGAACATTTAACACATCGTCTATTTTGAAAAGTGCATTGGAGAATGCTTTAGATAAAGAGTTAGTTCACTTCCTTATCTGATTTGCAGATAAATCTTTGCTATTGTCTAGAACAGTATTCTTCAAACTTGGTAACTTTCCTAGGTGTGGACTTCAACTTCCAGAATTCTCCAGCCAACATGCTAGAAATTCTAGAAGTTGAAATCCACACCTGGGAAAGTTCCCAAGTTTGAAAAAGACTGGTCTAGATTCTAGATCCTTGACTGCCCTTTGCATTTCTTTCTGGAGAGTAGAACATGGTGCACAGTTCATATTATTATTATTACACAGAAGCAGATCAGAGAAAGGCCTTTGGCTATAGGTTGATAGCCTTGCCATCAGTTAATTGATTCCCATCTTTCTATTTCTTCTTTTCCCTTATTGATAAACAAGACATCAGCAACTGGGAACCAGATTTTCTTAAACATACTGTAGGAAGCCCCCTCCCTCCCCAGAATAAAATATTCTTTATTCTTAATATTAAAAAGAGGCAGAATAGAATATTTCCCCCAAAGGAGAAGAGGAGAGACATCTTCTGGATTGCAAAAGAAAAAAAAAGTTCTAAAATAGTATATATAATAGTATATATAATTGGTTTTAAGAAATTTCATTATAATAATAAAATTTAATACAAACTAAACTTAATACTTTGTTCCACATTTGACATTACTTCAATAACATTTTTGGACATAGTCTATCTATAGAGGCAAGCATCATGACTGACACTGATATTGTGGCAACTAATTTCTAGCTCCATTCTTCAAAAATCTCCTTTAATATTTTCAGTATTATAACATTTTGCATCATTCTATAGTTCCCAGTTAATTAACACAAAAAGTAGGCTTCTGTTTTTCCCCTCTCCCTAAAATCTTTAGTCCCACTAGTCTAGTGCCTAATTTTTAAAGTAATAAAATTACTTATTTTGTTATGCAAAAAGCAAAACATATCTATTTTCTATGAAAAGCTGTTTGTTCTTTATAATTAATTCCAAAATCATATTGTAAAAGTTATCTGGATGCTTAGTCCATTTGTAACACACACACACACACACACACACACACACACACAGAGAGAGAGAGAGAGAGAGAGAGAGAGGTATATGTATATATTGATTGAAGATTTTTAAAAAGGAAGATAAAATATAATATAAACTTATATAAGTTAAGAAAACAAAATGAAACAGTGTAAGAAAAGGGAAAAATAAAAGAAAATAGAAAAGAAAAAAGATATAAAGAAGTAGCTACCAATCTTCTTTATAGCAGTTGAATGTAAAATTATAAATTTATCTCTTCCTCTATGGTTATAACATAACTCTTCTTTATATAATTCATCTTATCTAATCATGAGGACCATAAATCATAAGATAATTTTTTTCTTGTTTAATGCAAAACTTCCACAAGGGATTCTAGTCAGCAATAAAGATAGATATTATCTTTTCTCTGATGAAAGAAATCAAATTGGCTATTTCAGTTGGAGGAAGAACTAGTGGCAGAGGGATGTGATTATCAATGGTTTTCTTATTTAGAGTTGTTGGAAGGATTTAAAGTAGATAAAAGAGTTTATGATTTTCAGTATTACATCAATATATGATGACTGCAACGAGATTGTTGTATGCACAAGGATGGAAAGATTCTGCACTACCCACATGAAAGTATGTTTGGAGAAAATAATGGAATTTGCATTTATAACTTTCTAAATCAAAATCTTGTTTAACTTTTTTGCTGTTTATTTCAAATTCTTTAAATTCTTAAGATAGTGATTAACATTTTCCTTCATTCAGGACTGAAGACAAATTCTCCTGGTGTTTTCAAGTTTGTCATTCCAAAAGTCTTCAATACATAGTTAATAAGCAACTTCCAAAAGTGATTAGAAAGTGAGGTTAGCAGACTTGGTGTCCCTTGAAAGTTGCTGATTGTGGTGTAAGCAAAATTGCTATTCCTGTTCTGCAGTCTTCTCATGAGGAGGAGTACATATGAATCGCTCATCCTCTCTGTCTATTCACCTTGGGTTTTGCTGTTGTTGACAACTTTTACGGAGTTAAAAAAAAGTTCCAAAAAGGAAATGTATATGTTATTATTTTTTAGGTCTGAAGGGAGAGATTCTTTTCCATCTTACCAAGCAACCATCTTTTGACAGCTTTTTGGAAATAGAAAAGGGTCATAGATGGGCTGAGAAACAGTTGGATTTGAACAGTTGGGGCAAATTTATTAATTTATAATTAAATTTATTTGCTCCATGGCTTTGAAATGAAAGAATTTATTTATGCTACGTTGCTTTTAGATCTTCAGAATGCCTAGAACACAAAGGTCTTGAGGTTGCTTCCATAACTCCCAAATTAAGTGACTTCATAGTAATAAAAAATGGTGTGAAAATGCAACGGATTCAAGTAAAATACATTGTTCCTGGACTTTTCTGGTCCCAGTCAGTCCCATGAGTAAGACAGTGTAACTGCACAATAAAATACTTATTTAGAAGCATGCCAGTTTCACAAAGACCCGATTACAAAACAGATTATTATGTAAAGGCTTTGGAGTATCCAAAGAACACTAAGATCCTAAACTCATTATGGTATCTTCAAAAATGCTGTATGCCTAGAAACCACATATGAGCTCTAGTTTCACAAGTCCTGATTTAAAAGTTCATGTTAATTACATGTAGTTATTCCATTATTGTCAATATTCGGTTGCATCCCTATTTTCTAATTATCTTAACTGAAGTTATTCACTTACAGCCTTCTTATAACATTCATTATCTGAAGTCTTGATGTTGAAAATATTTTTTGAAACAGTCCCTTCTTAATAAAGTCAGATTAAGAAGAACTGAAACAATTGCAAATTCCTTTCAGACCAAAGATTTTAGAGATGTCAGTCTAATAGTACATGATATTCTCAGCAATAGGCTATACCCAGGGCTTTGAAACTTCAGAAATCGTTGCAATGCAGTTCAGTTGCTTGCAATTTACAGACTTAGAGCTGTACTCTCTTCAAAACAGACATTAACAGGTGCAACGTATACTTGGAACACGTATCAAAAATATTTCCCAAGGCATTTCATGTAGATTATTCTTAACACAATCCTAACTAAAAAGCAAGTAGATTAGCTAGCTTCAGGTTCTAGAAAACAAGCGAGGAAGTAATATCTATGTCCCATCTGAAATATTTCTCCTCTTGCTAACATTTTCCTGGTATAATTGCACATAGCTTTGTACAGCATATACAAATAACAGAATAATAAAGTTGGAACGGACCTTGGAGGTCTTCTAGTCCAACCCCCTGCTCAAGCAGGAGACCCTATACCATTTCAGACAGATGGTTGTCCAATCTCTTATAAAACCTCCAGTGTTGGAGCATTTTTGTTTTCCACTAGATCAAAAGTGAGGAATTTATGGCCTTCATCTAAACCTTGCTGAACTACTAATTCCAGGATTCCTCACTATTTTTCATTTTTGCTGGTCTTAATGTGAACTAGAGTTTGACAACAAAAAAGGAGGGAGGGGCACGTGGGAAGGAGGCAGAAACAATCACAGTTGTTACCAGTGTTATCTTCAGTGAATAAAGGGGGGACACTCGAATTTTAATATCAAAAAGAAAATGTAGTTAAGGAAAATCACCTATACCATATATGGCCTTTCTGGTAATAAAGAACACATGTAATGCATTTACACCTTGTTTTATAGTTTAATCATATCCTCAGGATCAGAGACATCATGACTGGAATAAAGCCACACAGTGAAATCAATGGTCAAGTTTGAACATGCAGCTCACCAATGTATTTAAATCAACACTTTAATCAATACATATAATGGTTAGATTATGCTTTACATAAAAAAGATACCCATCCCTACTGGTACTGTACACTAAATCAAATATGATTTTTTTTTTTTACTCCATAGATATTTCTGACTTCTTAAAAACAACAGGCAATTCGATATTCGCTAGCTTACCTTACACTATGCTGACTGTAAACCGCTTAGAGGGGCTGTAAAGTACTATGAAGCGGTATATAAGTCTAAGTGCTATTGCTATTACTACTACATTGGAAACAGGCATTCTACTTTCATTTCTAATTTCCTTCTTAATCATGCATTTCCTACTACAGGTAATCCTCGAGTTACAACCACAATTGACCCCAAAATTTATGTTGCTAAGTGAAACGTATTGTGAGTTTTGCCCCATTTTACGACTTTTCTTGCCAAATTGTTAAGTGGATCGTTGCATTTGTTAAGTTAGTAACATGGTGGTTAAGTGAATTTGGATCCCTCACTGACTTTCTTGTCAGAAGGGCACAAAAGCTTATCCTGTGTCCCCAGGACACTGCCAAGCATCTGAATTTTGATCATGTGACCATGGGGATGCTGCAATGGTCGTATGTGTGAAAAATGGTCATAAGTCACTTTTTCCAGTGCCGTTGTAACTTTGGACGGTCACTAAATGAACGTACGTCGAGGACTGCCTATAGTTTTCTCTTAGTTTGATATTCATGGGGAATGGTTTTATACCATATAAACATTTTTTTCAAAGAACATGTACTATACTGTAATCATAATAACTTTCCTTACATCTCAATTTCTCTTCTCTAGCTCTTTAAAAAAACCAACACACCTTTTCTTCTGAGAAATGATTTGCCACATTCTTTTTTTTTTTTTATGAACATACCCAGATAGCATGATACGTATTGACTAAACAACCCAAGAGTCCCATCAAGGTAACATACTGCATTCATGTTTGCAATCCTTGATGGCCAGCAGAAAGGAGGCTATTGTCCTGCGTCACAACTTGTTTGATTTTTGTCCTGCCAACTGTTTGAGAGTTCACAGGGCATTGCTTATGGGGAAACCTAAAGCAATGAAAACCTCCCACCTCTCTGTCATTGTTTCATGTTGCATCAATCCATTTCTTACATCAATGCCATTCAAGTCTACAGTAGCACATTGCCACATTACCAGTTTCCTTCCTGCACCGAGTAAAAGATGTGGGTAAACACCCAAGAAAGTCCAACTAGTTCTTCATTGCCAGTTGTGACATAAGCACAGCTACCAAGCAAGAACTGTTTAGTTAGACCTCCTGAAGGAGAAATTCTTAACCATTACCTTGGAAGCTGTCAATGATCACAAAGAAAACATCAATCAGACAAAATGCAATCAGATTCTGCCAATAACATCAGAATATCCAAGGAATCAGAGGCAACAGCAGATCAAATTTATATAGTTCAGACAGAGAGTAAAAAAAGAAGGGCTGGCCAGACTTTGGGAATGTGGGAGGTACTTTAGTATTTTAATTTGTAAGGAATCCCACAATCGAATATAATTTGTTTTTGGTTTAGTGAGTTAAACCCAATCCTTGAGCTTATTCAGACAACCAGTTAAAGAAACATGATTTATTTCAAAGTATGAGATACATCTATATTTGACAAAATTTAAAAAAAACATTCAAAAAGAAATAAAAAGTTGCATCTATTATTAGGCATAAAGCTGATCAGTTGAAAGCTTAAGTGAATATAAAAATACCCCAGTGGTTAATGAATTATGTAATGCAGTAATCAGTGGAAGCCAAAATTATTGTACTGTTAGGTTTTCAAAGGAAACTTAGCCAAATGGTGGTGTCATTAATCATTAATCAGAATAGATCTGGAAGGGACCTTGGGATCTTCTAGTCCAGCCCCCTGCTCAAGCAGGAGACCCTATACCATTTCAGACAAGTGGCTGTCCAGTCTCTTCTTAAAAACCTCTAGTGATGAAGCACCCACAACATCTGAAGGCAAGCTGTTCCACTGGTTAATTGTCCTCACTGTTAGGACGTTTCTTCTTAATTCCAGGTTGCTTCTCTCCTTGATTAGTTTCCATCCATTGTTTCTTGTCTAGTCTTCTGGTGCTTTGGAAAATAAATTGACCCCCTCCTCTTGTGGCAGCCTTTCAAATACTGGAATACTACTATCATGTCCCCCCTAGTCCTTCTTTTCTCTAGACTGGCCATACCCAAATCCTGCAACCGTTCTTCATATGTTTTAGTCTCCAGGCCTTTAATCATCTAGTTGGCCTTCTTTGCAACATCTTTTTTGTAATGTGGTGACCAAAACTGGATCAGCATTCCAGGTGTGACCTTATTAAGGCTTTATAAAGCGGTACTAATACTTCACTTGATTTTGATTCTATTTTGATTTGATTTTGGTGTGTTTGTTTGGGGTTCAGTGTGTTATCATATCTTCTGTGGTTTTAACAATAAATCACAGTGAAGCAACCCTGTCATATTCTCTCTAAAATTTTGCACCTACCTCAGTTTTGGCTTTGCCCATTATACTAAGCCACAATATGATTTGTTATGTTTTGCTTAGTATATTGAATGAGCCTAAGTAGCAGGCATTATTCAAGATGTTGGGTGAATTTATCAATTTCCGTTTACTAAATAAACCTGTTACATAAGCCATGCCTTGACATGATATCACCTGCTATGAAGACACATGGAAGCAGCATTTGCTGCCCCTTCAAGAACCCTGGCCATCCCTTCAGATTCTTCGTGAGGTACTTCAAATACGCATTGCTATGCTCTTTACTCATTTGTCACTATTATTTCCTACAATTTCTTGGAAAAATGCCATTAAATATATTGACTACCTCATTCTTTTAACTAATGAATAGGAATTTCAATCCCAAGGAGTTAACCACATCCACCCATTCCTTTTTTTTTTTATATGTGAGAGTCTGGCAACATCACTCTGCAGAATACCAGATGGTATGTCTACAACTTGTTTTGATGAATTATTTTTTTTTATAGTAATTTTATTAAACTTTACAATTAAAAAGATAAGAACAAACAAATTAAAATTAGAACAAAAAATAGAAAAGAAAGAAAAATAAGACTACAGTAAAAGAAAAGGAATATTTGAAGAAATGACTTCCCCCTTTGTATAAACAATTTTAGTAATTTATCACCTTCTACTAAAATACAATAAATAATCTCTTCTTCACTCTTGATCTTTAGTCTCTTCAAATACTGCCATAGAACTTGATTTCTTTTCAAGTCTCTTCTCACAAAATCCTTCCAAACTTTAACAAAACTCTTTTGTAAATCCAATATAGGAAAAATATCTAGGTAACTCTTTTGGTTTGTTACTTGTATATCCCTTTTAATTAATAAGACGCAAGCGAGTTTCATATGTATATCCAGTGTTGTTGTCAGGCGCAAACAATCAAATCCACACATGAAAAGTTCAATTAGCTATTTTATTTTATTTTTTTTATAACAAATTTTATTGGTTTTCCAATTTTACATCCAGGTATTTGGAAAGCAGCGTGGTGATTGGGTAGTCAATAGTTCAATAACAAAATTTTTAGTACATATCTATTTTTAATTTTTAATTACAATATTCCAATTTAACCTTTAATATCCATAGTATTTAAATTTCTGGTAACCCAAATTTCCTTTATTTCACTACACAAAAGTTATAATATCTAAAATACACATATTATTTACTTAAATATATTCTTATTTTATTTCATAAACATTCTCTATTTCTCATCCTAATACATCACCACTTACTAATAGAGTAACCTTTATTGTCTCAGTTCCATCATCTATATTTTCTGGGCTGAACAATAGTTCAAGGCTGATTCCTGATAATTAATTTCCATTTCCCCTATATATCTAAATTCTAAGTATTAAGCCAATTAATCTCTTTTTTTTTTATCATTTTCCAACAATATTTAAATCTAATAATATTTCCCTTCATCTCAAAATCTCCCTTTAGCCCATTAGTTGAGACTTTAGGATCCTCTCTAATAAGTCAAAAGACCCCATTTTTTAAACCTAACTCTAGCTTTATTTTTATGCCAACCAGGCTTCCATACCAATGCCTTTAAATCATCAGATAGATCTCCCTTCATTCTTGCACATGTTGCTTGAATCAAAGGAGACCATCTAGTCATCAATTTTCAGAGGAACTGGTTCATTTATAATTGTTAAATTGTTGCGCCGGTGGCTCAGATCTCCATATTTGCTCTAGTATGTTTATCTTCGATTCGGTCTGGTCTTCTTCCTCCTCAGGTTTCTTCTGGTTTAAATAAAAAGTCATGTCCAGTTTTATGGTTGTTGTTTGGTTATCTAGGTTTTCAATATGCTGTCCTTGTTGATCTTTAACACCCTCTGTCTTGGTATTACTTTCTTCCGCTTCTGTTTCTTTTTGGGTTGTAGGTTCTTTGGTTGCAATCAGGGTTTGATTGTCAGAATTTTCAGTACATTGTACTTGTTGTTCTTTAAAGTCCTCTGTCTTGGTATTAATTTCTTCTGTTTCTGTTGTTTTCTGAATTGTAAGTTCTTTAATTGGAGTCTGGGTTTCAGTTTGTAAGTTTAAGCTGACGCCTTTGTCTTTCAGTCTGGATTTAATTATCTCAGTAGCTTCAAGAATTTTTTCAAGTATAAGTTTATAATTAATCGAAATTTGTTACTGGTCCTCCTCCATTTCTGAGATTGTTATAAATGGTCCTTTAGTGGAGGCTATTTTTTAAACAAGAGTCAGTAAATGTTCACCTCCACAGTTCTTAAAAGCCAATTTCACCTCCCAGCTGTTCTCTCAGCTTTTTATCTCTTTTAGATAATACCAAGGACAGATCTGGGCTGTGAGCAGGTCTCTTTGTCAAGAATATTCACTTGCTGTACCAAGTTTCGCCACAAGATGTCCCTGATAGCATTTAGAATTCTTTTCAGAACCCGGGCTAGGTTTTTATCCAATTTAGGTTCTTTTTCATCTTTTTTACAAGTAGATAAAATCACAGGTCCCCATGAAAGTAGGAACTTTTTGGGTCCCTAAATATCAGGAAAGTGCAAATCCAGTTACTTAGTTGTACTTTTCAGGGTTTTATTTCCCCTAAGTAGTCAGACGCCACCATTTTAGAGGGTGGGAAAAAGACGTTCCCTTTCCTCTCTCCTCATGGGGGAAAAAGTTTCAAGAAGCTTTTTACAGGAAAATACTTAGGATACAAAGAAGGTAAGATCTCACCCAATTCCTCTGTAGTGCTTTCGAAGTGCTTGATAGTAGTTTTGGCCTCAGCTGGTAGCGGCATTAGTGATGGGCCATGTTAATGGCCGATCTTTTCCCCGTCAGTTAGAAGAGCTGCCCCGGATCAAACGGGAGGGCTGCCGCCCTTCTGCGATCTGTCAGGGGTCCTCTTCATGCTCATCACCCCTCCAGGGCGACTTTCGACTCTTTTCAGGGTCCCCCGGCGGAAGAAAACCGGACAGTGGAGAGAGCAATCGCCCTGCACATCCACCGGCGCCGCAATCGCAAACCGGAAGCCCAATTAGCTATTTTATTGTTCATGCCTACAACACAGGAATCTTCTCAGTCTGGCAGTCTGCACGTGGGCTAGACTAGATAAGGTTCAACAGCATTCGGGGGGGGGGGGAATGTTGGACCTTGCCTGTTTGTGCCTACGTAGATATTCCAGATTAATTCCCCACTTGACTTCTCCCCCTGACTCACTCAGCATCTCTCCAACATAAAACATTTGTTATCACATCATTCTTCTAGTCTGTCTCTTTTAAACTCCCCAATCAGTCTCAGTCTTATTGGGTAAAACTTGTTCCTCTTCAATAACATCTTTTAAACATAGTCTATCTATAATGGCAGACTCTTTTAAAATTAACTTCTGGATCCACTGTTCATAAAT
Source organism: Azemiops feae (assembly GCA_023970755.1). Classification (NCBI taxonomy): domain Eukaryota; kingdom Metazoa; phylum Chordata; class Lepidosauria; order Squamata; family Viperidae; genus Azemiops; species Azemiops feae. The sequence goes on from JALGBA010000816.1 coordinate 468,194, forward strand.
ATCCTTAAATATATCTGATGTTATTTTGCTCCATTCTATATTAATAAGTCAAATTTAAGTGTTCTCCTTTAATTGCCATCTTTAGTTCAATCATATTTCCTCTATGTCCAATTTTAAAAGTCTTGTCTTTTTTTTAAAAAAAGAATTCAAAACGACAGCATTTTCCCATGGGAAAGATCGTATAATTAATTTCAAAATCTTGTTTCAAATAATCTGGATCGTTAATCAGTTTATAATTTTCAAATCAGTTCTAATCAGTCTTTTGCTGGCTATTAAAAAAACATTTTTAATTCCTTAAACTTGCATTTAAAACTTGTTGTTGTTGTTAGTTGCAAAGTCGTGTCCGACCCATTGCGACCCCATGGACAATGTTCCTCCAGGCCTTCCTGTCCTCTACCATCTTCTGGAGTCTATTTAAGCTCACGCCTATTGCTTCAGTGTCTCCATCCAGCCACCTCATTCTCTGTCGTCCCCTTCTTCTATTGCCCTCAATCTTTCCCAGCATTAGGCTCTTCTCCAGTGAGTCCTTCCTTCTCATTAGGTGGCCAAAGTATTTGAGTTTCAACTTCTGGATCTGACCTTTTAAAGAGCAGTCAGGGTTGATCTCCTCTAGGACTGACCGGTTTGATCGCCTTGCAGTCCAGGGGACTCTCAGGAGTCTTCTCCAGCACCATAGTTCAAAGGACTCAATTCTTTTGCGCTCAGCCTTTCTTATGGTCCAACTTTCACAGCCATACATTGCAACTGGGGAAACCATGGCCTTGACTATACGTACTTTTGTTGGCAGGGTGATGTCTCTGCTTTTTAGTATGCTGTCTAGAATTGCCATAGATTTCCTCCCCAGGAGCAAGCGTCTTTTAATTTCTTGGCTGCAGTCCCCATCTGTGGTGATCTTGGAGCTCAGGAAGATAAAATCTGTCACTACCTCCATTTCTTCCCCATCTATTTGCCAGGAATTGAGAGGGCCGGATGCCATGATCTTGGTTTTCTTAATGTTGAGTTTCAAGCCAACTTTTGCACTCTCCTTCTTCACCCGCATCAAGAGGCTCTTTAGTTCCTCTTCACTTTCTGCCATTAGAGTGGTATCATCTGCATATCTTAGGTTGTTGATATTTCTCCCGGCAATCTTAATTCCAACTTTTGATTCATCTAGCCCTGCCTTTCTCATGATGTGCTCTGCATATAAGTTAAATAGGCAGGGCGACAGAATACAGCCTTGCCGGACTCCTTTCCCAATTTTGAACCAATCAGTGGTTCTGTGTCCAGTTCTCACTGTTGCTTCTTGACCCGCATATAGGTTTCTCAAGAGACAAATAAGATGGTCTGGTACTCCCATCTCTTTAAGAACTTGCCACAATTTGTTGTGATCCACACAATCAAAGGCTTTAGCATAGTCAATGAAGCAGAAGTAGATGTTTTTCTGGAACTCCCTAGCTTTCTCCATGATCCAGCGTATGTTGGCAATTTGATCTCTAGTTCCTCTGCCTTTTCGAAATCCTGCCTGTACTTCTGGAAGTTCTCGATCCACATACTGCTGGAGTCTAGCTTGTAGTATTTTAAGCATAACTTTACTTGCATGTGAAATGAGTGCAATGGTGCGATAGTTTGAACATTCTTTGGCATTGCCTTTCTTTGGAATTGGAATGTAAACTGACCTTTTCCAATCCTGTGGCTACTGTTGAGTTTTCCAAATTTGCTGACAAATTGAGTGTAGCACTTTTACTGCATCGTCTTTTAAGATTTTGAATAGCTCAGCTGGAATACTGTCACCTCCACTAGCTTTGTTGTTGCTCAGCTTTCCTAAGGCCCATTTCACTTCACATTCTAGGATGTCTGGCTCGAGGTCAGTGACCACCCCATCGTGGTTATCAGGGACGCTAAGCTCGTTCTTGTATAGTTCTTCTGTGTAATTTTGCCACCTCTTCTTAATCTCTTCTGCCTCTGTTAGGTCCCTGCCATTTTGGTCATTTATCATGCCCATCTTTGCATGAAACATTCTCTTCATATCTCCAACTTTCTTGAAGAGATCTCTGGTTCTCCCTATTCTATTGTTTTCTTCTATTTCTTTGCACTGTTTATTTAAGAGGGCATTCTTATCTCTTCTAGCTATTCTCTGGAATTCTGCATTCAATTGGGTGTATCTTTTTCTTTCTCCCTTGCCTTTCGCTTCCCTTCTTTCCTCAGCTATTTGCAAAGCTTCCTCAGACAGCCCTTTTGCTTTCTTGCATTTCTTTTTCTTTGGGATGGTTTTAGTTGCTACCTCTTGTACAATGTTGCGAACCTCCGTCCATAGTTCTTCAGGCACTCTGTCTATCAGATCTAATTCCTTAAATCTATTTGTCACCTCTACTGTATATTCATCAGGGATATGATTTAGTTCATACCTGAGTGGCCTAGTGTTTTTCCCTACTATCTTCAATTTAAGCCCAAATTTTGCAACGAGAAGCTCTTGATCTGAGCCACAGTCAGCTCCTGGTCTTGTTTTTACTGACTGTATAAGCTTCTCCATCTTTGGCTGCAGAGCACATAGTCAATCTGATTTCTGTGTTGACCGTCTGGTGATGTCCATGTGTAGAGCCATCTCTTGGGTTGTTGGAAAAGAGTGTTTGCTATGACCATCGTATTCTCTTAACAAAATTCTATCAGCCTGTGCCCTGCTTCATTTTGTACTCCAAGGCCAAACTTGCCTGTTATTCCAGTTATCTTTTGGCTTCCTACTTTAGCATTCCAATCCCCCATGATGATAAGGACATCATTTTTTGGTGTTGATTCTATAAGGTGCTGTAGGGCTTCATAGAACTGGTCAATTTCATTCTCTTCAGCACCAGTGGTTGGGGCATAGACTTGGACTACTGTGATATTGAATGGTTTGCCTTGGATTCGAACTGAGATCATTCTGTCATTTTGGGGATTGTATCCCAGTATTGCTTTTCCTACTCTTCTATTGACTATGAAGGTTACTCCATTTCTTCTGAGGGATTCTTGCCCGCAGTAGTATACCTGATGGTCATCTGAATTAAATTCACCCATTCCTGTACATTTTAGTTCGCTGATTCCTAAGATGTTGATATTCAGTCTTGTCATCTCTTGTTTGACCACGTCCAGTTTGCCTTGATTCATGGATCTTACATTCCAGGTTCCTATGGAGAAAAGATCTTTACAGCATCGGACTTTCCTTTCACCACCAGATGCATCCACAGCTGAGCGTCCTTTCGGCTTTGGCCCAGTCGCTTCACTCTTTCTGGCGCTACCAGTACTAGCCCTCTGCTCTTCCCCAGTAGCATATTGGACACCTTCCGACCTGAGGGGCTCATCTTCCAGCATCATATCTTTTTGCCTTTTGGTACTGTCCATGGGGTTTTCATGGCAAAGATACTGGAGTGGGTTGTTATTTCCTTCTCCAGTGGATCACATTTTGTCAGAACTCTCTGCTATGACCTGTCCGTCTTGGGTGGCCCTGCACGACATAGCTCATAGCCCCTTCGTCATGACAAGGCAGTAATCCATGAAGGAGATTTAAAACTTAGTTCATTACAAATTGAAGGAGACTCATTCAGTGCTCTAAAACTTGTCATTGCAAAAGTTCCCAAGAGCTATAAAGCAGTTGTTCAGGGATTTCTAATTCTCCATGAAACAATACCATAACTCAAATACTTTGGTGAATTATTCCTAGAATTTAACAGCAAACTTATGATCAAGTTTCCATATTGTTCAAAAACACAGTTTGCATAGCCACAGTTTAAATAAGGACAAAACTGGCTGTATTCACATAGCGTGCTAAGCTATAAAGCATTGAGCAAAACTATAAACCATTTTATGGCTTAGCATAATGTGTGAACCCAGCCCAAGTTTTATGATGATCTTAATCTGGTATTCGCCAGATATTCTGGATGATCACCACTTCCAGCCAGATTGAACAAAATCAGGGAGACAATGGAAACTTTAGGCTTACAAGGACAAGCCCAGAAAAAGAATCCAATACAGGAATCTTTTTTCTTCTGTATTATTTTACTTAAAAAAAATTAATCAGGAGGTAGCTTTAATCATTCAAAATCTCAATCTCTGCCAATTGCATTGATTTATTTCTCATTCTTCTGTAGCTGTGCAACATTCCACAAAGGCTGCAAGTTCATACACATTTATCTACAAGCAAACTTTCCTAATTTAATGGCACTGACATCTGAGAAGAGATGAACAAACTTAATTGCCACAGTAATTTTAACCAATCCTCATTGAGAAAGTCTGTAATATGCATAAGACAATTAATGGAATGTTCTATGTTTGTCCTTGTGCATGTTCTTCCAGTAAGCTTTGGACAGAGAAATATACTGTACAGTCCTTGAGTCCAAGGCAGTATTTTTTTTTTCTCTGTTCAGTGCTGAGATTTTGCTGGCTATGTTCAAAGTTGTTTTGGATGCCTTACAGGCATTCTTTGTCAAAGTAAAACACAAATTGTAAACAAGTTCAACTGGTAGAGCTTTGCTGTGAGCCCCAGTCAACCCATCTGCTTGCAATATCTGCATTTATTTCAATATAATAATTAAGTAATAGCTGAGACAACCCTTTGTTTTGATGTGTAGCTGTTAATTAAATTCACTAAGTCTGTTAGTGGCATTAATAAAATTTGGCCATGCCTATAAACCTTGCAGCAGCATAATAATTACCAATATTATTTCTAGCTACTACTATGGTTGTTATCAAAGTAATCTACTACTCCCATAACTCTTCTGATAATAATAATAATAATGATCCATGTGAGTACCTCACCTTTTTCCAAACCTCCAGGCAACTTAAAGACTTCCATGTTTGGTCCATATGGTTACCAAAGGTCATGTAATTCTCCAGTGATGTCAGCCTTGAGGTACCCCAGGTCAAATATTTGGTTACTGGATTTCTCTGGCGTGGCTGCCACACTGTGGAATGCATCCCAGTCTTTCAGTATTTAGGAAAATTATAAATATCCACTGCTTTCACCAAGATTTTATTAGTTATTATAATATAGATTTTAAATTTTGGCACATTCTGTACTTTTAGTTGTTGCAACTGAGACTGTACAAGCAGAAGGGCGTATATATAGTATTCAATGCATCCCGCCATCTAGTTGGGGCCCATTGAGAAGCACACAGCCTGGGGCTGTAGAGTGCCTTGAATGTCCTCCCCCTACCTTTCAATTAACTTTTAATGCCAATTTTCAACTATACTTGCTTCTTTTTAAAAAAATTAAATGTTCAGTTTTTATGTTTTTAACAGTTTATTTGTACACCAGCCAAAGTCCCTTTCTGAGGGACATGGGCTGTTTCTAAATGTAATAAACAAATAAGCAATACATTAAAAATAATAAATACAAATTCTTTCTTAGCACAAACCTATGGTTGCCAGTCCCACATCCTATTAAAACCAAGCAGTGGTGGGATTCAAATAGGTGAACAACCGGTTCTCTGTTTGGATGCTGCTTCCGGAAGTCCATTCTGGGCCTGGGCAACAAAAAATTAGCTACCGGTTCTGCCCAACTGGTGCAAACTGACTGAATCCCACCACTGAAACCAAGGTATTTAAATGCACATGTACCTACTTGTCCTGAATGTAACAACAGCTTCCTTGTTAAGGTTACCTCCTAGCTGAACCTTAAAGTATACAGTTGAGGGCTTCCTCACTGTTCTTAAGACTAAAGGAGCTATTTTGGCATGGAACACACGATCATTCTTGGACATACATCATTCTGGGGCTGATCCTATTTCACATATGCAAGTGGGAGATCAGAAAACTCCAGAGGGGAATGGGGAAAAGAGTTTGAAACAATAGAGGCAGCAGGGATTGGGCAGAAAAAGAGGCAAAGGGAGGAGGGAAGAGTTTTCAGCTTTATTCCATTATTTTTCCACCACTTTACAAGTAGGTCTTGCTTGACATAGGTAGTCCTCGACTTACAACAGTTCATTTAGTGACTGTTCAAAGTTACAACGGCACTGAGAAAAGTGACTTATGACCATTTTTCACACTTACGACCATTGCAGCCTCTCCATGGTCACATGATCAAAATTCAAATGCTTGGCAACTGACTCATATTTATGATGGTTGCGGTGTCCCAGGATCACCTTTTGCAACCTTCTTACCTGCTAAGTCAATGGGGAAGCCAGATTCATTTAACCACCAAGCTATTAACTTAACAACTGCAGTGATTCACTTAGCAACTGTGGCAAGGAAGGTCGTACAATGGGGCAAAATTCACTTGCCAAATGTTTTGCTTAGCCACAGAAATGTTAGGCTCCATTGTAGGACTACTTGTAGTGGGGGAGATGGACAGAAATATGAAATATAAATAAATAACTGCTCAAACTTACAATGGACTTCAAATTATATGATCACATTTTGGGTGCTTGGCAACCAGCTTGCATTTATGACAACTTGCAGCATCCCATAGACATATGACCATGATTTGCAACAGGAATTTTGCTGGCTGCCTTATTGTTCCTAGCCAGCCTTGAGAAAGATTGCCTTTGCTAGCTTTCTAGCCATTAGCTGGGTGCATCTGTCAACAGAGAAAGGGAAAGGTAAGTGGACCCAGGTGTGGAAGGGCAGAAAAAAGCCCCAGGCCTGGGGAGGGGATGGGGAAAAGGAGGAGGCCTGCAGGCCAAGCTGACTGAGGCCTTCTGACCCGTGGCAAGTTTCCACGTGCTGGTGGATGTTAGGCCTCCCACATCCCCTGAGGTCCCCCTGAGGTCACTTAACAACCTGCAACAGGGAGAGCTGGGATTGTGGTCATTTCTGAGATGGTATAGGTTCTCCTGCTTGAGCAGGGGGCTAGACTAGAAGGTCCCTTTCTATTCTATTCTATTCTATTCTATTCTATTCTATTCTATTCTATTCTATTCTATTCTATTCTATTCTATTCTATTCTATTCTATTCTATTCTATTCTATTCTATTCTATTCTATTCTATTCTTCTATTCAGCACAACAACGTATGACCAAAATTCCACATACAAATTGTGTTTGTATGTCAAGGACCACCTATACGCCAATAGAATTCTGACACTTCAGATCATCTATTTATTTTTATTATTTATGGATCAAGATGAAAACCATTTCAAATCAATTATAGAAGAATGATTGGGGCTGAAAAAGGCAAGGCATCCAGAAACTAGATTGACCACTGAAAGGGAACCTCTTCTTTATTTTATTTGATATAGACATCCAGAGAAGGCTCTCCAAAAATGCCTGGATAGGTGCAGTGCATAAAGGAGGTGTCAGAATCCAGTTATATTTCTTTTCTATCTATCTCCTCTAATCTAAAACCAATTATTATTCTTTCCTGGATCCTGCCATACTTCCAAGGGGGAGGGGGGATATGCAGAGGGGTTTTATTACTTTCACTTCCTCCATTCACTACAAAGTAACCTTTTGTTTATTCACCTCTACTAACCATTACAATGGAACCATTTGACTCTTATCCTATGTCCCTCTGAACTTCTCTTCCTTATCGGGAAACTAGAAAAGGGGTGGGGGTGAAAAAACACAGACCTCCGGAAACTGGCTTATTTCTCTGTCGTCAAAATAAACCCTGAAGAGCTGGTGAATGATCGTGGAGCCGGAGTGATGTTATCTCTCCTGGGTTTAACACCTAGAGAATTGCCGGCCGGTTCAGCCGGAAGGAATGTGGGGAGGAGATTGCTTAGGGACAATTTAAAACATCGATGTATAAGGGAATCTCCCCAGATCCTGTCTATCATGCCCGCTATCAGTTTCTTTTAAGAAAAGTTCCTTTTCCAAGAGTTCTGCTTTCTTAAGAAGTGGATTGAAGTGGGTCCTTAGACAGGATCTGCAGTAATAGTCAACCTGGAAGGGAGAACCTTGCTGGGGGACTTTGCGAAAAATACAATGTCAGATGACGAGGCAGGAAAGGGAGAAAACCCCACAGAGAGGGAGCCTTCCCCCCGACCGAGAACCTGCCAGCTGTCAGGATCTGAAATGTCATAGTCCTCAGGAGAAGAGGTGGTGGAGACGCGTAACCACAAACCTCGGTGGTCAATGGGCGTTGGAAAGAAAGGCGAGTGGGAAGAGAGATCGAGAAAGATGAACCTGAGACGGGGTGGCCACCCACCAGAATGGAAGCAGGAGATGGAGAAATCTCTGCACGTTAGCGAAGAAGAAGGAGGTTGGGCACAACACTCGAACTGGATCCTAGAGAAAGCTATTGACCTGATGAAAAGAACCCTCGGCTCTCTGGGGAAGGAGAATTCTGAGCCCCGCGGCTGCACCAGCAACTGGAGCTGCAACTGGAGAGACACTGAGGGGGAATTGGAACCTGTAGCCCCAGGAATGTCCGCTGATCCAGTAGCGACCATTTCAGCCAACCCTACTCCCCGCTGACCCACATATGGAGATCTGGATGGAAGACAATACCACCGACGGCGAAGGCACAGATCCATTCAAAGACTACCGCCACTGGATGTGAAATTCAAGGGGGAACCTTATACGCTTGGGGTTTTTCCTAACCCAAGTCCTCAACTACATGGAGGAATATGGGCGGCACATCCCTAGCGACAAAGCCCGCATCCGTATCGTGCAATCCACTCTGGATGGACCGGCTGCAGATTGGGTGGTGAATTTGCACCATTCCGATGCCCCAGAGCTCAACGATTTCAACCGTTTCATGTCCTCGCTGAGAAGGCGGTTTGAGGACCCCCTGGCTGATCGCAAAGCCCACGAAAGAATCAAAATGGTGAGGCAGGGCAGACGCCCAGTAGCTGAATATACGCAAGAATTCCGGGCCATTGTCAGCAAGCTGAACTGGCCTGAAGACATCCTCCTTAGCCATTTCAAAGACAGCCTAAATTATGACCTGTATGACACTTGCCTGCCTCGGGGGGACCCCCTCCAACTCGATGAATGGTACGTCCTGGCAGAGGAAGCAGAGATCGACCTACTGAAGAGGCACCGCCGAGGAAAACCATGGGGCCGCTCACCGTCTGAGCCGACGCGCGAGCCAGCGAAGCCACCAGCTACGGCCAAGAAGCCAACAGGCTGCTTCAAATGCAGGAGAGAGGGGCATCGGGTCGTAGAATGCCACTCGAAAGCCCCCCAGCACAACCCAGACAGACCACCGGCCAGCAAATCTGTGAAGTCCCCAGCTAAGTCAAAAGAATCTGCCATGAGAGGAATAGAGGCTGTGGAATCCCCTACCTCCACCCATCGTGGGGAAAGAGCCCCAGCCTACACTGCAGGGCCGGTGGACGCCCCAGATGACAGCTCGGAGGGCGAACCACTGGTAAGTGGATCCATCCCACCCATCCTCAAGACAGTGACTATATTAGCCCCCTCCATGCCTGAAGCTGTCAAAGTGAAAGCCTTAATAGACTCTGGCTGCACCCGCTGCCTCATTAGCCCGACGCTAGTGGGAAATTTGGGCATTCCGGTGAGGAGGCTGGAACAACCAATCTCATTTGGCCAGTTAGATGGGTCCATAGCAGGGGGGGTGCCAACTACCCTAGCCACGTTACCAGTCCATCTATCCCTGGGAAATCATGAGGAAGACATAACGTTTGTAGTGACCCCAGGCATGGAATGCCCGATGATCCTAGGGCTGGAATGGTTAAAACAATGGAACCCCTGGGTAAATTGGAGGACGGCAGAAATCAATTTCCTGAAGGGGGACCCTACGGACTTAAAACCCCAAGGGGATCTATCAAAATTAAGAACGGAAAAAGCATCCATGGGAGAAGAAAAGTGGCTGCCCCGGTCCTCTTTAGAGAGAAGAAGGATGGCTCTTTATGCTTATGCGTGGACTACCACCTATTGAATACAATCAGTGAAAGCAACCTATACCCCCTACCCCTCATGAAGGACATGTTATCACACCTATCGAAAGGAAGAATTTTTACTAAACTAGATCTAAGGGAAGCGTATTACCGCATTAGAATTAGGGAAGGGGGTGAATGGAAAACCGCATTTAATTGCCCAATGGGGTGCTACCAATTCAAAGTTTTGCCATTTGGATTACAAGGGGGTCCCGCAGTATTTATGCAATTAACGAGGTACTAAGGGAGCACCTATTTAAGGGGGTCCCGGTTTATTTAGACGACATCCTTATCTTCACCGAATCCAAAGAGGAACATATCAACCTAGTCAGAGCGGTTTTAAAGAAACTGTGAGCTGCCCACCTATATGCCAAATTATTGAAATGCGAATTCCACCAGGAAAGGATAGACTACCTGGGTTATCGCATATCCCCACAGGGCATTGAAATGGACCCAGGGAAGGTCAGAGCAGTATTAGAATGGGCATCACCTCGCACAAGAAAGCAGCTGCAAAGTTTCCTGGGCTTCGTGAACTTTTATCGCCAATTCATTCCCTCATTTGCCCAGATAGCCCTGCCCCTCACGAACTTACTAAAAATGAAGGGAGAATCCTCAGTGAAACCTAGCCAGCCACTAAAATGGACAATGGATTGCCAAGCGGCATTTGAGAGGTTAAAGAGACTGTTTTCTGCTGAACCAGTACTGAGGCATCCAGACATGGATAAGCCCTTCGTAATACAGGCGGATGCAAGTGATGTGGCAGTGGGGGCTGTACTATTACAAGAAAACAATGAAGGGGTATTGCAACCCTGCGCGTATACGTCCAAGAAACTCACCGAAACGGAACAGCGCTGGCCCGTGTGGCAGAAAGAGGCATACGGGATACGTTGGTCATTACTTACATGGCGCCAATTCCTTGAAGGGAATAAGATCCCTTTTCAGGTGTGGACAGACCACAAAAACCTGGAAGCCTTGAAAACACCCAGGAAGCTCAACCCTAAGCAAGCCCGCTGGTCCCAACATTTTCACCAATTCAACTTTACGCTCAAGCACTTGCCGGGGGGAAAGAACTTCCTGGCAGATGCACTATCTCGCATGCCCCAATATAACAGCATGCGAGCCACCGATTCTAAACCACTTATGGTGGAATCACAAATGGCAGCGCCAGTAACTACCAGAGCCCAAGTTAAATTAAAACCGCAGCTGGGTAGCCAAACCGGAATTGAATTCCGGAAAACTTTGGAAACAGATGAATGGTTCCAGAAAAATAGACACGTGTGCACAATTAAGGACGGACTGCCTTGGGTGGGGAAAAAGTTATACATACCAACCACCCAGAGGGTCACATTCATGCAGCTTTGCCATGACACAAAATCAGCAGGGCATTTTGGATTTGTAAAAACATTACACTTAATTAAAAGGCAATTTTGGTGGCCATCCATGAAAAAGGACATAGAAAGTTACGTGGCCAGCTGCCCAACGTGCGCAACTGCAAAGAGGTTGCAAGGGATATCTCCCGGACTGTTACAAACAGTGGCAAATCCCTCAGCCCCCTGGAGGGAAATAGCCATGGATTTTATAGTGGAATTACCAGAAAGCAATGGGAATACTGTCATCTGGATGGTCACGGACTTGTTTTCCAAACAGGTGCACTTTATCCCTTGCCAAAAGATTCCCACCGCAAAAGCTTTAGCGAAACGTTTCGTGCAGCATATTTACAGATTGCATGGGGCACCCCAACACATCATATCTGATAGGGGAGTGCAATTTACGTCTGCATTTTGGAAGGAATTTTTATCCTTTTTAGGGACCACCCAGGGACTGACATCTAGTCATCATCCTCAGGGGAACGGTCAATCAGAGAAATCTAACTCAGTACTTGAGCAATATTTAAGATGCTTTCTTAATTTCCAGCAGTCGGATTGGACGGACCTACTCCCTTTCGCAGAAGTTGCCTACAATAATGCAATCCACTCCATCACAGGTTACACTCCTTTTCAAATAGCCAATGGTCAAAGTTTCAATCCCATGCCAGAATTAATCCCAAACGAACCAGCAATCCCATCACTGAAAGCGTGGATAGAACAATTACAAAACACCTGGCCAATAGTTAGAAAAGCCTTAGACGAAGCTAGGCAAGCATACAAAATACAAGCAGATAAAAAAAGGGTTGAACCCACACCATTCATTGTAGGAGAAATGGTATATTTGTCTACAAAATACTTAAAATCCCTACAACCTTGTAAAAAACTTGGACCAAAATATATAGGACTTTTTCCAATTAAAGGAATCATAAACCCAGTAACAGTAGAATTAAAATTACCCAAAAATCTTAGGCAAATACACCCAATCTTTCACTGCAGTCTGCTGAAAAGAGAACAACAGTCACCCTTACGGCCAAAAATCCCCCCCCCACCTCCAATCATGGTGGAAGGAGAACAACACTTCGAAATAAAGGAAATCCTGGACTCTAGAAAATATCATGGGACAACTCAATACCTAGTAGCATGGAAACACCTCCCCTCCTCACAAAATGAGTGGGTTCATAAATGTCATGTCAGAGCCCTGAAACTGTTAAAAAAGTTTCATACAGAGTATCCTAACAAGCCAAACTAACTTTTATACCTGTTTTGTTTTCTCTACAGGTGGATCTCTCTTATTTTTAAGGGGGGCAGGATGTCAGAATCCAGTTATATTTCTTTTCTATCTATCTCCTCTAATCTAAAACCAATTATTATTCTTTCCTGGATCCTGCCATACTTCCAAGGGGGAGGGGGGATATGCAGAGCGGTTTTATTACTTTCACTTCCTCCATTCACTACAAAGTAACCTTTTGTTTATTCACCTCTACTAACCATTACAATGGAACCATTTGACTCTTATCCAATGTCCCTCTGAACTTCTCTTCCTTATTGGGAAACTAGAAAAGGGGTGGGAGTGAAAAAACACAGACCTCCGGAATCTGGCTTATTTCTCCGTCGTCAAACCCTGAAGAGCTGGTGAATGATCGTGGAGCCGGACTGATGTTATCTCTCCTGGGTTTAACACCTAGAGAATTGCCGGCCGGTTTGGCCAGAAGGAATGTGGGGAGGAGTTTGCTTAGGGACAATTTAAAACATCGATGTATAAGGGAATCTCCCCAGATCCTGTCTATCATGCCCGCTATCAGTTTCTTTTAAGAAAAGTTCCTGTTGGAAGAGACCGTTTCCAAGAGTTCTGCTTTCTTAAGATGTGGATTGAAGTGGGTCCTTACAGGAGGGGACATCCATTGAAATAGTCCTGATCCCAAATCATTCAAGGCTTGGAAGAGCAAATAAGGGAGATGGCTATAAGAGAGGAACTCTATATACAACTATTATGGGATGGAATGTTCTCACACTCTGGACTGAATTCTCTTAAGAAGGAACCATAGTTTCCCCAAAGAGAAACTGGACTGTGGTGAACAATAGTAAGAAAAAAAATGGGAACAGTTTGGACAGAAAAGGCAGGGAAGTCAATGAGAATCGGCTCCTTCTTAAATTCTACTAATGAAATCACCAGCAATGAATATTTCAGGAGGAGTTGTGAATGTATCTCCCACAATCCTTGTCAAAAATGGATATATGTCCTGGAGAAAAAGAATCGCAAAAGCACATCTTCAGAAAACATACCTTTTTATAAATAATGGACTAAGAACAAGAAAAAAAGGAAAGTAGTACAACAGAATGAGACAACTAGCAGAAATTGTCTAGAGAGTTCCCCCCCCATCAAATCAACAAGAAGGATTTTTGCATATCTCAGCAGTCTAATTTGTGAACCCCAAGGATGTTAACTTGCAACAACTGTCTTAGAAAAATGCAGGAAAACAACCACCAACACCTGTCAGCTTTAGAGTCACTTAGCTTTGTTAATTAATTCCCCGAGAGTATGAGTCAGCCAGGCAGCAACTAGTTATCACTTCTAATTTTGTACTAACTGTGATGGAGATGGCCTATATTTCTTATGACTTTTAAGGCCCGGCTGCTTCCTGATGCTGGCCTCCATTTTAACAGTGCTTAGATTCTGGAAAGTCAGCAAAGTATGTGCATTTGCTCTCTGTTTACTGATATATTTTGTTGACCCTTTGCGTTCCTTGTGACACACACACACACACACACACACACACACACACACGTTTACCATATTGCCACAATGATGAAAAAATGACATGCACATAAGTGAGATCACAGTGCTGGGTTATACTCCCCAGGCCAGAGTTCCCCAACCTTTTGGGCACCACGGACCAGTGCCATGGAGAAAGGTTTTTCCATGGACCAGAGGGGGTGTGGTTTTGAATACTGCCTGCATCCCGAGGATGGCACTTTGCTTGTTTGTGCGGCCTGCTTGCTGGCATGCTGTGGACTGTGCCAGTCCACGGACCGGGGGTTGGGGACCCCTGCCCCAGGCAACATCTCCATCACTTGCTGGGCTGGGGATTTACAGGAATTGAAGTTAAAGGTATCAAAAGGCCATTTTTGGGATGTAGGATGGCTACAACGCAGCCTGGTTTGCCGTGCACTAAGTCGGGTAGGCAACCTTGGCTCTTTTATGACTCGTGGACTTCAACTCCCAGAATTCCTGAGCCAGCATGGCTGGCTCAGGAATTCTGGGAGTTGAAGTCCACGAATCATAAAAGAGCCAAGGTTGCCTACCCCTGCACTAAGTCATGTTTGACAGAACAATTAATCAGTGGAACAACCTGCCTCCAGAAGCTGTGAATGCTCCAACACTGGAAGTTTTTAAGAAGAGATTGGACAGCCATTTGTCTGAAATGATATAGGGTTTCCTGCCTGAGCAGGGGTTGGACTAGATGATCTCCAAGGTCCCTTCTAACTTTTATTATTATTTTTATTATTGTTATTGTTGTTGTTGTTGTTTTGTTTTTGTTCAACAAACCACCAGTAGGTGGCTTTGCATAATCCAGCACAAGGGCTGAGCCCAAACCAAACCCACATTATGATTTAGTCCAACGAATTGGCTCATTCAGAGTCTCTTGTAGCAACAATGTGGTTTCTGGCAAGAAATTTTCACAATGTTACTCAATAACAATCGCTCTCGATTTACACGACACATTTAATCTACAAGGCTCCATTTTAATATTGTGACAGGAATTTCCTTGGCTCAAGTCAAAAGAGGGGATTTTAATAAGAAAATTTTGGAGGGGTGAAATGTTCATGCAGCGCATCAAGAACAGCATTGGCAGATAGGAGAGTGGTATGATTAGATGCTCCCCCAACGAAGAATGTTGAGAAAAGGCTTGTCTTATTTTTCCAAATGCCACTCTGACTCACATATGATATTTTGTCATTTCAGCATGCAAATAGGTGCAACCTAAATAATTATTAATATTCTTGTAGGGCTGTGAGAGAGGGTGGAGTCCAAAGTGCTTCCCATGCATTTACATTGTCGTCACCTTAAAACAATCCTGTGTAACAAGCCCGTATTTATATTCCAATAATATGGGTGAAGGGGCTGAATTAATGCAGCTTGCCTAGAGCAAAGGTTCAATTAAATGGAAATCCTTTTTTAATTATTTACTCATCACCATTTTGCTTAGGTTTTGTATTGAAGCCTACTGCCAGATCTCTGTAGAAAGATGTTCTCAGATAAGGTAAGTTAGAATTTCCTCAAATCTATGCAGGAGGCTGTCTTACTTAGTGGCTGGGTTTACACAAAACCAGAATGTAATTCTCCTCAAAATGCTTCCTTGATCTAATTTACAGCTCAGCATGTTGTGGGAATCCAGCCATAATTATTTATTGTTCAATAATTAAGTAATCCATAGCTTAGTGTAACATTTGAAGCCCGAAGCCTACATCTTCCAAGCATGTTTTCCCTGATGCTCACACTTGTCTGTGCCTGTGTCTGTGGCCTGGCTCTGCTGGATAGATGGCTCCCATTAGCCAAATTCTTTCTTCAGCCACAATATCTGATACTTGCAGGATCTGCCAGCTTCTGAGAGTTCTGCTAGTAAATCATCCAAAGGACTGTTGGTAGATAATTTTCCTATCAGCTGATCCTGCAGGAAGGTGAGCTGAGCAGGTGTCTCATCTGCAGCAAGGGACCATACCTATTGCCATCCCTTCAAAAAAAGGCAGCTGCTACCGTACTTCTTAGATTTCACTTGCATCTTTTGGATGCCATCTCCAAGGGGAAAGCCCTTAGGATGCCAATTCTGAAGGATAAGCTTCCCCAAACCCCTGGGTGCTCTTTGATCCACTGTTCCACTTGTTCTCCATGCACATGAAACAGGTGACACCAAAAACCCTGCGGTGTAGTTTCTGAATGGAAAAATGAATTACAAACTGAATCTTTCTGATGACTGAGACCAATTGCAGTTAGTTCAGAACCTGTAGTCCAGCGGTCCCAACCTTTTTGGCTTAGCGGGGGGGGGGGAAGAGAGAGAATGGTTCTGGGCAAGCGGCAGACATGTGCGCCCTCCGCTCGCACAAATGGAGCTTCGCATGCAAGTGTGAGCCCCTGCTGCTTGTGCAAATGGAGCTGCGTGCGCACATGCTCGCCCACCACTTGTGTGTCTTGGTTCCGAATGGGCTGTGGTATTCATGTTACATTATTTTCCTGAAATTGAAGCCTGTGGAAAACTGTTCCTGAATGATCATGTGTTTTTTCTCCCCAGTTTGGTGGCAAAAGCAGTCAGATCAAGTTCTTAAGTGTACAAAGTTGGCAAATTGCAAAGAAACCTTTGAAATACAAAGGAAATACAAAGGCAAAGAGGAACAAGTAAGATGATTAGTAATGGAGGTGTAGTCCAAGATGAATCCATGATAGCAGGCAGGGAGGAGTAAAACTCAGGATTTAAGAGTTAGGCAGACATAAGCATCTATGACATTCAGAGATGAGTGTGCTGTGCCTGATACCTTTACCTTCAGTTGTAAAGGTAAAGTTAAAAATATTCAAGGACTCAGAGGTCCTAAAAGTAGTCAATATTGGCTCCAAGAGTTGATGGACTGCCCGAGGGATTAATAAATGGTTGGAGGTCAAAAGGGGATCAGTAATATGTGGCTCAAGGAGTGGCTGATAAATGATTGTTAATTAATTTTTTGGGCTTTCTATAGAGTTCCATGCCAGTCCCTAGTCCTGAAGGTGAAGTGTTACCCAGTATTGGATGGTCAGCTCCCAGCATTAGTGGCCTTGAGTTGTCTCTATTATTAGTATATACATAACAATGTGAAGTCACAGCTGCCAAGTTCTTTTAACTGGTGTTGGCCTTCGTACACATTGACTTCTTCCCAAGAATCTAGAGTGTCATAATTATTAGTGTAATATATGTGCGGATGCAATCAGTGTGGCCTTTTGCAATTGGCTGATGGAATATTTTTCAAAAATAATTATTTGTAGTACTATTATTTAATGTACTTAAATTATTTTCATATAAGTGTTTCTTAACCTTAGCAACTTTAAGATGTGTCAACTCCAATATTCAGAATTCCACAGCCAGCCTGCAGGCTGAGGAATTCTGGGAGTTAGTCTACACATCTTAAAGTTGCCAAGGTTGAGACATGCTGTAATAAATGTTTGGTGATCAATGAACAATCTGAAACTTCGCGATGAGGTTGATGACCTGAAGAGTTCGGGATCTCTGCTTTAACCTATTGTGGGATTGTTCTTTTCTTTTCGGTACTGTGGCTCCTTAAAATGTGTGTCAACTTCTCCATGGATGAAGTGAGTGTGTGTTTTACCAATGGTTACACAATGTGTTGAGTTTATTATATTATTAGCAAGACCTGCCAACTTTATTGGCCAATCCACAATTTGTGAAATCTCTCCAATGTTTTGAGATGCCTACTGGGATTCTGATGCAATGTTCATTTTATTAAATTAGTATTGAGAAGATTAAATGACTGAAATGAAAGATGGGACTTGCTTGTTTGATGTTATGGGAACTGACCCAAAATGTACATAAAGGGAAATTTTCTTGTATCTTTCTTGAATGTCTTCATATTTACTTTGAATAGATGCTTCTAAGTTCTGACATGAGGTGGCCTCATAGTTAACACTGCATTAAAACCTTTCTAAGAATCAAATCCTACAGAACCTAATAGGAATGGCTTACAAACGTGCAAACACCTGCGGAGAATTCTGGCAAGTACCAACACGTGCGTGTGAGCGGGGGTGTGGGGAGTGCTATTGCACTCAATAAAAGCAAGCGTCTTGCGCCGTTTAAAGTTCAACGCCGTTTTTTGCCCCTCTATATATACTATCTAAAATAATTTCAGGCCAGTCCTTAAAATTATCGCACTAATCGACGAAAAGCTCCATACCACGAACCTCAGAGGTACTGCTTCAGCGTCTATTTTGGAGAGGAAAAAAAACTACCCTTCCCAAGATCCTTTTCTGCGTAAGCGTTTAGCTCCCATCAGTCTTTGCGCCTGAATTTGAAAAAGCCGCGATTCAGGAACCTTAAAGTGAGTGATGAGTTTGCTGCGGTGGTGGCTTTGAAAATAAGGTCTGCTGTGACCCTATTTTTCCCCCAGTTTTGAAGCGTGCATTGCAGTGGAGAATATTTTTTATCGTGGCTTCTCGGGGGAGGATGGATTGTAATGGGACACAAAGGATCCCGGACGTGATTTCCGCTTTCTAGAGTGGGGAGAACGGAGTCCCCACACCAGATTCTTGACTCGATCTTCTTTTATCGTCGGTCACTCCAACAGATTTGGAAGTAAGTAAATGAAACGCTCCTTTTCATCTCCCGGAAAGATCTAGCCAGGATTCACTGCGTTCAGTCCAGTCTTATGAAGTCCAAAACTGAGTCGGAACTTTTGCTGAACCCTTTTCTCGCCCTCCGTAGGTTCACATGCATTGTTTTGAATATTTGAAACCGTATTATAATCTTGAAATATTTTCTTTTGTGGAAATAAATTCCTTTATTACCGACATAACACTCTTAAGTTTCCCCGTTTTGGGGGGTGGCTGGAACTTCGAGTCAATGGCGACTCCCTGGACGAGTCCCTGCAGTTTTCCTGGCAAGTATTTCCAGAAGTAATTTGCTCTTGCTTTCTTCCTAGGGCTGAGAGCATCACTGGCCCAAGTCACTCAACTGGCTTTGACTTCCGGTTTCTAACCTGGAATCTAACCACTACACACCAAACTCATTAACTTTGCCCAATAAAGTTACTTATAAACAACTGACTTATAAACCAAACTAATGAGGTTTGCACACTAAGGTCCCTTCCTCATTGCTAAATGGAAATGCTCTCTACCCACCTCTTACTTGGCAGAAACCTAATACAATATAGTATGACGTTTTTCCCCCACTACTGATTCCTGTCCTGATTCTATGCCTGTGCTCCCAATCACTGTGGTCTTGAAGAGAATGTGTGATAATATTTAATAGACATTAAAAGGGGGTTGGAGAAATGCATCTTTAATAATAGAGGTGTTAAGAGTTAAGTAACATACAAGTTTTGTATTCCTATTGGCACAGTTGAATAGGGGTAGATGACTTAAGCCAGTGGTGGTGAACCTATGGCACGGGTGCCAGAGGCGGCACTCAGAGCCCTCTCTATGGGCACGCGTGCCGTCGCCCCAGTCCT
Organism: Azemiops feae; assembly: GCA_023970755.1. Taxonomy (NCBI): domain Eukaryota; kingdom Metazoa; phylum Chordata; class Lepidosauria; order Squamata; family Viperidae; genus Azemiops; species Azemiops feae. The sequence goes on from JALGBA010000816.1 coordinate 487,559, forward strand.
AAGCCTTCAGCTGGGTTTTATAAAACCTTTTCGCTTTAGGCCTCTGCCGCTGTGTGCAAAAAAAAAAAAGGTTCAATCAGTCAATTTCAACTTCTCGCGGAAAAAAAAAGATCTTGCAAAGTTGGAATTGATTGATTGAACTTTTTAGTCCCACCCAGTCTGCCGTTACCACCGCAGCCACGCCCACCCAATGGGCCACACCCACCCGGCACTCGACGATGCATAAGTGGGTTTTGGGTTGCAATTTGGGCACTCAGTCTCTAAAAGGTTCGCCATCACTGACTTAAGCCTTTCTGGAGATAAAAGCAACATGGGCAAGGCAGAAATAAGCTCTTCTCACAGATTTTGGTGCTGTGATTCAGTTGTAGTTGGTAGGTCTTTAAAAGTATTGTATTTATTTGTTAGATTAGTTTGTACTTTTTGTACAGAAGCTCAAGGCAACATCCATAATGCTGTTTCTTTTCTCCAGAACAGTGAGGTAGGTTGGAACACAAGAGAGGAACCAGCCTAAGGTCAGCCAAAGAGTTACTATGACTGAGGGTGGGTCTCCCTAAGTCAGCACCTTAGTCCTGCCACCACATGGCTTTCATTTTGTGTGAAGTCCGGTGGCCTTGGTATCCAGGTATATACATTATTTTCCCCAAGCAGTTCCTTCTGTGACTGTTAACATTACACAGGACCAGGTTTTCTTTGAGCCATGCCACAGGTCGGCAACCTGCGGCTCCGGAGCCGCATGTGGCTCTTTGAGCCTTCCCCTGTGGCTCCCAGCCTCCTGTGCCATTTGCAGAGAGAGAAAGAGACAGAGCTTGCTTCTCTCTCTCCCTCCCTCTCTCTCTCTCTCTCTTTCTCTGTGTGTGTATGTGTGTGTATATATGTGTGTATATATGTGTGTATATATATATGTGTGTGTGTGTATATATATACACACACACACATATATATACATATATATATACGTTTTCTGAGGTTTTCACGGGTGTTTGTATGTAGGTCTTTGGTAATCTGACTACCAAACCAAATTAACCAACCTGCTCCAGGACTCCACATACAAACCCCTAATCACAGATCCCACCACCTACCTGGAAAAAACCACTAGATCCAAAATAAAAGCCTCCCCCATCAGCGAAGAGATCCAGCAAAGAATCATTCCCAGAGAAAAATCATCCAGATGCCCTAAGCTCTATGGTCTCCCCAAGATACACAAAGAAGGAACCCCACTTAGACCCATAGTCAGCTCCATAGGCTCACCTCTACAAAATCTAGCCAAATTTCTCGCCAAACAACTACAGCCCTATTCAGAATCCATCACCTCACACGTAAAAAATTCATTTCAATTCATAGAGATCATAAAGAAACAAAACTTACAGCCCAGCGACCTACTCGTGAGCTTTGATGTCATTTCCCTCTTCACCCAAGTGCCAATCCAAGAAGCCTTGACAGCTATCCAAAACAAATATAACCCCCCAAGCACATCCTAGATCTGACCTACCATTGCCTATCCAACACATACTTCATCTATAACGGACAAAAATACAAACAAATAGAAGGAGCACCCATGGGGTCAACCCTCTCACCTGTCATTGCTAACCTCTACATGGAACACTTTGAAACCCAAGCTCTAGAAAAATCTGATCACAAACCCAAACTCTGGCTCAGATACGTAGACGACACCTTCATAATCTGGCCACATGGGAAAGAAAAACTAGACAACTTCCTCACACACCCAACAGCCTACACCCCAAAATACAGTTCACCATGGAAACAGAAGCTAACAAGCAACTTCCCTTCCTGGATGTCTTAGTCTACAAGAAATCCAATGGCTCCCTAGGACACACCATCTACCAGAAGAAAACACACACAAACCGCTATCTGCACGCACTCTCACACCACCACCCAGCACAGATCAACTCCGTAGCCAAGACACTCATCTCGAGAACAAAACGCTTAGCTGACGAACAACACCTAAAAACCGAACTACACACTCTCACTAATGTACTAACATCCAACGGATTCCAAAGAAATAAGATTACCAACTTAATCCAAAAAGAAACCCCCACTAAAATCCAAGACATAGAACAAGAAAACGGCAAAGCCCTCCTCCCATACATAAAAGGCACCACAGACAAAATCAGCAAGATCCTCCACAAACACAACATCAAGACAGCATTCTGCACAAACCGAAAAATATCTACCATCCTAAGAAACCCCAAAGACAAAATTGAGTTAGAAAATCAAGGGGTATATGAAATCCCATGCACCGCCTGCCCCACCACATACATCGGACAAACCAACAGAAGAATAAGCGCACGCATTGAAGAACACAAGAACTCAGTCAGAAAAGAGGAACCAACTTCCTCCCTGGTCCAACACCTCAAAGCCACAGGACATAAAATTGACTTTAAAAATACCAGAACTATTGCCAAAACTGAACACTTTAACAACAGAATAATCAGAGAAGCCATCGAGATAGAAAAACGCCCACACAGCATGAATAAACGAGATGATACCTCCCGCCTACCAGCCATTTGGAAACCCAGCCTTATTGACAGACGAATCCCTAGCACAAGGAGCGACACTGGACCCACACTCACGAAGACCACACATGATGTCACCACCACACATCCACGCAAAAAGCAGACTCAAACCCGCACCGATGATGAGGCACGACCGCGGACCAGAAGCCAGACCACAGCTGCATCATTGGCCATTTTAAACCCCTCCATTCCATACGTGAAGCAAACCGACACCCACCTTGAAGATGTGGCACGACCACGAACGCGAAGCCAAACTACAGCAATGCAGCTCTCCATCTCAAATTCCCCTGCAACTCAGACTAATCCTAGCACAACAGGGCCCCCACCCAAGCAGAGCACAGCCAACCCCCCATCCAATCAGAGCACAGCCAACCCCCCATCCAATCAGAGCACAGCCAAGCCCCTAACCAATCAGAACACACCTCCACCCAATCAGAACACAGCCAAGCTCCCATCCAATCAGTTCATACCTCCACTGGCAGTTAAAAGGAAGAAACAGCTGCGATCACACATTGCTCCTAGAAGCACGAAGCCGAAGACACCAGCCTGAAGATGACGAATGGGACTTCGTCGAAACGTTGCCAAGACACTTTCAATTTTACACGGGAGAAAACCCGAATTACCAAACACCTACATATATATATACACATACACATATACATACACATATATATACACACACATACACACACACATATATACACACACCTATAATAAAGGTAAAAAAGGATATATGCAGTGTTATCTTCATTTTAGATATCAAAAGAGTTTTGCGGCTCCCAGTTTTTGGTGTGAAACGCGTCCAAGTGGCTCTTTGAGTGTTTTGGGCTGCCTACCCCTGAGCTAGGCCATCTTCATTAATAAAATAGCTCATCAAGCTTTAATTTAGTTAACCCTTGCTAGGTCAGATTTAGAAAACAAGTTACTAAATAAAATCCGTGTTTAAACTGCACATTAGAGTTAATGAACAATTTTGTTAACTTTTTGCAGCAACAGCAAGCAAAGTGAAAGTGCCAGACTTACAAACAGGGCACATTGTGCTACCCAAAGAATGTACATATAATCAAATTTAATGTAACCTTGATGGAAACACTACTCTGCAGTATTAACGGTTTTCTTCCACACTGATAGGCAAAGCTAGAAGTCATATTAAACTTCTGTATTTCATCTTTTCTTCCCTTGTGGATCCTTTTCTACAAAACGTTTCAGAATCAGAATAGAGCTGGAAGGCACCTTGGAGATCTCCTAGTCCAGGGCTTTTCAACAGGTGGTATGTGTACCACCTGTGGTACTTTGCCACGTGGCAGGTGGTCCGCTACTGCTAGCCAAGTGTAGCAGGAGAGGGGAATGAGCCGAAGCGACCCAAGCCTGAGGGAGAGGCAGCTGCAGCTGCAGGACTGTCTGGGCTTGGCAGAAGCCCCAGGAGCCGGCAGCTCCAGCTGATTGGCTCCAGCTGATTGACACTTCCGGAAGCAACAGGGAGCTGGAGGTGAACTGAAGAAAAGGGGGGGGGGGGGGAGAGGCTATAAAATGAGGCGGTTTGGGCGGGAAAGGGGGAAAAAAGGCAACAGGAAAGAGAAGGAGAGGTCAGCCAGCAGGGAGGAAACGGACAGAGAAGCAGCAGCAGCTGTTGCTGGAAGAAAAGGTCCCCTGATTCGTTTTCTCCAGCCAGGAGAATGCAATCAGTGCTGATGAAATGAAAAGCCAGCATGTGGGAAAGGTGGGTTTATTTAGTTCTGGATCAGCTGGCAGCTTGATTGGGTTACCATAAGGATTTTTGTACAGTTTTTACAGCTTTTTGTAATTCAGAAGCTCCTTTGTGTGCTTTGGTTATTGGAATATTTTAGTCTGTATTTTAGGCTAGCAATGAGTCCAAAGTGTTGACTTCCATAGGTTTAATCCCTTTAAACAAATGTAATTAGTTTTACATTTATCTTCAGTCCCCCTTATCTTAAGTCTGTCTATGGCTTTTAGAAAGTTTTCTTTGAAGGTAAACAGGCTTAATTTTAAAGCTAAAGCTTTTTGCAATTGCCGGAGCCTTTCAGTCTCAGATTGCAACATTGTGACACGCCTGAGGCAGGTTAAATAAAAAAAAACCACAGAGTTTATATGTTTCTTTATTTTGTGATCCTTTCTTGCTTTGCACTTGATTCCTCTGTCTTTAAGGGTACAGGGAAGGGATTGGGAGGGGGTGCATTCTTACTACACTATGGAAAGAGTTCAGAAGGGAGAGAGGAAGAAGGGCCAACCAGCTAGCTCAGGGGTCTACAAACTTAGCAACTTTAAGACCTGTGGACTTCAACTCCCAGAATTCCTCAACCAGCCCTGATGGCTGAGGACTTCTGGGAGTTGAAGTCCACAAGTCTTAAAAGTGCCAAGTTTGAAGACCCCTGAGCTAGCTGGTAGTGGTGCATATTAATAAACATGGATAAATTCATCATACGTTTGTCAGTGCAAAGGGAAAGTGATTCAGCAAAGGAACAGCCACCAAAGAAATTAAAACTGGTACTTTTTTCTTTTTTCCCTACAGTTTGTAATGTTTTATTAGATTATAGAATAAAATACAAAAATACAAAAGTAAATAGTAGGACACAGTGAGGAGGAGAAAAGGGAAAAAGTGAGGGGGAGAAGGGAAAAAGAACAGACTTCCTCTGTTGCAGTAGAAGGAAGCATTAACATTGAACCTCAACTTTTTACTTTTCCATAATATTATAAACTAGCCATTTCTTTAACAACAAATGAATCTAATCAGTAAAACCCAAAATCCCCCCCCCTTTTTTTTTTTAGTCATCAAGTTTTTGACACCTTGCTAAGCACTGGTGGTACTCGACAGTGCTTTTTTTTTAAAAAAAAAAAAAAAAAAAAGGTGCCGGAACTCCACATGTCATACAACCCACTTTGCCTACCCTACAAGGTTCCATCCAAAAAAGGTGCCGGAACTCCGTTCTGAGCGTTCTATGAGAAAAAAAGCCCTGGTACTCGAATATTGTCATGTCCTAAAAGTGGTCCAATCTGTGAAAAGGTTGAAAAGCCCTGTTCTAGTCCAATACCCTGCTCAAGCAGGAGATCCTATATATTTCAGACAAGTGGCTGTCCAGTTTCTTCTTAAAAACCCCAGTGATGAAGCACCCACAACTTCAGAAGGCAAGCTGTTCCACTGGTTAATTGTCCTCACTGTTAGGAAGTTTCTCCTTAGTTCCAGGTTGCTTCTCTCCTTGATTAGTTTCCATCCATTGTTTCTTGTTTTGCCCTCAGGTGCTTTGGTAAATATGTTGACCCCCTCCTCTTTGTGGCAGCCTCTCAAATACTGGAATACTGCTATCATGTCCCCCCCCCCCCCAGTCCTTCTTTTCTTTAGACTAGCCAAACCCAAATCCTGCAACCGTTCTTCATATGTTTTAGTCTCCAGACCTTTAGTCATCTTAGTTGCTCTTTGCATTTTTTCCAAAGTCTCAACATCTTTTTTGTAATGTGACCAAAACTGGGTGCGGTATTCCAGGTGTAGTCTTACTAAGGCTTTATAAAGTGGTATTAATACTTCATGCCTCTGGTTATGCATCTGTTTATACAACCAAGGATTTTATTAGCTATTTTGGCTGCTGCCGCACACTGCTGACTCATATTTAAGTGATCGTCCATAGGACTCCAAGGTCCCTCTCATAGTTACTGTTTTTGAGCCAGGTTTCACCTAATATGTACTTGTACCTTTAGCTTTTCCTGCCTAAGTGTAAAACCTTGTTTTTTCCCACATTAAATTTCATGTTGTTGGATAGGGCCCATTGTTCAAGTCTGTCAAGATCTTTTTGGATCCTGAGCTTGTCTTCTGGGGTGTTGGATATTCCTGCCAGCTTAGTGTCATCTGCAAATTGGATGAGTTCCCCTTCTGTTCCCTCATCTAAGTCATTTATGAAGATATTGAAGAGTACTGGGCCTAAGATGGAATCTTGTGGTATCCCACTGCTTACTTCCCTCCATGTAGATGTAGTACTATTAAGGACTACTCGTTACATATGGTTTGTCAGCCAGTTACAAATCCATCTGGTGGTGATGCTGTCTATCCCACATTTTTTTAGGTTACCAAGAAGTAGGTTGTGGTCTACTTTGTTGAATGCCTTGCTGAAGTTGAAGTATACTATGTCCACAGCATTTTGCTGGTCTACTAATTTAGTCACTTTGTCAAAGAATGAAATAAGATTGGTTTGGCATGATCTGTTTTTAACAAACCCGTGCTGGCTTTTAATTATAACTTTATTTGTTTTTAGTTGTTTGCAGATCTGTTTTTTGATTATCTTTTCCAGTATCTTCTCAGGTATTGATGTTAGGTTGATTGGTCTGCAGTTTCTTGGTTTTTTTTTTTTTTCTTTCCTTTTTTGAAGATGGGAACCACATCTTCTCACAGCTCTTTTCCAATCCTCAGGTTATTCCCCAGTGTTCCAGGATTTTTGGAAGATATAGTACAAAGGTTCTGAGATAACATCTGTCAGCTCCTTCAAAACTCTGGGATGCAATCAGTTAGATACCAGTGATTTATATTCGTCAAGATCAGATAGGTGTTCTCTAACCATTTTCTTGTTCATTTTATTTTTTATTTCTAGTCTGTCTTTTACGGTTAGGTTTTTGGTAGCTTGGGCTATAGTTTCTTTTTTGCATGAAGACTGATGCAAAGAATGATTTAAGCAGTTCTGATTTCTCTCTGCTGCCTGTTACTTCCTTGCCATCTTCTCTCTTAAGTGGATCTACTGTTTCCTTGACTTTTTTCTTGTTATTTATATGTTGAAAGAAACTTTTTTAAAATTATCTTTGACTTTTGTTGCAAGTCTTTGTTCATTCTGAGCCTTTGCTTTCCTGAAAAAGATGTTGAGACTTTGGGAAAAAGTGCAAAGAAGAGCAACTAAGATGATTAAAGGCCTGGAGACTAAAACATATGAAGAACAGTTGCAGGATTTGGGTATGGCCAGTCTAGAGAAAAGAAGGACTAGGGGGGACATGATAGCAGTATTCCAGTCTTTGAGAGGCTGCCACAAGGAGGAGGGGGTCAATTTATTTTCCAAAGCACCAGAAGGCAAGACAAGAAACAATGGATAGAAACTAATCAAGGAGAGAAGCAACCTGAAATTAAGGAGAAACCTCTTAACAGTTAGGATAATTTACCAGTGGAACAGCTTGCCTTCAGATGTTGTGGATGCTTCAACACTAGAGGTTTTTAAGAAGAGACTGGACAGCCACTTGTCTGAAATGATATAGCTTTAGTGTTAGGTTTAGGGTTTAATAAATGGTTGTTGTTATACTTGCTCTTTGTATTGCCAGTGATTAGAATTGTTGTGGGAAAAATGAGAGAAGGAAGATGTATTGGATGTGTTTGCCCCCTTGAGTTGTTTGTAAAAATACATCTATACTATAATTGTCTACTCTACAATTATAGAGTTGTAACCTACCCTCTATTTCTTTTTTTTTGTATTCTAATAGAATGGAGGCAAATCTAGATAAACCAACAGTTTCCAGACCTTCCTTCCTTTCAGCAGTTGAGCTATCCCCAAGAACTGGCCCTGTGGATGCTAGTGATGTTAAAAAAAATCTATACAGTGATTTTTCTTCAAGTTTCAATATAAGCCAGGTAAGAGAATAAACAGTGGAAATTTATTTATTTAGTTTCTATGACCACCCATATCAAACAAGTGACTTTGGGTTGATGAACAGTCATAAATCACTTAAAATCAATTGCAAACATGATGCAATAAATACAGTATATACAGCAGCCAAGAAAAATTATAATCAATAGATGATATTATAACCTGGAAATGGGCCCTTAACACACTCAGGATCTCCTTTATGCTCAAAGATCCTGTTTCACAATCAGAGGAAGATTTTTTTTTTTAAAAGAAAAATCTTAAATTATAACTAGGGAAATAATGGCTTTGGAAATGGCTTATGAAATTTGAGTAAATATGGTAGAATGGATTCCACAATTTGATCTAACTAGTCAGTTGTTGGCAGCAGACTAACACGGTTTGAATCTTTTATTTATTTATTTTAAGTTGTCTTATAGGAGAAAGTCCAGTCCAATGTTACTTCAAGGTACTTTGGATGGGGATTACAGGGGCTTCATATGATAGTTTGTTGTTAAGTTTGTTGTTAAGGTAGAAACACCATTTTCAGTGGTCAAGTCTTGAGCTAAATTCAGAGACTTGAACTCTTGAGACAGTAATGTAATGTCGTTTTTAAAAACAGCTGACATGCCATCTTATATAGCTTATGTTGCACAGAAGTGAGAGGTATCAATATGGTGTATTTAGGAATAGCTACTGGGCTTTTTCATAGTGAAGAATCTGCAAGGCTTTGCTGTAATAAGTGAGATGCTAATTCTCTGTGTATGAGAGAGATGGAGAGAAAGGACTGGGGGAAAAGGCTTGACTAAGGGAGAAAAAATGTTCTCTGCAATTGTAAGTCTGGGGCATTCAAAAATTATTGGCCACAAACCAGATTTTTATCATTTTTTATTTTAATTAGAGAGAGAGCCTGGAATCCAAAGAACAAATTCATGTTTGCCTTCGGGTCAGACCAATTTTGGAGTTGGAAAAAGAACATGATGTTCAGGTATTATTCAGCTAAAAGAATTAAAAGCAAAACTTCATTAAAATTATGCTATCTGCCTGGCTCTAAAGGATTCCCCGACCCTCATCCTATTTTTCTTATAGGGTTGTGTTTCTGTGGTTGACTCAACAAGTGTTGTATTAAAAGCTCCTAAAGGCTCCAAGACATTTCGCCTTAGTGAAAAAAACCTGCGGCAATTGGTGCAGAAATTTACTTTTTCCCAGGTATAGCCAGTTTCCTTATTGGTACTATGAAAATGTTATGCATATTTAACAGGATTATTAAATATTATTATTATTATTATTAGCTTTTAAAAGTTGAGACTCAATATATTTTTTGCAATTTTTATAATTGAAAACTTAAAGACCTTTCTTGTATATTTCTTAGGTATTTGGGCCCAAAACAACACAAGAAGAACTCTTTGATGGTGCTGTGAAGCAGCCTATGTTAGATTTCCTAAGAGGACACAGTCGGCTAATATTTACTTACGGTGTTACAAATGCTGGGAAAACACACACCTACCGTGGTACACCTGAGAAACTCTGATTTATCTGAGCTATACGTTTCAGCTAAGGTTGCTTTTTGTCCTCTTGGTGGCACAAAATAATTTCACAGTTCCAGCTATTTTGGGGATATTTAGATATTTAGATTTGAGAAAATGAAAAGCCACCTTTATATTGGTTCTAGTTAAGACTTTTCTATATTTTATTGGCAGCAGCTTTAAAGTCTTAAGCCATCTTTATATCACTGCAACCTGAGTTTCAAACAATAGAGGGCAGAGATTGGGTCCTCTTGCATGCAAAATATGTCCTCTGCTATTCCGAGTTCTTTCACTCAGCTGAAGCAAGGTACCCTGTTTGAAGTCAATAAATGTGCTAGTGTGTATTTAAGATGAAAAGCCAGGATCTAACATAGTAATGGTACTTTAGTCTTAAACTGCTCAGGTGTCTTAATCAAGTGATGGAATTCATTATCGGAATGTATTTTTATGCAACAACTGCACTAGTATTCACCCAGTAGACGGCAGTGTTTACAAGTTTGGATCTATGGCATATACTGTTCGCTCTTTTGTTCTAAGTAGGGTTTCCTGTTTCCTGTTACAGTTAATAGTTGAGCAGTAAACCACATGGTAACTACTTTTTGTTTGCTCTGCATGGTGCTTTATATAAACAGAATTTCTAACGTCAAGTGATCATCTTTTAGCATTATTATTTGTAATAAGGAATGGATAAATCCAGGAATCAGAAGGGTGCCCATTAGTGTGTTCCATTTCCCCATGTTGGCCATGTCAATTCTGATACATTTGGTCAATAAAAATCCAAATAGCTAAAAAAGCTATCCCAGAACCCACAAGTATTTTTCAATAGGAGGGGGGGAGGGAGAGAAAAGAACAAGGAAACGTTTTCTATATAAATGATCTAATGAATGAGCTGAATTCATTGAATGCTTTCCATTGCTTTTGTTTTTTGGTGGCAAAGAAATTATACATATAAACTGAAGTAAGTCTCACTGAATGCAAGTAGGGCTCACTACTATGAGGAATTAAGTAAGCTCTAAGCAGTAAGAACACTTGGTGCTTTTTGTCAATATACAAGACAAGCAAGTCCATATTTGCTGCCTGCTGTAGAACTGTATTGTATTTACCTGAAGGATGGCTCCAATTCAGCCTTCTGCAACCTGGGTTCAGCAAATATTTTGGATTTCCTTGGCCAGCAGTTATAGAGGCTAGGGTCCAGCATATCCGGACAGCAACAGATTGGGGGATAATGGTAGTCATTCAAAAATATATTTAGTTCAGAAATTTCAGCCTTTCTTTATCTCTGCTCCAACAGCTTGGAACTCTACCTAAGTCTTAAATTCTATATGCCAGGTACAGATGAAGATAAAGGCATTCTCCCCAGGGCGCTGGACATGTTGTTTAAAAGCATTCAAAACAAACTGTATCCAGACATGAATCTCAAGCCCCATCGATGTAAAGACCATAGAAATCTGTCTAAAGAAGAAGTGAGAGAAGAAATATCTCTAAAAAATTCATTGCTTCGCCTCCTGAAAGAGGTACTATGACTTAAAAAAAACAAAGCAAACTTTTTAGCAGCTTTTAGTGAATAAACCCAGAATAGAAAAATCATGGGTTTGACAATAAGGAAACATTTAATGGAATGTAAGGATAAGGAATAGAATATTGCCTGATTGGTGGATTAATGCATATGCCTCGCCCCTTCTGTCAATTTGGGTTATGTTCAGGAGTTATAAAACAAGTTCAGAGAAACTGTACACATTAGATGAATGCTCTGATCTGATCTTATTTGTTTTTAGTTATTGCAGAATGCGACTTTTGTGCTCACTTCATATCATCTTCTAATATTAAGATACAAGGGATGATGGAGAGAAACCTCTAACAAAATATTTGTGGTAATCCAAATTTTGTTCTTGACTTAATTTTCAGGTAGATTGCCACAGCAGCAGTAATAGAATAACAGATAATTGTGAAGGTAAGTTAGGTTGTTCATACTCGTTTGCTAAACCATTGTTTACTGAAGAGGGTTGAATTCACAAATAATGCTCAGCTAATGTCACCAGGGCCACTCTCAACTTTGGAGTAGTGTGATGGAACCATTCTTCAAGGGATTGGTAGGATCAGGACAAAGAAGTGAACAGAATCTAGACAATTTCTGCATATATTGTACTTTGCCAACCACAAAATCTGGGTCTGCATAACATGCTAAACCCAAATCAAGCATTATTGATATTGCTGTAAAAAGTGAATGTTGCTAGTTGTCACATTGTTGAGTTCATTGCTGTAGCTAGCAAAGTCTAATAGCTAACTCTGTGATATATCCAAGCTGGGGTTGTATCCTTCATACCAACTGCACGCTACTGAATAATATGGTTTTACATTATAACTTATTTAATTCCAATGTTCTGCCAGATATGAAAGAACCAGAAAAAGAAGCAGACCAGTCTAACCTGGAAGAGCAGAGAAACGTTAAATTCTCTGTTTGGGTTTCTTTTTGTGAAATTTACAATGAGTACATTTATGACTTATTGCTTCCAATATCCAATGACAAGAGGAGAAAAATGCTGCGCCTGGCGCAGGACATAAAAGGCTATTCCTATGTAAAAGGTAATGAAAATTTTAGCAATTGACCATAATTTTAATAACTTACAAATACCCTCCTTTTTCAATGTGAGGCTTACTTTCACTAAAATTATGCATTGAATTATGCTATATAAATGTCATTATAAAATGAATAATATGATACAGGTTAGTATTTTCAATCCTTGGCTCTTACCTTCACTTGTTTCACTTTATTTGGAATTTCTTTATATAATCAGTAGATTTAATTTGTTCCATTTTTTTCTACCAAATTTTGCTATTTAGGAATCCAGAGATGCCTGCTATTATCTTAAAAGTACCTCTACTAACAATTATTAACTCTTCATTGGCATTTATCAGGTCACTGCTTACGTAATAGTTTTTGTTCAACCTGCTTTCAAAGATAAGATTCCAAGAGAATTCATTCAGATTGACATATATTTTGTAACATTGTAATGCTTTGCATGAGCCTGTAGGGTGTCTTGATGGGCATGGAAGTATATCCTGTGTTCTTGCTAATTTTCCTCCATAATTATTTCCGCTTTAAAAAGTGTAAGATCTTAGTCACATACATCCGAGGTTCCAAAGGGTTAATTAGCTGTGTGGGGAAAAGTACCTATGCTTGAGACTTATTTACATCCCCCATGTATGTTTAATCTGGATCAGCCAATGTGTGAAGTAACACTTAATTTCAAAGGCAAAATATTGCTAAATCAGATTAACTATTTCTGAATTCTGTTTTTCCAATTACATTTATCTGGTAGGATTATATATCTTGTAGGGTTTTGTTGTTGTTCAATAACTAATGAATACTCTGTTTCTTGAAAGATCTACAATGGGTTCAAGTTTCAAACTCCAAAGAAGCTTATAAACTTGTGAAACTAGGGTTGAGACATCAGAGCTATGCTTCCACAAAACTGAATGCCAACTCAAGTAGAAGGTAAAACAGCAAGTGCTTGGTATGGAATGGACAAATGTCTGCTTTGTATTTAATTTGGAAATCTTATCCAATCTAGACTTAATGCTCCCAAATCTTCTAGTTCATAATATGTTTCCTGATCTATCAACTCAAATATTCTGGTTTTATGTTTCCTTCCACGAACAACCACAAGATGGAGCTTACAAGCTGTCATTTTCATTTCTGATCAACCTGTGTTTGCCTTAACTAATAGTTGACTGGTTCAGGCAATCTTTAAACCCTCCATTTAAAGAAATTATAGCTAAGACCTATTAAGTTGTTATGGAGCTTATAAACCAGACATGTCAAACACAAGGCCCGGGGGCCGGATGCGGCCTGCAAAGTGATTTCATGTGACCCGCAAAGCCATCCTGGAAACAGTGAGGGAACGGCCCCCGCTACCTTGGCCCTGGCCGGCTGGGAGCCAATGTACAATTTTGTGGTGGCTATCTACGCTGAAACGCATTCAGTCTTAGCTCCACAAGGCCATCTGGAAACAGCGAGGAACCAGCCCCTGCCGCATCGGCCCCGCCCCCTGGGTGCATGCTGGGGAGGTGTCACCCTTTGTGAGGAATGAAGAAATGCACCATCGCCTGGAAGTGGCCAGCAAATGGCCCTCGCCTACTTCGCATATCCGGCTTGATGGGCTCCAGGGGAGGGGTTACAACACTAAAAAAAGTGACTTATGACCACCTTTCACACTTACAACCATTGCAGCATTGCCATTGTTACCTGCGCAATGCTGCCCAGCCCCCAGCCTGCCCGGTTTCGGCAGGCAGCGAGGCGCTCTCCTCACAGTGTCAAGAGGCTGAGCCGGGCGGCACTAATCCAAAAAGAAGTGCACCGCCGCCCAGCCCCCAGCCTGCCCAGTTTCAGCAGGCAGCAAGGTGCAAAGCCGGCTCAGCCTCTCGGGGCTGTGAGGAGAGCACCCTGCTGCCTGCCAAGACCGGGCAGGCTGGGGGCTGGGCGGCATTGCACTTCTTTTCAGATTCGCGCCGCCTGGCTGAGCCTCTCGGCGCTGTGAGGAGAGTGCCTCGCTGCCTGCCGAAACCGGGCAGGCTGGGGGCTGGGCGGCATTGCGCAGGTAACGCTGCTCATGGCATCCCCTCCCCCAGAGCCCACCAAGCCAGATATGTGAAGTAGATGAGGGCCATGTGTTGGCCACTTCCAGGCGATGGTGCATTTCTTCATTCCTCACGAAGGGTGACACCTCCCCAGCTGCGTTTCTTGCCTGTTTTTCTCCCTCCCTCATCTCAAATATTTTCTCACCACTCTGTTCTTAGGAAGGAAGGAAGGAAGGAAGGAGGGGGAGGGAGGGAGGGAGGAAGGAAGGAAGGAAGGAAGGAAGGAAGGAAGGAAGGAAGGAAGGAAGGAAGGAAGGAAGGAAAGGAGAGGGAGCGTCAGGGAAGTCCTGCCTTAGTCCTGCCCTGCTGCCCTTTCACCATCCCCTTGCCCCTCCTCCTGGCCTATCCTGGGGGTCTCCCATCCTATTGCTAAGGAAGCTTTGGATACAAAGCCGGGTCTCCTCCCATGGAGAGGGAATGGGCCTCCCTCTGACTTTGCCCTCGTACCCATCATGAGCAACCTGGCTAAGGAGAGGAAGCACAGCAGCAGCAGCCTTGAGGAGGAGGTAAGTGCAGCTGGGCGCCCCCTTGGGGAAGTGGGGCTGGGCTTGGTGCCACGGGTGCTCGAGGGCCAGGCTGGGCGTTTGACTTCTGCTGCCCAGGGCTCCGGGCAGCCCGCACCACCATCCACCCCCCCCCCCGCATGGCCTGAGAGGAACAGTGAGGCTCCTCCAGTGGACCATGCCTTGGCACTTGCCCTGGTGCCACCCCCTTCTGCCAGAGACCCTCAGATCTGTCCCACTCCTGCCCAGGCCCCCACAGGCACCCTTGACATGAACAATGTAGAGCTGGCCATGCCCACCCAGTAGGCCACACCCACTCCATCCACGCCCACCCAGTAGGCCACACACACCCTGCCCCCCCCCCCCGAGGGCAACCGCATTGCAGATGCGGCCCTCAGTGAAATTGAGTTTGACACCCCTGTTATAAACCACTCCAATCACAATTAACTCTTAGCAGCCTACAAGTCTGCCTCCATAGCTCAGATTAAAATACAACAAACAAAACTAAACTATAAAAGTACAACAGTTGTTTGGGAATAGCTGCAGTCCACCCTTACGTTACCCCCATTATTTCACGTATGTATCACTGGTATTTCAATTAGTAGAGGGGCAAATATCTCATTCAACTTTGCAGGACTTGAATAGTTTGAATAGCTAAGCTAAGGCTTTGTAGACTTTGGAAATGTCAGTCAGGAGGGCACCATTCAAATGTCCAGAAGAATGCTGTACTAAAACAGGGAACAGCAAGGCATGCTTCCACAGACCTAGATAGGAAAGTTGGAGCAAGGACATGCAAAAAGAAACTGATCTTATTGGAGAGGCAGATATTCTTGGGAGATGGTGGTCCCACAGATATCTAGGAACTGAATCATGCAAGGTTTTGAATGTCACACCCAGCAATCAGTGCAATGATTAACGTTTGTGGATCCACAAATAAGCAACAGGAAATCAAAAGTAAAAACTTTAAAGTTGTAGTTCTGAGCATATTTGGGAATGTCAGTGTGCAAGTATCCCAGGATGCTAGAATTATTTGTGTCTCACTGAATCATAGAATGGCATGGTTTTTGAATCTATCCACTCTGAAGCAAGGAATTCATGCACAAGGAATTACAACCAGAATGTTGGCTGGATGAATGAATTTATTTATTGGCTGGTAGCAAGTTGGGTGTAACTTACTTGAAAACAGAAGTACAGATAGTCCTCGCTTAACAACAATTTATTTAGCGACAATTCAAAGTTATGACAGTACTGAAAAAGTGACAACCTGTTCTCGCACTTAAGACTGTCCAATGTCCCTGCTGTCATGTGATCACAATTTGGGTGCTTGGCAACCATTGCACATTTATCATTGTCACAGCATCCCACAGTCACCTGGTGATCATTTGTGACCTTCCCAGCTGGTTTTTGACAAGCAAAACTAATGGGGAAGTAGTAGGAGGTCACAAATCACAGTCATGTGATTATGTCACTTAATGACTGTAATGGGACTGCCGGAACTGCCATCGCTAAGTGAGGCAGCCATGTGATATTTTGCTTAATGAGTGCTCTTCACTTAGCAATGGGAGTTGCTGCTCATTAAGCAAGGACTATGTGTACCACAATTTGGGAATGGAAATCCTTTATATTTATGTAAGAATTGAATTCATTGGCTTTTGAGATAAATACAGGCAAGCAGACTATTGTTTGTACCCAGAGATGCTTGGAGGTAACTTTTTCATTTTCTCTTACAGCCATAGCATATTTACTGTGAAAATGCTAAAAATTGATTCAGAAACCACGCGGGTGATGCAAGTCAATGAGTAAGCAGTCTTAATGTTTCAGGAAATCATTATCTTTTCAAAACCACCGTGCAATCTGTGTCTGTGCTGAATGGGTGTGCTTTTCTCTTCTACGTAGATTATTTCTCTGTGACCTGGCTGGCTCCGAGCGCTGCACGAGAACCTGCAACGAAGGGGAAAGATTAAAAGAGAGTGGAAACATTAACACTTCATTGCTTATTCTGGGCAAATGCATCGGTGCCCTGAAGACCAATCAACAAACAAAGTAGGAACTGGAGGGCGTTTCTTTCAGAGTAGGCAAATCTTGGACGTCTCAGCCACCCATTTATAGAAAGGGAAAGGAAATGTTAAATAGCAGAGAAAAGTTTCTTTCACCTTGTTACAGACTCCTCTTCATTTTCTTTCTAACTATAAAAAAATATACAAATTATGCATTCCCTATTTAGTGTTCTCCTAATCTTTAAAAAAAAATGAGGTGAAGGTTCATTCTCCGAGCTTGTGGGTTGGTTTCCGAACGTTTCGTTACCAGGCTAGGTAACGTCTTCAGCAGAGTTTAGGGGATGTCAGTGTCAGTGTTCTTTTGTTTATAAGGACTTCAGGTGTGGGTGTGTCAAGTGAGGATCTTAAAAAAAAAATGCTTGATAGTTTCTTGTCCTCCATTCCTGTATAAGAGAGAAAGAACCAAAAGAGGAAGGTTTTTAGTAAAACAGGGATGCTCAACTCTTCTATGGGGGTTGTCTCCAATTTCCAGGAACCCCCAGAATTTCATTACATGTAATCCTCAACTTATTAATCATTCATTCAATGAAGTTACAGTGGCATCGAAATAAGTGACTTGAGGCCGGTCTTCACACCTTACAATTGCAGCAACAAACCCCCTGGTCACGGGATCAGAATTTGGGCTTTTGGCAACTGGCATATATTTATGATAGTTGCCATTTCCTGGGATCACATGATCACCATTTGTGACCTTGCCAGCCAGCTTGCAACAAGCAAAGTCAATGGGGGGGGGGGAAGCTGGATTCACTTAACAACCACGTGAATCACTTAACAACTGCAGTGATTTGCTTAACGACTGTGGCAAAAAAAAAAGTTGTAAAATTGGGCCCAATTCGCTTAACAATCACTTTGCTTAGGAATGTAAATTCTGGGCCCGATTGTGATTGTACTTTGAGAGGGCTACATGTGCTGAGTTTCAAAGATGCAAAGATGTCTGCTTATCCAGGGAAAAAGTATTCTATGAAAAGCACGAAGTCTTAAAACTGCCACGCCTCTTCCCAAATATACCTTGAACAAACAACATTCTTCATCTTGCCCAATGTAATGATTTCTCCACTCTGTGATCCTTGTAATTAAATCATGTAAATAATTTTTCAGAAGTTGTTGGCCTTTGCTGTAAAGACTGAAAGACTAGGCCTCGGCAGTCTTTCCATAAGATTTCCCTTCTATGTTGATTTTCTAGAGATACCCTTTTGTTAGTTGTGGCAAGACTACTGGTCTGTTATCAGAAAAACAGTTTCCAAGCAGAAATAGTGTTTTGGTTTTGACACTTAAATGGCAGGGCTATGATTCATAAGGTATGTGTGTTTGGACAATTTTTCTTGTTAATTCTTAGTTAGCAAGCTTTAAAACCTCTTTAACAATAAACATCTAAGTTAAAAATAGCAGGCAAAGCTTGTTTCAGTCACCATCCACCTGCACAGCATCTTAACTTTGGGATATTTGCTAGAAAGAACTCCATCTTATATGTTTCTCCACCATGTATCTTCATTTTCTTTTATGAATTCAAGTTTAGTTTGAATAGCCAGGAAACATGTATGAACCCTAAGCCTATTTGTAGGAACGAGTGTTGCACTTATGTCTGCAGTAAAATTTTGCAGCTAATTTTCTATATGTTTAAACTTTGTTGCAAGAGAAACTTCCTGACAGTGAGGACAATTAACCAGTGGAACAGCTTGTCTCCAGAAATCGTGGGTGCTCCATCACTGGAGATTTTTAAGAAGAGGCTAGCTAGACAGTCACTTGTTTGAGATGGAATAGGTTCTGCTTGAGCAGGGGGCTGGACTAGGAAGACCTTCAAGGTCCCTTCCAGATTCTATTCTATTCTATTCTATTCTATTCTATTCTATTCTATTCTATTCTATTCTATTCTATTCTATTCTATTCTATTCTATTCTATTCTATTCTATTCTTGTTTTTAAAAAAATTCTCATGCTTCATTCTAGGCTGCAACAGCACATTCCTTTTCGGGAAAGCAAGCTCACTCACTTCTTCCAAGGTTTCTTCAGTGGGAAAGGAAAAGTTTGCATGATAGTTAATGTCAGCCAGAGTCCCTCTGCATATGATGAAACCCTCAATGTGCTAAAGTTCTCGGCAATTGCTCAAAAGGTAAATGTGTCCCGATGATTAATGGCTGGGAACGAATGCCTATGACAAAATTATTGGGTTACAAAACTTTCAAGTTGTCAGACTTCATACCAAGATTTGATAATAAATCTCAGCTTTCTGGATGCAGGTAGTCCTCGACTTACAACAGTTTGTTTAGAGACCGTTTGAAGTTACAACGGCCCTGAAAAAAGGGACTTATGATCATTTTTCCACACTTATGACTGTGGCAGTATCCCCACGGTCACGTGATTTACATTCAGATGCTCGGCAACTGGTTCATACTTATGACTGTTGCAGTGTCCCGGGGTCATGTGATCCCATTTTGCGACCTTCTGACAAGCAGGGACAATGAGGGAGCCAGATTCTCTTAACAACCGCATTATTAATTTAACAACTGCAGTGATTCACTTAACAAATGTGACAAGAAAAATCATAAAATGGGACAAAAGCCCACAAATGTCTCACTTAGCAACATAAATTCTAGGCTCCAATGTGATTGTAAATCAAGGACTACTTGTACTTAACCCTTTATTCAGTATTAGGCTAGTTTTGACAAGCTTCTAAGGTACGATTTGGTTAGATGAGAAACTACTGAAGACAAGAATGAAGCCACCGTTGATTTGTCCACAGTAGCGCAAAGTAGTCAAAATTTTTCAGTAGGTCTGCACTGCAGTTTAAACTCTAGTGTTTCCCCACCCCCCTTCCTCCCATTCAGAGCTAACAGATACTTAGTCAATCTGTTGCCGCCTCTGGGAGACATCTGGTCATTTGAGATCAATTCTCAGCCTGAGAATTACAGGAATCTACCCTTACTTCTGCCTTCATCTCTCAGATGTGCTAATTAGCAGTTTAAAGTGTAGAAAGATCAGTACGGGGTAGTGGTAAAAGGGTTGAAGTACATCCAGAACAAAACAGATTGAAGTCCTCCCTCAACTATGGAAGCTCCCTGGGTCACTTTAGGATAATCCCCGTCTCTCAGCCCCTTGTCCCATAGGATTGTTGAGAGGATAGTTAGAAATGAGGATCTCTTGAATGACTTTCAGAGGAAAGATAGGACTATGAATCTAACTAAGAACAGTGTGTATTTTGAATCTAATCTTCATGATATTTCAAAATATCACATGTTTAAAAAGAAACTATTAAAGAGATGGGCATTTTTTTTTTTTTGCAGTTAAGTTCCCTTTCTTTTTCCTACAGGAATATAGTGGAAATACAGTACAGGCAGTCCTTGACTTACAACAGTTTATTTAGTGACTGTTTGAAGTTACAACAGCACTGAAAAAAAGTGACTTATGACCGTTTTTCACACGACCCTTGCGGCATCCTCATGGTTATGTAATTAAAATTCAAACGCTTGGCAACCGACTCATATTTATGAGTCCTGGAGTCACGCGATCACCTTTTGCAACCCTCTGACAAGCAAAGTTGAGGGGGAAGCCAGATTCATTTAACAGCTGTGTTCCTATCTTAACAACTACAGTGATTCACCTAACAAATCTGGCAAGAAAGGTCATAAAATGGAGCAAAATTCACTTAGCAAATGTCTCACTTAGCAACAGAAATTTTGGGCTCAATTGTAGTCGTAGTGTCTTTGGAGAGCTCTTTTTTTACTTATATGCAGTGAGCGTCGAGGATAAAATATTCATAAATGCTGAAACATTCCCGTTAATTGTGACTTTAAGCACATTTTGTGACATATACCTTGAATAGGTCATGGTACTAGATCCTGAGTCTCCCCAAGAAGAGAGGGTTGATCAGCTGTCCCTCAAAGCAGACTCCGAAATGACCCTTGATGATGGCGTGCGCTTACCTATGAAAAGAGCAACTATATTTTGGGAGGGGACTCTGGAAGATGTGATGGAAGATGAAGAAGAGCTGGTGGAAGATGACAGCGAAGAACACCAGGGGGACTGTTTTGCAGAAGACCCACATGCAAAAGAAGCTGACACAACCGATGAGATGGAAAATCAACTCGAAGGCGAAGATAGTGATATCATTATCAGAAAAGAAGAATATCAGGTATGTCATTTGCCGGGCTCCATGTGTCCCAATCTTCAACCAAAAAGACTCTAATGAGCATCAAGGCAATTTAAATTAGGATGGGGTAATGAGAGGAGAAAAAAAAGGAATCTTGTGCATCAGTCCCAATGAGAATTAATGCAGTTGATTAAGAGCAGGTATTTTATCAAGATTGATGGATGGGGCCCTGCTTCCTTTCACATCGTTTCTTTGTAGTCTAGCAAAGAAGATAGACTATCTTCAAACAACAAAGTCATATCAGGTTCCTGGCTTTGGCTGATCTCAATAAAAACTAAGCAGAGTCATGTCTGGTTAGTAAGAATATGGGACATAGACTAGACTGAGAAGATTTAAAAAAAAATCTGGAAAAATTGATGTCAAGTTATTAAACTGTTGCTAAGAAAATTACACAGAAGTACCTGAGTAATGTTGGGAGATATCCCAAGTGGAACAACCAATAAGTTGAAGTAGGGTTAACGAGGTGTATTTTTTTTGGGGGGGGGAATGAACATTGAGCACTTCTCCAGGAAGAGAAAAGGCATTTGAATAAAATTAATATATTTCCAATATAACTGCGTTTAACTAATATTTATATAATCAATGAGCGATAGCTACACAAGATTGCATTAGACTACATGCATTCTGTATAGGCAGTCTCACTTTAGCTGTTGATGAGAACCTGTTCTGTTTAGGTCTAAAGTGGTTGTGCCAACTTGTAAGATTAAAGACATTTCTTTTGAGGTTATCTTGCTCCTGTTACTGTCTGCATCGTCTGCTTGCTTAATATAGTTCCCTTTATTAGCCAAATTCCTTCCATGGTAGTAAGAGGAACTGAGCTGGAGTCAAAGGGGCCTTTGTCTAGCAACCAAAAGCAGAATTTTATATTTGAAAGCAAATCTAGCTTGTGTTTATCCTGCATATCTGTAGCTTGCTTTTCTACAACAACCTATACTCAAAGTTGATTTCTAACGCTCTAATTTGACAATATTTTTTTTTTAAAAAAATATAAAAATGTCATAGAAGCCATCCTGCTAGATAGCAAATTAAAGAATATAATAAAGCAGTCTGCTTTCAGAGATGAATTTAGAAATAAAAGGGAGTCCGGCAGAAAGCTAGAGGGGTATCCACCAGGTGTGGTCAAACAAGTCAAGATGGCGGTTGCAATAGCGTGATCGAAGCTGCACCTGTTTCTTTATGAGCTTCGATTGCACATTGTGGCTATTGTCTTGGATTTTTTAACCACATCTTGTGAGACTCCCGCAGATTAGTCTTTTTGGAATGCCTATTCCCTAGTGTAGATGCAGCTGAAAAGATCATGTTCTTGTAAGACATACTGTAGAAGGAAAGCAGCAGGATTGCCTAGATCAGCAGTTCCCAACCTTTTCTATACCCCGCATCCCTAGAACGCTTCTGATATATTCTCGCACCCCTTAACAAAAGTTCAAAATAACAGCAACAAATTATGCATATACACTATAATTTTGAAAACCCAAGTTTTTGCACCCCCTGGAATATTGTCTCGCACGCCCGGTTGGGAACCCCTGGCCTAGATGCTGAGCAAATTATTGCCTGTATTGGTTAGAACCAAAATGACCTTGAAGAGCAAGCGAAACCAAAACTATGGTCAGATAAAAGAAATCAGAACTGTATCTGAGAAAGCATCTCAAATAAGACCCTCCCTCATTATCACCAAAAATAAAGGGAGGGAACAGAGGGAAGCACATTCAAACTAGCAAGATTCTATCCTTCTATGATAAAAGCACTATTGGCTTGCATGACCTCAGTTTCCTAGTCTAATCTACCTTGGTCAAGTCATAAAGTGGGTGGCTTCCCAATTAAATTGTTAGCAATCAATATATGAGCCATGGATGTTAACAGGATGCAACCCAGTGTAGGTTGCTGAGTGGATGCACAATTTATATGCCTGCAAGCCATCGCCAGGTGCCTCTTTGCTATATGACTCGAGAGGAAGTGTAGGAAGCGCAATTTGGTTTTCTTTACCCATTCATGTTTGCTTGGAGAAAAGAGGCAGCTTCCTCCAATATAATTTTTCTTGCAGGATTAGAAAACTATAGGCATATCCTGAATGAAACATTAAATCAATAATAATGGGTAATGCAGAAAATGAGGAATAACTATACAGGTAACGTTTATTGATACTATGGCTGTACCGTGAATGTATTGATGTAGGAAGTTGTCCATCTTTACTAGAAGACTGTCTTATTCAGTACTGCATCTTTTGCCTAAGGGACAGGATTACTAGAGTTTAGCATCATGTCTACAGAAACTCATCTTGCATGTCATAACACAGAAAGTCTCATAATATTTATTCCTGGTTCTCCAATTTAGAAGTTACTAGATATAATAGAAGAACTGAAAAATAAGTTGATAGATGAAAAGAAAGCAAAACTGTACATGGAGCTAAAAATTCGCGAAGAAGTTACTCAAGAATGTCTTCAGTACTTCAATGCAAAGGAGAGTGACCTCAAGTAAGTCTTTTGTTTTTTGTGCCACTAGGGAGTTATAGAATGTTTTCTAGTATACAACAAAGGTGTGCGCATATTGTTTCAGAGTTTGTCAAGATCAGGCTGCTTAAATCAGGCAGAAAATTACTTAACAGCGGTGAAGCTATTTCTTGTGAATGTTTAGATAAAACAATTCAAAGGTTGTTAAGTTGCCACTTAAAGGTTGTTCATTTATATATTACTGATAGGTAGCATTTTCATTCACCCGCAAAGCAACCTATTTCCAGATAACCTGAATTATAAACTTATACTTAACAGAACAAACCAAATGGGCATAGATTTTGATTATGTAATTATATAAAATGGCCATCTGGCAGATGAAATGCCCTGGTATATTCTCTAGCCCAGGGATCTCCAGTCCCTGGGCTGCAGCCCACTACCAGGTCATGGCCTATTTGCAACCGGGCCGTGCAGGTGCATGTGCGCAGTTCAACTTGCATGAGTGGCAGGATGTCACACGTGCATGTAGTTCAACTTGCGCAAGTCGAGATGTGTGCATGTGTGTGTGCGTGCCAGCCTGCCGCTCATACGGTCCGGTTCCCCCCCCCCTCTCTTCCCTCCCCCCTCCTGGCCAGGCCACCAAGTCACAAAGGTTGGGGACCGCTGCTCTAGTCTAGTCTATTTATGGAGAAATAGGAAGTTTATAAGGAAGACCTTTTAGGTTTTGGTTTGCCTGTATGAGATATACTGCATACTAGATGGAGTGACACTGGAAGCCCTGTTCATCAATTAAACTCCTGTGTTTACATAAATTAATGGTATAGTGGGATTTTCCCATTCCCAATAAGTGAACGGCCAGTTTTCCTCCTACATTTCTTCCTGGTTCATCATGATAATAAAGTTACTGTGCATAATAAGGAGCTTGCATATGAAGTGCAATTTCTCATATCCAATACTTTTATCTCTTCCGGCTAAAGTGTTTTTTAAAGAATAAGTTGAAGGGGGTGGATTGGTATGGTTTGTTTCCAAGAAGAATATGAATTATTTCTCTTTCTGATATATTTAGGAAGATTTTTAGCTATAAAGAAGAAATAATGGAGACTACTTGTGAAGAGCGGATGAGCATTTACAAGGAGCTGGTGAAGGACTGTATTGCACTCCCGGATGGCAAAGCAGGAGCAGAAGAGACTCTAAAAGAGGATGAAAAAGTGGTAAGTTTTGTTCCAGCAAATGTTAGCAATTTTGCTACAGGAAGTCCTCAGCTAGTCCACCTGTTCAGAGATCATTCAGAATTAAGACAGCACTGAACAAGGAGACTTACAGTGGGTCCTTGAGGTTGCAGCATCCCCATGGTTACACAATTATGATTTTGGCAAACTGGCTCACAATTGTGACGGTAACAGTGTCCCGTGCTCATGTGATCGCCATTTGCAACCTTCCTTTCGGGGTTCTGACAAGCAAAGCCCTTGGGAAAGCCAGCAGGGAAGGTCGCCAATGATGATCACATGACATTGTGTTTAAGAACTACACAGGATTCGCTTAACTGCCGCAACTGGAATGACTTTTGTAAGTTGGCATGGTCACGTGAGATGAGGCTTTAAAACCACATCACTTAGTGACGAAGCTGCCAACCTCAATGAATGTAGTTAATGGAGGATTTCCTGAGCAATGCTTGAGCAAGCCATGGTTTAATTTGATTTCTGAACAGAGGCCTCCTTTCTTTCTTTCTTTCTTTCTTTCTTTCTTTCTTTCTTTCTTTCTTTCTTTCTTTCTTTCTTTCTTTCTTTCTTTCTTTCTTTCTTTCTTTCTTTCTTTCTTTCTTTCTTTCTTTCTTTCTTTCTTTCTTCCTTCCTTCCTTCCTTCCTTCCTTCCTTCCTTCCTTCCTTCCTCCCTTCCTCAGATAGATAGGGAGTTTTTCAATAATACTGTTAACTTGTGCTTCCGAGACTTTCAACGTAGTTGCATGTGTTATGTAGCCCTCCTGTTTTCCTCTCCCTTTTAAAAGTCCTGTTTTTTTACAACAAGGGAGGAGGTGAAGATGGAGAACCTGGAAGCGTGGCTGATCTTGCCAGTATGGTGGGGTCACTGCAACAGAATGTTGCTGATATTAAACAACAGGCAGAAATGGCATTTGGCATGCTTGATGCTTTGGAAGAACCTCAACTGACTATTGAGCGACTTGAAAAACAACTGACTGACGTTACAGGAGAGTTAGCCCAAGCTCGTGAGGACCTCTTGAGCCAGAATAAAGGTACATAAAGAAAGAAGAGAAAGAATAAAATGATTGGCTGCAGTCTGAAGGAACATGCTGCCAGTTTCACATGCCTGGAATGTGTGTGTGGAGAGAGGGATTTCAGCTTGTTTCATATTGTTATCAATTTAAAAGGGAAATGAATGTTCCTTAGAATATACTGGTAGTCCTTGACTTACAGTAGTTCATTTAGTGACCATTCAAAATTACGACACTGAAAAAAATGACCATTTTTCCCACTTAACGGCCCTTGCAGCATCCCCATGGTCACATGATCAAAATTCAGACGCTTGGCAACTGACTCATATTTATGACGGTTGCAGTGTGCCAGGGTCATGTGATCCCCTTTTGCGACCTACTGACAGGCAAAGTCAACGATGATGCCAGATTTATTCAACAACTGTGTTACTAACTTAACTGCAGTGATTCACTTAACAACTGTGGCAAGAAAGGTCATAAAATGGGGCAAAACTCAATAACTGTCTCACTTAGCAACAGAAATTTTGGGCTCAATTGTGGCCATAAGTTGAGGACTATCTGTTCAATCCAGACTTGGAAATGAATTTGGTTCCAGGTCCAGAGGAACTCTAAAACTCAATAAAAGCATTCTATAAATCAGTATGCAAATTATGTTCATTTCTTCATTGTTTGAAAATAAAAACCAGAGATGAATATTAAAGTTATGATAAATATAAGCACTATTATAATTATATCTTTTGGGTCTAATTAAAAAACAGAAAATAGATTTTTAATTACTGGGGAGCCTAGCATTGTGGCAGGAGATGCTTTGCAATTTGACCAATTAGTAATTTTACTCTTAAGGCTGGGTTTTTATAAAGAAGGCATAAAAATGATTGCTTGTTTATTAATAGCAGATTGGTTAGCTATTTCCTAATCAGTTAATTGAGCAGTACTGTATGTACATGATGTTATGAAATTAACAAAAAAGACAAAAAGTAAGCTTTTAAGAAAGTTTATTAAAAAAAGATTCCCTTATTTACACGATATACGAATCTATAATATTAAACAGTTTTCTAAACAATCCAATAATTCTTCTTGTGGCATTTAAAAAATATTTTAAAAACTACTTATATTACAGCAGCGGTAATGCAAGAAGATAAACTGAGTGAATCTGCTAAAGTTCTTCAGGATGCTACGGAGGTAAAGATTGTTTATTACATTCAAATCAGGAACAAATAGCTTCTTTTGTCGTAGAATCACAACAAAAGTAGATAGGTCTATGGAGAAAAGTTGGGAGAAAATAAAATTGCTTGGTTTCTTTCTCACATCCACCCACAGCATTCCACCCTGCCATTAAAAAAAAAAAACCTCAGAAAAAAGTCATTATTGAAAAAAATAAAAATATTTACAGTTGTTAAAAGGTACTGTAAGGACCCACCTCAATTTACATCTTAAGAAGACAGAACTCTTGGAACGGTTCTTCCAACAGGAATCTTTATTAAGAAAAACCGACTGAAAGCATGCTAGACAGGGTCTGAGGAACCCCATTGACCATTCAATGTTTTAAAGTGTTCCCAGGCAGCCCCACTCCACATTCCTTCCGGTCAATTCAAATTGGCAGATGGCTGGGTGTTAAATCCATCGGATCCCAAACGTTGCAATCTTTCCCCCCTTTTTCCTTGCTGCCGGTAAAAGGAGGCTTCATAGGGAGTGAGATCAAAGGCTGATGGCCGCATTGTTATTGTTAGTACTCCACAGAGGGAATCCACAGAGGATGTTGCTTTTTAGTTGATAGTAGGAATGCCAGTCATAAACACCTGTGTTTACTCCCCCCCACCTTTGTAGTATGACAGAATCCAAAAGAGAGTAAGAATTGGGTTTTCTCAGAGTAGATAGCTAGAAGTAAAATATAATTGGATTCTGACAGGTACTTTGTCAGTGAATATTGGCATACAGAGAAATAGACTTTCAAATTGAGGAGGAAACTCCAACTCACATCAGGGCTTAATGGGATCATCTGCAGCTTGTGGGTTGTCTTCTCCTGCAGAAGATTTGGGACAATCTTCTGTAACCTCCTAAACCAGGATTTAATGAAGCCAGCACAACCCAGCTTGAGACTATATTTTGTTGTAAGTTGCCAACTCTGTGCAGACACATCTCTTCTCAGGCTTCTTTTTCTTTTTTCCAAGAAAATGGCTCTACAGAACAAACACATTCAGGAGCTGAGTCAAGCTGTGCAGCAAAAGGACAAAGAAATAAGTCAGCTACAAGCTCTGGTTGGTAACTTGGAAGCTTCCATAAAAGATTCTGTGAGTATTTTAATTTGTCTCCCTGATCACTCAAAGGTAGCTGTCGTGTGTTAATGCCAAGGTCAAGGTTTGCTAAGTTTTAGAGATAATCCAAAAGTCAATTAGAATTGAGCTCCAAAAACAACCTTTGGAATTTTATTTTTTTTTAAATTCAGCCTCTGTGTTTACAATCTATTAAGGCAAACACTTTTGAAGATAGTGTATGATAAAGCAAAGAAGGCCTGCTGCTTAATTTCTTGAAAGGTATGTAACTTGATGTGGCCAAATATGTTCTTTTACTTCTTGGTTTCCTACTCTATGGTTTTCCCCCCCGTAACGAAACGTAATTGCACGGAGAAAAGCAATGTTTGACTTGCTGATGGACAGAGGAAAAAATGTCTGCTGTCCTTGAGGCAGTCTACACATCCCACCCTAGCTCTTGGGATGATGCACAATTGGCTTAAGTTTGAAGATGCCAGCTTCATTCTTTGTAGATAATCTAATTCAGTGAGATCAAAGATCGCTCTGACCAAATAGCCTTTTCCCCTACATTATAAAATCACTTACAAAATGAAACAAAGCCTCTTCAGTTCCAACCTCTTTGGGTGATACCTTGATCATTGCCATTGTATTGTGGGAAGAAAAGTCTTCATCCTGGTTCATCCAAGCCGGGAATAAATAAAACAACATGGTGACTGCTTTGGGAAGAAGGTTACAGTTTATTGAAGAGCCAGAAAGATGGTTCTTGCAGGAAGGAGGAGAAATCAAGGAGAAGGGCTGAGCACATATGGAGTAGGTTTTTATACCCTCTGAAAGCCTTTTGTTTGGAAGTTTCCTGTTCCTGTGGCATGTGAAGCTCCCAGTGAAGATTTTGGGGGCAGGGTTGGCTTCTGCTTTTAAAAATCCTTTTGAGGAAATATATTTTTCTGCCCTTTTAATATTTCCTTCTCTGAGGGGCTGACTTCCCACAGTATCATAAGCAGAAACAATACTTTATGCATCTTCTCACAGCTTAACCTTAAGGAATGCCTTAATAGTGGCCGTGTGATTGGAAGCTTGCATGCACCCTTATGATAAATCCTTTGGGGAAAATGTCAAAGGTAAAGAGACTTTCTTCTCCAGTGACTCAAGGAGCTACACCATTAGTAGTGTACATCATAATATGGAGTCATCCATAGGCATGTCAAAGAAGAATTAGACTAAATATGATCTGTGGAAGAGGGAAATCCCAACTCCCTCCAGTATTGGGCCAAAACCAAATGGACACTTTACAGTTAGGATATCATCATGAGATTAGAAGATGAGCCTTCCAGATCAGAAAGTATTCAAAAACGCACTGAGGAAGAGCAGAGACCAAGTATCAGTAGCAATGATATTTATGTTATAGCTGGAGCAATGTTGAAACGACATTTGTCAACTACCATGGTGATAGCAAAAGGAAAGATTGATGCTGTAAAGATACACACACACCATTGGTAAATGAAACATCAGATCCATGAGCGACAGCAGACTTGATGTCAGGGATTTTACATTGATATTCTGGGAGTCAGCAAATTGAGATGGACTTGAATGTACCACTTCACATCAAAGAAGCATCAGATTATAGACTAGGCATCATTAACAAAAAAAATGTCAAAGTTGGAGTCCTTGATACAACCTCTATAAATTATAACTGAAACTAAAGGAAACAAAGTCACTTGATCAAGAAGATATTACTTCAGCAGTATTCCCTTATCTGTGGCAGACACAAATAATTGCTTTAATGACTTAGATTTGGTAAATCAAGTGCCTGAAGAACTTTGGATTGAAATCTGTGAAATCATTTAAGATGAAACTAACAAAAATGAAAAAAAAATCAAATGAAACAAAAACTGCTGAAGGCTGAAGAAAGATGTTCAGAGAGATGTTTACCATGTAATGTGGTCCTTGATACTAGTTTGGCTGGCTTCAGAAAAGAGTTGGATCAGTTCAGGGAAGTCAGGAGGATCAGTGGCTCTTAGCCTTGATGGCAGTGTGACCATTTCTGAAACCATCTGCTAGAAGACTAGCGGGTTTCTTTGTGGGGTTGGTTGGCCACTGTAAGAGAAACTTCTGGACTTAGATGGCCCAGGGGTCTGATCCAACAGGGCACCACTTACGATTTATTTGGGAGAAAATCAGTGATAAACATGATATTAATGTCAGACCATGAGGTGGCAGCTCTGACAATTAATATGCTGAGAAATTGAATATCCCCAAAGTTACACATTGCCTAGATCACGGTTTTCCCAATTGTAATGTATAGGTATAAAACTGAGCCATCAGAAAAAAAGTAATGAAGAAAAATGGATGCTTTTGAATTGTGCTGGAGAAGAGTGCTCAGAATACGTTTGACTAGAATCTAATGAATTCAGTACTGGATGAAATAAATCCAGAGAGCTGATTGGAAGCCCTAATAATGAAGCTAAAGCTTAAATAATTTTGGCACGTAATGTGAAGGCCAGAGTCAATGAAGAAAACCCTGAAGCTTGAAAAAAAATCAAAGAAGACAAGCCGGGTTGATACTATCATTAGTTTGGTTCACACTTCAACCTACAAGAACTCAATGAAGCAGCTCCTGACTGTAATGTACAAAGATTTAAAAGCAAGTGGACAATAACAAAATGATCCAAACTAAGGCCTCATTCAAAAAGGCATGCAACCTTGTGTAGGCAGAAAAACCTTTGTGATGTCATCTTTCATGTCATTAGACAAGCTGTTCCTAAAACATAAGGAGCTTTAGGGAGCAACTTCTTAAGCAGCATAGGAAGTGTTGAGAGAGGCTGATTCTCACACCTAGGAATGTTTTCCCAGGCAAGATGATGTTCTCTTGATTTCATTCTAATGGCATACATAAGTGGTGAGGTCTTGGGGATCCGTGGCCATAAAAGGTATTTAAAGGGGGTCCATGATGAAGAAAAGATTGAGAACCACTGGCACACATGATTTAAAACTTCAAAAAGCAACTTCCATTCTGTTTATCTTTGGTGTTACCGGGTAAAGCAGTTATCTAAATTTTAGCCTGCTCCTTGAAGTGGATAACTGGGAACAACAATCTACTTTGGATGTTTTATGAATAAAATATGAAGTAATATATTTTATGATAATGAAAGGACAGATAATTATAGAAGAGGGTTATAAGGAGCATAAGGACACTCTTTCTATCCTACAGTCAACTCCGTTTTTCTTTTCCATACAAGATCCTACAAAACTTGTCTGATAATATGCATAAAGTTAGGGAAGAACCTAGGGAATAGGGTATTTTTTTCTTATTTGTCTGCATCAAGTTTCAGATGAGAGCGCTAAAATTCTTATGGCATTGGAAGGGAGCAATTGCCAGATTACTAAAAAGTTATCATACTTACTCAGTGTCTATATCTATTACTGTGACTAATATTCCATGCAGAAATAATAGTTTTGGTGACCCTACCAAAGGTAAGGTAAGATAAAGGAGGCCCTGCAGATTTTACTCCGCTAATCATCGCTGACTCTAGTGGTCAGTGCTCATCTCCATTTCAAGGCTGTTGAGCCAGCACAGTCCAAAGATATTTCCGCAGCCATGACATCAAGGAGCGCTGTTACCTACCCATCAAAGTGGTACCTATTTATCTAGTTGCATTTGCATGCTTTCGAACTGCTAGGTTGGCAGGATCTGGAATGGGAGCTCACCCCGTCATGCGGTGCTTAGGTCTCAAACCTGGGCTGTCGGCTTTCCCGCCAACAAGCCCAGGGTCTGAACCGCTGAGTCACCCAGCCACCCAAGGTAAGGAGTTAGTGAAATTAGCAGAGTATATAAAATAAGTGATCTTGACAGACATATTGACTGGAATACTACATTCCAGTGTGTTTCAGTAGCAATGAAAAAAAATCCTATTTATTTTTTTATTGTAGGAGTCATTTAAACTAGAAATGGCAAAGCAGGCGAATTCTTAATGTTTCTGCCCTTTAAGAATTGGCTTCTTTATTTTAATACAGGAGATCGCCACTGCGACTATAAAACAGCAAATGAAACAGGAAAACTGCAGTGAATCCAAGGAAGAAAGTGTTGCTTCAAGAAGGAAACGATATTTAGAAAGGGATGAAGAAGGCCCCCCTTCAAAGCAAGGTATCACTTCCTCTTCTGCATATACCGAAAGGCTGCTGAGGTCAAAAATTACTTGTATATCAAAATGAAAAGTTTAAGTACAGAATTAATGTTGAGAACCAGAAGACGGCTGTTACATCAGATGTGCATCTTGTATGAACTCTTATTACTTTTATTTTATAAAAATCAAAAATAAATATTTTTAAATGGAACATCTCCTTTTCCATGTAGTACGTGCATTTCTCATCAAATTGATGTCGTGAACTATCTTCTGTTTTGTGAACCTGCTGGGTCTGCTCAAGTGTGTGTCTCTCTGTATGTATGCATATAATTTTGATTCTCCTAAATCTACTAGTCAATGGAAATTCTAAGATCCTATTTTTGTGAGTCTACTAAAAATGTTATGCTTCCTTTAGTAAGAATGCTGGCTTGCTCTGCAAAATCCTGCATATTTTTCATCTTAATTATTGTTCCCATTTTTTTACAGCAATTTACATGATAGTTAATATTTTTGGTTTGGGATTCATGCAGCAAAAAATCATTGTTAGAGAATCTTTAAAGGTCACCAGAATAAAACCTATTACTCTGTAGTACATGCCAAGTATATGAATAGATTAATCTCTGCCTCATTTATTTGGATCAGTGCTTCTCAACTTTAGCAACTATAAGTTGCATGGATTTTAAGTCCCAAAATCTCTAGCTATTACTGGCTAGGGAATTGAAGTTCACACATCTTGAATTTGTCACAGTTGAAAATTAAGACTATCATGTAGATAAGCCTTGTACACAGAACATCAAAAATCCTAAAGTAAGAACTGCATGGATAGAAATTAAAATTAAGCATTTCTTCACAAATGTGCAAAGTATTCTGTCCTGTTTCCCCCCCACTTATACCTATTTTCAAAGCTACAAACAAATAAAAATAAATTTTCAATGCAACATTATATCTGCTTTTCTATTTGTTTCTTTTCCCCTTATTTTTTTTCTTAATTTTTCCAACTAGAGAAAACCTCTGTCCCATGCCTTCAACATAGAAATATTCAGATATGTTCCCCCATGAGGTTTAAAATGCTAAATTGGTCCTTATAATAAAAAGATGAAATTTACTCTTGCACTCTCCCCCTCTTTTTAGTCCTTTCTCTTTCCCATATATCAGATGTCTGGGATAAAAGAAGGAAGTCATGTATGTATAGCTAAATATCTGATCATGTGTTGTACTGTGGCATCTCCGGTGCTGTCGGAGCTTGGTTGTTTTCTTGCATACGTTTCAGTACCAAACTAGGTAACATCAGTGCTAGTAGGGAGTGGGGTTTGTGTGTTGTACTACTCTGTATGCTTGCGTTGTACAGCAGGAGTTCGGGCCACAGAAATGGCAGGTGAGCGCCAGGTGTATGCGCGCATCCCCACTTGTGTGAGCAGCAGGCACGTGTGCCTGCTGTTCACACAAATGGAACTGTGAGCTCGAGTATTTGTTGCCACTCACATGGAACCATCCCTCTCCCTCCCCACCCCCCGCCGATCCACAAAGCCAGAAAGGTTGGGGGACTCTGTTGTATAGTGGGATGCTTCTTCTGGATCAGTATGAAGTTTGTTGGAATCCTGCAGCTGAAGTAGCTTTCTACTACTATATATTTTCATGCCTCTACAAAATTACATTCCACAAATGCTTATATTCCAGTATCTATGTGTTTTATAGTATTACCTATTGTCCTTTGATGAGTTTTTTTCTTTTGGGCTGTTAGTAAGCATGACTTATCATTTGGTACATAGAAATATGCATCTTTTGAAAGCACAATGGTTATGGGAAAAGACTTTGTCCCTTCTATTTTGTCATTGAATACAATCTATGGTTTGTGTGTGTGTTTGTGTGTATGTATGTATGTATGTATGTATGCCTATGTAAGTTTTTCTTCATCATTCCTTCAGATGTGTGCTAAATACCATTTGGCTACATCTGGACTAGCAATTTCAGGTTTCAATTATCAGTGACTACTTCAGACTTTAACTAGAGTGCCTAACCACATTATTCTCCTTGACTAGGAAGAATTTTTTTTGGTGGGTTAACATTGCACTGCTATATAAAAATACCCTATAGTCCTTTTTGCAATTGATGCTATTAATGCCTGATCTGTAGAGATTTTGAAGTTGCTATTTTTTTGCAGCTAAAGTTTTTATTAATGAAATTGCACACCCAGTAGAATTTTTTTAAAAAATTACCTCAGCCTCAAAAAAAAGGTATAAATAAAAAACAATATATTTGAAAGTATATTACTGTAAGATAACAATGCATTTATAAATCAAATAACTATATAATTTTTTATATTTCTTTAATATGTTCAGCTGAAGAGCAAAAAATAAGGAAAGAAAGACTTCAAGAAGCTTTATGATATCTAAACTGTATATTTATTTAGACTTCTGCCTCAAGCAGTGCTATCACTGCAGATAAGGTAGTCTGCACAACAGTGTCAATTTCTTAAACAGTTGCCCAGGGATAGTTAATAAACTAGAATTGACTAGTGACTTGTAAGGCAGTCAGTTTTCTGGTTTTCCCAAATTGATCTGAAGAAAATAAGAAACTAAAAATGGTCTCTAAATACCTTTTTCAGATCCTATATTCATGTGGCAAATGTTCTAAAATGTTACAAATATGTCGGCAACTGGAGGTTGAATAAAATTAATCTTTTTAATTTTTGTAGGATTCATTCACAGCAGTTCTAAAGATG
Organism: Azemiops feae; assembly: GCA_023970755.1. Lineage (NCBI taxonomy): Eukaryota > Metazoa > Chordata > Lepidosauria > Squamata > Viperidae > Azemiops > Azemiops feae. Next base: position 522,341 of record JALGBA010000816.1, read on the forward strand.
CCATAGACTCAGAGAAAGCTGATGAAACACGACCCCATCCTTTGAAGGAAAAGGGAGACATGGTGACCTTGGAGGAAAAAAATAAAATGCTAGAAGCTCAGGTGGCCTTACTTAGAGAAAAGTTAGTAAAAGAGGAAAACGAGAAGGGATTTTCCAGTGAAATAGCTAGATTGTCTCAAGCTCTTTCTTTAGAAAAGGAAAGAGCTTCTGGCTTGAATAGGGAGCTCCAGCAACAGCAGACAATTTATGAGCAGGCAACACTTGAAATAGCTATGCTGAAAGAGGGACATAAGAGTCAAGAGGAGAAAATTCAGACTCTGCTTCAAGAGATAGGTGCTGCTAGCCAAATCACTGTAGAAGAAAAATCACAGGTAAAGACACTTGAAGCAGAATTGGGTTTATTGAACAGATTAGGGTCACATTCCCCTGTGATAGATGTTGACTTGGCAAATCAAGAAAATATGTCAAGAGATGAGCCTTTGCCAACTCGTGTTAATGCAGATCAAAAGAGCTCATTCCATTGTAGCGTTGAAGGTATCTGGAAAATAAGCCAGCAGATCATTAATGCCTCATCTCAAAAAAGCAGTTGTATTGCAGACTTCATGCAACAGGCTGAGCAGTTACAGAGGAAAACCTTGGAGGCCGATGAGGAGAATTCTCAGCTGAAGTTGAAACTGAGCGAAACTATCAGTCAGAGAGATGCATTTGCGCAGGAGAAGACATCCCTCCTTAATCAGCTAGGGGACCTGCAACAGAAAAATGCTTCTTATGCGGAAAAATATAAGGAAGAGGAGAATAGAGCACTTGTCCATTCTGAGAGGCTAAAAACAAATGAGGACTTCTTGGAAGAGTGTAGGGCAAAAGATGTCAGAATAATTTCTTTAGAGCAAATTGTGAAAGATAAAGATTCGGCCATTTTAGTGATGAAACAATCTGTTCAGGACATGGAGAAGAAGCTTAGCATTTCAGAAGCTAAAATTGGAAAATTCATGGATCAGGAATCACAAATGAAGGTGGAAGTTGTAGACCTGAAGAGACTGAATGAAGTTGAAAGAAAGAAGAGAGAAGAGTCAAAGCAAGTCACAAAAGAGTAAGTTTTTATTATCTTCCTGCCAAATAATACAGGATACAAATATAAATATCAGGTGAAATTAGACCATCTATATTCTGTTTACCTTCTTCCCTTTTCCCAAGGAACCAGAAATGTTTAATTTAGGATAGTTTTTCAATCAGATGTTTTCTGGAAGTTGAACTCCCACTTCTAGAGTTCGAGGATTTTATACTACTGTATATATAGCTATATATCTATATATCTATATTTATATATCTCTATAGCTCTATCTATCTATCTATCTATCTATCTATCTATCTATCTATCTATCTATCTATCTATCTATCTATCTATCTATCTATCTATCTATTTATCTATCTATCTATCTATCTGTATATGGTAATATTTTATTGATTTTCTAATTTTACATTTAAGTATTTAAAAAGCAACGTGGTGGCTGGGTTAATCGATAATTCAATAACATACAAAAATCTTTAGTACAAATCTCAAGCTACCACATCAAATATTTCCTCTCTTTTCCCCTTAATATCTACTGTCTCATATTTCAACTAATACGGTTCTTATTAATTAAGTAAAAATAGCATTGTTACATTTATCAATAAATTTTTAGCTTATACATATCTAGTTGCTTTAACATTCAATCTTTATAGACAATCAATGTCCTGTTGTTAGTTTTTCCCAATTTTTAGTTTCCCATCAATATTTAAATTTAACATTTGATATTTATAATTTCCAAGTTTTAGGTAACCAAAGTTTCCTTTATCACAATTCATAACAAAGTCTAATATTCAAGATACAAATCTTATCTATTTGAGTATATTCTATTTCCCACCATCTTACATCATCTAGTTCATGGGTCGGCCAGCCGAAATATCCAACGAGCCGCACGGACCCGTTTCCCTAAAAAAAAAAACCCCTGGGAGCTGCACCCGCCCGTGCATGCGCGCCCGTTCGCGCAAGCGCGCGCGCACCCGCCCGCGGCGGAGGCTCCGGAGCCGCAGGTGATCCCTCAAAGAGCCGCATGCGGCTCCGGAGCCGCGGGTTGCCGACCCGTGATCTAGTTAATAATACAGTATAACATCCTTATTTTCAACTAATTTCCAAATGTCTTAAATTTAATGACCAAAATTTCCCCTATTTCAACATCAAATATTTCTTCTCTTTTTCCCTTAATATCTACTGTCTCATATTTAAGCTAATACAGTTCTTATTATATCAACTAAGTAAAAATGTTTATTACATTTATCAATAAATTTTTAGCTTATACATATCTTAATTACTTTTACATTCAATCTTTATAGACAATCAATATCCGATTTATTTGTTTTCCCCAATTTTTAATTACCCATCAATATTCAAATTTAACCTTTAATATTTATACTTCCAAGTTTTAAGTGACCAAAATTTTCTTTATCTCAATTCATAACAAAATCTAGTATTCAAAATACATATCTCGCTTATCTGAGTATATTCTATTTTAATTAATAATATAAAATCCTCTCTAATAAATCAAAACCCCAATTTTCTTCAGCCTTATTCTGGCTTTCTTGCTTTGCCAGCTCGCCTTCCATGTCAGTGCTTTTAAGTCATCAAATAGATCTCCCTCTGTTGTTATATATATTATTTGAAATAAAAGAGACCATCCAATAGCCATTTTTTTTGGAAGGGCTAGCGAATCGTTTTTCTATTATTCCAGATCCCCATAGTTGTCCTGATATGTTTGTCTTCCCTTCGGTCTGTTCTTCTTCTTGCTCCTCAGGTTTCTTCTGGTTTATATAGAAAGTCTTTTCCATTTTCAGTGTTGTCAGTCCCTTTTCTGGATTTTCCATTGACTGTATTTGTTGGTCAGTTGAATCCTCTATCATAGTATTTAATTGTTCCACTTCTTCTGTTATCTTCGGTGTAGTTGATTCTTTAATTGTAGTCAAAATTTGGATTCGTATATCTAGGCTGACATCTTGTTCTTTTCTGTAGCATCTTATTTCATCACAAGTTGAAAGAATGGTTTCATGTATTGCTTTCAACAAAAAGAATCTGTTCCTGGTCTTCATCCTTATTCTCTTAATAGTGTGTTAAATTGAGGGCTTTAAAGTCAGAGAATGAAAATAATTTTATAACTGAGTATAGAACACAGCTGAGCTTCTCACAGCTGATATTTGTCAAGGTTGAAAAAGTCTTACGGGTAGTCTGGGCTTCAAGCCAAATCTCCTTTAGACAATAACAAGTTGTAATATCAAACTTGGCCACAAGATGTCAACAATGCCGCTTAAGGTTTTTTAAGTCCAAAAGTTCTATAATCCTTTTTCCAATTTTATTTCTTTTTTGTAAATAAAAACCAAAGTCTTCAGTAAAGATAAGAAATCTTTTGGTCCCCAAATTTTAGAAGCATATAAATCCAGTTAGATTAAGGTTATTCTTTCAGTGTTTTAACTCCCCTGGATAGTCAGTCACTGCTATTCTTAGAGGGTGGGATAGAAGTTCCCTTCCCTCTCTCCTCACAGGGGGGAAGATACTTTGGGCAGCTTTTACAGGAGAAGAAAATACTTAGGATTGAAGAGAGATTCAGATCTCACCCAGTCTCATCCGCGCTGCTTTAGAAGTGCCTGGTGATAAGTTTGACTTTGGCTGTCTGCAGCCTAGTGACGAGCCATATTTCTATGGCCGGTCTTTCGTCCGCCGGTTTGGAGGGCTGTCCCGGATCGAGCAGAAGGGCTACCGCCCTTCCGCGATCAACCGGGGGTCCCCTCCTTGCTTGTCGCCCCTACAGGGCGACTCTCGACCCTTTCCAGGGTCCCCCAGCGGAGCGAAACCAAACGTGGAAGACGGAGCTTGCCTTCCAGCGGCCCCAGAAGCCGCGATGGCAAACCGGAAGTCGTTTCCCCCCCCCCCCTTTTTGAAGATAGTGCCACATCTTGAATGGGAGAGGATGTATGTATTTAGAAGAGAAAATTAATGCACTCTGCTTCTGGCCATTGTCTAGAACAGGGGTAGGCAACCTTGGCTCTTTTATGACTCGTGGACTTTAACTCCCAGAATTCCTGAGCCAGCACAGCTGGCTGAGGAATTCTGGGAGTTGAAGTCCACGAGTCATAAAAGAGCCAAGGTTGCCTGCCCCTGGTCTAGAAGCTTCAATTAATGCAAATTGCAGCAGCTAGTGCTAAGGTATGGTCCATGTTAAAAGATCTACAGCAGGGTTCTTCAAACTTGGCCCTTTTATGACTTGTGGACTTCAACTCCCAGAATTCCTCAGCCAGGTATGCTGGCTGAGGAATTCTGGGAGTTGAAGTCCACAAGTCATAAAAGGGCCAAGTTTGAAGACCTCTGATCTATAGGTTGCTAGTTGTTGTATCTGCATAATTTAAGATGCTAGTTTTAACTTTTAAATCCCTGAACAGCTTAGGCAATTTTAGAGAGGCTGTTTCTCAATAGGAACCTGTCCAGGCCTGTCTGGAACGGCATCAAATGTGCAAGAAGATCTCCATGAAACTGCATAGAACACAAGTAGTGATAACAAAAATTGCACATTTGGCTGATTTGGCTGGACTTCCCATGTAACATTGCTTGGAATCCAAAAGCGATTGTGTTTGTGAAAGAGAAAAATAGAAGATTTCTCTAGAAATCTAAATTAGTGTCCTTAGTGTGTTTTTTCTAACAATTGTTACCCATGGTTGATAGTTTATCATAGCTGTAAGTAATGCAGGGGTCTTCAAACTTGGCCAGTGTGCCTGGCTGAGGAATTCTGGGAGTTGAAGTCCACAAGTCATAAAAGGGCCTAGTTTGAAGACCCCTGAACACAATGCCTCATAGATAGTCTGCATATAGCTTTTGACCCCTTTTGGTTTTCTCTGAGTTCCCCCTAAATGACATTATTTCTTTGTTCTGATCAAATACCAGATAGGTGTGTTACGTTTCTCCTATCTATTTCTTTTATAACCCCTGTGAACATAACTAACAGAACTTATAAAATTTGGGGATGAACATTTTGGGCCCATTCAAGTAACACTGCTTGCCATGAGTCAGTGGTACTGGAGTGGGCCGCATATGTCCTGGGGCTCTTGGATGCAAAGACCAAACTGAAAAATTAAAGGCACAAATAATTGCTTGTTCCTATCTGAGAAGAACAAAATTAACTACCGGTTCTGCCGAAGTGCAAAGCGGCTGAATCCCACCACTGGCTCTATTCTATTCCTGATTTGTTAAACTAGAACTCTGCAGCTTAGGGGGTTATTTCTAAAAGAGTTCATTCTCTCTTTCTCGCACTTGTACGCACGGGTGTTCTTTGTTTCTCTTTCAGATTGAAAGAAGAGCTATTAAAGAGTACTGATCTCTCTTCCCGTCTGCAAGCAGAAATCCAGCAGAAAGATGAAGAATATGCAGATCTGAAGGAGAAGTTGGCTGATACGAAAAAGCAGATCGAACAGGTTCAAAAACAGGTCTGTAAGAGGGGGGAAAAATCTTTTTCTGTCATTCTGTATGCAACTCTTCTTTTGTCTTCTGCACTTACAGGTAGTTCTCGACTTACAACAGTTCATTTAGTGACTGTCCAAAGTTACAACAGCACTGAAAAAAGTGACTTATGATCGTTTTTCACATTTGCAATCATTACAGCTTGGCGACTGGTTCATAAAAGTGACTTACGGCCAGTTTTCACACTTACGACCATTGCAGCATCCCCATGGTCACATGATCAAAATTCAGACACTTGACAAGTGACTCCTATTTATGATAGTTGCAGTGCCTCAGCGTTATGTGATCATCTTTTGCGACCATTTGACCTGCAAAATCAATGGGGAGGTCAGATTCAATTAACAACGGTGTTACTTAATTATTGTAAAATGGGGCAAAAGTCACTTAACAAATGTTTCGTTTAACAACAGAAATTTTGGGCTCAATTGTGGTCATAAGTTGAGGACTACCTGTACTCTTAATTTGATTAGTCATGCTTGAAGATGTAAAATCGGGTTAAATTGCAGCATTCCAAGAAGAAACTAAACAGATTGGCCTTCTATGGTCATCAGTTGAGAACCTCTTTTGAAGGTTTATTGATGGTGGTGGATATCTTTTGTTTGGATTTTGTTCAGAGCCTGTTTAGGCCAGCATCACTGGGGAATTTCCATTCCCACTGGTGTAACAGAAGTATCATTAACTTCCAGATTTTTCTGGCTCTTTCCTTTTTTTCTTGCAGTTAGTCCAGATCAAGGTCTTTTTTCCTCCCTGCTATTAGAAGCTACATTTGTTCTGCTTTCAAAAGAGGACAGATGTTCCTGCTGGAAGTCATCTATCTGCTCACATTGATGCATGATTTGTCCTCCTTCTCTGTATTTCTAATTGCAACCCAGATATGTGGGAAAAGTAGCATTCTCCAACTGGGTATAATGTACCCCCATTGAATCTTTTTACAGGTGAGCACCATGCGTGCTGAAGAGAAATTGCTGCGGAGCAAAGTTAATGAACTTGAGAAGGCCATAGGCCAGCTAACTGAAGAACTAGATCTCAAGCAGAGGACGATCCAGCAATTTAAGAAGGTGCCACAGAATATTTTGATCTTGGTAACATTATGGAGGGGGGTTGACGATGACCGGCGTAAGATGGCCCTTGGAGTGCAGTCAGTCTTTGCATGTGAATCTCCTAGTGAAGACCGTCTGTGCTTTGCATGTGAAGCTCCCAGTGAAGACAGCCAGTGCCTTGCATGTGAAGTTCCTAGTGAAGACAGTTGGTGCTTTGCGTGCCAAGACAGTGAAGGTCCAGAGAGATCCACTCAAAGACAGTCTGAATTTAATGTGGGTTACTGCTATGTGTATTTAGGACTGCTACCTGCAACTGAACATAAGCAATTCTGATTTTAGAATTACCCAGTTTTTATGGTAAAAAAATTTTTTTTTACAAAATGTTTAGTGTCTATGTCTGGTGTTTTTATTTCTGTGTCCAAATCAGGATGATCTAAGTAAGAAGCTGGAGGACCTGTCACAGCAGTACCAGAAATCATGTGAAGGTATGTAACAACTAGAAAGGAGACAGAGAATGAGAATGCGAATGTGTGGGGGGTGCACGTGTGCATGCTTCTAAATGTTTCTGCTTCTTATTCCCCCTGGATTTTATAATTTTGTTAACCTATATGTGTTGATATGAAGTACTATATCAATAAAATCCCTGCTTTTCCCACTAGCATGCTTCCTTTCTGCCTATAGCAGGAAGCTGAAGCGGGGAATCACTTGGGTTAGAAAAATGGTCCTGAGGTCTACAGGAAGAGCTGCATCTCCCTGCTCCTCAATGAATTCATTTCATGGAAGGATTGCAAAGAAGGTTTACAGAGTAGCCATTTTTATTTCAAACTTTAGATGTACGTTGCAAAGAGAAAATCATTGAAGACATGAGACTGACTTTAGAGGAACAAGAACAGACTCAATCTGAACAAGAGCAAATGCTTCAGGCCACGTTAGAAGAGAATGAAAAATGTAAAGCAGGTAAGCCACAATGGAGGATGATGCGCATTATCCCTTCTGCTCCCTTACACAAATGCCAGGCGGCCTTTTGAAGCTGAGATGTAGATTTCAACTACAGGCAGTCTTTGACTTACAACAGTTCATTTAGTGACTGTTCAAAGTTACAAGGGCACTGAAAAAAATGACTAATGACCATTTTTCACAGTTACGACCTTTGCAGCATCCCCATGATCATGTGATCAAAACTTGGCAACTGGTTCATATTTATGACCGTTGCTGGGTCCCAAGGTCATGGGATCATCTTTTGCGACCTTCTCACTGTTGTAGCTGCAAACAATTGCTAATCAAGGCAGTTGCTAAATGAGGACTACCTAAATAGGCATGCCAGCCAGCTAAATGAAATACGTTTGTCCTAAAGATGTTTTTCATCTATGAAAAATGTTACAGGATTGTTTTTGCTTGTAACATCTTAACATGGCTCTATCCTTGGAATTTTCTGGAGAGACAGAAACGTACATATTTATTTCTATTTGAATCAGGATAAAAAGAATATTGGCATCCTTAAACTTTTGCATTGAAGAAAACTCCTGAGAATACCATGGATAAGGCAAGAAAACAAATCGATGCACTATCGAGCAAAGAGTTCTCACTCAAGGCAGAAATGGCCAGGTTCAAATTATTTTTATAGGTGGTGGCATAGTCAGTCGGATAAATAAAGCTGCTTTTGCTTTTGCAAATGATGGTGATTTTGATTATTTTAAATTTAATGGCCAGCCAACTCAAGTGGACTTGGGTGGGGTACAAAAGTAGAAAAAAACAATTAAGATTTTTTTCTAAATGCCATCCAAGCATTTTTTTTATTATAATATTATAGTAATGATACTACGTTAATCCTCTGATGATACCTTTAACATGATCAAACAATACCTACCTATCCCAGGACCTTGGGAAGGATTCAACAGGAAGATAAAAATGCAAAATCCAGTCTAAACATCTGGCTGACTGTGAAATAAATCATAATAATAATATTAGAGCCAATTTGGTGTTCTGAGATAGGCAGTTTGGTGTGGTTAAGGTGCTGACCTAGAAACTGGGAGACTGAATTCTATTCCCACCTTTGGGCCAGTCACTCTCCCTCTCAGTCCCCCCCCCCTTCTGACAAGCAAAGTCAATGGGGAAGCTAGATTCATCGGTTTACTAACTTATCAACTGCACTGATTCACTTAACAACTGTGGCAAGAAAGATCGTAAAATTGGCCAAAACTCACTTAACAAATGTCTCACTTAGCAACAGAAATGTTGGGCTCAATTGTGGTCGTAAGTAGAGGACTACCTATATAGATATATCTGCACTTTGTAGGAGAATTTAGTCATGAAAGTTGCACCCTTGGTTTCACAGGGTAGGAAATTTAACCAATCCAGTCTCTCTTGATCATCTGAAGTTTCAACTTCACCGGTTCCTTGAATTCTGTAATCCAGGGGTCTTCAAACTTGGCCCTTTTATGATTTGTGGACTTCAACTCCCAGAATTCCTCAGCCAGCCTGGCTGAGGAATTCTGGGAGTTGAAGTCCACAAATCATAAAAGGGCCAAGTTTGAAGATCCCTGCTGTAATCTTTGTATGCAAATTGTGACTGTCTTCAGTTGCTGCTAATGGGATTCATTTGGTCTCTTGTAATTGTATGTCATGTTGCTAATGCACATATTTTGCTATAGAATTGAAAGAATGGGAAAAAAGATACCATGAACTAAAGGAGCAGAAGTATGATCTGAGGTCACAAGACATTAATGAAGGCCGTGAAAAAGACACAAACTTGCTTCACGAACAATTAAAACAATTGCAAGAGAAATTGGAGGTAATGCGTCAATTCCTGTAGCAATATGGGACTTCATGTCAAATTACTTGTGGAGATGATGTGCATGTTTTATTTGTTTCTCAAAAAAATCCCCTAATAAACTGGCATTGGTAGTCTTGACTGAAGGAACAAGGATTTTTACAACAGTATGATCAAAACAGCATGATTCTAATTTTTGCAAATTTCAGTTCCCCACTAACTACACTTAGATTCTTGGGTAGAATATATGGGAAAATGTATTTCTTTAGATCAGGGGTCTTCAAACTTGGCCCTTTTATCACTTGTGGACTTCAACTCCCAGAATTCCTCAGCCAGTCACGCTGGCTGAGGAATTCTGGGAGTTGAAGTCCCCAAGTCATAAAATGGCCAAGTTTGAAGACCCCTGCTTTGGATGGTGTCAGCTCTAGAAGTGAAGGGCTTAATTGGTTTGTACTAACATATTGTAATCCAATGCTATTGGCAAGAGGGAAGCCACCATTTTGAACAGAATTGGTAAAAAAGGACTGGGACACCCACTCCTTAATCTTATTCAGCTGAATATTGAGTCTGTGAGCAGGATCATGAAGGAAAACAGAAGCTGATTCAAGACAAATAAATGGGAGATAGAATAAAACCTGTTTCCCCTTCCAGTATGAAAGGAGTGAATGTATATGCACCCTATACACGTGAATGGATGCATATACAGCATGGGTAACCACAGAGTGTGGTCAAAAAATTCAAGATGGCAGCTATAGTGGTGCAGTCAAAGCTCTGCTTGTTTCTATGTATGTTGGGCCTGCAAACCTCGAATCACACCATTGGAATTCCATCTTGCCTCTTTTGACCCTACCTTGACAAAAAGGATGATCTGGCACCAAGTAATGGTCAAGACTGAAAAGACCTGTGATTCCTTGATTACAAACAATTTTCATGAAAAAATTGGCTTTGTATAAAGTCTGTGTTTCTCAAATTCACATGAAACAAGATGAGAGAAATGAAGATAGAGCTCACAAATGCAGAACATGCTCTATAATGCCTTCATCTGCTAGAATTCAGTGTTACATGTGAATTTGATATTTAAACTCTTACTTTGTTGGCAGGCAGGCAAGGATGCTTTGAGGGATTTGGGGAGTGGGAGTGGAGATTTTCAAATTTCAATGGTTTTGCCTCTAGAGCATTTTCACTTCCATTAGAAGAAAAGGTGTAACTCTGATTCCTTTTAAAACAGGAATGCAAAGAACTGCATGAAACAGATCGTAGGAAGTGTCTTGGAGAAAAGATGCTCCTCATAACTCAGGCGAAAGAAGCAGAAACTCTCCGTAATAAGGAGATGAAAAAATTTGCTGGAGATAAAGAATATTATGCCAAGCAACTCACAGAAGCAGTAAGTGAATTTTTGATTTTTCTTTGTATCTGAAAAAATCCAAGAGAAAGACTTGTGAATGAATGCCTTCCAATTTATCCTGTGCTTTAGTATTGTGCATGTGTGCATAGACAAATGATGTATGTAAGAGCACATGCACACACACATGTACATGTTATAATACACTGTAGCTTTAAAAACTAGAAAGTCCTTCAACAAAAAAAAAATACCGGGGGTCTTTGACTTACGACTACAATTAGGCCCAAAATTTCTGTTGCTAAGTGAGACAGTTGTGCGTTTAGCCACATTTTACAACCTTTCTTGCCAAAGTTGTTAAAAGAATCACTGGAGTTGTTAAATTAGTAACACTGTTGTTAAATGAATCTGGCTTCCCCATTGACTTTGCTTGTCAGAAGGTTGCAAAAGGCGATCACATGACACCGAGATACTGCAACTAGTCAGTTGTCAAGCATCTGAATTTTGATCACGTGACCATGGGGATGCTTCAGGGGTCATAAGTGTGAAAAATGGTAATAAAACACCTTCTTTAGTGCCATTGTTACTTTGAAAGGTCACTAAATGAACTGTTGTAAGTCAAGGACTATCTGTAATAGTCTAAACATCGGGCTGACTATGTGACCGATCATAATAATTTCCAAGGATTTCTATCAGGATACTCTATGCAAGGCTGCCTCTAAAAATTACACAGAAATTACAGTTAACACAAAATATACTCAGGACTGTTCAAAATTACAACAGATCTCTGTCCAAAGTGATAGCTGTTGCAATGCCCTTGTGGTCATGTGATCAAAATCCAGGCCTTTGGCAATCACCTCCATCCTTATGACTGGCTGCAGAGACATTGCAACCGCTCACCTTTCTCTCCTCACCATCTCAGCTACCCAGCTGGCTCACCAGCGGCAAACTGGGTCCTGGAGGCCTCGGCCCCTCCACCCTTATCCACTTACTTTTGGGTTGTTCTGCAGCTGTTTACAGTCATGCCCAGGTGATGTGAGGCATGACTTTCCTACCAAAGCTGCATTGAGCCATCCTGCAAGTGGGTGCCGTTCTTGCTGTCCTTCAGAAGGTTCTTTCTCCAAATCATGCCAGGGTCTCCCCCATCCCCTGAGGCACACTCTGCTTAATGACCCACTCATCACTTAGCCACAATTCAGAGTGCTGGGCTTGTAGTGATTGAGCAAAGCAGTCACATGGTGCCTTGATGTATGATTGCAACAACTTGCAATCAAAATTCCAGGCTCAAAAGTCATGTTTTAGGGTTACTGTTTTGGTTACCAGTAAGTTTTGGGATGCAATCTAAAATGTTGGTTTTGACCCATATGTCTTTTATCCCAATGCTTGTTGGCACCAAGGTACTTAAAAGATAGCCTCCTTTGCTTTGAGTTGGCCCTCTCAAGTCATCCTCCACTTATTCAGTATGGACCTTTTAATGGTTTCCCAAATAAGGAAGGTGAAGGAAGGTGAGGGTTTTGAGCAATGTTTGCTGTGATAATCTCCAGGTTATGCAACATCTTCCTCTCTATATTAGATTTAGCATACACTAAGCACCTTCATTGTTGGCCAGGGGTATCCATGGGGTATGGTAAAAAAAGTCAAAATGGTGGCCACAGCAGTATGTTACAGTTGAAAAACAGTCAAAGCTTTGATTGCACTGCCAGAGCCACGATCATAACAATTTTGATCATATCTATGGACACACCCACCTCATTGTTGGCCTTCCGGAGTTAAAGACAGTTAAAGACCATTCCCAAGGGCCATTGGGGAATGGTCACCATTATATTTACCACTTTATGTTTCGTGGTTGTTTCTGTTTTTATCGGCTTTTATATTTTACTTTGTTTTTATGTTTGTAAACTACAAGGAATTGTAATGAACACAACACATCTGTCATGTCTTCTCTCCAGGAAAAACTTGTGGCAGAAAAAGACCATGACCTTCAAAGATGGCGGGTAGAAAGAGACGAATTGGTGACAGCTCTGGAAATTCAGCTGAGTTCTCTAATCTCAAGTAATGTACAGAAAGATAAGGAAATGGAAGAATTGAAAAAGATGATACTGAAATCTTCTGGGAAGGTTTGTATAGTATTGTTACTCCTTCACAAGTCTTTTTCCTCTGCTATTCTCAATTTGCCTATCATGGGAGCACAGATATGATTAAAAAAAGATGATGATGGTCTTGGCAAGGTAATCGAAGGCCTGTCGATCTGTACATACATGCAAATTGATTTCCTTGTTCTTATGAACATCTGGCATTTTTGACATCTATGCTCCAAGAACACTCACGTCTGCCTATTGCCACTTCGCAACATTGTTTAATTGATGTACACACCATCTGATTTCCAATGACAGCTCATAAGAAAACAGGAGAATTATAAAAGAACAAAGGAATGTAGCAATAAAAGAAGATAACCCAGAAAGCAGAGATGGGAAAACTGGACAGCAACAAAACACATATCTACTCCTTGGAGGTAGCTATACCATCCTAACCAAAGGCCTGGTTGAAGAGCCAGATCTTCAAGCCCCTCCAAAACACCAGTAGGATGGAACCACCCAGACTTTTTTTGGGAGGAGGAAACCTCATTCCAGAGGGCATGTTTGATGGAAGCCTTTTTGGGAGTTGTTGACAGCTTTGAGAACAACTTTACTTTCACAAGGAAACTTCTGGAGACAATGTACTCATTATTTGTCAGGAAATAGACACACTACTTCAACTAACTTGATACTAGGAAAGATCTGCCTTACACAGAGAGGAGTGTAGCCTAGTTGCACAACTAAAAAGAGTGATGTCAATCACACTTGCATTGTGTGACTGTCACATGTAGCTTCCAAGTTTTCACTTTTGACAGTGACTCTGAGGAAGAATTTTTGGGGAATGGCCATGAGAGAATTTCCGAGTTACATCTGGGTGGCCATTAGGAGATGAATACTGAATTAGGTAAGATGGTGGGTTGATCAAGGGGGATTTTTCTTTTAATCCAGCCCTCACACAAGACTTGTGTTTTCTGTGGTCACTTTTAAGAAATTATCAGTGGCTATACACAGAGCTCTGCAAGTTACATAATTAAGCACTGCATTCTCCACATCCTCTGGCTGCAGGCCAGGCTCTTGATATTTAAAGTTGCTGATTGAAAGTTCACAAGAATCTAGTGCGACCTTTGGAGGTGCAAAATCACCACCAGTCTGTATCTCTTTCTTCTCTCTCCAATTCTAAGTGTTTCCACAGCATAGGCTGGTTTGCAACTGCCAGGTCATTGTTGGAACTAATAATAATGACAAATATGAATTTATTCTGATACAAGCTATTCTTGATTTACAACCATTTGCTGAACAATGGTTCAAAATAACAATAACCTTGGAATGGATGCTTTGTGATGTGTAAAGCACTTTCAAGTGTTGCAAAACATTGCCTACACCCCCTGGTCACATGATCGAGAACTGGATGCTTGGCAACCATTTCATACTTACGACCGGTTGCTAAGTACACCATGATCATTTGCAATCTTTGTTGGCTTTCCCAGAAAGCAGTAAGATAAGGAAGGTTGCAAGCTGTTGCGCCTTGCCAAGAGGACTGCCTCTCGTCTCTGGAGGCTGGCTGAAAGAGCTGCCTATTGGGAAGATTTCAGCTCCATGTGGAACTCAAACTCTCTGGCAGCCAACTTTTTCACTCTGTCCTAATGGTGCAGGAGATGGCTTAATGACTGCAACTGGGAGTTCTGGGATTGCAGTTGTTGAGCAAAGCAATAACATGAAGCATCTTGCTTCATTCAACAATTGAGAATCCTGTCCCAATTGTGGTTGTAAGTTGAGGATTACCCATAAGCAGGTTTTCCAAAAGGCCTTCCAAAGCGTTTAAATATAGACTGGTTTCAAAGATCAACTCTTTCACAATTAAAACAATAATGTAAAAGCAGACAACCTTTTCTCTGGGATTAGAGGGATATTTTTTTGCCGTGCAGGGAGAAGCTACCAAGTCGGTTCCTTTAACGTAATTGGAGAACATTTAAAGGTCAAATAAATATTTTAGGTTTTGCGGTGACTTAAGGCACCCAATTTGCTATTTAAATTTTTGGCAAAAACAATTGATTTGGGAAGGTGTTGGTTTTAAGCGTTCCCTTTTAAATGTTGCAATTCTACAAAAACAATTGTCCAAAATGTTTGGCCTTATCTGCACAGGGGAATCACTGTGGAGCTTAAATGTGGCACAGGGAAGCTTTAGCCCTAACTGAACATAGAGCAGAATATTTTGTGAGAACCAAGTTCTATAAAAGCTAAAGTGTTGAATTAGGGCTAGGTAGCAAAAAGTAAAGTCTCCCTTGAGCTAAGTGTCACTGGCAATGATTTAATGTCCATGGGGATTTTTTTTCCCAACAGTGCAGAAGTAGTTTACCACTGCTGTCTTCTGGGATGATCACGTGGAGAGTAAGGAAGACTAGGGAGAGTAAGGAGAGTAAGGAAGATGATCTGAATGGAGAGGTGCAAGACCAGTCAGCAGAGTGATGGAGTGGGGTGGGGCATGAAACCAGGTCTCCAGCACTAAAATATGGAAGTTAATATATGGAAGTGGCTCAGGTAGATAGATACCTCCCTAATTCACTGAGCTATAAGAAGAAGGAGGAGATACAGCAAAAGACTTGCAAGATTGATGGCAGCCCCACTAGACAGACCAGATCAGGAGATCAATTGTACGGGAAGGTTAAATGTCTACGGAGATTCTCTATCATCCAGATCATGGTTGTCTCAAAGGTGCTTTTCAAAAGGCAACTGGACCTTATTGGGTTTTTTCCCCTTGGAAAAAGAATAAGGAAGATCACCTTGACAGAGATATGCAAGGGCATATCTATAGCCATGGCAAAAGGTGTGTGTGTGGGGGGGACATGTGGGAAAGCTAAAACTATTATTGGAATTGATAATCAAAGCAGAATCTTGCAGGTCCGATTATGTTGTACCTTCTTTCTTATATTCCTGTGAATTAGGGAGGTTTCTATCTGAACTGCTTCCAATTTATTATCTGTCTGCTAGGAAACTTAAAATATGTTTGCCTCTACAGATCTTGCATATCTTTATCAAGGTCCTCTTTCTTATTCTTTACATAGACCAAGATTCAAATTCCTACTTGATCACAGACTCCTGGCTGATTTTTGGCTAATCTCTTTTTCTTAACCTATACTTCCATTTTATCTACAAAACCCGACACAGCATAGCATAGCACAGCATATCAAGAACTGCATTGCCAGAATTAAACCCACCATCTGGTCCAAACATTTAGGAAGGGCCTCTTACCAATCTCCCCCCCCCCCCAAAGCAGTGTATAAGGGATGTGAGCCAGGTGGCTGGCCTTTTCATTTATAGCCTTCATGCTATGGAACAGGTTTCCTGAAAGTACAGTTGACCCTATCCTCCTGGACAACTTCTGAGACCATTAAAACCTCCCTATTTCAATTTGCCTTTGACCTTGAAATATAATGAGCATCAATTACATTAATTAGTATCCTTTTTTAAGCATCCGATCTGGGTCAGTCACTGGGACAGGATGTTTAGTCTTCTGAGCTTTCGGATTCATGCTAGAGCCCATTCTCAGGGAAGTAGAGTCTTTTTTTTTGTTTTTTTTATATTTTGTTTTTATTGCTTGTGATCTTATTCTGCTTTGTTGTGCACTACCCAGAATCTCCACTGATTGGGGTAGTTTACAAATCTTGCAAATAATCAAGTAGGCTTATTTTATTTAAAAGCAATGTTGGGAGAGAACGAGGAGAGATCCCCATATATATCATCTTAAATTCCCAAAGGAAAACCAGGCTATAGATGCAATGAATAAAGAATATATTTAAATTAAATACTATTGAACAGAAAATGTACTGAAATCCCCATATTGATCCACACATCGCTACGTTTTAAATTGTGTTCTTATTGATCCTGTCTGAATCTATTTAGCTAAATATACAATGTCTTTTTTTTCCTGTAAAGGAACACAAAACTATCCCTGAAGGATTGCGAGATGATGATTCCAAGGAACTAATTGAGATTGGATGCGAGAATGTTGCCGCTGCAGTGTTGACTATTTCGAATGGAGCAGAAAAAACTCAGGTGGAAGAGTCCAGTAACTCTAAGCAGGTGCAGATAATGGTAGTTTACAAATTTAAGTCTTACAAATTTAAGGGTGGGGATTTACCCCTAGGTAAAGGAGTGGTGCATTTCCCTTCCATTTTGAGGACCACCTGAATGGGAAGGTCTTAGGGTGAAGCAAAGATGTTAAGTATTAGGGCAGAGCAAATATGTTCTACCCTAATACTCCCATGGAAAGTTTTGTGCATGCAGATTTACTTTCATTGTGGGTCTCAGATAAGAATGGGGCAATTTTGGCTTTGTATCTATTATATTCCAAAGTTCTCCATTCCTTTAAGAGTAGCTCTGGTTTGGTATGCTATACTGAAGCTAATATAGCAAATTTCTCCCATCCCACTCAAGACTATTGACCAGTTCTATTGCCTCTGCACAACCTGTGGTTCTTCCCAAATGTTAATATCTATTGGGGTATGAGTCTAGTTATAGCAGCTCAATAGTTTTCTCTAATGTTAACATTTTCCAGTATATATCTAACAGGAAAAAATATTTTATTCCTTCTAATCTGCTTCCAGCAACATGCCCTATCTTCCTGTGATAAGAATGATCCCATGCCAGGACCACAGATGTGGGACCCCAGTTTTGCTGCTAGATGCTCACCAGCAGCTTCCAGTCAACCAGAAACAGTCATCTCTGAACATGCTGCAAGACTTAGGATTGTAAGTTGAAAAACAGCCTGTGAGTCGAAACCAAAGCAGCCAAGCAAAACCCAACAGCTGAATGATTCACATGCTCTCTTACAGTTTGTCCTGGAGAACATATAAAGCTGGATCAGAGTTCAGGACCTAACATCAGGCGTATGCATGAACTATCAGAGACCCAGCCCATCTTGCAAAGGTCCCTCTATAGATAAGAAGCTTATAGAATTATAGCTCTGGATTGTACAATATCTACACTGTAGCATAATAAGAAAGGGGAAGCAAACCCATAATTAGCTTTCCTGAAGAGCCTAATACCATAAACAGTGTTTTTTCCCCCCAGTGGTGATCCAGCAATCAATTCATAGCCATTGGTAGAGCAAGAAACCAAGATCCTTAGAACAGTGGCCCCCAACCTTTTGGACACTAGGGACTGGTTCCGTGAAAAGAGTTTTTTTCACGGACTGGAGGGGGCATGGTTTTACGTGCTGCCTGCATCCTGTGGATGGGGCTTCGCTTGTTTGTGCAGCACGGTTTCTGGCATGCCACAGCCCAATGCTGGTTCACAGACCAGGGGTTGGGGACCCTTGCTTTAGAAGATTAAAACTGGAATCTGGTTGTTCTCTTTTCCTAATCATGCAGCATACTTTTTTCTTTTTGTTTCATAAAGCCTTTCCAAAAAAGAGTGTAATGCACAAAAAGAGAAGAGTTATTATAAATAAATTTAAAAGAGAACTTATTGGCAGGAAGGCAAATCAGGAGGTAATCTAATGGTTGCAAATACCATTTCTGTCTTCCAGAAAATAGATTATTTCTAAAATGGGCAAAATAAATCTTTGTTGAGGATTGAACCCTCACATGTATACAATATGGGATATTGATCTTGTACTACTAGTATTCTGATCCAGCATGAAGTATTAGTGAGCTAAGCACTCCAGAGCTTACTCACTTAAAAATCTAATATTGAAGCAGTTTCTTTAAATTGAACAAGACTCTAGTGTCTGGTTAACTTTCAACTATGTTTAGCTTGGAAGAGAAGGATTAGAAGGGTTAAATCAGTACAACACTTCTTTCTATTAGGATCTTTAGCAATTGTTCTTCGTTGCCTGTACTCTGTTAAATTGGTTAAATTCCTGAATTAAAGACTAGGTTAGTGTTGTTGAAGGAATGTGTGTGTGTGAGAAAGAAACAATGCCCACCATTTTTATTTTATTTTTTGCTTTGAGGGCCTCAATTTATTCCTGCAATCAACTGAGGGAGCCACATCTGATGTCACTAAAAGGATATAGCTGGGTTTATTTTTTATTTTTACTTTAGTGGGAGATCTGTGGAGAAGAGAAAACAGAAAGTAAATAGTTTTGGAGGCAAACTGCTCACATTTATAATCTCTTCCAGTGGCTCAGAATTGTGTTGCCAATGTTGAGCATCACAATGGCCAAATCTTGGCCCTGCAATTGTTTGGGGGGGAAGAATAAGAGGGTTATAAAAATGGAAATGGAAGAGTGTCTGCCAGAAGACTCCCAATCCTAATCCCACCCAAGAAAAAAATAATATTAACCCAAATGGCCTATATTTTGTTGAATGTGGCTGGCATAATACTGGAAATCACATGCAGTCAGGAACTGCCTGCTGGTTATGCCAATTGTTTTTATAGTTATTAGAAGAAAGTGATTGCTTTATCTGGTTCTTTTGATACATCAAACTTCCAGTTGCCGTAAAACTTTTTTAAAGAATGGATTTGATTCCAGATATCCCAACACATTATTTAGAACTAATTTCTTTTTAATTGCTTCTTTGGGTGCCATTTTCTCAAGCAGACATAGCCCATAATTCTACAAAGCAGCATATATTATTAATATAATTGACAAAACAAGATATTTGAAACAGGATAAAGTTGCAATTAAGTGCTGTTCTATCAAGAGGATATTATGGTAGAAATCAGGGCACCATTATGGTAGAAATTAGATTCCTCCTCTTGGCCTCTTACACCATTGGTGGCAACAAAACCATGTGCATTTCTGAACAATGCAGATCTTAAAGTCCCATCAATTTTTTTCTTCCTTAGCTTAAAGAAAAACAAGCTAACTTGTCAAATTGCAACACTACTGGAAATGGCTCATTACTGCAACAGTCTAGCAAGATATCTTCAGAATATAATATTCTGGTAAGCACCCATCTTGTTTGGCGTAGTGGTTAGGGCCTCAGCCTAGAAACAAGGAGATTGTGAGTTTGTCCTGCTTTAGGAAACAAACCTGCTGGATAACCTTAACCAAGTCATTCTCTCTCAGCCCTAGGGAGGAGGCGATAGCAAACCATTTTCAAATATCTTGCCAAGAAAACTGCAGAGACTGGTTCACACAGTTAGCAGGAGTCAAAAACTGATTCCAAGATAATTTTTTTTTTTTTAAGGCCTATCTAGCCAAATGACATTTTGCCCAATGGTATTTAATCCTAGATATATGGATATAGAATTGAGGCTCTCAAAGCATTCTGCTTCTTGGTGTTGGATTTTGCTTCACTGAAAGATGTTTAGTTTTCAAATGAAACTGGTCGTCTGGGAGTAAATCACTTGAGATTTATTGATGCACTTCTGTGCTGCTTTTCAATGTTCTGTCCTGCAGTAAAACTGTACTTCACTGAGTTCTCCTTTGATAGGACAAGTTTTTGATATCACAGTGTAAGACTTACTGCAAAGATTTGAACAATGACACATAGAGTGTGCAACAGAGTTACTTTTCCTTAGAGATTTCTGTTCATTTTCTGAAATTGTCTGTTTTGCTCCTCATTTTAAGGGCAAACCTAATAGTATTTTCTTCTGCTTTCCATTTTATGTCATGTTGTTATACTTGTAGGACCAACCAGATGCTGTCTTAGATTCTTATGAAGTGTCTTCTGAGAGTGAACAAATTAGCCGCTTTCCAAAACCTGAAATGGAAATTCAGTTTTCACCTTTGCAGCCCAATAAGATGGAAGTAAAGCATCAAGGAAGTCCTTCCACAGTGACTCTTAAGGTACCCAAGACAAGGAAAAGGAAGAGCTGCACTATGGATGAGGTACAAAGTTTGGAAGAAAGCAAATATTCTTAGTGTTTCTTATACACTTCTCAAAATAGTACTTCTGAAAGAAATCTAAAAAGTTGATTATTAAATCACCAAAGGATGTAATCCCAAACTAAAGAATAAGCCCCATTGGATTCAGTAAGACACACTTCCTTATAAATGTACTATTAGTCATGATTTCTTAATGATTTGGCTTGTACAGTTGTATGTGGTTTTTTTAAGAAATTGGATGCATCTAGTTCTACGTTTATAATCTAGGCTAGTGTGTCTCAACCTTGGCAACTTTAAGATGTATGGACTTCAACTCTCAGAATTGAAGTTGAAGTCCACACGTCTTAAAGTTGCCAAGGTTGAGAAATATTGATCTAGGTAGGCAGTTGCTTTGTGCTAAATCAAGGTACACCTTACTTTAACTATTGCCAAGAAAATAATAGGAATATGTCCATGAAGCCACCAGGATTTGGGCTCAAATCAAAAGACTTTTTTTTTAACAACCTGCACTAATATTGATATAAGTAGTAGTCGTTTTGTTTAATTTATTTGGGGAAAAAACAGGTTCTAGCCTGAAAACATGGAGCCAGTTTATCACAAGTCTCTTTTTTTAACTAATGTGTACTTCATGGCTAGCTGATAACTGCCCCTGAAGTTATGGTAGAAATGAAATGCATAATGTGAGCTGTAGATATAACTCTAGTCTTCTAGCATCTGTATATGACTAAATCTTTTGATGTACAAGCCTGAACATCAAGCGTGTCTCTTTTCCACCCCCACCCCCCCCAGAAAATTCCACTCCAGGGAATCTGAATGTGCAGCTAAGATCTGACCTTGATCAGAGCCCTCAAATGTTAACACCATTTCTTAATTGTCAATACTAAAAGTCACATTTCTAAAAGGGACTGTTTAACTTCAGGTTTGAAATTTTATATGACTGCATGGAATTTTATATGACTGCATGGAAAAATAACTTTGTCTTCTCAACTGTGCTTCCTTCAAGAATAATATGCTGTCAGGTTTCTGGAAAAACAAACTTAGAAATAAGGACATTTCTGATCTGAGTCAGGTATTGAATCTCTTTAAGCTTTACATGGCAGATAAACAAGTACAAGTAGATAACAATACTTTAATTCAGGGGTCCCCAACCCCCGGCCGTGGCTCACTACCGGGCCATGGCCTATTCGGAACCGAGCCACGTAAGCAGAGGGCCAGTGCATGTATACAGCTCAACTTGTGCAAGCGGCTGGCCGGGTCTGTGTGTACACACGCGCATCGCTCAACTTGTGCAAATCGAGCTGTGTGTGCATGCGCATGTGTGCTGGCCCGCTGCTCACGTAAACTGGTTCCCCTCTCCCTCCCCCAAGCCGGGCCGCCAAACCACAAAGGTTGGGGACCGCTGCTTTAATCCTTCTTCACATTTCACCCAAATACCACATTTATATTATAACAATGATCACAGCTGATCTTTCATCTACTATTTCTTAACATCTCTTGTAATCAAACCTGCTTTTTCAATATACAATAAAACTTCAATTTAACAGACAATTTTGAGGAGAAAAAGGTATCCATTAAGTTGAATACCCATTATATTTGAATTTTTGTATTAAAACTAAGTCACGTCATTTTATGTCAATTTATAGCATTTGCTTAAATGTATAAGTGGAAATAGACACAAATAACGTATTTTTATAAATGATCTTTACTATTTTGGAAACAATGTTCATTGTTTAAGGGTAAAACTAAGCAAAATTTTGCTTACAATATATCAAGTCCACTGAATTATAATCTGTGAATTGAGGTTTTTCTGTCTGTCTTTTGATCAGAACTGTTGCTTCCTAGTTGAAATCTGCCACTATTTATTCATATCCAATAATACTTTTGTGAGATGGTAATCGTGTCGGTTTGAAAATAAATTTGATTTGAACAAGTTTTATTTTACTGCTTTAATAAAAAGAGGAAAAAACCAAAATTGTACGTATGCAAATAACACACAAGATACAGAGAAAATGAGATAAAATTTTAATAAAATAAAAGGTAATCACAACAATAATCTCAGTTAAAATTGGTAGTTTTTGAACAGTAATTGAACTTCACACACATGGAATTATATTGGTGAGTCTTTTTTCTTTATCTCAATAAAACTCCAATTCAATGGTTTAGAATGTCATATTTCAGCAAGGCAGCCTTTGATATCTGATACACCCAGGATTTTTCATGACGATCCTTTGGAGCAGGTACAATAAATCTAAATGTCTTCAAAAACTAATAAATTCCAAATGTTTGGAATATAAATTAACAGCACATTAATATCTAAAACCTATTCATAATTGGGAATAACATATTTAGAACAAAGAACTCAAAATGATGGGCTGGCTGTACTATAAATTGCATCACCTATGATCACACATTCATTGAAAGATTCCCCCCCCCCCCCAAATGTTAAAAGATATAACCTTATTTCATTTGAGGCCACAATATTATCTTAATCAGAACGGAATACCTTATCAAAGATATATTTATACAGGTATCTCTTGTTAAGCAATTGTCTCGGAGAGCAACTGTTCACAAATATGACGGTAGAAAATGATACTTAATTTTTTTTTTTAACCAATGTGCTCCTTTATTATCCAAAAGTCCTCAGTGAGAAACTGATTAAAGTCTGGTCAGTTTCAGGCAGTAGCAGCCAGCCACCAAAGGGTTCTAAGCAACTAATTAAGGTCCCAGAGCTTGATAACCTGTGGTTGCAGAGAAAAGCAGGTCAGAAAGTTTATCTAAGCAGTCTTGCTGCCCTGTGATGGGGGAAAAAAGAAGGAAAATGGTTCATGCACAGGATATGTCTAGAGACAGCAGCAACCAGCAATCTTTGCAGATTTTTTTTGTCTTTATCACAGAGTCACAAGGTTCACTTAGCAACCATTTTGTTGGAACCAATTGCAGCCCCAAGATGAGAACTACCAATACATTGTATTTTTATGCACATGCTCATTCCTTCATGTCAGCTTAGATTTAAAAGAAAAAAAATAGTTTATTACATGAATAATGTAACAGGAATAAGAAAATTAGGCATCATTTATAGTATAATAAATCTATATATGGTTCTCCCCCCCCCCCCCCGCCGCAGTAGCCTTATGGCATTCTCATTCCTCAGTAGCCCTCTGGCACAAAATACAAAGGCAGGTTGGTCCCAGCCAGCAGGCAATACATTTTTTCTATTCCGTTCCGTCCATCCATCCATCCATCCATCCATCCATCCATCCATCCATCCATCCATCCATCCATCCATCCATCCATCCATCCATCCATCCATCCATCCATCCATCTATCTATCTATCTATCTATCTATCTATCTATCTATCTATCTATCTATGTTAAATTTATTTGCTGCCTATTTCACTGTGGGCTACTTGCCTTCTCTAAATTCCTCTTTCTTTACTCCTTTACTCTTTACATCCTTTACTTTTTCTCAGGATTTTACTCTCCTATCTTCTAGCACAGGGGTCCCCAACCTTTAGACTCTTTTTCATTCATGAAAAATGTAATGGGCAATAAAATATTATACAATCTCTAAATTCAGTCTGAACTACAAACTAATGCATGCGAAGCGATTGCAAGTATTCATTCTTGCTTAAGAAGTGCCTGTATGTATGAGATCAAAACCCAACCACTCTGATATACTTAGTGAAAATCCTCAGCACTCAGAAGCCAGGTGGTGTTCAGTGAGAAATTGCTGAACATTCTCCCAGAGACCTATGGCTGATCCTAAGTCCTTCATTCTAAAATTGGAATGGTGTCCAATGTAATATAAAGCAAAAGCCAATTTAATATAAAGCAAAGCAGTTCTTGTTGCAAAAAAAATAAATAAAAGAATTTATAAAGTATAAAAATGACATAAGAGTTTATCTTCATTTGGAAGCATATTTCTTTCATATTCTCGGGTTAAACAGTACGGAGTTAATACAGAACAGGACAGAATTATAAATGCACCCAAAATACAGTTGACAGTATCCTTCTTCCTTGACTGGAGGTTATAACATCTAGAAAAGCACAGATTGCTCTGTCCCTGGTGGAATAATTCATGATTATTGGAAAATTGCCTTGGATTTAATTTGCCTTCCCATGAGATCTCATAAGAGTTTGGCTTTTAAAAAAATATTTTTTTTAATGTCTGTGATAACATTGTGAAAAGATTGGCAATCTTGGTTAAAGCTGTCCCATTTCCCACTAAGAAATATTTAACAAGCCAATATGGAGACTGTAGCTCAGTCCTAAACACACCTTTCTCTTTCTAAGGGCTCCTTGAAAAATGAAAATGCAAAGAATGTAAAATTGCCAGCTAATATGAATGTGTGGTCTGATTCATTAAGGAGACAAGGAAAAAAGGTATGCTAGTTAATAACTTTAATATAGTGCTGCTGCAGTAGTTTGACATGGAATAACTTTATTTTGATGATATAATAATTTAATCATATTGCATACATTTCTGATTTGAGCAATTATGTAAAGCACATGTTCTGTTATATTGCAGATAAAAAGGAGATAAATTATCAAGGACACTGGCTTGCCTTAGACCAGTGTAAAGAGCTCTTCCTTTTCTTCTAGCAAATAATTATATTTTTCTCCTCTCCAAAGTACACATGCAAAGTACTTTAAAGTACTTTTTATTAACCTATGAACACCCAATCTTCATTATCTAAGCCTTTAGCCTATTTCAGGGGTGTCAAACTGCCAGCCCGCGTGGGCCAGATGCATCATAGCGAAACTGCACCCACCCCATTGCCGGCAATGGAAAAAAAGTTGCGATACGTTGCGACACATCACATGACGTTGCGAGGTTGACACTCCTGGCCTATTTGAATGGTCAGCCTACTTCAACTTTTATGACCTTCAGATGTCTGGACTTTCTGAGAATTCACTCACCAGTAAAGCCCTTGCTGAGAATTCTGGGCCACGAAATCCAGATATCTGGAGACTTGCTCAGATTGGATAAAGCTGATTATCACTGCAGCAGTTGGAAACCATCTAGATTCTAGCCAAAGTGGAGCTACTAAGGAATAAGACAAGGACTGCGCAAATGAACCCCTATGCTTTTGAGTAGGGATATGTAAGACATTGGAAATATGTGTGAGAACTAAGTTCAATATCTAATGTTCAAACATGGTAATCTGATGCAGGTATACTTTTTATAAAGGGCAATATAACTTAGCAAATGTTTTATTTAGCAAATATATTTAAAATGTTTTAAATATATGTTTTATTGTTTTCTATTGCTTTAGACTGCTCCTCCTAACTCCTCTGTCAGAAAGAATTATTCCTTAAGAAATAAACATGCATCAAATATAAAATCCACAGCATCCCCAGGTGGAACCCTACAAAAATTTGGCAATCTCTTGCAGAATTCCCCTACAATCATACAAACTAAAGGTAAGCAGCAAAACAAAGAAGCCTATTCCATTAATGTGAAGCAATTATGAGATATTTCTGTTGTTCCATCTGGAACGCTGCATATTTTAAAAGGGACAGTTGGTATTTAAACTACAGAGCAGAAGAAATCCATTTTGGGCGTCGCTTTTTGTGTTCTTGGATATATATATATATTTTAATTGCTGGAGGGACATTGAAACTGTAATTTAATTAGTCTCAGCCTTACCTCATTTAGAGACAGGTCTTTAAATGAAATACTTCTCTTTCCTGAAATGATTGCCTCTAGAAAACTGTTAAATAGTTCAACAAGTTCTCTTTTGAGTTTGAATCAGCTGTTCAAAAATTACTGGAAATCTTCCAGTGTTGCCTTGACAATTCTGGAAGTATCAAAACAGCCTTATTTTGAATTCAAAACAGGGTCATTTTGACTTTAGACTCTTCCAGAAGGTTTCAGACTCTTTGAAAGAAAGGTTTGTTTTGAGGCTGAACAATTTTAAGTCCAGAATCTTTGCACTCCTCTAAGAAGCTTCTGTAAACCTTAAAAATATGGTGTGATAAATTGTTGAACTAAGACAAGGACAATCCAAATTCAAATTCTTACTTGGTCATGACTGCTATAAAATCACCATTGCTCTCTGTGTCATAAGTTTGCTTAGGATAAAATGAGTCTGAGAATAAAGAGTATATTAAGCATATTAAAGAAAATGTGCTGGGCTGCATGTACATAATGGAATGTACATGCAATTATAATGATAAGCATAAGGAGGGCAAAAAATGCAGTTGGATGAGAGGGAATCAGTAATGCTCAACATAAAACTATGAGGGGCAGAGTACACAAACCACGTATTGGCCATTTGTCATCTTCCAATTGTGCTGGACTGTAAATCCTTACCAGCAGCCATTTTGGCAAATGACATAACACTCCCTCTCCCTCTCTCCCCCTCCCTCTCCCTCTCCCCCTTTCCTTCTCTCCCTCCCTCTCCCTCTCTCCTTTTTATCCCAGAGCTGTAATCATTAAATACTACTTTATAGTGTAACATTGAATTGCAATATTAGGGGCAGCGCAATAGTGAATAGAATGTGAAGGATGTGTGTGTATAATGTATGTTCTTATTTGTGTTTTTACTTATGTGTAGTGTGCACTGTGGACAGCACTTAATTTTGTGAGTTACACAATGACAATAAAGATTATTCTATTCCATTCCATTCCCTTTCTCCCTCCCCTGGCTTGGAAATTCTGGGAGGAGAAATCCACCTGTCATAAAGTTGCCAAGATTTTCCTTTTTGTTGAATGAATTTCAGTTGTATGGATCATGGCTTTTAAAAACAACTTCCAGGAGAAGAAAGGAAGAGATTTAATCGAGAAAGATTAGTCTTTAAACTTTTTTATTCACTGATGGTCTAAATCAGAGTCTCTCAGAAAACTCCATGTACTTCTTATGCAATGCTAGAGGTTTACAGAATGCAATCTGAAAAACCCTGGTCTAGATACAAATAGAGCAAGCAATAAGATAGAATTGCACTGTTTTGAATAAAAGAGAACATTTCCTACTGTTCTCTTTCCAGCAAAGAAGCTGATGGCAACAATGAAATCTCCCAAATCTACTGATGAAGAAACTGTTATGAAAAATGATGACAAACCCAAGAAAGCTAAGCGAAAGCTACACTCAGTCAATATTTCTAATCCTGTTGAATTTTCTGGTCATGTGGTAAGTGATTCCATAAAGCATTTTGACCAACTCAGAGTGTACAGCCTTTTGAAAGCTGGGAATTGCACCTAATTTTTTTTGTGGGGTGGGGGAACAGAGATGTTATAAAAAAGCTCATGATGCTCAGAAGATCAAGATGAGGGCAGTGGTGGGATTTTCCATGTTTTTGTTTGGCAAGGAGGATAGCTTTAGTGTTTTGTACTTTAAAAGACAACTACCAGGTAGTCCTCAACTTACGACCACAATTGAAAGTAAACCGCTTAATCATAAAGCTGAGAAGAGCAAGCAACATTCATTACATGTATTTGGATTTAGCTTGTTTTTACTACCTTTAGGTGAGATTAGTGACAATTTATCTTGGTTTAGAGGCTTTATTGATTCCAATATCCAGATATGTCTTATAGCTGTGCTGGAGGAGGTCACATATGTTTCCGGTTTGTTCAAGGTACAAATAGAACAGATATTAATCACCCAATTAAACCATTGGTAAATGTTTCATGGCAATTGCATTATCTCAATCTTTAACTGTTTTGTTGAAACAAAGTCCTAAGTTAGTTTGCACATAACGCTAAACCATAAACCATGGGTCAAGTAACTTGTCAAATGGGAAACACCATCATACAATAATAAATGAAACTATAAATATTATCTAAAAATAAGATGGTCAGAGTTCTGAGGCATATAACTTTTCCTTGACCATGTGGGATTTTTTTGTCTTTTTGGATAATATTGAGAGTCAGCAAGCGTAACCTAAGGATATTCTTAGCAGAAAACCAAAATACATTATTGCTTAGCATTTGGTGCTAAAACCATTTATTTTATTTTATTCAAGGTCTGTTGTTAGTCATCTAAGAGTCATGAATTCAGATTGCTAGGCAGCCTTAAGAGATTATAGTCTAAAATAGTAATGTCTTTCCCACATCATTTGGCTTCTAGTTGGACAAGTACTGAACACTGGATTATTTTTTTACTTTACATCAGATCTACAGCAGCTTAGGACTCTGAAACCATCACCAAGCTCCCCTAATTATAAAAATATAAAATATTGTGGCCTTCATCATGCAGTTACTTGGGCACTAAAGATACTTGATTGCCAGCCTCTATAACTTGAAAGCTCTTGTAAACTTGGGAGGTTTAGCTTCTTTTTCTTTATTGTTCCGAGAAAGATTTTGTACTTTGACCAAGTACTATCTGCTTACCTGATTGGTTAGAAAAACTTTTTCATTTCTTTTTTAGATTGTTGAAGATCAAAAGGAAAGCGATCATGAAATCATCAAACGACGACTCCGAATGAAAAAAAAATAGTAATATTCTTTTCATGGAGAATCATGTATAGAATTGTCCAATAGATGTTATCGATGCTGTAACTGCTACTTCCATTATTTTCAAATTGTTGGTGTAGATATTGTTGATATTGCTGTAAAAAGGAGCGAAGGGAAATTAAAATACGTTGAAGATTCCTTGGTATTCTATTATATATGTAGTTTCTTCAGAAGCCATATTACACAAGGCTGAATCTGCAATTTTAACAGTGTGGTATAATGATTAAGGTGTTGGGGTAGAAATGGGGTGAATCTGATTTTAGCCCATCCTCAATCACAAAGAGAGCTAATTTAATGTAGTGACTAAGACATTGGTCTAGAAACCAGGAGATCATGAGTCCTAGCCATGCTTTAGACCAGGGGTGTCAAACTCAATTTCATTGAGGGCCGCATCAGCATTGCGGTTGCCCTCGGGAGGGCGGGGGTGTGTGGCCAGGGTGGGTGTGGCCTACTGGGTGGGCATGGATGGAGTGGGTGTGGCCTACTGGGTGGGCATGGCCAGCTCTACATCGTTCGCATCAAGGGTGCCTGTGGGGGCCTGGGCAGGAGTGGGACAGATCTGAGGGTCTCTGGCAGAAGGGGGTGGGACCAGGGCAAGTGCCAAGGCATGGTCCACTGGAGGAGCCTCACTGTTCCTCTCAGGCCATGCGGGAGGGGGGGGCTGGATGGTGGCCCGGGCTGCCCGGAGCCCTGGGCAGCAGAGGTGAAACGCCCAGCTTGGCCCTCAAGCACCTGCGGCACCAAGCCCAGCCCCACTTCCCCAAGGGGGCGCTCAGCTGCACTTACCTCCTCCTCAAGGCTGCTGCTGCTGTGCTTGCTCTCCTTAGCCAGATTGCTCATGATGGGTACGAGGGCAAAGTCAGAGGGAGGCCCACTCCCTCTCCATGGGAGGAGATCCGCTTTGTATCCAAAGCTTCCTTAGCAATAGGATGGGAGACCCCCAGGATAGGCCAGGAGGAGGGGGCAAGGGGATGGTGAAAGGGCAGCAGGGCAGGACTAAGGCAGGACTTCCCTCAGACCCTCCCTCTTCTTTCCTTTCTTCCTTCCTAAGTACAGAGTGGTGGGAAAATATTTGAGATGAGGGAGGGAGAAAAACAGGCAAGAAATGCAGCTGGGGAGGTGTCACCCTTCGTGAGGAATGAAGAAATGCACTATCGCCTGGAAGTGGCCAGCACATGGCCCTCACCTACTTCACATATCTGGCTTGGTGGGCTCTGGGGGAGGGGATGCCATGAGCAGCGTGAGAGTCAACGTTACCTGTGCAATGCCGCCCAGCCCCCAGCCTGCCCGGTTTCGGCAGGTAGCGAGGCGCTCTCCTCACAGCGCCGAGAGGCTGAGCCAGGTGGCGCGAATCTGAAAAGAAGCGCGACGCTGCCCAGCCCCCAGCCTGCCCGGTCTCGGCAGGCAGCGGGGCGCTCTCCTCACAGCACCAAGAGGCTGAACCAGGCGGTGCAAATCCAAAAAGAAGCACGATGCCGCCCAGCCCCCAGCCTGCCCGGTTTGGCAGGCAGCAGGGCGCTCTCATAGCGCCGAGAGGTTGAGCCGGGCGGTGCAAAGCTCGCCAGCTTTGCACCTTGCTGCCTGCTGAAACTGGGCATGCTGGGGGCTAGGCAGCATTGCACTTCTCATCAGATTTGTGCCACCCGGCTCAGGTCTTGGCGCTGTGAGGAGAGCGCCCTGCTGCCTGTCGAAACCGGGCAGGCTGGGAGCTGGGCGGTCTCGTGCTTCTTTTTGGATTCGTGCCACCCGGCAGCCTCTCGGCGCTGTGAGGAGAGCACCCCGCTGCCTGCCGAAGCCCCTCCCCTGGAGCCCATCAAGCCGGATATGTGAAGTAGGCGAAGGCCATTTGCTGGCCACTTTCAGGCAATGGTGCATTTCTTCATTCCTCACAAAGGGTGACACCTCCCCAGCATGCACCCAGGGGGCGGGGTCGACACGGCAGGGACTGGTTCCTTGCTGTTTCCAGACGGCCTTGTGGAGCTAAGACTGAATGCGTTTCAGCATAGATGGCCACCAGAAAATTGTACATTGGCTCCCGGCCGGCCAGGGCCAAGGCAGCGGGGGCCGTTCCCTCACTGTTTCCAGGATGGCTTCGCGGGCCACATGAAACCACTTCGCGGGCCGCATCCGGCCTGCGGGCCTTGTGTTTGACATGTCTGCTTTAGACATAGAGCCAGCTGGGTGACCTTGGGCCAGTTATTCACTCTCAGCCATAAGAAGTGGGCACTTAGAAACCACTTCTGAAAAACTTTGGCCCCCAGAAACTGCAGGGACTCAAAAAACTGACTCAAATACACACACACACACACACACAATCACAAAAGCTTACTGAATGATGTTGGGCAGGTCACTCTGTCTTTTGTATAAACTGCTCTATATGCTACCATAAGCTCCTGAATAAAAAGCAGAATGTAAATCAAATAACTAAATGCTCCCAAATATCCTTTGGTCATGGAACTTAGCATCTTTATGATCTTAGCTTGGAAAGGTTTTTAAAGCAAGCCATGTTTCTTGACTTTGAGTTGTTAAACCTGACAATAACTGCTGGGGGAACGACTGCTGTTAACATTCCTGTCATTAGTTATGAGACACTGGGCCTGTACAGGTACTCTTCGACTTAAAACCACAGTTGAGCCCAAACTTTCTGTTGCTAAGCAAAAAAAGTTATTCAGTGAGTTTTGTCCCATTTTTCAACCTTTCTTGCTACAGTTGTTAGGTGAATCTCTGCAGTTGTTAAGTTAGTGACACGATTGTTAAGTGAGTCTGACTTCCCCATTGACTTTGCTTGTCAGTGGCTCGCAAAATGTGGTCACATGATCACCAAACGGGATACTGCAACCGTCATAAATAGGACCCAGTTGCCAAGCATCCACATTTTGATCATGTGACCATGGGGATGCTGCAATGGTCATAAGGGTGAAAAATGGTCATAAGTCATTTTTTTCAGTGCTGCTGTAACTTCAAACGGTCACTAAATGAACTGTTGTAAGTCGAGGACTACCTGTAACGCAACAACTGTAGGGTTAAAGGTGTCTCTTCTCCTCGGAGCAATTCTAAGGGAAAAAACTTGTAGTACCAGAAATGGAGTGTGTTTTGTATCTTAACTTTGGCACAAGAACTGATAATTTTAGGGAACTGCCATTTAGGCATAGAAGGCAACACCCACCCCAACTTATGTTAGTGGTTGTATCTATTGCAACAAACTGTTTATACATTCTCAGTCTATTGCTTTATATTGTAGGTTTTTGCTATAGTGGTGGCAGAGCTGAAAGCTCCACCTTGTTAGCTTTTCTTTCTAATTCAATGCAGGAGTTCGGCCCCCTTAGCGCTGTAGTGCCAATGTTGCATATTCTAAAACAGGGCTTTTCAACCAGTGGTATGGGTACCACCTGTGGTACATTGGCACCTGGCAGTAACCAGTGGTACGCGACCATCCTAGAAAAGTGGTAGCGGGGGAGGGGAATGGGCTGAACCGGTGGCAGCACCGCACAAGCCTGAGCCAGAGATGGCTGGAGCTGCAGGGCTGTCAGGGCTCAGCGGAAGTGCCAGGATCAGCGCCAGGCTCCAGTTGGAGCTCGGCGCTGATCCTGGTGCTTCTGAGCCCAGAAGAAGCGCCGATCAGCTGGAATGTTGCAGCATCTCCAGGGTCTTGTGATTTACATTCAGATGCTTGGCAACTGATTCATATTTATGACGGTCACAGTGTCCTAGGGTCATGTGAAGTGACCAAAACCTGCTGCAACCAGCCAGCAGACAGGGGGAATAAAAAACAAACACCCCCCCCACCCCACCCCCGCTGCCAATCCTCAACAGAAATGCTCACAACAATGAAAACTTCGGACAGGAGGAAGAGCGCGGCCAGGCGGGCAGGCAGGTGTCTTGCTTGGCTGTGGCTTGGGGGGCACTTTTTTCAGTGCCATTGTAACTTTGAACAGTCACTAAGCGAACTGTTTTCAGTTGAGGACTACCTGTACTTTATCACTTTTTTCCTTTTTTTTTTTTTTTTGGTCATCAAGTGTTTGACACCTTGCTAGGCGACTGGTGGTACTCGGATGTTGCCATATCCTAAAAGTGGTACAATGGGTGAAAAGGTTGAAAAGCCCTGCTCTAACTCAGGCAATTGTCAATCAAATAAGATCTGATATGTTTGTTTCTACAATGGAATTTATGATTGAATGATTTTGTCTGATTCTCTGGCTTAGTTTAAATTAGGAGATAAAGAAACCTCCACTAGATGGCACTTCAGCACCTTTTTAAAAGTAAAAATGAAGTGTAAAAGAATCCTATTTTCAAATGTTTTTATCTTGACGAGTTTAGGTTACAGAAAGGGGGAAAATGTTTATTTGGACCAAAGCACATTGTAATACAACCAAACAGGTAACCGCTGAGGCCTTAGTCACCATCTGGCAATCTACTTTGAGCAGGAAGTATTAAATGGTATATAGCACACTCTTTAAGATATTCTCCAGGTTAAGCTTCTGTAAATAATAATGAATGCTCAGTTTGGGGATGGCAAAAAACTCCCGTCCAAGAGCAAAAATAATCCCTTGCCTTTGGAGTTCTATTTTATTGTTTTGAAATAATGTTTCTTTTTAAAAGAAAGTTGCCAGTAAAGGGGGGGGGGATGCTTTGAGTGCTGGTCCTGTCTAGCTAATTTGTAAGAGGATTGGAGGCTGTAAATCTAGGTGGTAAGGCATTAAAAGACAAATGTGTCAGAAGCGACATAAATCTGCAGTCACTGGGCTCCTCGTTTCCCTAAGCCATAATGCAGTTTATTCAATTGTAGATATAACATGTTGGGTGAACTCGGCCATTGAGGCTAATAAACCATGGTGTTTGAAATTAGGCGGTTTCTAGCACATAAAGGATAATCAAAAGAGCCTCCACACGTTAGGATTCTTGATAAAGCTTGTTTTCGAAATGATAGGGTTCCCCAGTTGGAGTGAGAGTCCTTTAAGAAATGGAGGCTGGGGGGAGGAAGAAAAGAAATAATAGGAATTACCTACTTGTTTCCTTTGTTCACATTCCTCCTTATTCCTTGGAATACTGCATCCAGTTTTGGTCACCACGATGTAAAAAAGATGTTGAGACTCTAGAAAGAGTACAGAGAAGAGCAAGAAAGATGATTAGGGGACTGGAGGCTAAAACATATAAGGAACGGTTGCTGGAATTGGGTATGTCTAGTTTAATGAAGAGAAGGATGAGGGGGGACATGATAGCAGTGTTCCAATATCTCAGGGGCTGCCACAAAGAAGAGGGAGTCAAGCTATTCTCCAAGGCGCCTGAGGGTAGGACAAGAAGCAATGGATGGAAACTAAAAAGAGAGAAAAGCAACCTAGAACTAAGGAGAAACTTCCTGACAGTTAGAACAATTAACCAGTGGAACAACCTGCCTCCAAGAAGTGGTGAATGCTCCAACACTGGAAGTTTTTAAGAAGAGACTGGACAGCCATTTGTCTGAAATGGTATAGGGCAGGGGTCGGCCACCTGAAACATTGAACGAGCCGCATGGACCCGTTTCCCTAAAAAAAAAAAAACCCTGGGAGCCGCACCTGTCCGCGCACGCGCACCCGTCCGCGCATGCGAGCGCGCACCCGCCCGCGCACGTGCACCCGCCCGCGCACCCACCCACGCATGTGCACCCGCCTGCGCATGCGCGCATGCGCTCCCCCAAATGGCGGAGGAGGCTCCGGAGCCGCAGGTGATGGCTCAAAGAGCCGCATGCGGCTCCGGAGCCGCGGGTTGCCGACCCGTGGTATAGGGTTTCCTGCCTGAGCAGGGGGTTGGACTAGATGACCTCCAAGGTCCCTTCCAACTTTATTATTATTATTATTATTATTATTATTATTGTTGTTGTTGTTGTTATTGTTATTATTATTATTATTATTATTATTATTATTATTATTATTATTATTATTATTATTATTATTATTATTATTATTATTATTATTATTATTATTCATTAGACATGAACCCCAGTCAACTGAACATTCAAATTGGCTGGCGCTGATGGTTGACACAGGTTGCTACCAGCATCCTAGGTGTCAACCAGGTACCTCCTTAAAATATAAGATGTTCCGAGTAGCGCAGTTTTTTGTAACATTGCTGGAGTTATTGCAGGAAGCTGCAGTTTCTTGATGTATTTTGCAAAGTTTTTGGACATAGTTCCCAGTGCCCCGATGACAATGGATATCACTGTTACACGTTTCATCCATAATCGCGCAGTTTCGATGGCCAGGTCACGATATTTCATAATTTTTTCCAGATCTTTTTCTTCGACTCTGGCATCTCCTGATATCAATCAGCTGTACGCTTCGGTTCTCTACAACTGCGATATCTGGCGTATTGTGTTCCAAATGGCGGTCTGTCTGTATTCGAAAGTCCCACAAGATCATCACCATCTCATTCTCAACAACTTTTTCCACCCTATGTTCCCACGACTTTTCGGACACAGGCAAGTCGTATTTTTTACACAATTTCCAGTGGATTAATTTAGCAACTCGGTCATGTCTAGCTTTATAATCAGTTTGCGCGATTTTGCTGCACTCACAGATTAGATGTGAAACAGTTTCAACTTTGTCATTGCAAAGTTGGCAATTTGGATTGTCAGTGGATTTTTGTATCTTCACTTTCATGGCATTAGTTTGTAGTGCTTGTTCTTGAGCAGCCAGTATTAAGCCTTCCGTTTCTTTCTTGATGGTTCCCATCAAGTTGTTATCACATTTTCCTTCAATGTTTTTCAAATGCTGTCCATGCAAAGCTTTGGTTTTCCATCTATTTAATCTGTCATCCAGCCGTTTTTCCTTATATTCTGCCTTTGTTTCTGTTATTTTTATAGTGCTCTCTGTGTTCACAGCCTGCAGCAGTTTTTCTGTACTTTGATTCACATAGTCATTCAAACTTCGTTTTTCTTCTACAGTTTGGTGGATTTGCAATAGTCCTCTGCCCCCTATTTTTCTTGGCAGGTACAACCTGTCGATGTCACTTCGTGGATGTAGAGCGTGGTGCATATTCAAAAGTTTACATGTTTTCCGGTCTAGGTTTTCCAGTTCAGCCAAAGTCCAGTTGATAATTCCAGCTGGGTAGCATATCACTGGAACTGTCCATGTATTAATGGCTTTAATTATGTTTCCAGCATTCACCTTTGATTTTAATATTTTGCGGACTCTCCAGATGTATTCCTTTTGCGTTGACTCTTTGACTTTTCCATTCAAGATGTTATCTGCTTCCAATATGCCTAGGTATTTGTAACCGTCATCCTTTGCTAGTGCTTTCACAATACTTCCATTTCCCAGTTCTATTCCTTCTATTTTTACCATTTTTCCTCATTGCATGGATAGTACAGCACATTTTCCAAGTCCAA
Organism: Azemiops feae; assembly: GCA_023970755.1. NCBI lineage: Eukaryota > Metazoa > Chordata > Lepidosauria > Squamata > Viperidae > Azemiops > Azemiops feae. Next base: position 558,699 of record JALGBA010000816.1, read on the forward strand.
AGTTCATTCTGATGTCGCTCCTAAACAGTTGGACTGCGTTGAGTATTGATTCAAGTTCAGTGTGGCTTTTTGCGTACAGTTTTATGTCATCCATGTATAGTAGATGGTTTATCTTGTCATGCTGGCTTGAGATGTAGCATCCCAGTTTTGTGTTTCGTAAGATTATTGGCAATGGAATTAATGCAATGTTGAACAGTAGTGGTGAAAGTGAGTCCCCTTGGAAAATTCCTCGTCTCATGTTAATTTCACCAATGTTCTCCCCATTTGCTGTTAGGACTGTTTTCCATTTTTGCATATTTGCTTTAAAAAATGTACAGATATTTTTGCTGATTCCAAAGTTTTCCAAATACGCATTAATCCAGCTGTGGGGTAATGAGTCGAATGCCTTCTTGTAATCAATCCACGCCATATTTAAGTTCGTTTTCCGTTGTTTTGCATTTTTAAGTACCATTTTATCAATAAGCAGCTGATCTTTTGTTCCTCTTGATTTTTTATAATTTCCTTTTTGTTCTACCGAATACAGACTGTTTTCCATCAGATGATTGAATACTGAATTTGCCAGTATTCTTGTAAAAAGTTTGAACGTTGTTGGCAGACAGGTAATTGGGCGGTTTTTGTTATTGTTGTTGTTGTTGTTGTTGTTGTTGTTGTTGTTGTTGTTGTTGTTGTTATTATTATTATTATTATTATTATTATTATTATTATTATTATTATTATTATTATTATTATTATTATTATTATTATTATTATTATTATTATTATTATTATTATTATTATTATTATTATTATTTACTGAAAGCCTTTCCAGAACTTGATGAAATCTTGTTGGTAGGTTTGTTTCTAAATGCCTGCAAACAAACCCAAGTTTTGTCTGAAGATTGTAATTAAATTCAGGCTCTGTCTTTCCCTAGTTTTGTTGTCTTCAAAAAATTGGATATGACCTATGGATGTGACCCTTTCTAAAGTTGCTGCCAAATTTGTATGTTTTAATGAGTCAGAAGGAGAAAATGATTAAAGCTACCATATTTAATAATTCAGTTGAAATTAAATTTAAATTTAAAGAAAAGAAATCTAATTTACTTTGCCTCCTGCCACATAAAAAAAAAAATGTAGCCCTTGCTTCTTATTTTGCTTAAGGGGTTATGAAGAACTCCAAAGCACATCCCGTACTTGTGAACTTCAATTGGTCTAATAAAACTTTACGTCCTTTTCTAGACAAAAGACTGCTTTCATCCTTTACTTGGCATGCTATCCAAGGAGGAGAAGAAAAATTGCTTTCTCTAACATAGGCAGCAGCACCAAGCTAACCTTGACTAATCTTGAAAAAGTTTAGCAGAGTCAGTGAGGTTATTGCTTGGAAAGCAGACCACTAGGAAATCTCAGACCTACAGACTAGAAAACATTAAAAAAAAAGGCTGTGGCAAATTATTTCTGGATTGTTACCAAGAAAAAAAAAAACAGTGCCATCAGGAAGGGATGTTTTGTTTTATTTTAATTGCATTGCCTGGTTGTTTATACTGTATGCCACCCAGAGTTATAGTAGAGTTGAGCGGTCTTATCAGTTTCTAAAGCAAACAAATATAGTCCTCAGGAAATGATCTTAACTCAAGGAAAAGCAATTGTTTAATATAAATTTGTTATTTTCATATGGCAGCACAGCTCTTTTTGCTTATGGGGTTTCTAAAGTATGTCGTTATAGGAACAAAGACATTTGGCTTAATTTCAACATTCAAATATTGAAACTTAGCTAAGAAAGAGGAATGAGTGGTTTATATTTTAAATGTTACTCTTAGTTGCGGATGATCATATTTATAGTCATTTAGCTGAGAATTTACAACTCACAGGCATTTGTGTAAATTAGGCACAGGCAGCATGATGCTGGTGAGCAAGTTGGTGCTTGGAGCCATTTTCATTGGTGCTCAGTAGTCTCTTTGCACCACTTGACTTTAATGCCTGTTTAGAGTCTTTTAATTAAAAATAGTAATAGGTGGGAAGGTAGCAAAGCAAAGCATCACTCTCTAGAACAGGTGCATCCTGCAGGCCAGATGCGTCACACCAAAACCGCGCCCACCCCATTGCCGGCAATGGGGGAAAAAGTCGCAATATGTTGCAACACGTCACGTGATGTCGCGAGTTTGACACCCGTGCTCTAGAAGAATATTTAGTTACAGAAAAGATACTGGCTCTACAGCCATTCTACAAAAGAAACATTATTGAATGGCTAGAACCAGGACTGTTCTGGAAAGGGCCTGCACACCTGCACAGAATAAATAGCAGGGTGTCTGCATGTTATGGTCAAAAATATCAAGATGGCAGCCATGATGTTGTGCCTGAAGCTCCATCTGTTTTTTTTACATGTTTCCACTGCACTGTTATGAGCACCATCTTTTTTAACCATACCCTGCAAGCTCCTTGGGCAATACGATGCTAGAACACAGGAGAGTTGCAGGGAAACATCTTCATCTGTTTGGCTTCTGGTAAGTGACAGTTGCGCTCACTGTAAAAGCTATCTGGGGATAGCAGCTGTATCATGTTCTCAAAATTGCAAACACATCTAGCCAGATCATGTACTGTACTACAAAGATTTTCAATAGCAGAATATGGCTTTGGAGGGCAGTCTTGTGCTTCTAATCTGATTTCTTCAGAATGTGTGGGAACATAAATGAAACTTCTGTTGACTTATTAAATCAGCCATATCTTTTTCCATGCTATCACAAAGCTGCTTTAATGAGTCATCAGCATGTCCTGCATTCACACGCCCATGTTTTCTAAAGAACCTTTTTAGAACTGAATTCACAACAACACACAGTTATATTATTATTTTGTCATTTGAGGAGGTTCCTTAAAGATGCGTCCAGGGAAGTAGAATTTTTCAAAGTCTTTTGGAAAAATGTAACACTACAATGCTCTACAGCAATTCCACCTATCTGGTTGATTGGTTCTTCAAAACCCCAAAGTGGATATGTGGGCCTGATTTTTTCCCCTAATTTGTCCAGAGATATTCGTGCAACGAAAGGCAATTTTAATCCTATTGTACAATTTGTTGTTGGGGTTTTTTTTGAGGGGGAAAATGTGGGTGGTAGGTGGAAAGTAAAGTCCACCTCTCCCTTTTTCATTTCATGTTCCTCCTGCATAATATGTTCAGTTCCCTTCCTTCTGCCCTTGATCAAATATTTAGACCTCTTAAAAATGCCATGCTGTTATCTCGTTAATGTTAACTACACCATGGGGCATAAGATGAGGTTCTTGCACATCATGGCATTACATGTTACTCAAGTGCACCAGAGGCAAAATGGACCTCCTTGATGGAACAAAGATTAAAGAGAAAGAAAGGAGCAGGGTGGCAGATTGTTTAGTGTTTGCTACAGCCTTGCCAGCTCAGATAATCTCTTTACTCTTTACAAAATTCAAGCATTGGTGACTGAAGAGGGATGGGCATCTTCTACCTTATCTAGTCTTTTAAAATTATTTTTCAGCATTGAAAGATGTTTATCAGTTCTGATCCTCGGAAGCACAAGACAAAAACATCCAAATACCAAATAGCTATTTGTCTTTCTGTACCTAGCTTGAGAAATTCTCTTGGGAGGGGAATATCTTTGAATGCTCTGAGGAGAGTCTTTTATTTAAGAAACAAACAGCTCACATTTCCTTGGTCTAGTCTACAAATGAACAACTACTTAAATGAATACACTACAGGGGTGTTTGTAAGGAGAGGGCCAAAAATGTAGGAGAGTGGCCACAACTATGCAATCAAAGCCCTGACCTTTAAAGATGGCTGTAGCCACAATCTTGACTCTTTTACCATAACAACCACAAACACCCCAATGCAATACAAACATAATGAAGTAACACAGTGCATGCAAATAGAAGCAATACAGGAATAATATGATTGGTTGAGCAACATATGAATCCTCTCACTTATAATTAAAAACTCTCTGAAATCAAGTAAGTAAGTAAGTAAGTAAGTAAGTAAGTAAGTAAGTAAGTAAGTAAGTAAGTAAGTAAGTAAGTAAGTACGGAAGGAAGGAAGAAAGGAAGGAAGGAAGGAAGGAAGGAAGGAAGGAAGGAAGGAAGGAAGGAAGGAAGGAAGGAAGGAAGTGAGGGAAGTCAGCCCCCCGGAGAAGGAAATATTAAAAGGGCAGAAAAATATATTTCCTCAAAAGGATTTTAAAAGCAGAAGCCAACCCTGCCCCCAAATCTCTCTGTCCCAAGCAGAAGCCAGCTCTGTACAAATGCAGATGAAAACCATCAGAAAGGCCCCAGCTAGGAGATCAAGAAGACAAAGACCTAAAATCTGCATACCCCACCTGAGATGGGACAATAGGACTAACCCATCACCATCAAGAATACCAGAGAGGCACACCTAGACTCAGGTCAGATTACGTGACACAGGAAATAGCCTCAAAGTTCATGCCACAGGAACAGAAAACCATTCCAAACAAAAGGCTTTCAAAGGGTATAAAAACCTACTTGCCACATGTGCTCAGCCTTGTTTTTTCTCCTCTTTCCTGCCAGAACCATCTTTCTGTCTGGCTCTTCAATAAACTGCAACCTTCTTTCTAAAGCAGTCACCATGTTGTTTATTTATCCCCGGCTTGGATGAACCAGGATGAAGACTTTTCCCTCAACAATTTGGCACTCCAGAATGGGACTCCAAGCTAACCTCTCCAATGGACTGAGACTGGTAAGCCCCATCTTGCCGGCAGCAGACTCCCTTGTGTCTGTGGATGGGTTTCCCAGGCCCTGCCCATGTGGAGCCAGGGTAGTAAAGGGAGTTTTGGGTTTGAGCTCAAGGACTGCTTTGGAAAGAAGGTGAAGGTGAGTACCTCTAAATTTTAACTTTAAAGCCCAGGGGAACAAAGAAAATGTGTGCATGTCTGTGTGTGTGAGTGAGAAGACCCTTTTTTCCCAATCACAGTTGGATTTTGCTCCCTCTGGTCTTTCCTAGCTGCAGAAAGGATCTGTTCAAGTGGCAGACCCTGGAAAGTATGGGGGTTTGGCCAGAGTGCAGGACCTTTTGTTAGGGAAAAGGGAGAGATTGTGTGAAAATGGAATGGAATGAGAGAATTGGATTTGGGCAACTAGCTGGTAAGGCCCTGTAAGCAAAGCCATCTGTAGGAAGGGCCCGTACTAGTGCACAAAGCACAGGTCTTCCCAGACTTCTCCTAAGTCTGAAAACTGACAGGCATGTTGTGAATGGAGGCCGGGTACCTGTGCAGCAGGTCCTCCTCGGACAATTTATTTTTGAGGTCCGCAAAGTGACGGCAGGGAGTTCCCTAGGTAGGAAGGTCCCATACTTCGTGTAGGGAACCGAAGTCTTCCTGGGCAATTTTTTGGTGCCCAAAAACTGACAGGCGGAGCGGCAGGGATAGTGTCGCTGAGAGCGGCTGGGAAGTGCTGCTAGGAGAAACCCGAATGAGCCAGATTGGACTCCACATTGGAAGGGGAACATGGGTAGCTGCAGTTCGAGGATTGGAATTAGGTCACCTATTGGAGATTTGCTCAAGGTGTGGGACGAGAGGCGAGTGCCTGTCCTGGATGGTATGAAAAAGGAAGCGAGCAAGACAAATTTGTGAAGAATGGGCTTTGCTAGGGCTTTGCTGGGAAACCAATTTGGCTAAATAAAGGTACTTAAAGGGAAAATAAGAAATAGTGATTCTCTCTCTTTCTCTCTTTCTATGCAACCACGTGGTATGTTTAAGATCTGTGCCTTCCCTAACTTGAGTTAATTGAAATTTATGGTGGGAATGACTAGGATGTGTAAAACTAAGACTTCTGTTTCCTTTTCTGTTCTCTCATCTTTGTGTATATATGTTTGTCAAAGTCTTTGTGTGTGAGGTAAATGTGACTGTTAACTGTTTCAAATCCAAAGAGAAAAGAATTTTAAAATTCTGCTAGAAATTCTGCTTAAAATAAGCCACAAAAAGGAAATACCTCACTCTGTTTGTCTGGCCAACAAACAGAGTGAAGAAAAATGTGTTTGTTTGTTTGTTTTTTTCTTTTTCCTTTCTCTCTCTGTACTCTTAAGAACAGCCCAAAGTTACTAGGCGGGAATGTTTTAAGTTCATCTGCTGGAAAAGTTTGTGTCTAGCTACAAGAGCCTCCTGAATGTGGGGAAATAATCTTCTTCTTAAGTTACTTTTCTTATCCTATCACTAATTGGTGAAACTACTATGAAGCTTTTCCTGAAACATATAATCATTTCTCAATCTCTAAAATAATGTGGTCTATTTTAGAATAAATGTTAAAGGTGGATTCTCCTGCCCTTGGCAAGTTGCACACCTTAAAATATTAGGCTTTTAAAATTATTTGGAGCTTTCAGCATTCTCAAGCTGCCCAGCATTTTTTTTCAAGTTGCAAGTCCTTGTCTTTAACATGTTGCAAATGTTCAAGTTCAGAAGTGAAACATTTCATTTATGTTCTCTTACCAGAATCCAGCCTTTCTTTTATCCTCATTTTGTCTGCCTATCTGTTTCTTTGACCACTGCAGTATTAATGCCTTTTCAAACTCTGCCTGCAAGCTACCCCCCCATCCTCATGTACTTCTCCTTTTCTTATCCTTTTTTCTCCATGCCCTTGTCTGCCTCTCCTGGGAGAGTCCACCCAGAAAGGGGGGGAGATCTTGTTCTTATATCTTTCAGCCCTGCATAGATGACCCCCCCAACCTTTGGAAGCAGAGCACACTGACCCAGATGTTGCCTCCATCCATTTGAGCCATGGAATTGAGTTTTGAATCCAGCCATTCACTAAAAAGCCACCATGCAACCTGAGTGGAACATCTTCCCAAGTCCTACCATTCCCCCAGATGCCTGTGAAAAACTACAAAGGAAGAAATCCTGGAACCATTGGTCCCCATGTGAAGCCTAGGAAGACTATGGGGGGAGGGTGGAAAGTCATTGTAAAGTTTTCTTTCTTGCCCCATTTGTATTGTAACAAGCCAGTTGAATGTATTCATGGAGTGATGGCATTTGGGAATAGTTGGCACAGCAAGTACTGAACACCTTGGACTTCTGTCTGGTGGGAGGGAAAATCTATCCAGAATATTTGTATTGCCTGTTTTGTATTAGCAGTTGCACACGCACACACGCACACACCATTCATAATCACACTGAGTCTCTTCCACCTACCTTCAGTAAAGTTCCCCAGGCTGATTTTTGCTCTATTGCACCAAAGCTTTGCATGCACAACTTCCTGAAAATTCCAAGGGGGAGGGAACCAGGCCCCCTCAGGCAATTTGCAATTCATATGCCCTGACTGAGGAAGTAGCAGGAAACAGATCTCCAAACCTAAGCCCTGAATATCTTGCACTGGTGAACTCAAGGGAGTCCTAGAGCTCATTATGTGCAATTTAAAGAAAAAAATTGATAGCTGGCTTGCATACTGGCTAACCTCAATTGGACATTACAAACCTGGATGCACTGAACTAAGAGCTAAGGCAGGAAACAACCCTTGAAAATGGGCAGCCAGTGATTATGTACTGAGGCAAACCATGGTTGTGAAGAATTTTGGGAGGGATGTGCAAACCTGACTGGAAGCCAAAAGTGACATCCAACATTTGAAAATGATTGGCACAGAATATTGGACACTATAAATTTCTTTTCCACCTAACAAAATTTTTGCCCTGACTTTTAGAACTTTATGGGTTGGAAGCTCCCCTTTTAGGAGCAGGGATCTTTTTCTGCTTGCCTCCATTAGTGTCTTCTTTTTTTTTGCTTTAAAGCTTGTCTACCACGTCTCCCTGATCAGATCAATTTTAAACTTGTGCCAGTAAGTGTGTCATTCACACACTTATGGCACAAATGGGGGATTGAGGGAAGTCAGCCCCCCAGAGAAGGAAATATTAAAAGGGCAGAAAAATATATTTCCTCAAAAGGATTTTAAAAGCAGAAGCCAACCCTGTCCCCAAATCTCTCTGTCCCAAGCAGAAGCCAGCTCTGTACAAATGCAGATGAAAACCATCAGAAAGGCCCCAGCTAGGAGATCAAGAAGTCAAAGACCTAAAATCTGCATACCCCACCTGAGATGGGACATAATAGGACTAACCCATCACCATCAAGAATACCAGAGAGGCACACCTAGACTCAGGTCAGAATACGTGACACAGGAAATAGCCTCAAAGTTCATGCCACAGGAACAGGAAACCATTCCAAACAAAAGGCTTTCAGAGGGTATAAAAACTTACTCGCCACATGTGCTCAGCCTTGTTTTTTCTCCTCTTTCCTGCCAGAACCATCTTTCTGTCTGGCTCTTCAATAAACTGCAACCTTCTTTCTAAAGCAGTCGCCATGTTGTTTAGTTATCCCCGGCTTGGATGAAGCAGGATGAAGACTTTTCCCTCAACAGAAGGAAGGAAGGGAGGGAGGGAGGGAGGAAGGAAGGAAGGAAGGAAGGAAGGAAGGAAGGAAGGAAGGAAGGAAGGAAGGAAGGAAGGAAGGAAGGAAGGAAGGAAAAGTACCCATAGTTTTCACTTGGAGTTGGAATAGAAATAACAACAACAATAATAATAATAATAATTCCAGAAGTGTACTACATCTGAGAAGGCTGCACAGATTCCAAATTTAATGACATCTAGAACAGGACTTCAAGTGATTATCTCAATAAATGGTCAATGTTCTTCCTGAGAAGAAACATCTTCAGATGGCCCAGTTTTAAGCCATTAATAATACTTTAAATTATGTTCTAAAAAAATTGAAGCTGAAGATATTTTAAACACTTGGATGATAACAAACAAAGGACAATACTCTGCTGACTAATCTGGCCATCACATTCTAAGCTTATTGAAATTTCCTGCCTTATTTTGTGAAGTTGGTCAAGAGAGTTCTGCAGAAGACGAGGACCTGATCCATAAATGTTTATGTATATATTTACAAAGCTTTGTCTAACCCGAGAGTACAAAGAACTAACAATAAATATTTGAGGAAGGCTAGCATTTCTCACCATGGATACACACACGCCTGAAATATCACCATGTTGTGAAATTGGATCCTACTATGTTTGACTCCAATTAAGAACAGGGTATATACTGTGTGCACACATGGACCCCCTATTTCCAACATCTAAATCTTCTTTAGGTAAGAAAAAGATGGAAGGATATGCACCAACATACTTCCTGCAAGCATAACCAGCAACAAATCCAATTTGGGAAACACAATCAATGGAGCCTCTTACACCAGTTTTTTTTCAAACTTGGCCACTTTTAGATTTCTGAACTTCAACTCCCCGCACAACTTAAAGTTGCCAAGTTTGAAAAACACTGACTTATACTGAAATGGTTGAACTAATTCCACACCCTATTATGTGCTTCCAAAAGTAAATAAGCAGCAACACTTGAAATAAAATGTGGCCAAGAACCCAAACATCTCAAGCTGTATTTCTAAATTTCATGCCAGCAGCTGCCAGTTTGTCAAGTCCCATGCAACTCAGCAAGTCAACGAAGTGAGAACTGTAGAGATTTCAATTCTTGTATCTTTAATGCTTACCTTAGGATAAATAGAGCATCTTGGAAGTGGTGAAGAAGACTTTCCCACTCTCATTTCTAGTGAATTTAATTAAAGTAGAGTCTCTCTGAAAAATCTGAAATGCTTCTTTTAGGGATTTTTGTCACCAAGGCTATGTTGCTGTGTTTGGGAAAAACTATCAATTATTGGCCCATCTCTCTTGATTTTTGATGTCTGTCTCTTATCTAGGACAAGAGAATTTCTGTCCTAGCCTCTTTAAAACCTTTCACATGGCCTCTCTTTAAAGATCATTCCATAGCATGGTAACTAGAACTTCTCTTCTCATAGGCTTCACTGCAATTTAAATTCTATCTACTGCAATTTACATCCTGCAATTTAAATCCCATCAATTACCCAGAAAAAGTCTCCAGCCATCTCACCACCCAAGGCAGCTGGAATCTTCACAGGTATGCAATGCACATTAAAAATGGGCAGAGATTGAGTTGCATGTTTTGGCCACCATCTTGATTTTTTCTGAGCATACAGTACCTTATGAATACCCCATCCAGGCAGTACATAACATAAGCTGCACTTGTTCCCAGGCCCTTTCTGCCCCAACCCTGAGAACATCAGGGATCTGCAGATTTCATAGAATAGCAACAGCCTGATACCCATAATCCTGAGCATGTCTGGAGCAGGTAATGAGAAGGACCCTATCTCATAACTTGTTCCATGTAAGATTGTCCATACATGATACTTTCTATCCAAGGCTTAGACGAAACAAGATCTGGAAGATGATCCATCTTATCAAACTTTTCATAATGAAATAGTGCAGAAGGCATACTTCAAATCCATGTGGATAAAAATTATTGTCATGATCTGGATCACAGAAAAGTTGAATGAGGAGACCTTCCATGACACTTACCAGCAGGGTCCAGGATACCTGCAAGTCATGAACAAACAGTTCAATGAGTCACCAAAGACAACAAAGAAAATAGGAAATAGATCCAGCAACAATCAACAATCACATTGAACAGACACCATCCTGCTAGAACATTCCAGAAAATAAACTAGCAGCAAAATTCCACCCCGACTTTAGAAACCTCAAAGCTACAGGGAGGATTCTGACATGCTGGCTGCCAACAGAAATGCCTAGCCATCGAAGTAAAAAGGACTCCAAGTTGGCCTGTCTTCTTAACTGCTTGGCATGGTCAGATCCCTTCCAAAGGATGATGGTCCCATCAGACATTCACTCAACATCTGTGACTACCATCATGCTGTGTCACCAACAGTTTGGTGTCATGGTTAACATGCTGACCTAGAAACCAAGAATCTGTGAATCCTAGTCCTTCTTAAGCATGAGTGACTTTGGGCCAGACACTATTAGCCCAACTCAACTCACAGGGTTATTGTTGTGGGGAAAATAGGATAAAGAAGTATCAGATATGGTTGGTGCCATGAATTACTTATAAACTAATAAAGGCAGGATAAAAATCAAATAAATAAAATGTCCCAGGAGTTTCCACTAGCTTCATTGACTCATAGGAGCAATAGAATAAGTTCAATTTCAGGGAGATGAGCTCAATTCTTTGATGAGGTACTGGTACTGAGAGGAAGACATGCTTCATGTTATCTCTCTGCTATTCATTAAAACAACCCAACTTTTTTCAGGCTGATCCACAAGGCAAGGTTTGTTTATTTATTTATTATTCAAATTTATGTAGTTGCTCATCTCATATATATGACTCTGGGTAGCTTACAAACTGATAAAACATTTTTTTAAATAAGAAAAACAATATAAATCATATAAAAGTCAGTATAAAATATACAACATGATTGAGGCAATCCTGTTCATCAAAATGATCGGTACAGCTACTGCAATGTCTCCACCATGCTTCTGGGTCCCCGTGTCCATTGGCAAAACCATGTCTTGAGGGACTTGCAAAAAGCCAGCAGGGTCAAGATAATCTGATCTTCAAGGGTTCCACAGGACGGGTTCCAACAGATGACACTCCCTGGCTGGACCTGATGGTAGATATACTGCAGTTTAGTCTCTCAACTGTCTTAATGCCTTTTGTTGGGACTATGAGATTTGGAAACACAGTCGATGTCTCCGTTCTTATTACTTTTCTACCTCTTTAAAGACTGTTTTCTTTGAAAGAGGGGTGGATGTAGGTATTTAATATTTAACCGTCATATTGGGAAAACAGAATAAAATGGGGACTAACATGCTGCCTCTTGAAACAAGTCTTTTTAAAATCTCTCTTCTCTGCTAACTGCTTAAAGTATTGATTTAAAATAGTAAGGAAAGCTTAGTGAATGATCTTAAATGTTAAATTCTGTGAAGAAGTGTCATCCTGCAGAGTCTGGGTGTGCATGCTCTTCAAGCTCAACTCACTAGCCTAACTTGTACACTTCAAAACATTGCCTAAAGGACAAATCAATCTTTCCCCCTTTTGAAAACATGTTTTTTTTAAATCAGGAGAGATTGAATAAAAGGACCAGGCATTCAATGTATTAGGAGTTATTTTTAAAAAATGAATTGTTACAAACTTGTAATAACAGGTGATGGAATTTTATTTCCATGTACCATCTCATCTGTTGTAAACCTGTTTCCACATCAGTTTTATGTAGTATGACAGGCAGACCCACCGAGATAAGGCTGTCAGATTGAAAATATTCAGAGTGCAGAAATAATAATTTTTGCTAATATCTAATGGCTGCCTGGATAGACCTGGCCTTGGGAAGGGATAAAGAAAGATCTAAATGCCAAGGGTGAAATTTTAGAAAAGATCACCCAGTCTTGAGAAAGAAGAAAATGTGAGAAAGAAACTCAAAATAACTCTGCCTTGACTTTGTTTAGTATAAGATGGAGCACCGAGACACTGAGACAGGTTTTCAAGTTTCTGACATCAACAGTATCAACAACAATAGATTTCCTGTTTTGTCTGTTTCTTGACCTTGGCTTTCCTTGAAAAGCAATCTAGATCTGCTAGCCTTGCACTAAAAAACATGTAAAGTCTGGGTTTACTAATTATGTGCAGTAAGTAAGGAACAGGACCCTGATGGAAATATGCAGGAACTATTACCTAGGCAAAAGGAGTTGAAACATTTTTTAAGTTTAGAACATCAAGACTGCCTTTGGCAGTGTGGTTCAGCCAGATATCCCACTAATTCACTGGATTATAAGCAAGACCACAAAGTTTGTACATCAGATCTTCAAGATTGATGTCAGCCTCACTAGGTAAACCAGATCAGGAAATCAACTCCTGAGGAAGGCTAAAACTATTTTTATTGAGATTGGCTATAATAAGAGAATCTTGCAAGTCTGATTGTGGTTCCTGCATATTTTCATCAGGGTCACCTACTGTACTCTCTATATTCTGCCAAGTAGCAGAAGTAGTACTTAGCCATATTTATTAGCCTGGTTTTTGAAATATTCTGAGCTAAACTGTAGTTTACATATCTAAATGGCTGGCTTCCCTCAGGACTCTAAGTCAAAACCCAAACCAAGTTCATATTATATGCTTTAAATCTGGGGAAAAGAGAAATCAAATGGAGCCATTCTATATTAGCAGCATGTCATCATTCAACAAAAAAGCAGTCAGTTCCTTGCCTCTCCTGCTAGCAAATTAAAGTGAATTGATACAAGGGTCTTGTAAGAACGTTTGTTCTATAATAGAACTCTCTGAAGTGAGATTTCTTTTTTCACTACTCCGGAGGGGAAAATAACCAATTGAAACTTGGAAGGAGCAAAGATGGACTTCACTGATTTTTAAGTAAAGACAAACATTTCTGCTGGAATTACATTTTAGGGACCAGGGTCCCTTGTTGCAATAGCAATGCCATAGATAGTATTACTTATGTCTCATAACAGCCATTGAGGAAAATTTCTCTCTGCACTTAAAAGGCATGTTATTCAGTTTGAATGTTTCTGATAGTCTTGAAAAGCAAGATTTCTCCCCCATTTACAGTAAAAAATCATAGCCAAAGTTGTTTTTAAAAGAACTCTGGTTGCAGGTTTTATTTAGTCCCAAGAGTGCTTTTTTCAAAAGGCAACTGGAATTGTTTTTTTTTTTTTGAAGATGTTTCGTTTCTCATTCGAGAAGCTTCTTCAGTTGAGAAATGAAACGTCTTCAAGGAAAAACAAAGTCCAGCTGCCTTTTGAAAAAAAAGCACCTTTGGGACAATCATGACTTGGGTGATTGAGAATCTCCATTGATGTGTTTTATTTTGGTCCTTTCCTCCCTTGCCCCTGATGATGGGAGAAATGTAACCTTGCAGTGTTTTTTCTGCTGTTTTCTTTGTCTTCCTTTCTGTTTCAACCCATACCGGAAACAGCCTTAAGTTGAACTTAGCAGTTTTAGTATTGGAGTTCTATGCTAGTCCAAAATCTGAGATAATGTAGAAGAGCAAACTGAGCTGAGGGTGGGGTTAAACATATCATTAGTTTGGAATCTTTGCACTTCCAGCCCTTTGTGCTTCCAGCCCTTGTGAATTCTGTTGACCCTTAACTAGAACTAATTTAACATTAGTTGACCAGATTCTTGTATATAGGTAGCTATAATAAAATCCTCTGTGCCTTGCAAGTGTCACGGGCACTCGGAGCTTCACTTGCGCAAGCGTCATGAGTCCTCTCAGCCCCACTCCCAGGAGCAACAGATGCTCGTGCACGTGCACATGCATGCATACCTGCCTGCCCCTCCTAGAGCTCCATAATGACAATCTTCTTTCTTTTTTCCCAATTGGAGTTGTACCACAAGCACACCAAAAGAGCACTGCCTTGGCTGACAAAGAAGGATGACAAGAGCAATCTTGATCTCTTTGTGCTGGGTCAGGGGAGGCCATAAGTATTTCACTCAAGCTGACTTCTGCCTTTCTTACACAAAAGAGACAGAATTAGAAAGCAAAGTTATATCAAACAAGCCCTCTTCCCAATGGTATATGTTTTAGATAAGCAAGCCTATCATGCCTCAAAAAGAAAAGAAAAGGTGAACGGAGATGATATTAGAGCTTTCAACATTTATTCAGGCCTACTTTAAATAGGAGCACATCATGAGAAAGGCAGGGCTAGATGAATCAAAAGTTGGAATTAAGATTGCCGGGAGAAATATCAACAACCTAAGATATGCAGATGATACCACTCTAATGGCAGAAAGTGAAGAGGAACTAAAGAGCCTCTTGATGCGGGTGAAGAAGGAGAATGCAAAAGTTGGCTTGAAACTCAACATTAAGAAAACCAAGATCATGGCATCCGGCCCTCTCAATTCCTGGCAAAGAGATGGGGAAGAAATGGAGGTAGTGACAGATTTTATCTTCCTGGGCTCCAAGATCACCACAGATGGGGACTGCAGCCAAGAAATTAAAAGACGCTTGCTCCTGGGGAGGAAAGCTATGGCAAATCTAGACAGCATACTAAAAAGCAGAGACATCACCCTGCCAACAAAAGTACGTATAGTCAAGGCCATGGTTTTCCCAGTTGCAATGTATGGCTGTGAAAGTTGGACCATAAGAAAGGCTGAGCGCCAAAGAATTGAGGCCTTTGAACTATGATGCTGGAGAATACTCCTGCGAGTCCCTTGGACTGCAAGGCGATCAAACTGGTCAGTCCTAGAGGAGATCAACCCTGACTGCTCTTTAGAAGGCCAGATCCTGAAGTTGAAACTCAAGTACTTTGGCCCCCTAATGAGAAGGAAGGACTCACTGGAGAAGAGCCTAATGCTGGGAAAGATTGAGGGCAATAGAAGAAGGGGACGACAGAGAATGAGGTGGCTGGATGGAGTCACTGAAGCAATAGGCGTGAGCTTAAATGGACTCCAGAAGATGGTAGAGGACAGGAAGGCCTGGAGGAACGTTGTCCATGGGATCACGATGGGTCGGACACGACTTCGCAACTAACAACAACAACTTTAAATAGATGTACTGTATTTTTTTTTTTAAATTACTCAAAATAGAAAACTTCCTGCAGAGTCTATCTCCCGAGGTGCTTGCCCTGCTCCCCAAATTGATTCTTCATGGGATCCCACAAGCTTATCGCAGTTCAACAGCTAAGTTGGTTTATTTTTGGTTCAGTTGTGCTTCAGTGGGAAACCTGCTTAATCTGGGTTTCCACTTTTAGAGCTGGATTTCTGCAGAGCTTGGGAGCAGAACATTTTCCCTTTGGCTCATGAATACATCGATCAGTTCTTGGGATCCCTTGTTTTGCTGCACTGGTCATGTTGCTGTATTATTATTATTATTGTTATTGTTGTTGTTATTATTATTATTATTATTGTTGTTGTTGTTATTGTTGTTGTTGTTGTTGTTGTTGTTATTATTATTATTATTATTATTATTATTATTATTATTATTATTATTATTATTATTATTATTATTATTATTATTATTATTATTATTATTATTATTATTATTATTATTATGATGATGATGATGTTGCTGCCATGACTTTTGGTTGAATAGGGAAATGGCATCTTGCAACATGGAGTCTTAGTGGCTGTGCAACTGACCCTGATTGCTAATGTTGAAATGGTTGAAATGCAAAACAGAACATGCTGTAGATAAAGGGGCAGAGCCAAGGGTTTTGAGTGTATGTGTGTGTGTTTGGCAACTTCCTATTTGCTAACTTTAGAGGACACTGATTGACATGGGCTTGGGGTATGTGGTGGTAGTGAAATTAACTTTTGAAGGGTTCTGTAACTGGAACAAAAAGAAATTGTTTAGCCTAACTATTGCTATCTTGCTTTTGTAACCAGCGTTTGCATCAGGAACAAATTTCATGCAAGCGTGGGAAACATACATGGATGGGATGTACTGAAGGAGGGAATAAGGGCGTGTACAGGAATGATTGATGTCTTCCTTATGAAGTAATAGCTCTGTTGTCTGATTTTCATTGGGTAACAAAGTTTATAAAGCAATGCTACTAACTTTCTAAGGGGTGGCACTTCTAAATGCAACTCTGCCAGTGTTCAGATTGTGTTCCTACACAATCGAAAATAAAGTGCTGTTTCCTCAAGAAGCCTCCGTTTGAGTTGTCTGATCAGACTTTTAATGGTATCTCAAATTTAAGTAAGGACCTGGGACCTTACATTTCGATTCAGTATGAAAGTGTTTCTGGGCAGGAAACTTGAAAAATATTAGAAAAATATTAGAAAAACTGAAGTCAAGCATCTGCAGCCCATTATTTCAAAGGACTTACTGTATTATTTTAAATTGTAGCAATTGTGGGGTGAGGGAGGAAATTTTCTTCAAGTATGTTGGCTTTCAAGACTTTTGAGTTGCGCCATGCAGACTCAGTTGGATTTTAGTTTGAAATTTATTTTTCTTCCGTTCAATGATTCTCAGAAAGTGGCTAGACAAATCCCTGCAGTTTTCTTGGCAAGATTTTTCAGAAGTGGTTTGCTATTGCTTCCTTTCTAGAGAAAGTGACTAGCCCAAGAATGCTTTGACATTTATAATTGGAAGATGTACTTTGGAGCTCTCATGAGTCTACCGCTACTCAGCAAAGTTGCTCAACTTGTTTTAAGCTTCTCACAAGCTGAGAAAAAAAGGTGCTACTGCTAAAAGACTAAGTTAACTCAGTAGGCGGATTCCTAAAATTAATGGCATTTTTTTTTCTCAAGATTGCATACGAGCCTGGAAAAAAGTCGTGAGAACTGGCACAGAGGCACTATAATTGCCTGTATGAAGTCCAAAAGACTTCTGATTATTTTTGAAGCATGCATCCCCTAACGTTTAGTTTCATATATTGCAATCACAATTAAATATATTTAAGTCATTTTGCTGTTAGAAATGTAATGAGAAAAAGAGAACCTCTGTCCCTGCTGCTCCATTCTTCAATCGCATCCCCTTGACCTGGCTACATAGTCCTCTATACATTGGAAGCAGATGGCATGAAGTGATGGACTTGGTCCATTGTTTTGAATCTTGACTGTGCCAAGTTCTAAATTATGCACGTGCATCTGTGCCCACTTGCATCCTAAAGCAGGCTGCCTATTTCACACCGTTGGACTTTGAAGATATGGAGCCAGCTGTTGGGTATGCAAGACAGCGATACAATCAGATCATGTGATCCTTGTCTAATCATTAGGTGATTTGAAATATGCAAGGATTGTACGGTTTATAGTTGGAGTGTCAACGCTGCTAATATTGGATATTCTTGCTTTGACAAAATATGCAGAACTGTCTGGTATTTTTAGAGTTAACTTAGATGATGCTGGGAGGGGAGTCGATCGCCTATCCAGATTTGAAGAAAATGCTGCGTGAGCATTTTGAGCCCAAGCTTTCCATAATAGCTTGGAGGCACCAATTCGAGCAGCGGGATCAGCGGCCGGGAGAATCAGCTGTGGACTTCGTCGCGGCTCTGAGGCAGGCTGCTAGGCCATGTGCGTTCCAAGACTTGGAGGAGAGGCTCCGAGACCGGCTCATTTGTGGATTGCGAAGCCGTGAGATGCAACAAAAGTTATTTGCTAGAGCTAATGTGTCCTTCCAAGATGAAGTTGCAGCTGAAGAAGCAGCCGGTGGCGCGGTGAAGGCCTTGCAGTCGACCAAGAACCCTCCAGCAGCAGTTCCTGTTCATCAGGAAGTCGTGTGAGAGGCATCCGAAGAAGAAGAGGTGAACAGACTTCAACAGTTGGCGGAGAGAAAACTGCAAGAACGCAGAGGAAAGAGGCCTGCATCCCTTTGGTGTTTCGGCTGTGGGGGTCGCCACAGGAGGGCCGATTGTCATTTTCATTCTGCTGTTTGCCGGGCATGTGGCAGGCAAGGCCACATCGCATCAGCCTGATTGGGTTGTCAGAAAAACAGGTCCCCCGAAGAGTTGCCTCTGAAAGGTACCAAGGTCCCCAGCCAACACAGGGTGGGCTTCTGCGCGTCCCGTAGGAGGGTATTCAAAACTGGGGTTCACCGACCCCTTAAGAAAAAGTTTCGCATTGATGTAAAGTTGCAGGGAGTTCCCCTGGCCATGGAGCTGGACACAGGGTCCACTCTTTCTATTATTTCTGCTGACACTTTTAAAAAGGTTTGTTCCAGGAGTGGCTCACGAGTCAAACTCAGGCCCTCCAATCTCATCCTCACTGACTTTCAGAATTCCCGAGTCAGTATGAAGGGGGAGGCCACGCTTAGAGTACAGCGTAAGGAATTTGATGGGTTGTTAGAAGTGGTGGTAGTTGGGGGTGATCACACGAGTCTTATCGGACTCGATTGGTTCGAGGCACTTGGGATCCAAGTGACTGGGCTTAACCATCTACAAACTGCCAGCCTTGCAGGAGTCTGCAAGGAGTTTGCTGATGTGTTCAGCCCAGAGCTTGGCTCATATAAGGGGCGTCCTATTGCTTTAAAGTTAGATCCAGCCATCACACCCATCAGGGTTAAACCAAGGAGGGTACCTTTTGCCCTCAAAAGTAAAATAGATGCTGAGTTGGACAAACTGCTCCAACAAGGCATTCTAGAACCTGTGGATTCTAGTCCATGGGAAACCCCCATAGTGACACCATTAAAAGCCAATGGTGAAGTCCGAATTTGTGCAGACTATAAATGCACTCTAAACAAAGCCTTGCAGCAGCATGCATATCCAGTGCCTGTGGTGAGCCACATTCTGGCCTCACTGAAAGGGGGAAAAGTATTTGCTAAGCTTGATTTAGCTCAGGCCTACCAACAGTTACCTGTTGATGAGGCAACAGCTGAGGCCCAAACTATAGTTACTCACAGAGGGGCTTTTAAGGTAAAAAGGCTGCAGTTTGCGGTCAATGTAGCCCCTGCCATTTTCCAAGGGGTGATGGAGCGAACGCTCCGTGGTATTCCTGGGGTCTGCCCCTATTTCGATGACGTCCTCATTGCAGGAGAGTCATCTGGGAACTTGGCTGAAAGGCTGAGAGCTGTCTTGCTGCGTTTCCGCCAAGCTGGGCTGAAGTTACAGCAAGACAAATGTAAGATTGGTGTAACATCCACCGAATTTCTAGGCTTTCGTATTGATGCTGATGGCATCCACCCTGCAGATTCTAAATTTCAGGCCATTCAACTGGCCCCAAGCCCCCAGTCAAAAGCTGAACTCCAGGCTTTTCTGGGCCTGCTAAATTTTTATCATTCATTTCTCCCCCACAAGGCTGCAGTGGCTGAGCCGTTACACCAGCTCTTGGACAAGCAGACTCCATGGAAATGGATGAACGTTCATGAAAGGGCTTTTAAAGAAGTCAAGGCCTTGCTATCTTCAAATGCGGTACTGGCGCATTTCAATGAGCAATTGCCTGTGTGCATCGCATGTGATGCATCCCCTTATGGGGTAGGAGCAGTGTTGAGTCATCTCAAGGCTGATGGGACTCAGGTCCCTGTGGCCTATTACTCCAAAACTCTCTCATCTGCAGATCGTAATTATGCGCAGATTGACAGGGAAGCCTTGGCAATAGTCTCAGGCATGAAGAAATTTCATGATTTCTTGTATGGCCGCCATTTCACGGTCTACACTGACCACAAGCCCTTGCTGGGTTTGTTTACAACAAACAAACAAACCCCACATATCATCTCCCCCAAAATGCTGAGATGGTCAATTTTCTTGTCAGCTTATGATTACACCCTGGTTCACAAACCAGGGACAGAGATGGGCCACGCTGATGGCCTTAGTAGGTTACCTCTGAAGCAAATAGAGGCAGACCCTGCTCCTGCTGTACACATTCTCTCCATTCAGGAATTGCCTGAATCTCCCCTCAATGCTAGGGATGTGGCTGCTGAAACTGCCACTGATCACACGCTTACACGCGTGCTGACATGGGTGTTGTCAGGATTGCCTGACACGTGTCCTGGTACAGAATTCCAAAGTTTCTGGTGTAGGAAACATGAGTTTTCCACTTTCAAAGGGTGTATCCTGTGGGGTAGCAGGGTAGTCATCCCAGCCTCATTGAGGACTAGAGTCTTGCTCTCTCTGCATGAGGGACATCCGGGAATGGTGAGGATGAAGGCGCTTGCACGTAGCCATCTTTGGTGGCCTGGACTTGATAAGGACATCGAGGCCCAGGTTCAGGGTTGCTAAGTGTGCCAACAGTCACGGCCTGAGATGCCCCAGGCCCCTGTACATAGGTGGGAGGAGACACTCACTCCATGGTCACGCGTACACATTGACTATGCTGGGCCCTTTCAGGGCAATTCTTCCTTCTCCTCGTGGATAGCCATTTCAAGTGGCTAGAGGTCGTTCCTGTATCCTCCACTACTTCTGCCAGGACCATCCAGGTGCTCAGAGGAATCTTCGCTTCCCATGGTCTTCCTGATGTCCTTGTCTCAGACAATGGTCCCCAATTTACCTCTTCTGAGTTTCAGGCTTTTCCTCAAGCCAACATGATCCGGCATGCTAGGTCTGCTCCATTTCACCCTGCCACCAATGGTCAGGCTGAACGCATGGTGTGTACCACCAAGGAGGCATTAAAGAGAATCACTCGAGGACCCTGGCATCACAGGTTAGCTGATTTTCTCCTTGCACACTGCACCACACCTTGCACAGCTACAGGAAAGAGCCCAGCTGAACTACGCTGGGGTCGCAGACTCATCACGAAACTGGACAGGTTGCACCCAGACCGGGTGGCTTCACAGGTGTCACAACCGCGGGCACCTAGGAGACTCCAAGTGGGTGATCCAGTATGGGTCAGAAACTATGGGCATGGACATCTCTGGGTAACTGCTGTGGTATGCAAAGTCTCTGGGCCACTGTCCTATGAAGTGGCCTTGGAGGATGGTCGTGTGCTTAGATGCCACATTGACCAATTGTGCTGGAGGCGTCCTGGCCATGTGTCCACTCCTGGCTCTGCTCTCGGGGGGAGGGGGACCCCAATTACGATTGTGGACCACAGTCTCTCCACGAGGGCGTTTATCCAAATGTTCCTCCACATGTTCCAGGTGGGGGTCTTGCCATGTAGACGGCTCATGACTCTGGTATAGACTCTGGGGGTCTTGCCATGGAGGCGGCTCCTGACTCTGGCAGAGGTCCCTGGCTAGGGGCAAATGGCCATAAATCGGCTACTCAGGATACCCCTGCGGCTGGTCTTGGGCTCGAAGGACAGTGCTCCCAAGAGGAGTCCAATGGAATTTTGGGGAACTCCACCCCACCAAGGAACTCTGGTTTGGGTTTGGTGGATCCAGCCATTCAGCAGTCAGGGGGAACCCCTGAGTCTTCTGGGAGACAAAGTCCTGGTTTGTTTTGCGCAAACCAGGAGCAGGCACTCCAGGCACCTATTCCTAATCCTACACCTACAACTACACCTGCACCTAACCTGGCTCCATGGAGATCAGAGCGTGTTAAGGGTCCTCCTAAGCATTTAAAGGAATATGTAAGGTCCCTGTTTACTATATAGGAGGTTTACTAGTCCTCGCCATCTGAGGAAAAAGACAATTATAGTGCTGCGATGTTAATATTGTCAAAAAGTGAAAGTCCGTGTGGATAACAGGGAACTGAAGGTAATGGGTTGAAATGGAGTAAAGGTTGAATGTATAACATGCCAACCAGCCTGCCATGATGTGTTTGTGTGTAAAGTGTTAAACAATATGCGTATTATTGTTTAATCCAAGAGGGGAAGGGTGTTATGTCCTGGGCCTTGCTGAGTCATTCAGCAAGGCTCAGGAAGGCTGCAGGAAGGCTGCAGAGACAGAGACAGACAGAGACAGACCACGTGTCTGCCCGGGACCCAGACAGGTTGTCTCCGGCCTTGCGCGCATGCGCGAGGCGGGAGAACGGCCTGCAATGATTGGATGTGCATCCCCTTGCAAGGGGATATAAAAGGCCAGTGGCCATTGTGTTTTTGCTTCTGTAAAGAGATCTTTGTTGTGAACCAGCCTCGTCTCGATGTCTTCTTTGCAAGAACAGAACAGACCAGTGTTCCCCAACCTGTGTGGGGGGAGAGGATGTTTCCGTGCAAGCAGCAGGCGAGCGTGCATGCGCACAGCTTGCACAAATGGAGCTATGTGCATGCGTACACTTGCTAACCACTCGTGGAAGTGGAACTGAGCGCGCGCTTGCCCGCTGCTTCTGTGGTGCAGTTCCAAATGGGCCCTGCTGGGTATTGGGTTGCAGCCTGGGGGTTGGGGACCCTGTTCTAGATCTGGTGTTCCAGAAATAACAGAATTTCTTAAAGAATGGACAGCATTTGAAATACTTTGAGGGACCAATCCTGGAATAGCTGGATTGATGTCATCCAGAGGAAAAAGAAGCAATTCCTAAACAGATCCCTAGTAATAGCATCTTGGAAGGCTATAGAGGGTGGTGGGGAGCAACACACATTAACTTTTTATTAAACAGATGTTTTCCTCTAGTAAATGGATATGGCAATCATGTCTGAATTACGGATTGCAATGCATAGCATGTGCTTCACAATCTGTGTTTTGATTAATTTCAGTCCCACAGTGGACATCAGCTGCCACTCTGGAAAATATTCTGCATTGTATTTTTTTTTTAAATAAAAAATACCTAGAAGGCTGATTCTGAAAATACATGCAATGATTTGTTTTTTGTTTGAGCTCTGTGACAGTGTGTGAAAAACAGGTCATGCCTTAAAGCTATATTGATAGTAGAGTTTCTTATTAGTTCAGAGACAGTCTTCTCTGCAGAGATATTCAGCTATAAAGAATGCAGACTTGTACTGAGAAGCTGAGTAAACTCTTAGCCATTGTCTTTAATATCCTAGACACTTTTAATTACCAAATAATATCCGAGCCTATCAGAAATACATTACTGTGCTGAGCTCAAATTTTCCATGTTTAATTTAGTGTCAAAATGTTCACCAAAACAAGCCTGTTCAACTCATTTAGAACCATCCATGAAACAGAATGTGACATCCAGCCATCCACAGAACATTATGCACTTGCTTTCTTTCATCAGTGGCCTTTCAGAAACAACAGGAGAATCATTATCACGTCCCTGAAAGATTGTTCTTTACCGCCCCTCGATTAAGATTTCTTCTCCCACAAGGCACAGCTCCATGTAGTTAAGTTTTAAGTAAATATAGTGGGTATCCCTTCATTTTGGCCCAGAAAGCCGATATTTTAGAAGAAAGGGAAAGCTAAGTTGGTAAATAGCACTTGAATAAATAGCATGCATATGTGATAAAACATAATATGGGGCCTGCTGTTTTAATGAGTTCTGTCTGCCAAATTTCCTAGCAATCAATATACCCCCGTGACAAATTTTCCCTCATTTGCCATTGTGGGACACTTAGCCTTAGAACAACACTGATTTTAAAAGTCTTAAACTTCAAAATCAGATGATGACTCCTCTCTCAGTTGCTTAAAAAAAAACTGGACTTAGGTTTAGCAAAGGAACCCTGTGTCTCTCATTCTGAGAACTGAAAGATAGTTTACAAGAAAGTGTATATACAGGTAATCCAAGACTTATGGCACAACTGAGCCCGAACTTTCCATTGCTAAGCAAGACAGTTGTCTGAATTGTGATCACAGGATTGTGAGATCATCATAACGTCAAGGACAGATCATAAGTCACTTTTTTCCAAGGCCTTCTTAACTTTGAACTGCTGTTAAATGAACGGTTAGAAGTCAAGGACTTCCTATATTGGGGAAAAATAGAAAACATGACTTTAAAACCGGAACAACTAAAGACTGTATGCACATGAGTTGGGGCAGGAAAGCAATGCCATGATAAGATAGGGTAGTGGGGCGTCTTTGTCTGTGGTTAGCAAGATCGAAAGATATGTCTCGAGAAAGTCATATTCACATTTAATTAAATGAGGTAATAACAACGTCCACGTGGTCTGGGAACACAGAAATAGGGCTGCAAAAAATGCCGATGTCCATGAGATGTCAGCAAGGAGATAACTAGAATTCTTGATTGGCATCTTGTCTAAAGCCCAGATCTGGTAACTCATTAAACAAGCAGATTTCAAGAATATACCGTATTGATAAGCTAATTAACAACTGTACATTTCCTGAGAACTGAATATAGCAAGAGATGCTTAACCTTCTCCTTTCCTACAATTTTCTCCTGCCCTCATCCTATGGTCTTCCTTGCTGCTTTTTCAATTGATTTCCCCCCCCCTTTCCCTTAGCTTAACAAACTGGGAACCTGGTGTGTCCTCCTTCTGCCCTCCCCCCCCAAATCAAATTTTTTTGGATAGGGGTCTTCAAACTTGGCCCTTTTATGACTTGTGGACTTCAACTCCCAGAATTCCTCAGCCAGCGTGCCTGCTGAGGAATTCTGAGAGTTGAAGTCCACAAGTCATAAAAGGACCAAGTTTGAAGACCCCTGTCTTAGGAAATGAGAGTTTGGAACTTATAAATGTCAGGATAACCTCTAGTTCTATGCTTAGCCATCAGTTCCTATTGGTACAGCTGGCAATACAATTGCTTTTCTTCTGCAAGACGTGCATTCTGGAGAGAGAGAGAATATGCTTCATTTTACAATGAAATAAACATGGCAACTGTTATGTACTCAGTTGAATGAGGCAGCAAGTGCAGGGCGGCCATGTGGCTACTGCAGAGACAGAATGTCTGGGGCCCGGGCAGATTTGTTATTTTAGCGTGGGAGAAATCTCTGCATTCATTGGATAAGATTAACCAAAGCTCCATGTATAAAAAGGAGGGAGCTAGTTTCGTTTTCTGTTCTGTTCTGTTCTGTGTCTGTATTAATGAATAAACCTTGTTATTGTTCAACTTCGTCTCGTAAATGTCTACCCAACTGAAAACAGAACAATTGGCGATGAAGGTGGGATTCGGCTGCCACCTTAACGAAGGGCCCGAAGCACAGTGAAGGAGGGCCAGTTCATGTTGAGGGACGGCATTTCTAAGTCAACTCACTCACCCGCCAGTACACAAATGCTGGGGGAGAGTGCTGCGAGGAACTGCCCGGAAAACCCTCTAACAAGTGGCAGCACGTGGTAGACGAGAGACTTGTCATGGCCAAGCTGGGTCGGCTAGCGGAGGTCGACGTAGCTCACCTGGAGCGGTGGAGCTCGTACGTCGCCCGGGCCGAGAACTACTTCCGCATTAACTGAATCACGGAAGATGAGCTGAAGGCCACCATGCTACTCTGTGTCTGTGGCCAAGCCGTCTTCGACATCGTGGAAAACCTCATGTCCCCAGTGCCATTGGAGGCAGTGCCCTACGGAGAGCTAAAAAAGATGCTCAAGGAGCACTTTGAGCCGAAGCTGTCGGTCATCGCATGGCGGCACACCTTCGAGCAGAGGGACCAGCATCCAGGAGAGTCCGTAACCGAATTTATTGCAGCCCTCCGACAGGCAGCGAGGCCGTGTGAGTTCAAGGACTTAGAGGAACAGTTACGGGACCGTTTGGTTTGTGGACTACAGAGCCGAGAGCTTCAGCAAAAGATCTTTGCAAAGGAGACGGTATCGTTCCAAGAGGCGTTGCGAGAGGTCACCGCAGAGGAAGCAGCCAGCGGAGCTGTAAGGGCTTTGTGGCTCTCAAAGAACACTTCCCCATCGCAAACCGTCCACCATGAGGATGTCGAATTTGAGGAAGAGGCCGAGTCAGACCAGGAAGTTGACCTGGTGCGACAATCACCGGCAAAAGGATGTCCGAGACCCCTTGACAAGGCAGATCCCTTCCCTAGGTGCATGGGGTGCAGGGGTTGGCACAAGCGAACCAACTGCCGGTTCCAGACTGCTCATTGCCGAGCATGTGGCAAGCAAGGCCATATCACTGTTGTGTGCTTAGGGCACGGAAAAGAGTGTCCCAAGAAAGAGTTGCCTCGGAAAGGTACTGGGGTACCCAGCCAAAACAGGGTGGGGTTCTGTGCCAGCAGGTGCAGCGTCCATAGAACCAGGGGACAGAGGCCCTTAAAGAAAAAGCTGCAACTCGAAGTAAGGTTGCAAGGGGTCCTGTTGAGGATGGAACTGGACACAGGGTCTGCCGTGTCCATCATATCCCAGAGCACTCTTAATAGAATTTGTGGCCGAAGTGGTCAACAGGTGAAAATTAGGCCATCAAATCTAATTCTGACTGATTTCCAGAATTCCCTGGTCAGAGTAAAAGGGGAGGTCACTATGAGGGTGGAATTTCAGAAATTCAAGGGAATGCTGAATATAGTTGTGGTAAATGGGGACAGGACAAGCCTAATCGGGCTTGATTGGTTCGAGGCTCTGGGAATCCAGGTAACGGGGCTGAACAGCGTAAAAACGGCCAGTTTGGAACAAGTCTGCAAAGACTTCGCAGACGTGTTCACCACTGAACTGGGAGAGTATAAGGGGCCACCAATTGCATTAAGGTTAGATCCTTCTGTCGCACCGATTAGGATCAAGCCTCGTCGGGTGCCGTTCGCTCTAAAGCACAAAATCAATGCTGAATTGGATAAACTTTTGCAGCAGGGCATCTTAGAGCCTGTGGACAGCAGTCCATGGGAAACCCCCATAGTGACGCCGCTTAAGGCCAACGGAGAGGTCAGAATCTGCGCTGACTATAAGTGCACGCTGAATAAAGCACTGCAGCAACACTCCTATCCCGTGCCAGTAGTCAGCCATATTCTGGCATCTCTACAAGGGGGTTGCATTTTCGCTAAACTTGATTTGGCCCAGGCCTACCAACAGCTGCCGGTGGACGAAGCCACGGCAGAGGCACAAACTATTGTGACCCATCGGGGGGCTTTCAAGGTGCGCAGGCTACAATTCGGCATTAATGTAGCACCAGGTATCTTCCAGAGTGTCATGGAGTGAACGCTCAGAGACCTCCCGGGCGTATGCTCGTACTTCGATGATGTCCTCATCACAGGGGAATCAGTAGAGAATCTAGCTGAGAGACTCAAGGCCGTGTTGTTGCGGTTTCGCAAAGCGGGCCTGAAACTCAGGAAAGATAAGTGCAAGATTAGAGTCACATCCACAGAGTTTCTGGGGTTTCGCATAGACGTGGAAGGCATACACCAATGGTGGTGAACCTTTTAGAGACCGAGTACCCAAACTGCAACCTGAAACCCACTTATGCATCGCCGGGTGCCAGGGGCGTGGCCACCGAATGGGCGTGGCCAAGTGGGCGTGGCTATGGTAGTCATGGCAGCATGCGTGGGTGTGGCCAGGGTGGGCGTGGCCACCTCGATGTTGCTCCTGGGGAGAGATGCCTGTGGGGGCTGGGCAGGATTGGGGCGATCCAGGGGTTCTCTGGCGGGTGAGGCAGTGGGTAGGAGGCTCATCCTGCAGGGTGAAGTGAGGCAAGGGAGGGGGCAGGGCAGGGGTGCCATTGCCGTGGGGCAAGGCAAGGTGAGGCAGGGGCTAGGGCAGGTTGCAGACAAAGGGGGGCTCCGGTGAGGAAGTGGAAGAGGATTTAAGCAAGCTTAGCAACCAGAGTGGGGATCCCCCCCAAAACAAACCTGCTTCGTGGGTAATCTCAAAGCACGACAGAAGAGACCAAAACCTGCTGCAACCACCCAGCAGATGGGAGGGGAATTAAAAACCAAACAGCTCCCTCCCAATCTTCAATGAAAGCCTCGGACAGGGGGAAGAGCGCGGGCAGGCAGGTGTCTTGCTCAGCTGATGGCTTGGAGAAGGGTAGCTACACCCCCTCCCCAACGCTGCTCTCTCATGAAAGCAGGATGAAAACTCCAAAAAGCAACAAGGAAAAAAAGTTAAAACAGAAGAGTGTTTCGCGATGGTTTTCTTCCCCACTTCCTTCTAGCTGCAGGCTAAATATGTAAAGACCACAAAAGAAAAAACTTGGCTTTCTCTCGTTTTAATTCAGAAGGAAGGAACGGGAGGATTGGGGGGTTGTTTCAAAGGAAGGGAAAGAGGGGCTGGGGGAGCGCAGCAGGAGAACGGTGATGGCACTGTGAGGCTTCTGGCTATGCAGGGGGGCATTGGGGCGCGTTCTTTTTAAAAGAGCAAAATGAGGCAAAGTTAAAATCCCCCACTCACTCCACCTCCCAAAAACACAACGGAGCTTTCAATGATACAAACAAATTTTTATTGAAAAGGAAAAGTTTGCATTTGAATGAACCTTTATTATCAAAGTATAACATGTAAACAGTGAGATTGGCTAAGCCTCCCTCCGTGCCCCCCACAACTCACAGTGACTACAAACCCCCAACTTATTACACCCTGTGGCATGCTTTTAAAGAATTAATGTGATTTTTGCTGTTGTATGCCTGCTGATAACTTATCTACCCTTGGCTCATAGTCTGTAATTTTGAGAGCAACACATGCAGCACTCAGGTCATCTGTTAGTCTGCTTCTGGTGTCAGATTTTATATAATTCAAAGCTGAAAACAGCTGCTCACAGGCATAACAAAGTAAGGAAAGCAATCCCAAGTGCTTTCGTGGATTTAAAATTATCTGGCAGAGAATTCCACACTTTGAGGATTTCGTTCTCAGCACTAACTGTGCTGTCCTTTGTCATCCCTTCCATCTTCTCAAGTGTTTCATGCAAGTCACAGAATTTATTTTTCCAGATAGTATTTTCCTGAAATTCCAGTAGCTCCATTTCTAGATTTCCTAAATCTAGCCACTCTAAGCAGGAAAGATCAAGTTCTCCAAATTTGGCTTTATCTGGAGAAGTAAGAAAACACAGGGTTGTCTCCATCTTACGGAACTGTGAAAATCTGTTACTAAAATTTACCTTTGCAGCTGCTACAATGCTAGAAAATTCGATGTAAATTTCCTGGTGGCTTGTAGGATTGTCTGCAAATGTTGTAGAATTCTCTAAATGAACTTTTAGACTAGGAAAATATTTCAGCTGCCCACTTTCAAGGTCTCTTTCAAAAACCTCCAGTTTTCTCTCAAATGTTTTGATGTCACAAAACATCCTTTCTGCTGTTTTCCCTGCACCTTGTAATTGTTTGTTGAGCAGATTGAAGTGGTGTGTAAAGTCTGTAAAAAACATGAGGTTGGTAAGCCAGGCCATATCAGTGAGCTGTGGATATTCTTGCCCTTTTTCATGCATAAACAGCCGAATTTCATCCAAGCAGGCCACAAATCTCTCCAGGACTCATCCTCTGCTCAGCCAGCGGACATTGTTATACATAAACAAACAATCATACTGTGCCTGAACCTCCTCAAGTAATACTTGAAACTGCCGACAATTCAGAGCACGAGCCATGATGTAATTCACTATTTTTGTGACGTCTTTGAGGACATTGTCAATTTTTTTGTTGCTTTCCTTGGCACAAAGAGCTTCCTGGTGAATGATACAGTGGAATTGAATTACTTTATAAAGAAACAACTGTATGAAACCAGATGTTGCCCCCACCATAGAAGGTGCTCCATCGCTTGTAATTGAAACCACCTTTTCTGGTCTTATGTTTTGTGACAAAAAAGCTTCCTTCACAGCATTGTAGATATCTACACCTTGTGTTCTTTCAGGTAAAGATGTCAGTTTCAGCAGCTCCTCTCTCATGATGTCACCAACAGCATAACTGTCAACGCTGTAAATATAGGATATTATTGCTTTGACAAGATATGCAGAACTGTCTGGTATTTTTAGAGTTAATTCAGATGACAGAAAGAGAGGAGGTTCATGAGGAAAGCCCGGGAAAGAAACGGAAGTAAATCTTTGGCCTCCAGCCTAATTGGAAGATGTAATTCATGACTGTAAAATAAGGGAGGGGTGTAGCAAGAAAAGAAAGACGCAAGCCAGAGAAATTCAGTTTCTGGCATCTGTCCATGTAAGTGCCAAGGTTATGTGTAAGGTTCCGAAGGGAAGAAGCAAACTTAAAGAAATCTGATACATTTTTGTCCAGAAAACTCTTTATTTATGCAACATTACTTCAGTACGAATAAAGTGAAGCCAGAAACTAAAACCTCCCAGTTCTTCCCACAGTGTCTAAGCATTTCCTCCTCCCTCAATGTGACAAGTCATAAATCACATTCCCCAATTAGTTTACAGTGTGAGATTTCCCTCCCTCCATACTATCTATCTTCTCACATTTCATTCTTTGAAGACGCTGTGCTGAGATATTGTTATGGCTAAATAGTTCCCAGCACATTCTTTCACTCCCTCCCCCCATACTATCTAATAGTGGCTCTTAAAGTAATACACAGGTTAAATAGTGAATGTCTGCATCCATATATTTTGTCAAGCATAACATTCAATGTTAGCAGCCTTGACATCCGGCCCCCCTTACAAAAACGACCAATCCTGTAATATAAACAAAAGCATATGTTAATGATCAGGTTTCGGTTTGTTGGGATATTTTGCGTGAAATCTTTTGACGAGCCTGTCAGCTTCCACCTCACATGATTTCACCCAGGTGGCTTCAGATAGCGGGTATCCTTTCCATTGTACTAAGTACTGCAATTTGCCTTTAAAGGTTCGGGAATCAAGAATACGTTTCACTTCATAATGGGTCTGTCCTGCAACTACGAGGGGCCCAGGTGCTTTCTTTGGGGGAGGTCTTATTGTGGAGCCCCAATAAGGTTTTAACAAGCTACTGTGGAAAACAGGGTAAATTTTACCCAGAAGTCTAGGAAGTTTCAGTTTTACGGTGACCGGATTGATGACCTTTACTATAGGGAAAGGCCCTAAGAATTTTGGTCCTAACTTCTTGCTAGGTAGTCTAAGGCGTAAATATTTGGTTGACAGATAGACTTTTTCCCCAACTTGGAACGATCTTTGGGGAGCCCTCTTTTTGTCAGCTTGCTTCTTATAGGTTTCAAAAGTCTTTTTTAAAGCAGTTTTTGTCTTTCTCCAAACTTCTTCCCATCCCCTCACCCATTGGTCAAGTGTCTGGGAAGCGGTTGGCTCTTGGGGATATTCAGGTATTGGACCGAACTCTTTGCCTGTGGCTACTCTAAAAGGTGTGTAGCCGGTACTGCTGTGCACAGAGTTGTTGTACGCCACTTCTGCAAAAGGGAGGAGGTCAGTCCAGTTAGTCTGTTGATAGGATACGTAGCATCTGAGATATTGCTCCACCATTTTGTTGGCTGCTTCTGCAGCTCCATTGGTGGTTGGATGAAAAGCAGACGATAAGCCTTGAGATGATCCAATTAATTTAAGAAAACTCCTCCAGAACTTTGCTGTGAACTGCACCCCCCTGTCAGAGATTATTCGCTTAGGGGCGCCGTGCAGTCGGTAGATATGTTTCAGGAACAATTTGGTCAGTCGTTGGGCAGATGGGAGTCCTTTGCAGGCGATGAAATGAGCCTGTTTCGAAAACAGGTCTATCACAGTCCAGATGACAGTATTTCCTCTACTTTCAGGTAGGTCTACGATAAAGTCCATAGCTATTTCTTCCCAGGGTTGGGAAGGGTCAACCTTCCCAACCCTCCCAACCCTGGGAAGAAATTTGTTTGAGAGCATTTAGACGGAGGGATTCGGGTAAATACAGTTTCCCTCCCTTGTAAGCCAAACCATCCCGGCACGTCAAGGAGGTTTGATTATCTTTGAACCATTGATTGGTGAGGAGCTCTCGTTTTAACTTCTTTATTCCAGGGTCATCCGGATTGGGGACCCTGCGAGGTGTGACTTGTGCAACAGGCTGTGGATTAGAGATAATCACCTCATTAACTTCTTCACGTTTGCTTTTGTATTGGGGCAATCTAGATAGCGCATCAGCTAAGAAGTTTTTTCCCCTTGGGATGTACTTTAGAGTAAAGTTGAAGCGGTTAAAGTATTGTGCCCACCGTACCTGCTTTGGTGACAATTTGCGGGGATTTTTCAGTGCCTCTAGGTTTTTGTGATCTGTCCATACTTCAAATGGCACCTTGCTCCCCTCTAGGTAGTGTCACCAGTTTAACAACCCCCATCTAATTGCAAAGGCCTCTTTTTCCCATATGGCCCATCTCCGTTCACTTTCCGTAATTTTTTTTGAGGTGTAGGCGCAGGGTTGCAGGACTCCATCCTTGTTCTTTGGAAGTAGTACAGCTCCAACGGCCACATCACTGGCATCGGCTTGTATTACAAAAGGTTCCCCTGGACAGGGGTGCTTTAGAACTGGTTCAGCGGCAAATAGTCTTTTCAAATTCTCAAAAGCCGTTTGACAGTTCATAGTCCATGCTAGTGGTTGGCCCGGTCATGGCTTCCCTCCTTTTTTCCCTGTTTTGAGTAAGTCTGTAAGGGGTAGGGCAATCTTGGCAAAAGAAGGGATGAATTGACGGTAGAAGTTGGCAAAACCTAGAAAGCTCTGGAGCTGTTTGCGGGTTCTTGGGGGTTGCCACTCAATTATAGCTTTCACCTTAGCTGGATCCATCTCTATACCCTCGTTGGAAATTCTGTAACCGAGGTAATCTAATCGGGTCTGATGAAATTCACATTTTCACAATTTGGCATAAAGCTTGGCATTTAGTAGTTTCTTTAATACTTCTCTCACCAGCTTTACGTGTTCAGTCATATTCGTGCTGTATATAAGGATATCGTCAAAGTACACCAGGACCCCTTTGTACAGGTGATCATGTAGGACCTCATTAATCAGTTGCATGAATACAGCTGGGGCCCCCTGTAGGCCAAATGGCATGACCTTGAATTGGTAGCTCCCCATGGGGCAGTTGAAGGCAGTCTTCCACTTGTCCCCCTCCTTTATTCTTACTTGGTAGTATGCCTCTCTCAGGTCTAACTTAGTGAAGACACTCCCTTTAGCTAGATGAGTTAATAAGTCCTGTAGGAGGGGGAGGGGGTACTTGTTGTGCACACTTACAGCATTTAAACCCTTATAGTCCACACAGAGACGAAGAGACCCATCTTTTTTTTCTTTAAATAATACAGGGGCTCCCACAGTAGATTTGGCCCTTTCAATGAACCCCCTCTTTAGGTTCTTGTTCATGTATTGCTGCATCTCTTCCATTTCGAGGGGGGACATGGCGTACATTCTCGGGCGGGGGAGCTTGGCGTCTGGCACCAATTCAATGGAACAGTCATTGGGTCTGTGAGGGGGTAGAACATTGCATTCATTCTCACTGAATACTTCTGCTAAGTCCTGGTATTCATTGGGGATGAGTAAATCATCTGGTGACAGTGAGGCAGTTATAAGTGCTCGCTCAATTGGTGGCCTAAAGTGTTCCATGATGTCTGGCGAATTGGGGGGGGGGGTCTGGTCCTATTGGTAATCTCACAGTTCTCATTCCTTTCTCCCACCAGATAAATGGCTTCCATTTGTCTAACCAGGCCAATCCTAGGATCATAGCCTCAGTTAGTTTTGGAGCCACTAGGAAATGTATGAACTCCCAGTGCTCACCTATTTCTAGGCGTAGAGGCTCAGTTAGTTGTGTGACAAAAGTTCCTCCCATCAGGGAGCCATCGGCTTGCTCAAACCTCATTGGCTGGGAGAGCGATTTTGCTCGTATTCCCAATTTCATGGCAAAGGGCAAGCTAATGATACATCGGGAGCATCCAGAATCTATTAGCACTTTTAAGTCTGTTTGTGCTCCTGATTTAGGGCTGATTAGCCTTGCAGCCAGTTTGAAAGGAGGGACAATTCAACTCACCATCGGGTCGTTCTCTCCTTCGTCATCGCTGTCAAAAGAGGGTAGAGTGACGGCGGGTCCAGTCTCAGCTCCGGCGTCCTCTTGTGTAGGCGAGGTAGCTTGGGCAACCAGTTGCTGTGTGATCCCATTAGATTTTCCTGTTGACGGCTGTTGGCTAGGTCTTTTCCTCACTGCAGGTGGAGGTTCATTCTGCTGTTGGGGGTAGGGGACCGGGCAGTTCGATGCTCGATGTCCCTGTTGTCCACACCGGAAGCATGTGATCGGGGGACGTGCTGGTGGTCTGGGCCTTTCGGTGGTCGTAGCCGTTGGGGGTTTTCAGGGTGGCGGTTGTCGTCTGGGTTGCTCAGGTCTTATCTCAGGTTCAGGTGGGGGAGGCTTCTTATAGCGGGTGAGTTGAATGTCCAGCTTCACCGCTGTCTGGTACCACTCGTGTAGCTGATCAGGTACTGCTCGAATGAGGCAGGCCTGGGAGAGGTGGTCATCTAGCCCCTCTATGAAAAGATGGATTAGGGATTGCTCCGGCCACCCCTCTATTCGACCAGCTATCTTGCGGAATTCACGCACATACTCTAGAGCAGGTCTACCGGCTTGCTTTATTTTATGGATTTGTCCTCCTGCTCTAAGGCTGGTAGAGGGGTCCTCAAATCTCTCCTTGAGACCCAAGAGGAAGAGGTGGAGATTGCCCAATTCGTGGGCTTGCTCATTGTATAAATTGTTTAGCCATTCGGATGCCTCTCCCTCTAGGTTTGATGCAATTACATCGACCATCGCACCTGGGTCTGGGTAGAGGTGGGCCCAACGATTTAAATGAGAACGTACTTGATTGAGGAAAAAAATCAGCTTCTCAGAGTCCCCATCAAAGGTTGCTCTGAGACGTGGAGCCATCATGGGCTGTTGTGGGGCCCACTGGGGTTGTTGCTGCTGGCCCCAGCCTTGCTGCTGTGGCATGGCCAAGGGTTGCACATTCGGGGCTGGCTGCTGCAGGTCTGGCGCTCTCTGCTGTGGTTGGCCCCAGCCTTGCTGCTGGGGCGTGGCCAAGGGCTGCACGTTCGGGGTGGGCTGCTGCAGGGCTGGCGCTCTCTGCTGTGGTTGGCCCCAGCCTTTCTGCTGGGTCATGGCCAAGGGTTGCTGCTTTCTCTGGTGTTGGCCTGTGGGGGGTGATGGCACCCTGTGCTGCCCTTGCACCATCCCAAGCTGCTGTAAGACCTCCATCAACTGACGCATGCTCAGAGGCTTTTCATCTTCCCTCTGAGGGGGCTGCCAAACTCCCCATTGAGGCAGGGCCCCCGGGCTGGGTTTCCCTCTCTCCACTGGGCTGGAGGCCCTGGCAAGGGGTTCCAGGGATCGGAAAACTGGTTGATCTGTGAGGGAAGGGCTTTGGGGCCTCTCTCAGCAGGTACTGTTCCGCACCCCTTACTTCTAATGCTTCAAATCTCTCTGCTAAATTCTCCACAGACTCACTATGAGTTGTAAATTGACATCTCCACTCACCCGAGTCTTCAGCTGCCGAAGGCTTGGCAGTTTTCCACTGGCGTGGGGGATGTAATCTGTGAAGATCTCTTTGTTGTGGCTCTAACTCGTCCGTCTTGGAAGTCTTTGAAGACGGAGAAGCTGTCACGAAATCTCCGGATCCCACACTTGTCTTATCCCAGTCTGAAGACCAAATCAGCTCCTTTAATCTTTTTGGCTTTGCTCCCAGTTGGGGGACTTGTGAGGGTTCTCTCTCAGTAGGTTCGCATGCTGCGGCTCCCATCTCTGAGGGACTTACAGCTGTAGGAAAGCTGGTCTCTGGTAATTCCTCTCCTTCCATGGTGTTCCCTAAACGTCTAGAAATTTTGTTGGTTTCTGGCTTGATGTAAGGTTCCGAAGGGAAGAAGCAAACTTAAAGAAATCTGATACATTTTTGTCCAGAAAACTCTTTATTTATGCAACATTACTTCAGTACGAATAAAGTGAAGCCAGAAACTAAAACCTCCCAGTTCTTCCCACAGTGTCTAAGCATTTCCTCCTCCCTCAATGTGACAAGTCATAAATCACATTCCCCAATTAGTTTACAGTGTGAGATTTCCCTCCCTCCATACTATCTATCTTCTCACATTTCATTCTTTGAAGACGCTGTGCTGAGATATTGTTATGGCTAAATAGTTCCCAGCACATTCTTTCACTCCCTCCCCCCATACTATCTAATAGTGGCTCTTAAAGTAATACACAGGTTAAATAGTGAATGTCTGCATCCATATATTTTGTCAAGCATAACATTCAATGTTAGCAGCCTTGACATTATGTTTGCAATAAATGGATTCTCAGAGGTAAAGGCCTCATGTTTCTCATTAAAAGCAATCTTCCTTTGGAACCATAACTTCATGCCAGAAACTGAACCCTTTTCAAACAATTGGAGGTGCATTACCCCCACCTCTTTCTCCGAGGCTGGAGTGAGAATGAGAAGAATTCAGGGGGAGGACAATCTATCATGAAACGAGAGTTTGCTAAATACAACCTGGCAGCTGCTAATATCCCAGAGGGGGAGGTAACAGACAGCATGCTCTGGGAAGATGAATTTGGGCAGACGAATGAAACTCGGTGGACAGACAACGGACAAACTGCCACTCAAGGCCTGGGTGAGTTGCTGGAAATATCTCCAACCCCAGGGGAGAGAGGCAGAGACCCACCCCTGCAAAAAGAAGCCTACAGCCCCTCCAGTTCGTATCAGACAGCCTTTCAGACCCTGTCTTCCTCTATCAGGGACCCCAGCCCTGAAGAGAGAGGGAATCCACGTCTGAGGCCTCTGCAACAATGGAGAGTATGGCATTCGAAGCAGGCAGGGAGCAGATGACTTTTGAGCTCACCACAGCTGATAGGGGCCTTGCAACAGTTTGAGAGGGAGCAAGAACCAAACTGGGGGCCCCAACAGCCTATAAATCCTCTGAACTTGCCAGAACTAATAGAGACCTTGCAACAGATTGGGGTGGTGCAGGGCGCAGGAGATCAGCAGCTAGAGGGAGGACGGCCACAACAAGGAGATTGGCCCCAGCCCCCGAACGTGCAACCCCTGGGCATAAACCAGCAACCAGGATGGGGCCAGCAGCAGCAACAGCCACAGTGGGGGCCCCAGCAACATATAATTACTCCACCATTCAGAGCAACCTTCGATGGGGACCCAGAGAAACTGATTTTTTTCCTTAACCAAGTACGCTCTCACTTGAATTGCTGGGCTTATCTCTACCCAGACCCAGGGGCTATGGTCGATGTGATTGCGTCCGGCCTAGAGGGAGAAGCATCCGAATGGCTGAACAATTTATATAATGAGCAAGCCCCAGAATTGGAAGACCCCCAACTCTTCCTCCTGGGTCTGAAAGAAAGATTTGAGGACCCATCCCTTGACTTAAAAGCAAGAGAACAAATCCACAAAATAAAACAAGCCGGCAGGCCTGCCCTGGAGTACGTGCGAGAGTTTCGCAAG
The DNA here is from genome assembly GCA_023970755.1 of Azemiops feae. Taxonomy (NCBI): domain Eukaryota; kingdom Metazoa; phylum Chordata; class Lepidosauria; order Squamata; family Viperidae; genus Azemiops; species Azemiops feae. The sequence continues at coordinate 595,934 of JALGBA010000816.1, forward strand.
ATAGCAGGTCGGATAGAGGGGTGGCCAGAGCAGTCCCTAATCCATCACTTCATTGAGGGATTAGATGATCACCTCTGCCAGGGCTGCATTATTCGAGCAGTACCTGACCGACTGCACGAGTGGTACCAGATGACGGTGAAGCTAGATGATCAGCTCGCCTGCTATAAAAAGCCTTCCCCACCTGAATCTGAGCAGCAACCAGAGCAATCCGAACAACAATCACCCCCACGAGACCCTCCGGCTACCACGATGACTGAAAGAACCGGGCCACCCACAAGCGCGTCAATAAAGTGTTTCCGATGTGGAAATAAGGGACATCGAGCAACAAGCTGTCCAGTCCCCTACCCCCAACTGCAGAGCAGTCCGGAACCAGCAATGAAAAGCGGCTAATGAGAGAAAAATCCAACCGGGCCACGCAAGCACCTGTTACCCAGATTACACCTCCCACACAAGAGAACGCCGGGACTCCAGATGGACCCGCCCCCGCTCTACCCTCCTTTGACGGCGACGACGAAGGGGAGAACGACCCGATGGTGAGTCGACGAACCCCATCTTTTTCACTAGCCGCCAAGCTTACAATCCCTAAGTCGGGAACACAAATAGACTTAAACGTATTAATTGATTCTGGATGCACCCGATGCATTATTAGCCTACCCTTTGCCATGAAAATGGGCATATGGGCAAAACAACTTTCCAACCCTGTGAGGTTCGAGCAAGCTGACAGCTCCCTGATGGGAGGGACTTTAGTCACACAGTTAACTGAGCCCTTACGCCTAGAAATAGGGGCACACTGGGAATTTATTCGGTTCCTAGTGGCCCCAAAAATGACTGAGACTGTGATTCTACGCTTAGCCTGGTTGGACAAATGGAAGCCACTTATCTGGTGGGAGAAAGGAATGAGAACTGTGAGACTACCTATAGGGCCTGAGCCTCCCACTGATTCAACTGACGTTGCGGGACACTTTAGGCCACCTAATGAGTGAGCACTCATAGCTGCCTTACCGTCACCAGATGAATCACTCATCCCCAATGAATACCGGGACTTAGCAGAGGCATTTAGTGAAAATGAATGCGATGTCTTACCCCCTCACAGACCCAATGACTGTTCTATTGAACTGGTGCCAGGAGCCAAACTTCCACGCCCGAGAATGTACGCCATGTCCCCCCTCGAGATGGAAGAGATGCAGCAATACGTGAATAAAAACTTAGCGAGGGAGTTCATTGAACGGGCCAAATCTACTGTGGGAGCTCCCGTGTTATTTAAAGAAAAAAAAGATGGGTCTCTTCGTCTCTGCGTAGACTATAAGGGCCTCAACGCTGTGAGTGTGGAAAACAGATATCCCCTCCCCCTCCTAAAGGACTTATTAACTCATCTGGCTAAGGGGAGTGTCTTCACTAAATTAGACCTGAGAGAGGCGTACTACCAAGTGAGAATAAAAGAAGGAGATGAGTGGAAAACTGCCTTCAACTGCCCCATGGGGAGCTATCAATTTAAAGTCATGCCATTCGGACTACAGGGGGCTCCAGCTGTATTCATGCAGTTGATTAATGAGGTCCTACATGAACACTTGTACAAAGGGGTTCTGGTGTACCTTGACGATATTCTGATATACAGCACGAATATGACTGATCACATAAAGCTGGTGAGAGAATTGTTAAAGAAACTATTGAATGCCAACCTTTATGCCAAATTGTCAAAATGTGAATTTCACCAGACCCTATTAGATTACCTCGGCTACAGAATCTCCAACGAAGGCATTGAGATGGATCCAGCCAAGGTGAAAACTATAATCGAATGGCAGCCCCCCAAAACCCGCAAACAACTCCAGAGCTTTCTAGGTTTTGCCAACTTCTACCGTCAATTCATCCCCTCTTTTGCCAAAATTGCCCTACCCCTATGAAGCTGTCAAACAGCTTTTGAGAATTTAAAAAGACTATTTGCTGCCGAACCGGTCCTAAAGCACCCCTGTCTAGGGGAGCCCTTTGTAATTCAAGCCGACACCAGTGATGTGGCAGTTGGAGCTGTATTGCTTCAAAAGAACAAGAATGGAGTCCTGCAACCCTGCGCCTACACCTCCCAAAAATTTACGGAAAGTGAACGGAGATGGGCAATATGGGAGAAGGAGGCCTTCGCAATTAGATGGGGGCTGTTAAACTGGCGACACTACCCGCCCTGTGCCGTCTCTGGCCTGCCACTGAGCTTGGGCCGCTTGGCCGCAGCAGACGAGGCGGTGGCCACCGGGGGAGACGAGGCCGAGGCCGAAGAGCCCGGCTCAGCGGCCCTGGAACACCCCACTGGCACCGGCATTTTTCGTCACCTCGCAGCCCGCCCCGCCTCGCGCAGCCCGCCCCGTGCCGTCTCCGGTCTGCCGCTGAGCTTGGGCTGCTTGGCCGCAGCGGATGAGGCGGTGGCCACTGGGGGAGACGAGGTCGAGGCCAAAGAGCCCGGCCCAGCGGCCCCGGAACACCCCGCCAGCACCGGCATTTTTCGTCACCTCGCAGCTCGCCCCGCCTCATGCAGCCCGCCTGTCAAGCCCCCATGGGCTCGACATTCACGGGGGGGAGGCGAGGGGAGGGAAGGCGAGCGGTCCCAGCCAAGCCAGCGAGCTCCAGATGGCGGCCGCCACACAGTTTATCACCGAGACCACTGCGCGGTGCCGCACATGCCATGCCAGCAGCTCCAGAGGGAGACCGCCACACAGCTGGTCGTTAGGAGCCAGGCACAATAGACTACTGGTTAGCACGGGAGGCTCCAGCGACGCCAGCGGCGCAGAAGGTAGTTCGGTGGCGATGCCGAAGAGCGGGGCATGTAGATTGGGAGCAAATCTACAGCTACTGAGAGGGAGAAGCACCACCAGGTCCCCCACTCGGCCCTGAAGCAACCAGGTGAAGCCTTCCAGACCCGCTAAGAAACGGACAGGGGCAAGACGCCGTGACCCAACAGGAGCGATACAGCGCGGTGATGCTGCGAGGCAAAGGCAGCAGCAGGCCTGGTTCTAAGCTCCAACCGGACATGCGGCTGCAATCCAATACACCTCGCCAGCAAGAACAAGACGCGGTGGTGGCGCAAGTTTCCCCTGCAGCCTCCCGCAGGAGCACTACCAGCATCAAAGGTAACAGCGGCCTGAACGCCCCTGGGCCAATCTCCTCGGCTCGCCACATTCTCCTTCCCCATCTTGCGCAGCGTCTGTAGCAGATGTAGTCGGGCCGCGCAGCTGCGAACTGGCCTTCACACACTGCGCCTGCCTTCGCATAGGCTGAACAGAAGGGCCTGCTGAACGCTTGCGCACCAAACACTAAAGGAGGGGGAGGAGAGGGGCCCAAGGAGAGTGGGCGGGGCTTCGTCATTGACAGTTGGAAGGGTGGAAATGAGGGACTTTGTGGGGAAGGTGGGATGGTGGGAGATTCTTGCATATGGTCCGATTTCAAATTATGGTTTGTAATGGTCTTTAGTTTGGAGCAAGTGTGAACTGGCTGTACTCTCTGCCATAGAAGAGCCATTTGCTGTCCTTCCATCCGCCCTGAGTTACTCCTTGAGTCTCCTGCACTTTTTTGATCCTTAAACTTATTCAAAAATACCAACCTTGTTATATCTGGATTATGCCTAAGGAAAGTTTATAACTTTAGCTTTAAGTATTCTTGCTTAAAGAAACATCAGTAAGAATATTCTCCTGCAAAATACTACCATATGTAGAATATACTAAACAAAATATAAGGGGGAAAAAGCCCAGAAAAATATTGTGATAATGAACAGTTTGGATCCTGACAGTTTTGCATTGCTATACTGTTTATCAATTGCACAGTAAAATTATTTGAAACCAACATTTTGTGCTATTCTAATGCACAACTGCACAAATATGAATGTAATCTCTGAGGAGGTTATCACATCCGGGCTACAAAAATTTGGTTAAAGCATTCGTGTTTGCTGATATTTATTTCCTTTTAAAAACTGGTTTGATTCTTCCATTTATTGTTTAAACTGGTTTAATACTTCCATTTATTTCCTTTTATTCCCTTAAAACTGGTTTGATTCTTCCATTTATTGCCATTTATTTTCTTAAAACTGA